>JASERS010000001.1:45220050-45846333 GCA_036711965.1 Onthophagus sagittarius | reverse complement strand
AGGGTGTCTCAGTTTTTTTTATGGCAGGACTTTAACAGTCGATAGATCTTTTAAAATGAACACAAAAACTTCATATAAACATAGGTCGACAAACGCTTTGTTTCGGAGATACAGGATGTTCAATTTAAATTTTTCTTAATATTAAACGTGTATTTCAACCGATTTTGTTCAAATTTGGTGTATGCAGGTTTTCTGGCATGAGAAAGACGATTATGGATCTCTTTATCTGTTTTACTACAGCCGGTGTAGAGGGCATTTCTTTTTTTAAGCCAAAGGTCGAACGACCTCTACGAAAAACTCACCGCTTTAGTTTACTCGCAAATAAGTGGAAGTAAAAAATGCTTCACCCCAAAAACTCTTATGTAAACTTGCACTGGTGACTAATGTATGAGCCATTCCAACTAATGTGCGGTCCTTCCTTTCCGATACACCATTTTATTGTGGCGTATGTGGAACTGTCAAATGATGTGTAATACGCTGTTGGATACAAAAGTTTTTAAATTCTGTGGAAAGGTATTCCTTTCCATTAACACAATACAAATTTACTATTTTTGTATATTGTTACCTAATATACAACTTTCGCAAACTTCATTCTTAGCATTTGCGTCTTTTATACAAGAATTATCATCACTAACATTTTATAATATTTCAAACTTGTTTTTATGGATATGACCAAGACGTTCATGCCAAAGCTTATAACTTTTAGCTTTAGCTATGCTATTAATATAGTGATTTTTACTTACAGATATTTGAAAAACCACCTGGTATAGATTCCTTTCATCACTCGGACTCCACTTCCAATATCAGGTGCCCATTTTAAAGTTATTAGCTAACATTATTCAAATTCTCTATTATAGTTTTTGCGTTTTGTTGGTCTTTTGCAAACCCCAAAAAAGAATCGCTTACATATTCTATAATTGTTCCTTTTGCTAACAAATTATTTTTTATCCAAGTTGCGTCCGGATTTTCTGGTATTTCCTTTTCTATTATAACCAAAATCTGCAATTCCGCCAACAATGATTTGATTCGGAATTTCCATATGCTATATCGTTCTCCGTTGAAGGGTTGAATATTTCTTTTTGTTTTTGTTTCCAATATTAACTTTCACCGCACTTCATGATTGAAAAAAAACTGTCACGTTATAAGGGGATTTGTCTATAAACACTACTTAATGAAAAAGACTTCAATCACTAATGCAATTTGTAACTGGGCCCATAACCTATTGGTTTTATGGGTTTTAAAATAAGACAAAATCATAATCGTTTTAATATTGGAACGTTTTATTCTTCTTCTTACGATGGCTGTAGAGCGAGTGACAATACAAGTTACCACTAAGATAACGCAAAAGCCTTACCATAAAACAAGACAAAGAAAAAGGAGTGTTTACAAATGGTCCCGTGTTTAACGGTTTCTACCTGCGAAACCATTCGAAATTTTTCCTGTAGGAAATAATTTGTCGAGCATCCTACAACCATTCTAAAAAATACCACAAAACGTGAAATTCTATCCTTTATTCCTAAATTATTACGATCCCCTAGGATGGCTCTCTCCATTGATAATAACCGCTTAAATATTAATGCAAAAATTGTGGGTACAACACCTCGATTGGGATGAACATTTACCTCAGGATCTTGAAAATAAATGGAAAACTTTTATCAACAACTGTAATCAGATTCCTACTATACAAGTACCTAGGTGGCTCGGTATTTCAAATGACATTGATTCGATCGAAATACACGGTTTCGCGGATGCGTCTGTCGGTGCTTATGGTACGGTTGTGTATTTGCGCGTTTAAACTAATGGTTGTGTTCACGTCTCTATTCTAGTCTCCAAATCCAAAGTGACCCTTTAAAATGCGTGACAATTCCGCGTCTTGAACTCTGTACCGCGCTCTTACTTACTCGGTTAGCCAAACGTGTTAAAAATGTGTTTAAATTCTCCAACTGTCCGATTCATCTATGGACTGACTCAACCGTCGCGCTTGCTTTGATTCAGAGTCATCCATCGCGTTGGAAGGAATATATGAGGAATCTTTCTCGGAACACGTCGAGTCTCCTAGGGAGGTTGTACAAGGGGCCCGTTGAGGCCTAGGTGCTGTATGCCCAGCATGCCCCCCCAATCCCATACATACATATATGAGGAATCGAGTCACTGAAATCGATGAACTAGTCAACGTTCAGTGGCATTATGTACCGAGTGATCCTGAAAATCCAGCTGATGTATTATTTTGTCAAGATAATAATATTACTTTAGATTTTGTAAAAAGTAAATTATTGTCAGAAGAACAGAGGCAAATTAATGTTAATGAAGAAGCAGACACATCTCAAGCCTTTACGACTTTGAAAAATAAAAATTGGAAACCACAACAAAAACAAACAGAAAATAAAGGAAAATTTAATGGTAGATTTCCATTTAAATGCTATAATTATGGATTGAAAGGTCATAAAAGGTCGGAATGTAGAAAAGCAAAATCGTATAACGCAGTGCAGGATGAGGAAGAGATTCATTTCCGAAGCTATGAGTACAGAAGAAAATGAACTAAATAAAATTATGTTTATTGTTGATAGTAGTGTAACAAATCATTTGGTAAATCAAACGATTGGAAAATATTTAGTTGATATCAAAGAAATTTATTGTAAAGTGAATGTTGCAAAGAAAGGAGAAACATTGATATGCAAAAGACAAGCAAATTTACATCTAGAAACATCTGGTGGTAAAAAGGTTTTTATAAAGGATGTAGTTGAATGTGAAAATCTTACGTACAATTTATTATCAGTAAGGAAAATTGAGAAGAATAACATAAAAGTTATTTGTGAAAATAATACAGTTCAACTGGAAAAGAATAATAAATTAATAATGAATGGCAAATTACATGGAAGTTTATATGAAGTATATCTTAGTCCAATTAATGTGAAAGTTAATGTAACTGGTCAAGATGCATATCCAAGCAAAAACAATCCATGTGAAATTTGTCTAAAAGGAAAACAAACGAAATTGTCTTTTAATTCATTACCTGAAGAAAGAAAACCAAAGAATGTATTAGAAGTTGTATCATCCGATGTATGTGGGCCAATGAATCCAATATCGTATGATGGTAAAAAGTATTTTGTGACGTTTATTGATTAAGTGTAATTAAAATTACATTAGTTTATTGTATTAAAAATAAAAATGAAGTATTGGAAATGTTCAAGAAATATTTAAGTATGGTGGAAATTAAATTTAATATAAAAATAAAAACATTAAGATGTGACAATGGTGGAGAATATAGTTCCAAAGACTTTAAAATTTACTGTGAAGAAAAGGGAATTAAAATAAATTATACAATTCCTTATTGTCCAGAACAGAATGGAATGGCAGAACGATATAATAGAACCATAATGCAGAGAGCACGATGTAAGACATATGAGGCCGAAATAGACAAAACATTTTTGAGTGAAACAATAAAAACAGCAGCCTATTTAATCAATAGAACAAAAACAAAAATGTTAGAAAATAAAACTCCTGCGGAATTATGGTATAAAGAAAAACCGAATTTGTCAAAATCAACATAAACATTTAAATAGTACAGCTGGTAAATTTCTATGAAATTTCAAATGATATTCGTATTGACATAATTGTGAGTAATTTTTACAACAAATATTACATCTAAGAGTCATTCTAAGCACTGTTTGTACACACTATGTACTTGTCCTTGCATATAATTCGCTGAAATTAAAACATTGAATTTATACTTCATCAATAACAAATGTATTTGAGGAATTAAAAAGGTACAATTTTCTTCTCCTTTTCATTTCCTAGTAATTTTCATATAGTTCGTTTTTTTTCTATAAAACCTGTCAAGGTAATTTGTTAGGCTTTCTGTTGATATTACTTAAGACCCCTATAAAATGTACGTTTTCCAGATTTTTAGTAATATTGTCGGTAACTAAATAGTTGCAGTTAAAATACTAATAAATTTTTAGGTAAACACGACTTTAACGAAGTACATATTAATATAAAAACTAGGGTTGTACCGATTAATCGGCGACTAATCGGAAGAGCCAAGTATTCGGCCACTTTTTAGTCTGCGATTAGTCGGCGATTAATCGGCTCATTAAACAATAAAACCGATTATCCGGTGTTTATTATAATGCTGCAAAAATATACCAACGAAAAATAAAATAAGAATAATGTTATGTATTTATTTATTACATAGTGAAAAATGATTAATTTCTTGAATGTGGGTGTACTTTAAAGTACCCATACACGCAATTTCTTTCTCAGTTTTGCTTAGAAGATTAAAATTTTCTTTATAAAAATAACACTTTACCACAAATATCTGTATTACGAAAGAAAAACCGAATATACCGTGTTGTATAATTATCGTGACCCACGGGAGTGCTGTAATTTTAGGTGCGTATCTCAATGTTTAGTGGCAGAATCGGTATTTCTAAATTAGTAACTAGACTGTAACCAGATGTTGATACCTGATCAATCGAATGTTATTGTTGTGATTTTTTAGTGCCTTTATGTTTCGAAATATTTCTAGGAAACAGAATTATCGTTTATATAATAATATAATACTATTAAATAACAGAAATTTTCGTCGCGTCCAATACCAATCCTGTGAATTTTGGGTACATAATTATTTAACACTGTGTACATCTCGACATCATATTTGTTACAATCAGCAAAGTGTCGATACTTGTCGATGGTATCGGTACCTACCAGCAAAGTATCGGTATCGAAGTATCAAAAGTATCGAAGTGTGAAAAGTATTGAAATATCGAAAGTGTCGAAGTATTGCAACCTGTTTTATGTATACAGGAAATGGAGATTACAGTATATTTAAGATCGATATACATCAGATGAAGATCTGTCTTAAAGTACTTCAAGAGAACTAATATACTTTGAAGATGACAGTCAATATGTGGTTATTCCCTATTATTTCAATTCCTGTTACAATTAATAACTGGAAATATTACGTATATTCTTGTTTTTTCTCGATGAGTACGATAATCAAGAAAAATTATTGAGAACATATTGAATTCATATGTTCTTAATAAGAATTGAAGTGCGGAATTTATTTCTCTTTTATTTTGTCTTTATTATTTCCACCACTTTAACTCCAAAATTAAAATCTACGAAGGAAAATATATAAAAAATGTGCTTATTATATACTTTATTTTATTATTAAAATATTATTTCCAATAATTCGATATTTCGATACTTTGAATAGTATCGCTACCACAAAGGTATTAATACTCTATATCTTATTGAGATAATTTACCGCCCAGTCCTAGTAGTTGCTAAAGAGAAATGGAAAATTAATGGAAAAACAGCAAATATTAACATGTCTGTGATTAACTAGTCATTGGACGGCTTCTTTCCGAGATGCAGCTGATAGGTTTAATATTAGCATAAGCTCCCTACAACCTGTAATTCAACGAAAAATTTATTTTATAAACAACCTATTAGACGAAGAGAGACGTACTGAGACAATGAAAGGAGATGCAGAAAGACATTTTCGTACAAATTAATATCCTACAGTAATCAGATGTGATCATCTCTCATCCTTCATTTTGTTTTTTATTTCTACTGTTCGACCTGTGGCAAAATACGGTGCTAGTTCGCAATTAATTGTCCATAAGAAATCATATTTTTGTTTATAAATTGATACGTAATTCTTTGTTCGAATAAACCAACTGTACACAAGTTAGCAGACTACAAAGTGATGAGTAGGAGGTTTAAGGCATAATAACTCATGATATATGAAGTCTTTAAGATAATGTATAATATTTGGATTAGTAATAGCTCATATTATGAATAAGTTAGCAGAGTTCAAACTGATGAGCAAGATTTTGGCGACATAATAGGTCACCCTGTCAACAAGTTGGCAGTCCTTCAAATAATATATAGTCTATGAAATAGAATTGACTCATGCTATCAACAAGTTTGTAGATTTTAAGCTGATGAGCAGGCCTTTGGAGACATAAGTCTTTAAGATAATGTATAGTGTTTGGAATTTAAAAATCAAAATAATATATAGTCTGTGGAATGGTAATAGCTTATGCTGTTAACAAGTTTGAAGACTTCAAAGCGATGAGCAGGATTTTGGAAATATAGCAGCTCATGCTGCCAACAAGTTGGCAGACCTCAAATTGCCAAAAATGATTCTGAAGACATAATAGGTCATGCTGCCAATAAGGTAGAAGTCCTTAAGATAATGTACAGTGTTTTGAACAGTAAAAATATAGTATACAGTGTGTCCGGTATCTTCCGGATCAGAGGTATATAGCGATGTAGAGCACATTATTTTGAGACGATTTCTCTAATAAAATTTCTTCACATTGCTTATAACAACCGCACGGGAACTGTTTAAAGATGTCCAATAGTGATCCTGGAAAACGACTGAAGAGGTCACCTAATCACTCCCCTCCTACGTATTTATTGTGCTTTACATTCTTGAAACTTATTCATTTTTATTCCCTTAACCTTTAATGATATGTATCTTATTACAACAATTGAATTATGAATGTTTCAAAGAGAAAAATCAATAAACAAATTCTTATGAGAAATAAACGCGTAAGAAACGGATGATAGGCGGGGAGTTGGACCGATTTCCTGAGTTTGATTTACGATCTCTTCTGTCGTTTCCCAGAGTTGCCATTAGACGTCTTTTAAACAGATCTCGTGCAGTTGTTATAAACAATATGAAAAAAATTTATTAGAAAAATCATCTCAAAATAATGTACTCTATATCGCTGTATACCCGATGTATATCCGGAAAATACCGGACAGCCTGTATAATCAGTGGAACAAGATTATGTTGCCAACAAGTCGGTATTCATTAGGATAACATATAGTCCGTGGTACAGTAATAGCTCATGCTGCCAACAAGTGGACAGTTGTTAAAATAATATATAGTCTGTGGAACAGTAATAGCTCATGCTGCCAATAAGTTGGCAGACTTCAAGCTGAAGAGCAGAACTATGGAGACACAAGCACTCATAGTGTACAGTGTTTGAAACGGTAATAGTTCATGTTGCCAACAAGTTGGTAGACTTAAACTGATGAACATGACTTTGGAGACATAATATCTCATGCTACCAACAAGTTAGTAGTTGTTAAGATAATGTGCAGTGTTTCGAACAGTTCTCACTCATTTTCCTAGCAGTAGGTTAACAGACTTCCGAATGATGAGCAGGAGTTTGGAGATATAAACACTCACACTGCCAACATGTTGGCCGACATTAAGACAACGTACAGTATCCAAAAGTAAAATCTAGGAAGAAAATACATAAGAAATATGCTTATTATGCACTATTATTTCCAATAATTTGATGCTTTCGATATTTTCGATACTTTTGATACTTAAATACTTTCAATACTTCGATATTTTCGATACTTTAGTAGCGACAGGCCTACTTTAGTTGCGGCGCCGGCGCGACCGAATAATGGAACGTTGCAAAGTCAACTTTACATGTTTCGAAGTGACAGAATTTGAATTTTCGACTTTAAATTTGTTCTTTTGGTCGAATCAATTTAATAATCTATAGTATCTAGATGGAATTATCAAAATAAATATGTAGTAACGAAAACAAACCTAACCTTGAAACTAAGCAAATGTTATATGTATTGTCAGCTAACTTGAATGGAATTAGTTTTATCTCATTCTATTATCTTGGTTATAAAATCATAAAAATTTACTTACTTTAACAATTTTGTAGATTACGTTCAACGATTCACCAAAACAAGTTTAAACTTGTCGAGTGATGCACGAACGGTGCGATATGCAAACAATATAAAATGGAAGCGTATTATGTCAGCGCATGCCCAAGGCACGTGATTAAAAAATACCTTGCAGTTGTAAATTCACAAAGTCTTAAAAGTAAAAAATTAATGTTACTGTTTTTTACAAAGCTAAAATAAATTTACAAAAAGTTTTGTAAAAAGCATTGTATTTTTCAGTTACCCAGGCACTTTTACAGATAAACTTGTAACATCACCATATTTCATGGTGACGTTGCCATGGAATTCTCTTTTGGCAATAATATGATTGTAATTGACGTCATTACAATCATTCCGTTGTAAATTGCTGCCATAAGATGATTGTAAGTTTAACTCTATTTTTTTCAGTGTTAATTATTCGTAACACCATTTTACGATTATCAAACACTATAAAAATAATTAATACTGTTGTATATTACAGTACATTGAAATGATTTCAGTCAGATAGATTTAAATTTGTTTATACTATTGATGTTTAACTTTCTCTGGAATTCTTGGAAATTGCTGATTCACAACAACTTATTTTTAATTTTATATTTTATAATTTTTTATATTTTAATTTAATAAACAATTGACAATAAAGGCCGATTAAGAGTCAATAAGTTATGTTGGCTCTTTGAAATTTTAATTTTGAAAAAAATTATATAAAAATATAAATCGTTGAGGTATGCAGCTTATTTAACACCTTTCAAATACCCAAAAAATAAACAAATCAAATAATATCTTAACAATTGAGATAGAGTCATTTTTGAGGAACGTTGAAAAATTAAGGTTTCAACGTTCAACGGTTTCAGTTTGACAGAAGACCTTTTGAGACACCCTGCATAGATATACAATATTTTTAGAAAATTTCCAAGGTCACGGTTTTTGGAGAGATATTTTTGTGTAGCGGCCAGTCCTGGACTATTCCCCGACACGGTTATGAACGGTATTCCCATCACTAATCAATAATGTAATATAACGTCAAAATACAGTAATCACTGTACAAGTAAGTAACTACTGCAAATGATGATACCAGATAATGTTAAGATACCAGATGTATCTTAACCGTTGTATTAAGAGTGACGATTCAGTTAAACCTCTACGGGTTTTATGTAAAGCCAATCAGTTCTATAATATATTCTAGTGTAAGTACTCTTTTTTGTTTAATTAAAATCATCTGAGATTCTCAATCATTCAATTTGTGAACAAAACTGATTAGGAATATAATTTTGGAGAATTTGAAGAAGAATGATGAAAATGAGAATTTTATCCCTTTGCATTGGTTCACTGACCGGAACACGCTGGTTTCTGTGATTTCTACCCTTCTTCTTCATATCGTTTCCATACCGTATGTTCAGTTACGTTCATCCAACGCACTTAGATACGATTCAAGATTTCTTTTCTCAAATGAAATAAAATTATGATTAATGAATTTAAATTATATATTTTAATTATTAAATTTAATTAAAGAAACTATTTAACATTTTCAACATTTCGCCCGCCTTATCTAAATATAGGCAACATTAAAAAAATCGATTAATCGAAACTTCCTTATTGAGGTTCTTCCGGTAATAAACAAATTTTAGTTTTGGGCCGAGTTAGTGTCGTGGTTGGTATAAGTAAAGTTACAACTCTTATGCGACCATCAGGACTAGAGTGCAGTTCCGTAATTCGTGCAATAGCCCATTTATCATCAGGAGGGAAACGCTCATCTTTAATTAGAACTAGTCGTCCTAACTGTGGAATATTCTTGGCTACGAACCATTTATTGGCGTTTTGTATAGATTGTAGGTAATAAACGAACCAATGTTTACAAAAGCTTTCAATCATTTGTTGTAGATGTTGCCATCTGAAGAGAGGAGAAATTTCTCCCATCAGAAAATGATCGCGTGCAAGTACATCGTAATTAAGAGAATCATTGGAAACCGCGCAGAGAGGCCTTGAATTCGTAATGGCTTCGATCTGATCAAAGACAGTAGCGAATTCTTCATATGTGAGTGTCGTAGAACCAATGATTTTCTTAAGTGACTTTTAACGATTTCGATATTTCCTTCCCATTTTCCGTTTAGCTGAGGCGCCGAAGGCGGATTAAATTTCCTCTTTGTACCATCATTACTCAGAATGTTTGCTAATGGTTCCACTTCTTGAAAATTTATTGAAAAGAGCTCTAAGTTCTCTATCGGCAACGATCAAGTTTGTACCACAATCACTATAGAGGCATTCATATATTCCTCTACGGCCGGTGAATCTTTTATAGGCTGCAAGAAATCCAGCAGTTAAACTGATAAAAATGATCAGATAACCTTTATAAAGTTTACCACCTCGTCCTATGATTGTTCGTAATTGAAGTGGTCCAGCATAATCGATACCAGAGTTTAGAAATGGTCGGGATTGATTGATTCGAGCAGGAGGAAGCAGTCCCATGAGTCGCTGGCTGGTTATAACCTTTTGTTTAGCACACACCACACATTGATTGATATAGGAATACGACCACCAACCACCCAGAATCGTCGTCGGATTGCAGACAAGGTAAGTTGTGTACCTCCATGTAACGTAGATTTATGGTGATGATCGATGATGAGACTTGTGATAACAGATCGCTTGGGGATGATGATAGGATGTTTTTCATCATATTCTAAGTTGGCGAATCTGCAATCGATGAACGGGGCCAGCCGGAAAAGAAACTTGATTTCGGCATAACCTTTTTTGACGATAATAAGGTAATTTCTTCGGAAAATTGAAGCTGTTGACTCTCTCGAACTCAAAACAGTAAAACACTATTAATTTCAGCAGGACATAGAATATCTGGAACATGAGAAACAAGATAATTTACTCTCATACACCACGCTGTGATACGAAGCAACTTTGTCAGCGAAGAATAACGATGCTTTAAGCTTCAACAATCATTCATTTGGGCAAACGTGTGTGAACTTGAAGTTTGCTGTTCATGATTGATTTCATTAGGATGAGTAGGTTTGATGTTTGGCCATTGAGAAGACGGTGAAGAAAACCATGATGGACCAAACCATCAAAACTTTTCTTGAAGTCGTCACATTGAAACTCCACAAGAGACGAGGTTAGCAGGATTCTGATCACTCGGTACATAATGAACAAATGAATGAGCGTTGACTAGTTCATGGATTTCAGTGACTCGATTCCTCACATATTCCTTCCAACGCGATGGATGACTTTGAATCGAAGCGAGCGCGACGGTTGAGTCAGTTTATAGAGGAATCGGACAGTTGGAGAATTTCAACACATTTTTAACACGTTTGGTTAACCGAGTAAGTAAGAGCGCGACACAGAGTTCAAGACGCGGAATTGTCACGCGTTTTAAAGGTGTCACTTTGGATTTGGAGATTAGAAGAGAGACCTGAGCACAACCATTAGTTAAAACGCGCCAATACACAACCGCACTATAGGCACCGACAGACGCGTCCGCGAAACCGTGTATTTCGATCGAATCAGTGTCATTTGAAATACCGAGCCACTTAGGTACTTGTATAGTAGGAACCTGATTACAGTTGTTGATAAAAGTTTTCCATTTGTTTTCAAGATCCTGAGGTAAATGTTCATCCCAATCGAGATGTTGTTCCCACAATTTTTGCATTAATATTTAAGCGGTTATTATCAATGGAGAGAGCCATCCTAGGGGATCGAATAATTTCGGAATAAAGGATAGAATTTCACGTTTAGTGGTATTTTTTTGAATGGTTGTAGGATGCTCGACAAATTAATATAAATTGATCTTTTAAATAATATTATTTCCTACAGCAAAAATTTCGAATAAGCAGGTAGAAACCGTTAAACACGGGACCATTTGTAAACACTCCTTTTTCTTTGTCTTGCTTTATGGTAAGGCTTTTGCGTTATTTTAGTGGTAACTTGTATTGTCACTCGCTCTACAGCCATCGTAAGTAGAAGAATAAAACGTTCCAATATTAAAACGATTAATTTTGTCTTATTTTAAAACCCATAAAACCAATAGGTTATGGGCCCAGTTACAAATTGCATTAGTGATTGAAGTCTTTTTCATTAAGTAGTGTTTATAGACAATTCCCGTTATAACGTGAAAGTTTTTTTTTCAATCGTGAAGTGCAGTGAAAGTTAATATTGGAAATAAAAACAAAAAGAAATATTCAACCCTTCAACGGAGAACGATATAGCATATGGAAATTCCGAATCTAATCATTGTTGGCGGAATTGCAGATTTTGAAAATAATTTATTAGCAAAAGGAACAATTACAGAATATGTAAGCGATTCTTTTTTGAAGTTTGCAAAAGACCAACAAAACGCAAAAACTATAATAGACAATTTGAATAATGTTAGCTAATAACTTTAAAATGGGCACCTGATATTGGAAGTGTAGTCCGAGTGATGAAAGGAACCTATACCAGGTGGTTTTTCAAATATCTGTAAGTAAAAATCATTATTTGAGTCCCGTTCGGAGTTGGAATTACAATTGCCTTTATGATAACACATGCATGTTTTCATATGAAGTAAATGCTGACGCTGGATCTTCGGCGTTTGTTTTATTTAAGGGGCGGCTACATTTGGTAACTATATAGATTATATTATATGTATTGATTACCCAATGAATTGAACACAGCTGTATATTATGAATTTAGGAATGTACAATTATTGAAAACATTTCTAAATTTTGTATAATCGAAATATACATAATCCTCAAGATTTCGATCTTTTACTTTTCTCAAATATTTAAGAAATACTTAATTTCAATTTCTTTATGTAACAATGTAACTTTGGAATATAAGTACTAGAGCGACGCAGGTACTTAAACCCGTGCCTTTTGCACCTCGCAATAAAAAAGGGTCTATTTTACCACTTTGTTTTTCTATGTGATGAGGTTTTTGAAACATTCCTTTCTCGAGTTGTCCTGGGTAAACACAGTGCACAGAGATAATTTCCTTAGTATCGGTGGTTAGTAGTAAAGATTAGAAATTTAGTGTTAATTTAGTGTTTACGTGTATGTAGTTATTAGTTGTTTAAGTTTGAGATAGTGACTCTATAAGAAATATGGCGAAAACAAGAAAAGCACCTTCAAGGGTGGTGTCAAAAAACGACAGGTTTCGAGAAGAAAATTGTTTCGCATAATACAACTACAGAACGTTCATTAGATGAGATTCCTGTTGATTTAGGGTACGTATACATCGTTTACCAAAATTGTAATGAAATAATTGCAACGTTGGTTTTATTTTAATAACATAGGTATAAATAATTAAATATATTCTATATAAATGTATATAGGGTGATTCACAAATAGGTTATAAAACATGTTATTTACATAAAAAAATCAACTAATTTTATATTGAACTAAATTTATTAGGATTGTATTTGTCAATTTTGACGGCAAGTTTAACGATTTCATAGCTGACTACTGAATTTACCATGATTCTAAGTAGTATTAATGAGCCTTTACATATTCGCTTTTTTTAAATAAACGACAAAGCTTTTCAAAAAGTAAGTAATAGTGAAAAAAGTAGTAGAATTTAATTCCACATGAAATGAGATAAGTAGGTATCAAATTGTCACAAGGCGAAAAAATCTATCAAGATTTATGGTACCATCACCCTTAGTTAACCCTTTGAAGTGGTTCAATTGATCTCAACTTGTTACCCTTTGTGTACCCTTAGTACACTCATAACCAGAATCCGGATTTTTATGCGATTGCATATTTTGCATATAACTTCATATTTAGCATTTTTACTGCATATAAATTTAGTTATCCATATACCTCGATATAATCGCTTATACCGGGCATATACCGTCCCTCAAAAGAGGCCCACATCCATATTTTTCTTATTATTAGTGATATAAGGAAACCATTTGGAATGTAAAGTACGCTTTGTTCCTCTTGATTTGCTAATTCACAAGCAATGATCACTGCTATGCTTTAATCACTGGCTCTTTCTAAATAATTGTGTAAATTAAAAGTGGTATCGAATTAATTCTAAAAGAAAAACGCGAACAAACAATTAAATTTAATTCAATTATTTTTGATCTATTTATGTTATCCCAATTACGTTACACTATTTGAGTCCAACGTTATGTCAAATTGCTAGCAATTGTTTTTCCATAACCACCTGGATAGGTTTTAATTAAAATAAAGTAAACAATTGAAATCATAACGTATGATGAAGATAGTAAAAATTAAATTAATTATTAAAATTAGAAAATAAATTAAGAAAAAATGAGAAATTATTAAATTAAATTTAATTATTTGTTCACATTTTTCTTTTAAAACTAATTTAATACAACCGTTTATTTACAACACTATTAAAAACGAATCACAGAATAAAGAACAACAGTAATCACTGAACGAGAAACAGCAAATCAAAGGGAACATAACGTAGTTTATAATATTATCCTAGCTATTATGCGTCAAAAGTTATAAGACATTTTCCGAAAGTAGTAAAACGTCAAAAAATAACGAATTACTATTATTTTAATTTTTATTTTTTTAATTATGTTGTTTGCCGATTTGAAGAAAAAAAATTTTAGATTTTAGAAAATAGCGAAATTAATACTCACTTCATAAATACATATAATACACATACATATTTTTTTTGTGTTGCATTAACAAAGTTTGCATTTGTATTAAATAAGAGACTAAAATTCTCAGGCCGTTCTCAGGCCGTCGGAAATGATATTATTTCCTAAAGCAAAAATTTCGAATAAGCAGGTAGAAGCCGTTAAACCCGGGACCATTTGTAAACACACCTTTTTCTTTGTCTTGTTTTATGGTAAGGCTTTTGGGTTATAAGTGGTAACTGATATTCTCACTCGCTCTATAACTTCTCGTAAGAAGAAGAATAAAACGTTCCAAAATTAAAACGATTAATTTTGTTTTATTTTAAAACACATAAACCAATATTCGGGATTGTTAGAAATCCATTTTCTAGCTGTAAAACAACCAGATTCCAGAACCTTGTTCAGTTGATATATAATATCTTTTCTTGGAGTTTATCAACATTATTACCTCCCGAGAATTTATGATATATCACTAACGTGACCGTTTTTATTTCGACTGAAAACGGGACAACCCTAGGTACTTTTATCGATAATCAGGTGCAGTATAAAATTATTAAAATTTGGTTTTAAGTTAAACTTGATACAGCTTCTACAACATTTGATAGTTTCCTAAAGACTTGCAATGCTTCCAGAAGACTAGTTATTGCTGTTAGAAGTCTTGATATTGCTTTCAGAAAACTTGAAATGATCTCAGACTTGAAGACTTGAAATGCTTCCAAAGGACTTGATACCACTTGTAAAACTGGATATTGCTGATGAACCAATTGACTATGCTTTGAAAATATTAAATACTATTGAACAAAATGCACAATCTTTACGTAAGGAGTCCATAAACCGTTAATTAAAGGTTAAATACTGTTGGCAGAAGACATTTTTATGGTAAAAAGCGAAGGACTATTAATAAAATTTAATTTTCCTTCCAAAATATCAAATACTGTTGTACTCACAAACATTTTAAGCAATCTTCAAGTACAGGCCATTTAGATTTACTGCAACCCAACATTCTTTTATACTTTGTAACTATCAAGTCATAGAATTCTTTTACAGTTTCGATGCGTACATTATAAAGCAAGCAATCGTAAGCAATCGGCAGTTTTAATTGCGTTGTGTGCATTATGAGCTTCACAGCCAATCCCTATTAGTATTTGTTCCTACAATGTGCTCGGTTTTGTATAAACATTGTTTACATTTTTTCTATTTACCCCCATTCAGGTTTAAAAAAAATGTACACTTACATTTAGACATGTTTGGTATAAGTCTCGCAAACAACGAAACGAAATATTACCAATAAAAAAAGCTGTGCAAATACAGCTAGATACTTAATGAGATTTATGCACTTATGTGATTATGAAAACGGGACGTTTTAGAGTTTATTCGGGACGATGAGACTACTAACCGAAGAACGGGACAATCCCGTTCAAAACGGGACGTATGGTCACATAATATATAACAAATAATTATTCAAACGAAGAATTTCAGAACCCATTGGAAGATTTTGTGAATTTTCATTAATGAGTTGATTTAAACATCTGATAGCTAAATATGGAGCACTAGAAAGACCATGAGTAACGGTATTGAGCTGGAATGTCTGAATTGCATGAGTGGGATCACTTCTCCAAACGATTTGTTGAAAATGCTGATCATCTTTGTGAACTTGAATTTGCCTGTACATTCTTTTGTTGGATATTGTCTTCAACGAAGCAGAACATCGACCAGTTCATTTTAAAGTTTTCTGGGATCCATTGAACACAACTCTCAGCTTTTGTTGTTGAACTACTTTCCCGGATCACGCCATGGTGTGGAAGAAAATAATGTGGCGACTCGAAATAACATGAAGACACACTGGATGCATGTGATCAAGAGTAAGATATTCATTCATAAATTTAACGTATTCTTTTTTAAAGTTCTCATTCTTCGCGAAACGTAGTTCTAGTTTACTGAACATTCGAGAAGCAGCTTAATATGAATGTTCGTCACCAACCCACCCTCTTGGTGACGAACAGAATGGAACGAGGTCGGACCCGAGGGTGTGTTTTCACAAAATGTTGTTCGCATTTGATTTCTTCTTGCGTATGACGCAGTAGGTTCGTTGAATCCTCCTCTTGAAAGTGTGGCCAGAGACAATTGAAACAGAGGTTTTTGGACGAAACAAATTCTGAACGTTGATTGGGAGATTTTTTCAAGTATTGTTGGTTGGCATGTTGAGATATACATAATGAGAATCTTGACGACTGCAATTGTTGGACGAAGGTAACACAACATTAAGAGATTTAAAAAAACGATTTTTGAAGTAAACAAAATATAAAATGATGATTAATGAATTTAAATTATACCATTGAAAATAAAACAAATTAAAATGAAATAAAGAAATTAATTAACATATTTTCAACAGTATATTACAAAAATTACTTATAATTGATTTAAAAATATCGTGTAAGTTGCGACAATGCCTTTATTCAAATAACAATTTTTGGTTCTGAAAAGAACCGGTCGTTGTTTGGTAGGGGGTCAGGTCAGTCAAGGTATGTTGCCATTTACTTGGAACTTGTGTATTTAGTAACAGCCTTGGTGCCTTCGCTTACAGCGTGTTTTGCCAATTCTCCAGGCAGCAGAAGTCTGACGGCAGTTTGAATTTCTCGACTGGTGATGGTTGATCTTTTGTTGTAATGTGCCAAACGGGATGCTTCAGCGGCTATTCTCTCGAAGATATCGTTTACAAAGCTGTTCATTATGCTCATAGCTTTGCTCGATATGCCGGTATCAGGGTGAACCTGCTTCAATACCTTGTAGATGTAAATAGCGTAGCTTTCCTTCCTCTTGCGTTTCTTCTTTTTGTCGCTTTTCGAAATGTTTTTCTGCGCCTTGCCGGCTTTTTTGGCTGCTTTCCCGCTAGTTTTAGGTGGCATTGTTGTTGCTAGTTGATTAGTTAACAAAACTGTATTAAAGCTCCCGGTTTTTGGCGTTTAAGAAGCGGCAGCGTCGGCCCGGTAGGCCCCGCCTACCGCTGCTAGATCTCTATCGACGGTCACCATTGGTTAGCAGGTCGGAGCAGATGTGTTTAAATACATGGAGAACCACAGTTTGCTTTATATTATTCAAACATTTTATACAAGTTTTCGGCACGCACCCAAGTCAATTAGCCATGTCTGGTCGAGGAAAAGGTGGAAAAGTGAAAGGAAAGGCAAAGTCCAGATCGAGTCGTGCTGGATTACAGTTTCCTGTAGGCCGTATTCATCGATTGTTGAGAAAGGGTAATTATGCGGAACGCGTAGGAGCTGGAGCGCCCGTATATTTAGCGGCCGTAATGGAGTATTTGGCGGCCGAAGTGCTCGAGTTGGCCGGTAACGCTGCGAGAGACAACAAAAAAACCCGTATCATCCCCAGACATTTACAACTGGCGATACGTAACGACGAAGAATTGAACAAATTGCTGTCTGGAGTGACGATTGCTCAAGGAGGTGTGCTTCCGAACATTCAAGCTGTTTTGTTACCCAAGAAAACCGAGAAAAAAGCTTAATTTTATTTCAACTTGGCCACATCATCATATTAATAACAAAACGGCCCTTCTCAGGGCCACAAAGAGTTTAGTCGAAGAATGAACTATCGATGACTGCGATTATGCAACAGTATCCTTAATTCTAATATTATTGATTTTTTATCGATTTGAAGTGACCTTAAAACTACATAAGAGACGAAACTTCAACAAAGATCAGTTCTTCACAACACAATAACACCTAGCACTGATCCTACTAACCCTTTTTGCAACGTCACTGAGGACAATACCAATAAGATAAACAAAAATTAAATAAGTTTTATAAATTCTATGAAAGAATTTGCATGTTGCTTTAAGGCATATTTTCCGGTGAAATACAAAAACTTTGGTTCTTTTCATATTTTCAGGTAACTTTAAACGAACTGTTTTAGTGTTAAGCGTCATAATGCTAAGAAACAAGGGTATTTCACCTGAAAATATGTTTTATTTACACATTCTGTTTTATAAGTACGAAGGCTTTCACGACCGGTGTTAATTGAACTAAAATTAGAACTAACACTAGATCTAAAACTAGAAACTTTCGGGTTTCGCCGTGCGTTCTTTGAAAAAATGTTTGACGTTTCGGATGCCATGTTGCAACCTTCTTCAGAAACTGGTTCTAACTCCATTCTGTTTTCTTTTTTTTTTGAATGTATAATTTGTGTAAAAACATTGAACAAATTGTCAAATACGAATTGAAATCAGTTTTGGCAATGTTCTATCTAAGGAGCTCCGCATGGAAAGAAAAAGATGTTAAAATTCTATGCGAAACAACTTTCTATTGAAAGCGATATTGAGGGTTACTTGTGCCCTAGTCGATTGCAAAGAAAAACAAGGTTTTTCTCTCTTATCTTTATCTCTCGGCCGATTTCTATGAGTATTTAGGATAAAATGTGCAAAAAGTATATTCAAGAAAAGTATTAATATTATTTTCTACAAAGTTTGAATGCAGGGTGATTCAGATAAGAACCGATACAGAGCAGGGACAGGTAGAGGAAGCAAAATTTAGATGATTTAACACAATTTATGAGGAGCCCTTCAATGTTGAATCTTAAACGTTCAATATCTCATCTACAGTCATAAATTAAGTTAGAAAAACCAAATTTGCCATACGTTATGAGTGTACCAAGGGCATGTATTTCATAAATAAGTGGAAAACTTAAGATCATGGAAAATTCAGTATAGTCGGCTACGATATCGTTAAACTTGACTAACTATTTGTTAATTTTGAGGTCTTGTGTCAGGATTTCATAGCAGACTACGGAATTTTCGATCATTTTAAGTAACTTTAATGAAATGCGAGTTACGACTAGTAGGTGATAACAGGGTTGCTGTTACGGTAGAATTAAGTAAACAATATAAGAGAGAGCGTGCGTATGTGATGTGGTTCTTCAACTTTTATAAATGTTTTGGTTCTGAAAAGAACCGGGTTGTGATTGTGTTGATATTAAAATGAATTTATTAACTTTTTAGCCTCCAAAGCCATAAAGAGTACGGCCTTGACGTTTAAGGGCGTAAACGACATCCATTGCAGTGACGGTTTTCCTCTTTGCATGTTCCGTATAGGTAACTGCGTCTCGAATTACGTTCTCAAGAAATACCTTTAGAACTCCTCTGGTTTCTTCATAAATCAACCCGGAAATACGTTTTACGCCTCCGCGACGAGCAAGACGTCTGATGGCCGGTTTTGTAATGCCCTGGATGTTGTCACGGAGTACTTTACGATGACGTTTCGCACCCCCTTTGCCAAGACCTTTTCCTCCCTTTCCACGGCCGGTCATTGTGTCGCTTGGTTAACAATACAGTAATTACTAAAGAAGCGCGGTAGCAGACTCTGACGTTATGATGCTACTACCCATTTTTGACGCCCTTATATACACGTGAAACGGGTACGCCTACCGCCGCTTGGGCTGCACCAATCCACGCAAAGCATACGCGACGCGGTACGACTGACGATGATAAAACAGCTGAAAATCTTAAATATATCGTCATTGTGGTGATAGCAGTTGTTCTGAAACTCTCGCTCTTGTCGTTGCGTTATCGAATTTACAAAAAAAAAAAAAAAAGAAAAGTATGGCACGTACGAAGCAAACGGCTCGTAAATCTACTGGCGGCAAAGCTCCTCGTAAACAATTGGCAACCAAAGCGGCCAGAAAAAGCGCTCCCGCTACCGGAGGTGTCAAGAAGCCCCACCGTTACAGACCTGGGACCGTAGCTCTTCGAGAAATTCGTCGTTACCAGAAAAGTACCGAACTTCTTATTAGAAAGTTGCCCTTCCAACGTTTGGTTAGGGAAATTGCACAAGATTTCAAGACCGACTTGCGATTTCAAAGCAGCGCCGTTATGGCTTTGCAAGAGGCTAGTGAAGCTTACTTGGTCGGACTTTTCGAAGATACGAACTTGTGTGCAATTCATGCAAAACGAGTAACCATCATGCCCAAAGACATTCAGCTTGCTAGGCGCATTCGTGGCGAAAGAGCTTAATTTTCGACAATCGACCGGAGGAGTATTCCTTCACAAGACCGGTTCTTTTCAGAACCAATAATTTGTATTATGAATAAGCCCTTATAAAAAGAACTAATAATAAATAAATAAAAAGAACTTTCGTTTTGCTTTTCTTAAATCTGAAGTTACTACGATTTTAGCGTTAATAATTCTTGAAAGCAAAGAAATGTAAATTTTCTAATTCAAACTCGATTGTCTGAAATTGATTTTTGTTTGTTTATCTACGTCGGTTTTCCAACAAGTAGTGAAAGATACACATTGTTCGATCAATATAGATGGACTTTAGAGATTGTAAAATTCAATGTGAATTTAAGATGTGCTTTAATTATGAATAATTGATATAAATAAGAAATCTATGATGCAATTCATTTTAACCGGTGAATATTATTAGTGAAAATCTTTTCTCTTTTTTGCACATTTACTGGTTCTAATTTCTAATTATTTATTATTATTCAATTTGATATGTTTCGCTCAATGATTGTAGGCATCTTCAGAACTACAAAGTTGAAAAAATTACAATAAATTAAACTTGTTAATTGGGAACAAATAAAATAAAAGGTTCATATATACCTATAATTTAGATTTAGATTTTAAACAAAACTTTTATGATGTGGGTTGCATTTAGATGTAGGGAATTGATTTATAAATTGTGCCTTCAGATTTTAGGTGTTTTAAATTTGTTGAATGTTTTATATTTTGTTGGATTTCGATTATTGAATTTATTTGTTTCATATCAAAGTCATTGTTAATACCTATTAACTTGATCATATTTAATTCTTTGTTTTTGTTTTCTTTTGAGAGAGAGAGAGAGGTGTTGAACCATCTATAAAATTGCTGCAATTTTATGAGATTGAGAATGAAAGGAAGTATTTGGGATGACGGTGTCTGTTTGAGTATTTTTCCTGTATATGTCAAATTCTATTGAGTAGCTATTGTTAATTAGAGTGAGATCTAAAAAAATTCTAATAATAATTGACTAATAAATAACAAAATAAACTAATAATTTGATATGATATCTTTCTATGTGAAATTAATTCAATTATTTCATATAAAATGTCGGTAATCTTTGAAATTTTATATGATTATACAACTTAAAACTTAATTAACTTCCACGTGCCATAGTCAATACAGACGCATATAGCAGAAACAGACCACAACTACAAAATAGACAAGTTTGATTACCGAAATAGAATCACTTAAAAAATTACTTACTAAAAAAACAATGTTAGGTTTAGGGGTGATGTCATGAAGATTAAGAATAGAGTAGGATATCGTGTGATTTGTGGTGGTTTCTTTCAAATTCCGTGTTGAATCTATTTAATTTAGTGACTTATTTTCGATAGTTTTGTATAAAAAGTATCTTATTTTTATCGGTTAGGTTAATTAATATTTAAATTATTGGGAATTTTCCCAAGTATGGAGTAACGCACAAGGAGATAGATAAGTAACAAGGGTATATCAACAGAAAATATCTATTATAATACGAATAAGTTATTAATTCTTTCACTCCATGTTGACGCCATCACATCTAGAGATTCGAATAAATTTTAGTTTTAGCCCCAAACATCATACCGGTTACACGTTGTTAATTCATTTTAAATAAACTGCATTAAAAACAGTCAAGTCTTTGTGATATTCCTGTGATTATTTAATTATTCAATTTTTATTTATATTATTGGCGATATGGATGGGGAAAATGTGATTTATCGGACCGGCATTAATCTTCATTCAGGTAAAAACATGTTGTGTGCAAGTTTAGTGAGTAGACGACGACACTTTCAAGTGATTTTTCGGTACGTTTGATATTTTTCCGTTCTTTCTTTATTCTTAAAATGTTTTTCCATTCTTTTTACTTAAACGGCAAAAAAGTCGATTTTTAAGTTGCCACCACTTATTTATATCGGCACTGATATCTTGAATATTTTTTTAAAATTTTTTCTGTAATTCCTATTAAAATTTGTTAGAATGATGTGTAATATGGAACAAGCGAACTTGTATCTATCACTTGAGGCAGCTTTTAAACAAACCAGGTTTAACTAATAATTTGGGCAAAGTACGAATTCAACTTTGGAATTTATTTATTTAATTCCTTGCTGAGCTCTTGAATGCTTTTTAACCATAAGAGCATCATTATCACGTGCTTGGCTCCTACAATTGGTCTTCATCAGTTATAATTTTTGTTTCAATAAAATTTATAAACAACTCAGTGTACTTTTTGATTTTTAACCATTACGTATTTCACAGTCCGACATATTTGGCCTTTATGAGTGTTGGAAAACTTGGATTTGCATACATATTTTGTTATACATTTTAGATATTACAAAACGTACTGACCACACTAATCTATAAACAAATCGCTGTTAATCATTCGCTAATGAACCAGCAGCTAATCCCAGCAGTAAAACCGGAACGACCGTCATAAGCGGTGTAGATGTAATATTCGAATAAATCACTTTTCAATCGCTTTTCACTCACAGGAAGTTACTTGTATGATACGTCCCTTAGACGAAAATGTAATCGCAATATTAGGACCGCAACTTAACTCTTTTCTCGCGTTCTCAACGTTGGCAATAACGTTTAAAACAACGAGAAAACTCCCTAGCTACGTGGAATTGCCTATCGCATTGCCATGGTTTTCAAGTTAAAACATTGTAAATATCTATAAAGTCTGCACGTTACATGCTTTTAGAACGTTTAAAGAATCTATTTTTATTGAAAATTCAATTTGTTAATCGAAATGGACGTAATTTAACGACGCTAAACTTTATGACAACGGTCATTTAAATGAAATGTCGTACTTTCAAGCGCCGCTACACAACGAAATACTATCGAAACAATTAAAATTTTTACGTGGATATGAAGTTTAGTGCTTCTATTATACTGAAATATTTAGCGAGAATATTTACGTCGCGACGCCAACAGAAACGGGCTGTTTTTCTAGAATGTTGCGAGCATGACACCGCCGTTGTGATGTCAGCAGTGCAAATGGATCCGTGCAGCTGTTTTCGGCTTCGGCGCGTGCACTCAACGTTGGGTCCTATGCTCTGAGGAAAGTGTTTATCAAAGATTTGTACGAAGTTGACGTTCGTGCACGTGAATTTTTGCAAGACATATTATTGTTACAAACTGCTGCTACGATGACGGATGTACAACAAATGGAACAGCAAACCGCCTTATCTCCGGAAACCGAAAACACTTCGCCCGTAAAAACCAAAGCTGCCGCCGGCGGACCATCCTCCGATTCGACGACTAAGAAAAAGAAAAGCCAGCGATCAAAAGCTGCCCATCCACCCACATCCGAAATGGTGAACGAAGCGATTCAGACCCTTAAAGAACGCAACGGCTCTTCGCTGCAAGCTATTAAAAAGTACATGGCTTCCAATTACAAAGTTGATGCCGAGAAGATGGCTCCGTTTATTAAGAAATTCTTAAAAACCGCCATTGCTTCAGGCACTCTTGTCCAAACTAAAGGTAAAGGTGCGTCAGGATCTTTTAAACTGGCGTCGGCTTCTGCAAAGAAATCAAGCAGGGCGAGGACTTCATCTCCTAAAAAGAAAACTGGTGCCGCCGCCGTATCCAAAGCGAAGAAACCTAAAGGACGAGCGGCCTCTACGAAGAAATCCACCTCCCCCGCGAAAACGAAAACGGCGCCGGTATCCGGTTCCCCTGTTGTTGAAAGCAAAAAGAAGACTGCAATGAAAGTCAAAAAAGCTCCAACGGTCGGCGCAAAGAAGGCAAACAGTTCTCCTACTTCCGCAGTTAAAACCACCACCGTTAGGAAAGCACCATCAAAAGCTAAAAAAGTCACCAAGGTACCGACAAAAAAGCCGAAAGCGCCAAAGCCTAAAACCGCCAAAAAAGCAGCCACTGGTGGCGCCACGAAAAAAAGGAGTTTGCCAAAAAAGAAATGAGCTCTTTGTTTCATCATAAGCAAAGAGCTTTTTTTATAGCAAGCATCGCAAAGGCCCTTTTCAGGGCCAAAAATTTTATAGCGAAAGAGAATTGTAGCGTAATATTATTTTCTACATACATACCTTATTTAATTTTTAATTTTAAATTTGTACTCCGGCATGCCTGTTACTTTCATTTGCAGTAGTTACTTCCTGTACAGTGATTACTGTATTTTGACGTTATATTACATTATTGATTAGTGACGGGAATACCGTTCATAATCCTGTCGCGGAACAGTCCAGGACTGGTCGCTACACAAAAATATCTCTCCGGAAACCGTGACCTTGGAAATTTTCTAAAAATATTGTATATCTATGCAGGGCGTCTCAAAAGGTCATCTGTCAAACTGAAACCGTTGAACGTTGAAACCTTAATTTTTCAACGTTCCTCAAAAATGACTCTATCTCAATTGTTAAGATATTATTTATATTGATTTGTTTATGTTTTTGGGGATTTGGAAGGTGTCAAATAAGCTGCATACGTTAACGATTTATATTTTTATATAATTTTTTTTGTTAAGTATTTTTAAATTTATGTGCACGGGCGCCAAAGAGTTTTTTTTAATAAGATATTTCAAAGAGCCAACTTAACTTACTTACTCTTAATCGACCTTTATTGTCAATTGCAAAATACACTTCAGGGAAAATAGTAAATATATATAAAATAAAATAAGTTGTTGTGAATCAGCAATTTCCAAGACTTCCAGAGAAAGTTAAACATCAATAGTATAAACAAATTTAAATCTATCTGACTGAAATCATTTCAATTTACTGTAATATACAACAATATTAATTATTTTTATAGAGTTTGATAATCGTAAAATGGTGTTACGAATAATTAATTATAGAGAAATTTTTTTAGTATTAAGAAAATGTTATAAATCATTCATTTGAGTTCATGATGTTTTGTCGGCAGTCTACGTTAATTTTCGTACTTAACCCATGTAAAGTAGATACGAAGCAATTTCATGGTAGTTTGACATTTACATAACCTCAAATTTAGTTTTTTAATGATTTATTTCTATTTTTCATTATTTTTAATTCATATTTGTTCGGTTGAAAAGTATAAGTTTAGCATGTCAAGAACGAAAAAGATTCATCATTTCCGAGTTTTGATGAGGAATTAGACGAAAATCAGTAAATGAAATATACGATAATATTTTTGAAGTTGAACTTTGAAATATTAAAGGAAAGGTTCCAAAATATGTCAAGCAAGGATAGAGGGCACTAAAACTACTGTATGATGGATTAGCTTGTGAGTGAATCGCATGTTGGTGTTGGATTTGTATGCGGATCCTAGGTGGGACGTGTAAGTGAGGGATTTCACTCTGGATTTATGTATATAATTTAGTCGAATGGTTGGAATATTTGCGGATTCATGCAGGGTGGTGATGGGTGTTCTGCGGTCAGCTGAGAGTTTGGAGCTTGTTGTAGTTGGATTTGTTAGTGTTGCTGTAGAGTTGACGTGAGTGCAGGATGATGGGTTTAATGTAGGCTTTGTAGAGCCTGGAGGAGTTTGGTTTTCCTGGAAAGCGGAATGAATTTGTTAAGCAAGGGATAAAGGGAGGAGAAGCTCGCACGGGTCGTGTTTTGGATTGTACGGATGTGATTTGAGAAGATAAATGTTCAAATTGGCCACCATTTGCTTTTAAACAAACGTCAAGACGTTTTCTAAAATTATGTACGCAGTTTGAAAGCATATCCACTGAAATTTCTCGTGTTTCAGCACTTATTTCTTCGCTGATTTCTTCTAGATTGTGAGGTCTATACTTATTAACCCCGTCCTTTAAAAGAACCCATAAAAAATCTAAAGTTGTCAAATCGGGAGACCTTGATGGCAACACAATAGGCCCACGTCTACTAGTCCTACCATTTCCTAGGAAAATGTATGTGCAAATACTCTCGCACACTCAAACGGCCCCTCTTTTGAACACCACTCTAAATGCAGATAGATATTTAGATCTTCAAAATCAAATTCTGCCTGCTCTTGAAGCTTTATTTTCAAGACAGGATGGAAAAATACATGGAAATTTATTTTTTCAACAAGATGGAGCACCTGGAATCCCTAATGTGGAGGTGGTCCATCTTTTGTAATCTATCATTTGTCGTATATCAACGCTTTATTGTTATTTTAATATATGAAATACTACACTAATTGCCCCCTTTAATATGTTTATTTTTAAACCACTACAATTAAGTCAATGTCTCAGGAACTATTTTCATCATCAGGCAAATTTAACAAATTACTTACCTAAAGAACTCAATTAAACATTACTATCTTTTACCTAAGTAAAAACATTTATTTTCCACAACATTTGCAATATGATTCTTAGCCAACAACTTTTCACCAATTTATAATTATTGATTGACTAAGGTAACGAGGATGTTTCACGGATAACATACCTTATAATATTAATATTAGCCGGTGGACGGGGAAAAGCGATATTATAAAATTAGTGTTAACCATTATGCCGGGAGAATACGTCATTTGCGCTGTTAAGGACATAAAATCGCGAAATAGAAAACTTTTTCACCTTTTACAGTTTTGTTTTATTTATTTTCTGTTTCTGTTCTTGGATGGATGAGGCAAAATTTCAGAGAAATGGCGTATTTAATCGGCATAACAACTGTCAATGACAATTTTAAGGATACGGATATGGAGTGATAATGGTTTTGAAAATTATTTAATTTTTGTTTATACAGGGTGTCTCAGTTTTTTTTATGGCAGGACTTTAACAGTCGATAGATCTTTTAAAATGAACACAAAAACTTCATATAAACATAGGTCGACAAACGCTTTGTTTCGGAGATACAGGATGTTCAATTTAAATTTTTCTTAATATTAAACGTGTATTTCAACCGATTTTGTTCAAATTTGGTGTATGCAGGTTTTCTGGCATGAGAAAGACGATTATGGATCTCTTTATCTGTTTTACTACAGCCGGTGTAGAGGGCATTTCTTTTTTTAAGCCAAAGGTCGAACGACCTCTACGAAAAACTCACCGCTTTAGTTTACTCGCAAATAAGTGGAAGTAAAAAATGCTTCACCCCAAAAACTCTTATGTAAACTTGCACTGGTGACTAATGTATGAGCCATTCCAACTAATGTGCGGTCCTTCCTTTCCGATACACCATTTTATTGTGGCGTATGTGGAACTGTCAAATGATGTGTAATACGCTGTTGGATACAAAAGTTTTTAAATTCTGTGGAAAGGTATTCCTTTCCATTAACACAATACAAATTTACTATTTTTGTATATTGTTACCTAATATACAACTTTCGCAAACTTCATTCTTAGCATTTGCGTCTTTTATACAAGAATTATCATCACTAACATTTTATAATATTTCAAACTTGTTTTTATGGATATGACCAAGACGTTCATGCCAAAGCTTATAACTTTTAGCTTTAGCTATGCTATTAATATAGTGATTTTTACTTACAGATATTTGAAAAACCACCTGGTATAGATTCCTTTCATCACTCGGACTCCACTTCCAATATCAGGTGCCCATTTTAAAGTTATTAGCTAACATTATTCAAATTCTCTATTATAGTTTTTGCGTTTTGTTGGTCTTTTGCAAACCCCAAAAAAGAATCGCTTACATATTCTATAATTGTTCCTTTTGCTAACAAATTATTTTTTATCCAAGTTGCGTCCGGATTTTCTGGTATTTCCTTTTCTATTATAACCAAAATCTGCAATTCCGCCAACAATGATTTGATTCGGAATTTCCATATGCTATATCGTTCTCCGTTGAAGGGTTGAATATTTCTTTTTGTTTTTGTTTCCAATATTAACTTTCACCGCACTTCATGATTGAAAAAAAACTGTCACGTTATAAGGGGATTTGTCTATAAACACTACTTAATGAAAAAGACTTCAATCACTAATGCAATTTGTAACTGGGCCCATAACCTATTGGTTTTATGGGTTTTAAAATAAGACAAAATCATAATCGTTTTAATATTGGAACGTTTTATTCTTCTTCTTACGATGGCTGTAGAGCGAGTGACAATACAAGTTACCACTAAGATAACGCAAAAGCCTTACCATAAAACAAGACAAAGAAAAAGGAGTGTTTACAAATGGTCCCGTGTTTAACGGTTTCTACCTGCGAAACCATTCGAAATTTTTCCTGTAGGAAATAATTTGTCGAGCATCCTACAACCATTCTAAAAAATACCACAAAACGTGAAATTCTATCCTTTATTCCTAAATTATTACGATCCCCTAGGATGGCTCTCTCCATTGATAATAACCGCTTAAATATTAATGCAAAAATTGTGGGTACAACACCTCGATTGGGATGAACATTTACCTCAGGATCTTGAAAATAAATGGAAAACTTTTATCAACAACTGTAATCAGATTCCTACTATACAAGTACCTAGGTGGCTCGGTATTTCAAATGACATTGATTCGATCGAAATACACGGTTTCGCGGATGCGTCTGTCGCACAGTGGGGTATTTGACCTAAAAAGCTGGTCAAAATTCAAATTTCCAAAGTTTTATAAAAACAGGTAAAAAGCGGCAAATATTGTAGTACAATAGATAGGGAATACCAGAAAAACATTTCAGGTACTGTACCTATAAAACCCACGGCGTGAAGTCATTTCAAAGTTAATCTTTCGAATCATCACTTCGGTGCGTGATATTTTGTGCTTCTGAGTTTTATTTATCAATTGTGTATTTTTTTCTTCACGTCATGGAATTTTCGGAACAAGGTAAGTTATAATGTGTACTATCTGGTCCATTAAAATCATTTTTTTATTAACGCTATTACCAGTTAAAAAAAATCTTAATTGTAAACCATTTTCTGTGATCAATTTTTATGTTCAAAATGATTTTTGTTGTAGTGTACCCCTATGTACCGCAGTATATATTTTTTTAATCTGTTCAGTAACTTATCTACGACAATTTTAATCAAGAATTTCTCGCGGAAATTCGCAGATCCACTTTTTATGAATTTTTCTTTGAGCACCTACCTTTAAAAAAAAAAAATTTAATATTCTTGCGTTGCATTGTGGGTAGGCTTTTGACATAAAACGATTAAAATTTACTATAAATTAATAAAATATAAAGTCTGTAAAATCTATCTAATAGATAATTTCAATATAATTTTAGGTTCATCTGGGATGAAAGTAGTAACCCGTAGGCATCTTTACGAAATCATGCGAAATTGTCCAGAAAAAAATTTCTCTAAAAAATTAGATTTTATGGAGAAATATTTAGTTGAAGATACAAATTTTACCAAGGAAAAAAGTGAAAATGTTTATCTACAAATAAGAATTCTAAAATCGAAATTTAGAACTAAGTGGCAAGCTGCTCATAAAAAACACGAAGTGTTTTTAAAAAATAATGCCGCTTGGCTAGATGGCACTATCTGCATACCATTTGAAAGACAAACTTCAGGCACTGTTGGTCGACCAACAATACATTTTGATGAATCAAGCGAACGAACAAAGAGGAGAAAAACTAAAGAATTGAGAAGTTCGTCGGTAGCTGAATTAACTTATGCTACACAAATGAAGCTACGGGAATCTGGCAATGTAGCTGCTTCTCGTGTAGTGAAAGATGTTACAGTTTCTCCAACACGAGGACAAAAATATCAAGCTGCATTTTCGCAAACTGCAAAAAGTAACGTTAGAGGATTGTCACCGCTAGAAGCTTTGGCAATATTTGTAGAAGCAGGTTCATCTCGAAGAGAGTACGAAATTTATAGGAGTGCTGACAAGACATTATATCCTTGCTATAGTATATTGCAACGAGAAAAGAAAGCGTGCTATCCATCCAAGGATGCGATAATTGTCAGCGAAACTAGTGCTGAAATAAAATTACAAAATTTACTGGACCACACGTCTTCACGCTTATGCGAATATCTGAAAGACGTATTACTAATGTTAAGCGATGAGGAAATGAAAAGCTTAGAATTAATATATAAATGGGGATGTGACGGCTCTCATCAGTCACAATATCAACAAAAATTTGAAAATACCACGTCTTCTGATGCACATATTTTCCAAAGTTCCATGGTGCCATTAAAATTGTTGGCCAAGAAAAAAACCATTTGGTTGAATCCTAAACCATCTTCTGCCCATTATTGTAGACCTATAAGGATTAGATATCTACAGGAAACTGTGGACGTCACAACAGAAGAGGTAGATTACATTAATGACCAAATTAGAGAATTAAACCCGACTAATGTTGCAATCCAAGGAATCGATGGAAAAATTAAACACACTTTAATTTTTTGTATGGTCGATGGCAAAGTATGTAACTCCGTTACACATACTACATCAACCATGAGGTGTTATATTTGTGGCGCAACATCAAAAGAGTTTAATAACATCGCTCAGAAAAAACCCATAAAGCAGGACACGTTAGAATTCGGGTTATCTATTCTCCATGCGAGAATTCGTCTATTCGAGCATATTTTGCACATTTCATACAAAATTCCCATAGGAAAGTGGCAGGCCAAAGCAAAAGAAGATACTGAAATTGTAGCAAACACAAAACAAAAAATTAAACAATTATTTAAAACGGAAATGGGATTATTAGTGGACATACCTAAACCCGGTTTTGGTAACACTAATGATGGCAATACCAGCAGAAGATTTTTTAACGACCCTGAAGTTGCTGCTAAGATTACTGGTGTAAATCAAGAATTTATATTTCGTATTAAAGTAATCTTAGAAGTAATATCGTCTGGAAAAAAAGTAAATGTAGAAAAGTTTGAGGCTTACACTTTCGAGACGGCTCAACTTTACATTAATTTATACCCATGGTACCCAATGTCTCCAACTCTCCATAAAATTTTGATCCATGGACCAGAAATTTTAAAAAATGCTCTGTTACCTATAGGGCAATTATCAGAAGAGGCAGCGGAATGCAGAAACAAACATTTTCGAAATTATCGAGAAAAATTTGCGCGGAAATATTCGAGAGTAAAATGTAACGAAGATGTATTAAATCGCTTATTATTAACTTCAGATCCGCTGCTCTCTTCGATGAGACAAAAAAGAAAAACTCTTTCAAAGCCATTTCTGAAAGAAACTGTAGAAATGTTGCTTCCCGATGAGAAAGAAGAAGATGATGATGAAGAAGAACATGAAGAAGAAATAGAAGAAGATTTTGATTAGTAAATGTATATTGATTTATATTGCAAAAAAAAATATTGTTTATGTTGTAAACAATATTTATATTGTAAATAACCAATTTATATTGTAAATAAATAACCTATTTGTAATTTATATTGTAAATAATTTAATATCTTAATTTACCTATATTTTTTAGAGCTACTTCTCATACCTGCTATTTCCGAGTAGATTTTTAAACAAGTATTTATTGTGAAGTGTCTTTTTTAGCTTTTCTCAAAATAAAACGGAGCAGTAAAAGTAATGAGTTATTTTTCTTAGAACTTCTCAAAAGGGTAGGTTCTGTCACAAAATATTTTATAGCATTTTTTTGTTTACATTTCCCATATATACCTGCAGTTCAATTTTAAAATAATTGGTACCACAAAATAATAGCAATCTATTGTATCCGGAACTTCTTTACAAATTAGCTTGGTATTTCCTATCCTTAAAAATTTATAACAGAAAATAATTAAGGACCTATTTGTTTAAAGTAGGTATTCAAGTATATCATCTCTACCTTCAGGTCAGGTTTATACAAGCACAATTAATAGCCAAAGAACAATTAATTAATACAGCGATTTTGTTCGTAAATATATCTTTTTTGTTATTTATTTTCACATTACTTGGCTCCTAGATTTTTTTAAACATTTTTTTCAAGTTTATCATATCAAAACATATAAAATAAAACCATAAAATAATTTTGGCCAACTTTTTGGGTCAAATACCCCACTGTGTGTCGGTGCTTATGGTACGGTTGTGTATTTGCGCGTTTAAACTAATGGTTGTGTTCACGTCTCTATTCTAGTCTCCAAATCCAAAGTGACCCTTTAAAATGCGTGACAATTCCGCGTCTTGAACTCTGTACCGCGCTCTTACTTACTCGGTTAGCCTAACGTGTTAAAAATGTGTTTAAATTCTCCAACTGTCCGATTCATCTATGGACTGACTCAACCGTCGCGCTTGCTTTGATTCAGAGTCATCCATCGCGTTGGAAGGAATATATGAGGAATCTTTCTCGGAACACGTCGAGTCTCCTAGGGAGGTTGTACAAGGGGCCCGTTGAGGCCTAGGTGCTGTATGCCCAGCATGCCCCCCCAATCCCATACATACATATATGAGGAATCGAGTCACTGAAATCGATGAACTAGTCAACGTTCAGTGGCATTATGTACCGAGTGATCCTGAAAATCCAGCTGATGTATTATTTTGTCAAGATAATAATATTACTTTAGATTTTGTAAAAAGTAAATTATTGTCAGAAGAACAGAGGCAAATTAATGTTAATGAAGAAGCAGACACATCTCAAGCCTTTACGACTTTGAAAAATAAAAATTGGAAACCACAACAAAAACAAACAGAAAATAAAGGAAAATTTAATGGTAGATTTCCATTTAAATGCTATAATTATGGATTGAAAGGTCATAAAAGGTCGGAATGTAGAAAAGCAAAATCGTATAACGCAGTGCAGGATGAGGAAGAGATTCATTTCCGAAGCTATGAGTACAGAAGAAAATGAACTAAATAAAATTATGTTTATTGTTGATAGTAGTGTAACAAATCATTTGGTAAATCAAACGATTGGAAAATATTTAGTTGATATCAAAGAAATTTATTGTAAAGTGAATGTTGCAAAGAAAGGAGAAACATTGATATGCAAAAGACAAGCAAATTTACATCTAGAAACATCTGGTGGTAAAAAGGTTTTTATAAAGGATGTAGTTGAATGTGAAAATCTTACGTACAATTTATTATCAGTAAGGAAAATTGAGAAGAATAACATAAAAGTTATTTGTGAAAATAATACAGTTCAACTGGAAAAGAATAATAAATTAATAATGAATGGCAAATTACATGGAAGTTTATATGAAGTATATCTTAGTCCAATTAATGTGAAAGTTAATGTAACTGGTCAAGATGCATATCCAAGCAAAAACAATCCATGTGAAATTTGTCTAAAAGGAAAACAAACGAAATTGTCTTTTAATTCATTACCTGAAGAAAGAAAACCAAAGAATGTATTAGAAGTTGTATCATCCGATGTATGTGGGCCAATGAATCCAATATCGTATGATGGTAAAAAGTATTTTGTGACGTTTATTGATTAAGTGTAATTAAAATTACATTAGTTTATTGTATTAAAAATAAAAATGAAGTATTGGAAATGTTCAAGAAATATTTAAGTATGGTGGAAATTAAATTTAATATAAAAATAAAAACATTAAGATGTGACAATGGTGGAGAATATAGTTCCAAAGACTTTAAAATTTACTGTGAAGAAAAGGGAATTAAAATAAATTATACAATTCCTTATTGTCCAGAACAGAATGGAATGGCAGAACGATATAATAGAACCATAATGCAGAGAGCACGATGTAAGACATATGAGGCCGAAATAGACAAAACATTTTTGAGTGAAACAATAAAAACAGCAGCCTATTTAATCAATAGAACAAGAACAAAAATGTTAGAAAATAAAACTCCTGCGGAATTATGGTATAAAGAAAAACCGAATTTGTCAAAATCAACATAAACATTTAAATAGTACAGCTGGTAAATTTCTATGAAATTTCAAATGATATTCGTATTGACATAATTGTGAGTAATTTTTACAACAAATATTACATCTAAGAGTCATTCTAAGCACTGTTTGTACACACTATGTACTTGTCCTTGCATATAATTCGCTGAAATTAAAACATTGAATTTATACTTCATCAATAACAAATGTATTTGAGGAATTAAAAAGGTACAATTTTCTTCTCCTTTTCATTTCCTAGTAATTTTCATATAGTTCGTTTTTTTTCTATAAAACCTGTCAAGGTAATTTGTTAGGCTTTCTGTTGATATTACTTAAGACCCCTATAAAATGTACGTTTTCCAGATTTTTAGTAATATTGTCGGTAACTAAATAGTTGCAGTTAAAATACTAATAAATTTTTAGGTAAACACGACTTTAACGAAGTACATATTAATATAAAAACTAGGGTTGTACCGATTAATCGGCGACTAATCGGAAGAGCCAAGTATTCGGCCACTTTTTAGTCTGCGATTAGTCGGCGATTAATCGGCTCATTAAACAATAAAACCGATTATCCGGTGTTTATTATAATGCTGCAAAAATATACCAACGAAAAATAAAATAAGAATAATGTTATGTATTTATTTATTACATAGTGAAAAATGATTAATTTCTTGAATGTGGGTGTACTTTAAAGTACCCATACACGCAATTTCTTTCTCAGTTTTGCTTAGAAGATTAAAATTTTCTTTATAAAAATAACACTTTACCACAAATATCTGTATTACGAAAGAAAAACCGAATATACCGTGTTGTATAATTATCGTGACCCACGGGAGTGCTGTAATTTTAGGTGCGTATCTCAATGTTTAGTGGCAGAATCGGTATTTCTAAATTAGTAACTAGACTGTAACCAGATGTTGATACCTGATCAATCGAATGTTATTGTTGTGATTTTTTAGTGCCTTTATGTTTCGAAATATTTCTAGGAAACAGAATTATCGTTTATATAATAATATAATACTATTAAATAACAGAAATTTTCGTCGCGTCCAATACCAATCCTGTGAATTTTGGGTACATAATTATTTAACACTGTGTACATCTCGACATCATATTTGTTACAATCAGCAAAGTGTCGATACTTGTCGATGGTATCGGTACCTACCAGCAAAGTATCGGTATCGAAGTATCAAAAGTATCGAAGTGTGAAAAGTATTGAAATATCGAAAGTGTCGAAGTATTGCAACCTGTTTTATGTATACAGGAAATGGAGATTACAGTATATTTAAGATCGATATACATCAGATGAAGGTCTGTCTTAAAGTACTTCAAGAGAACTAATATACTTTGAAGATGACAGTCAATATGTGGTTATTCCCTATTATTTCAATTCCTGTTACAATTAATAACTGGAAATATTACGTATATTCTTGTTTTTTCTCGATGAGTACGATAATCAAGAAAAATTATTGAGAACATATTGAATTCATATGTTCTTAATAAGAATTGAAGTGCGGAATTTATTTCTCTTTTATTTTGTCTTTATTATTTCCACCACTTTAACTCCAAAATTAAAATCTACGAAGGAAAATATATAAAAAATGTGCTTATTATATACTTTATTTTATTATTAAAATATTATTTCCAATAATTCGATATTTCGATACTTTGAATAGTATCGCTACCACAAAGGTATTAATACTCTATATCTTATTGAGATAATTTACCGCCCAGTCCTAGTAGTTGCTAAAGAGAAATGGAAAATTAATGGAAAAACAGCAAATATTAACATGTCTGTGATTAACTAGTCATTGGACGGCTTCTTTCCGAGATGCAGCTGATAGGTTTAATATTAGCATAAGCTCCCTACAACCTGTAATTCAACGAAAAATTTATTTTATAAACAACCTATTAGACGAAGAGAGACGTACTGAGACAATGAAAGGAGATGCAGAAAGACATTTTCGTACAAATTAATATCCTACAGTAATCAGATGTGATCATCTCTCATCCTTCATTTTGTTTTTTATTTCTACTGTTCGACCTGTGGCAAAATACGGTGCTAGTTCGCAATTAATTGTCCATAAGAAATCATATTTTTGTTTATAAATTGATACGTAATTCTTTGTTCGAATAAACCAACTGTACACAAGTTAGCAGACTACAAAGTGATGAGTAGGAGGTTTAAGGCATAATAACTCATGATATATGAAGTCTTTAAGATAATGTATAATATTTGGATTAGTAATAGCTCATATTATGAATAAGTTAGCAGAGTTCAAACTGATGAGCAAGATTTTGGCGACATAATAGGTCACCCTGTCAACAAGTTGGCAGTCCTTCAAATAATATATAGTCTATGAAATAGAATTGACTCATGCTATCAACAAGTTTGTAGATTTTAAGCTGATGAGCAGGCCTTTGGAGACATAAGTCTTTAAGATAATGTATAGTGTTTGGAATTTAAAAATCAAAATAATATATAGTCTGTGGAATGGTAATAGCTTATGCTGTTAACAAGTTTGAAGACTTCAAAGCGATGAGCAGGATTTTGGAAATATAGCAGCTCATGCTGCCAACAAGTTGGCAGACCTCAAATTGCCAAAAATGATTCTGAAGACATAATAGGTCATGCTGCCAATAAGGTAGAAGTCCTTAAGATAATGTACAGTGTTTTGAACAGTAAAAATATAGTATACAGTGTGTCCGGTATCTTCCGGATCAGAGGTATATAGCGATGTAGAGCACATTATTTTGAGACGATTTCTCTAATAAAATTTCTTCACATTGCTTATAACAACCGCACGGGAACTGTTTAAAGATGTCCAATAGTGATCCTGGAAAACGACTGAAGAGGTCACCTAATCACTCCCCTCCTACGTATTTATTGTGCTTTACATTCTTGAAACTTATTCATTTTTATTCCCTTAACCTTTAATGATATGTATCTTATTACAACAATTGAATTATGAATGTTTCAAAGAGAAAAATCAATAAACAAATTCTTATGAGAAATAAACGCGTAAGAAACGGATGATAGGCGGGGAGTTGGACCGATTTCCTGAGTTTGATTTACGATCTCTTCTGTCGTTTCCCAGAGTTGCCATTAGACGTCTTTTAAACAGATCTCGTGCAGTTGTTATAAACAATATGAAAAAAATTTATTAGAAAAATCATCTCAAAATAATGTACTCTATATCGCTGTATACCCGATGTATATCCGGAAAATACCGGACAGCCTGTATAATCAGTGGAACAAGATTATGTTGCCAACAAGTCGGTATTCATTAGGATAACATATAGTCCGTGGTACAGTAATAGCTCATGCTGCCAACAAGTGGACAGTTGTTAAAATAATATATAGTCTGTGGAACAGTAATAGCTCATGCTGCCAATAAGTTGGCAGACTTCAAGCTGAAGAGCAGAACTATGGAGACACAAGCACTCATAGTGTACAGTGTTTGAAACGGTAATAGTTCATGTTGCCAACAAGTTGGTAGACTTAAACTGATGAACATGACTTTGGAGACATAATATCTCATGCTACCAACAAGTTAGTAGTTGTTAAGATAATGTGCAGTGTTTCGAACAGTTCTCACTCATTTTCCTAGCAGTAGGTTAACAGACTTCCGAATGCCTTGTACGTTGTCTTAATGACTGCCAACATGTTGGCCGACATTAAGACAACGTACAGTATCCAAAAGTAAAATCTAGGAAGAAAATACATAAGAAATATGCTTATTATGCACTATTATTTCCAATAATTTGATGCTTTCGATATTTTCGATACTTTTGATACTTAAATACTTTCAATACTTCGATATTTTCGATACTTTAGTAGCGACAGGCCTACTTTAGTTGCGGCACCGGCGCGACCGAATAATGGAACGTTGCAAAGTCAACTTTACATGTTTCGAAGTGACAGAATTTGAATTTTCGACTTTAAATTTGTTCTTTTGGTCGAATCAATTTAATAATCTATAGTATCTAGATGGAATTATCAAAATAAATATGTAGTAACGAAAACAAACCTAACCTTGAAACTAAGCAAATGTTATATGTATTGTCAGCTAACTTGAATGGAATTAGTTTTATCTCATTCTATTATCTTGGTTATAAAATCATAAAAATTTACTTACTTTAACAATTTTGTAGATTACGTTCAACGATTCACCAAAACAAGTTTAAACTTGTCGAGTGATGCACGAACGGTGCGATATGCAAACAATATAAAATGGAAGCGTATTATGTCAGCGCATGCCCAAGGCACGTGATTAAAAAATACCTTGCAGTTGTAAATTCACAAAGTCTTAAAAGTAAAAAATTAATGTTACTGTTTTTTACAAAGCTAAAATAAATTTACAAAAAGTTTTGTAAAAAGCATTGTATTTTTCAGTTACCCAGGCACTTTTACAGATAAACTTGTAACATCACCATATTTCATGGTGACGTTGCCATGGAATTCTCTTTTGGCAATAATATGATTGTAATTGACGTCATTACAATCATTCCGTTGTAAATTGCTGCCATAAGATGATTGTAAGTTTAACTCTATTTTTTTCAGTGTTAATTATTCGTAACACCATTTTACGATTATCAAACACTATAAAAATAATTAATACTGTTGTATATTACAGTACATTGAAATGATTTCAGTCAGATAGATTTAAATTTGTTTATACTATTGATGTTTAACTTTCTCTGGAATTCTTGGAAATTGCTGATTCACAACAACTTATTTTTAATTTTATATTTTATAATTTTTTATATTTTAATTTAATAAACAATTGACAATAAAGGCCGATTAAGAGTCAATAAGTTATGTTGGCTCTTTGAAATTTTAATTTTGAAAAAAATTATATAAAAATATAAATCGTTGAGGTATGCAGCTTATTTGACACCTTTCAAATACCCAAAAAATAAACAAATCAAATAATATCTTAACAATTGAGATAGAGTCATTTTTGAGGAACGTTGAAAAATTAAGGTTTCAACGTTCAACGGTTTCAGTTTGACAGAAGACCTTTTGAGACACCCTGCATAGATATACAATATTTTTAGAAAATTTCCAAGGTCACGGTTTTTGGAGAGATATTTTTGTGTAGCGGCCAGTCCTGGACTATTCCCCGACACGGTTATGAACGGTATTCCCATCACTAATCAATAATGTAATATAACGTCAAAATACAGTAATCACTGTACAAGTAAGTAACTACTGCAAATGATGATACCAGATAATGTTAAGATACCAGATGTATCTTAACCGTTGTATTAAGAGTGACGATTCAGTTAAACCTCTACGGGTTTTATGTAAAGCCAATCAGTTCTATAATATATTCTAGTGTAAGTACTCTTTTTTGTTTAATTAAAATCATCTGAGATTCTCAATCATTCAATTTGTGAACAAAACTGATTAGGAATATAATTTTGGAGAATTTGAAGAAGAATGATGAAAATGAGAATTTTATCCCTTTGCATTGGTTCACTGACCGGAACACGCTGGTTTCTGTGATTTCTACCCTTCTTCTTCATATCGTTTCCATACCGTATGTTCAGTTACGTTCATCCAACGCACTTAGATACGATTCAAGATTTCTTTTCTCAAATGAAATAAAATTATGATTAATGAATTTAAATTATATATTTTAATTATTAAATTTAATTAAAGAAACTATTTAACATTTTCAACATTTCGCCCGCCTTATCTAAATATAGGCAACATTAAAAAAATCGATTAATCGAAACTTCCTTATTGAGGTTCTTCCGGTAATAAACAAATTTTAGTTTTGGGCCGAGTTAGTGTCGTGGTTGGTATAAGTAAAGTTACAACTCTTATGCGACCATCAGGACTAGAGTGCAGTTCCGTAATTCGTGCAATAGCCCATTTATCATCAGGAGGGAAACGCTCATCTTTAATTAGAACTAGTCGTCCTAACTGTGGAATATTCTTGGCTACGAACCATTTATTGGCGTTTTGTATAGATTGTAGGTAATAAACGAACCAATGTTTACAAAAGCTTTCAATCATTTGTTGTAGATGTTGCCATCTGAAGAGAGGAGAAATTTCTCCCATCAGAAAATGATCGCGTGCAAGCACATCGTAATTAAGAGAATCATTGGAAACCGCGCAGAGAGGCCTTGAATTCGTAATGGCTTCGATCTGATCAAAGACAGTAGCGAATTCTTCATATGTGAGTGTCGTAGAACCAATGATTTTCTTAAGTGACTTTTAACGATTTCGATATTTCCTTCCCATTTTCCGTTTAGCTGAGGCGCCGAAGGCGGATTAAATTTCCTCTTTGTACCATCATTACTCAGAATGTTTGCTAATGGTTCCACTTCTTGAAAATTTATTGAAAAGAGCTCTAAGTTCTCTATCGGCAACGATCAAGTTTGTACCACAATCACTATAGAGGCATTCATATATTCCTCTACGGCCGGTGAATCTTTTATAGGCTGCAAGAAATCCAGCAGTTAAACTGATAAAAATGATCAGATAACCTTTATAAAGTTTACCACCTCGTCCTATGATTGTTCGTAATTGAAGTGGTCCAGCATAATCGATACCAGAGTTTAGAAATGGTCGGGATTGATTGATTCGAGCAGGAGGAAGCAGTCCCATGAGTCGCTGGCTGGTTATAACCTTTTGTTTAGCACACACCACACATTGATTGATATAGGAATACGACCACCAACCACCCAGAATCGTCGTCGGATTGCAGACAAGGTAAGTTGTGTACCTCCATGTAACGTAGATTTATGGTGATGATCGATGATGAGACTTGTGATAACAGATCGCTTGGGGATGATGATAGGATGTTTTTCATCATATTCTAAGTTGGCGAATCTGCAATCGATGAACGGGGCCAGCCGGAAAAGAAACTTGATTTCGGCATAACCTTTTTTGACGATAATAAGGTAATTTCTTCGGAAAATTGAAGCTGTTGACTCTCTCGAACTCAAAACAGTAAAACACTATTAATTTCAGCAGGACATAGAATATCTGGAACATGAGAAACAAGATAATTTACTCTCATACACCACGCTGTGATACGAAGCAACTTTGTCAGCGAAGAATAACGATGCTTTAAGCTTCAACAATCATTCATTTGGGCAAACGTGTGTGAACTTGAAGTTTGCTGTTCATGATTGATTTCATTAGGATGAGTAGGTTTGATGTTTGGCCATTGAGAAGACGGTGAAGAAAACCATGATGGACCAAACCATCAAAACTTTTCTTGAAGTCGTCACATTGAAACTCCACAAGAGACGAGGTTAGCAGGATTCTGAATTCTGAACAAATGAATGAGCGTTGACTAGTTCATGGATTTCAGTGACTCGATTCCTCACATATTCCTTCCAACGCGATGGATGACTTTGAATCGAAGCGAGCGCGACGGTTGAGTCAGTTTATAGAGGAATCGGACAGTTGGAGAATTTCAACACATTTTTAACACGTTTGGTTAACCGAGTAAGTAAGAGCGCGACACAGAGTTCAAGACGCGGAATTGTCACGCGTTTTAAAGGTGTCACTTTGGATTTGGAGATTAGAAGAGAGACCTGAGCACAACCATTAGTTAAAACGCGCCAATACACAACCGCACTATAGGCACCGACAGACGCGTCCGCGAAACCGTGTATTTCGATCGAATCAGTGTCATTTGAAATACCGAGCCACTTAGGTACTTGTATAGTAGGAACCTGATTACAGTTGTTGATAAAAGTTTTCCATTTGTTTTCAAGATCCTGAGGTAAATGTTCATCCCAATCGAGATGTTGTTCCCACAATTTTTGCATTAATATTTAAGCGGTTATTATCAATGGAGAGAGCCATCCTAGGGGATCGAATAATTTCGGAATAAAGGATAGAATTTCACGTTTAGTGGTATTTTTTTGAATGGTTGTAAGATGCTCGACAAATTAATATAAATTGATCTTTTAAATAATATTATTTCCTACAGCAAAAATTTCGAATAAGCAGGTAGAAACCGTTAAACACGGGACCATTTGTAAACACTCCTTTTTCTTTGTCTTGCTTTATGGTAAGGCTTTTGCGTTATTTTAGTGGTAACTTGTATTGTCACTCGCTCTACAGCCATCGTAAGTAGAAGAATAAAACGTTCCAATATTAAAACGATTAATTTTGTCTTATTTTAAAACCCATAAAACCAATAGGTTATGGGCCCAGTTACAAATTGCATTAGTGATTGAAGTCTTTTTCATTAAGTAGTGTTTATAGACAATTCCCGTTATAACGTGAAAGTTTTTTTTTCAATCGTGAAGTGCAGTGAAAGTTAATATTGGAAATAAAAACAAAAAGAAATATTCAACCCTTCAACGGAGAACGATATAGCATATGGAAATTCCGAATCTAATCATTGTTGGCGGAATTGCAGATTTTGAAAATAATTTATTAGCAAAAGGAACAATTACAGAATATGTAAGCGATTCTTTTTTGGAGTTTGCAAAAGACCAACAAAACGCAAAAACTATAATAGACAATTTGAATAATGTTAGCTAATAACTTTAAAATGGGCACCTGATATTGGAAGTGTAGTCCGAGTGATGAAAGGAACCTATACCAGGTGGTTTTTCAAATATCTGTAAGTAAAAATCATTATTTGAGTCCCGTTCGGAGTTGGAATTACAATTGCCTTTATGATAACACATGCATGTTTTCATATGAAGTAAATGCTGACGCTGGATCTTCGGCGTTTGTTTTATTTAAGGGGCGGCTACATTTGGTAACTATATAGATTATATTATATGTATTGATTACCCAATGAATTGAACACAGCTGTATATTATGAATTTAGGAATGTACAATTATTGAAAACATTTCTAAATTTTGTATAATCGAAATATACATAATCCTCAAGATTTCGATCTTTTACTTTTCTCAAATATTTAAGAAATACTTAATTTCAATTTCTTTATGTAACAATGTAACTTTGGAATATAAGTACTAGAGCGACGCAGGTACTTAAACCCGTGCCTTTTGCACCTCGCAATAAAAAAGGGTCTATTTTACCACTTTGTTTTTCTATGTGATGAGGTTTTTGAAACATTCCTTTCTCGAGTTGTCCTGGGTAAACACAGTGCACAGAGATAATTTCCTTAGTATCGGTGGTTAGTAGTAAAGATTAGAAATTTAGTGTTAATTTAGTGTTTACGTGTATGTAGTTATTAGTTGTTTAAGTTTGAGATAGTGACTCTATAAGAAATATGGCGAAAACAAGAAAAGCACCTTCAAGGGTGGTGTCAAAAAACGACAGGTTTCGAGAAGAAAATTGTTTCGCATAATACAACTACAGAACGTTCATTAGATGAGATTCCTGTTGATTTAGGGTACGTATACATCGTTTACCAAAATTGTAATGAAATAATTGCAACGTTGGTTTTATTTTAATAACATAGGTATAAATAATTAAATATATTCTATATAAATGTATATAGGGTGATTCACAAATAGGTTATAAAACATGTTATTTACATAAAAAAATCAACTAATTTTATATTGAACTAAATTTATTAGGATTGTATTTGTCAATTTTGACGGCAAGTTTAACGATTTCATAGCTGACTACTGAATTTACCATGATTCTAAGTAGTATTAATGAGCCTTTACATATTCGCTTTTTTTAAATAAACGACAAAGCTTTTCAAAAAGTAAGTAATAGTGAAAAAAGTAGTAGAATTTAATTCCACATGAAATGAGATAAGTAGGTATCAAATTGTCACAAGGCGAAAAAATCTATCAAGATTTATGGTACCATCACCCTTAGTTAACCCTTTGAAGTGGTTCAATTGATCTCAACTTGTTACCCTTTGTGTACCCTTAGTACACTCATAACCAGAATCCGGATTTTTATGCGATTGCATATTTTGCATATAACTTCATATTTAGCATTTTTACTGCATATAAATTTAGTTATCCATATACCTCGATATAATCGCTTATACCGGGCATATACCGTCCCTCAAAAGAGGCCCACATCCATATTTTTCTTATTATTAGTGATATAAGGAAACCATTTGGAATGTAAAGTACGCTTTGTTCCTCTTGATTTGCTAATTCACAAGCAATGATCACTGCTATGCTTTAATCACTGGCTCTTTCTAAATAATTGTGTAAATTAAAAGTGGTATCGAATTAATTCTAAAAGAAAAACGCGAACAAACAATTAAATTTAATTCAATTATTTTTGATCTATTTATGTTATCCCAATTACGTTACACTATTTGAGTCCAACGTTATGTCAAATTGCTAGCAATTGTTTTTCCATAACCACCTGGATAGGTTTTAATTAAAATAAAGTAAACAATTGAAATCATAACGTATGATGAAGATAGTAAAAATTAAATTAATTATTAAAATTAGAAAATAAATTAAGAAAAAATGAGAAATTATTAAATTAAATTTAATTATTTGTTCACATTTTTCTTTTAAAACTAATTTAATACAACCGTTTATTTACAACACTATTAAAAACGAATCACAGAATAAAGAACAACAGTAATCACTGAACGAGAAACAGCAAATCAAAGGGAACATAACGTAGTTTATAATATTATCCTAGCTATTATGCGTCAAAAGTTATAAGACATTTTCCGAAAGTAGTAAAACGTCAAAAAATAACGAATTACTATTATTTTAATTTTTATTTTTTTAATTATGTTGTTTGCCGATTTGAAGAAAAAAAATTTTAGATTTTAGAAAATAGCGAAATTAATACTCACTTCATAAATACATATAATACACATACATATTTTTTTTGTGTTGCATTAACAAAGTTTGCATTTGTATTAAATAAGAGACTAAAATTCTCAGGCCGTTCTCAGGCCGTCGGAAATGATATTATTTCCTAAAGCAAAAATTTCGAATAAGCAGGTAGAAGCCGTTAAACCCGGGACCATTTGTAAACACACCTTTTTCTTTGTCTTGTTTTATGGTAAGGCTTTTGGGTTATAAGTGGTAACTGATATTCTCACTCGCTCTATAACTTCTCGTAAGAAGAAGAATAAAACGTTCCAAAATTAAAACGATTAATTTTGTTTTATTTTAAAACACATAAACCAATATTCGGGATTGTTAGAAATCCATTTTCAAGCTGTAAAACAACCAGATTCCAGAACCTTGTTCAGTTGATATATAATATCTTTTCTTGGAGTTTATCAACATTATTACCTCCCGAGAATTTATGATATATCACTAACGTGACCGTTTTTATTTCGACTGAAAACGGGACAACCCTAGGTACTTTTATCGATAATCAGGTGCAGTATAAAATTATTAAAATTTGGTTTTAAGTTAAACTTGATACAGCTTCTACAACATTTGATAGTTTCCTAAAGACTTGCAATGCTTCCAGAAGACTAGTTATTGCTGTTAGAAGTCTTGATATTGCTTTCAGAAAACTTGAAATGATCTCAGACTTGAAGACTTGAAATGCTTCCAAAGGACTTGATACCACTTGTAAAACTGGATATTGCTGATGAACCAATTGACTATGCTTTGAAAATATTAAATACTATTGAACAAAATGCACAATCTTTACGTAAGGAGTCCATAAACCGTTAATTAAAGGTTAAATACTGTTGGCAGAAGACATTTTTATGGTAAAAAGCGAAGGACTATTAATAAAATTTAATTTTCCTTCCAAAATATCAAATACTGTTGTACTCACAAACATTTTAAGCAATCTTCAAGTACAGGCCATTTAGATTTACTGCAACCCAACATTCTTTTATACTTTGTAACTATCAAGTCATAGAATTCTTTTACAGTTTCGATGCGTACATTATAAAGCAAGCAATCGTAAGCAATCGGCAGTTTTAATTGCGTTGTGTGCATTATGAGCTTCACAGCCAATCCCTATTAGTATTTGTTCCTACAATGTGCTCGGTTTTGTATAAACATTGTTTACATTTTTTCTATTTACCCCCATTCAGGTTTAAAAAAAATGTACACTTACATTTAGACATGTTTGGTATAAGTCTCGCAAACAACGAAACGAAATATTACCAATAAAAAAAGCTGTGCAAATACAGCTAGATACTTAATGAGATTTATGCACTTATGTGATTATGAAAACGGGACGTTTTAGAGTTTATTCGGGACGATGAGACTACTAACCGAAGAACGGGACAATCCCGTTCAAAACGGGACGTATGGTCACATAATATATAACAAATAATTATTCAAACGAAGAATTTCAGAACCCATTGGAAGATTTTGTGAATTTTCATTAATGAGTTGATTTAAACATCTGATAGCTAAATATGGAGCACTAGAAAGACCATGAGTAACGGTATTGAGCTGGAATGTCTGAATTGCATGAGTGGGATCACTTCTCCAAACGATTTGTTGAAAATGCTGATCATCTTTGTGAACTTGAATTTGCCTGTACATTCTTTTGTTGGATATTGTCTTCAACGAAGCAGAACATCGACCAGTTCATTTTAAAGTTTTCTGGGATCCATTGAACACAACTCTCAGCTTTTGTTGTTGAACTACTTTCCCGGATCACGCCATGGTGTGGAAGAAAATAATGTGGCGACTCGAAATAACATGAAGACACACTGGATGCATGTGATCAAGAGTAAGATATTCATTCATGAATTTAACGTATTCTTTTTTAAAGTTCTCATTCTTCGCGAAACGTAGTTCTAGTTTACTGAACATTCGAGAAGCAGCTTAATATGAATGTTCGTCACCAACCCACCCTCTTGGTGACGAACAGAATGGAACGAGGTCGGACCCGAGGGTGTGTTTTCACAAAATGTTGTTCGCATTTGATTTCTTCTTGCGTATGACGCAGTAGGTTCGTTGAATCCTCCTCTTGAAAGTGTGGCCAGAGACAATTGAAACAGAGGTTTTTGGACGAAACAAATTCTGAACGTTGATTGGGAGATTTTTTCAAGTATTGTTGGTTGGCATGTTGAGATATACATAATGAGAATCTTGACGACTGCAATTGTTGGACGAAGGTAACACAACATTAAGAGATTTAAAAAAACGATTTTTGAAGTAAACAAAATATAAAATGATGATTAATGAATTTAAATTATACCATTGAAAATAAAACAAATTAAAATGAAATAAAGAAATTAATTAACATATTTTCAACAGTATATTACAAAAATTACTTATAATTGATTTAAAAATATCGTGTAAGTTGCGACAATGCCTTTATTCAAATAACAATTTTTGGTTCTGAAAAGAACCGGTCGTTGTTTGGTAGGGGGTCAGGTCAGTCAAGGTATGTTGCCATTTACTTGGAACTTGTGTATTTAGTAACAGCCTTGGTGCCTTCGCTTACAGCGTGTTTTGCCAATTCTCCAGGCAGCAGAAGTCTGACGGCAGTTTGAATTTCTCGACTGGTGATGGTTGATCTTTTGTTGTAATGTGCCAAACGGGATGCTTCAGCGGCTATTCTCTCGAAGATATCGTTTACAAAGCTGTTCATTATGCTCATAGCTTTGCTCGATATGCCGGTATCAGGGTGAACCTGCTTCAATACCTTGTAGATGTAAATAGCGTAGCTTTCCTTCCTCTTGCGTTTCTTCTTTTTGTCGCTTTTCGAAATGTTTTTCTGCGCCTTGCCGGCTTTTTTGGCTGCTTTCCCGCTAGTTTTAGGTGGCATTGTTGTTGCTAGTTGATTAGTTAACAAAACTGTATTAAAGCTCCCGGTTTTTGGCGTTTAAGAAGCGGCATGGTCGGCCCGGTAGGCCCCGCCTACCGCTGCTAGATCTCTATCGACGGTCACCATTGGTTAGCAGGTCGGAGCAGATGTGTTTAAATTCATGTGGAATTAAATTCTACTACTTTTTTCACTATTACTTACTTTTTGAAAAGCTTTGTCGTTTATTTAAAAAAAGCGAATATGTAAAGGCTCATTAATACTACTTAGAATCATGGTAAATTCAGTAGTCAGCTATGAAATCGTTAAACTTGCCGTCAAAATTGACAAATACAATCCTAATAAATTTAGTTCAATATAAAATTAGTTGATTTTTTTATGTAAATAACATGTTTTATAACCTATTTGTGAATCACCCTATATAAATTTATATAGAATATATTTAATTATTTATACCTATGTTATTAAAATAAAACCAACGTTGCAATTATTTCATTACAATTTTGGTAAACGATGTATACGTACCCTAAATCAACAGGAATCTCATCTAATGAACGTTCTGTAGTTGTATTATGCGAAACAATTTTCTTCTCGAAACCTGTCGTTTTTTGACACCACCCTTGAAGGTGCTTTTCTTGTTTTCGCCATATTTCTTATAGAGTCACTATCTCAAACTTAAACAACTAATAACTACATACACGTAAACACTAAATTAACACTAAATTTCTAATCTTTACTACTAACCACCGATACTAAGGAAATTATCTCTGTGCACTGTGTTTACCCAGGACAACTCGAGAAAGGAATGTTTCAAAAACCTCATCACATAGAAAAACAAAGTGGTAAAATAGACCCTTTTTTATTGCGAGGTGCAAAAGGCACGGGTTTAAGTACCTGCGTCGCTCTAGTACTTATATTCCAAAGTTACATTGTTACATAAAGAAATTGAAATTAAGTATTTCTTAAATATTTGAGAAAAGTAAAAGATCGAAATCTTGAGGATTATGTATATTTCGATTATACAAAATTTAGAAATGTTTTCAATAATTGTACATTCCTAAATTCATAATATACAGCTGTGTTCAATTCATTGGGTAATCAATACATATAATATAATCTATAGAGTTACCAAATGTAGCCGCCCCTTAAATAAAACAAACGCCGAAGATCCAGCGTCAGCATTTACTTCATATGAAAACATGCATGTGTTGTCATAAAGGCAATTGTAATTCCAACTCCGAACGGGACTCAAATAATGATTTTTACTTACAGATATTTGAAAAACCACCTGGTATAGGTTCCTTTCATCACTCGGACTACACTTCCAATATCAGGTGCCCATTTTAAAGTTATTAGCTAACATTATTCAAATTGTCTATTATAGTTTTTGCGTTTTGTTGGTCTTTTGCAAACTCCAAAAAAGAATCGCTTACATATTCTGTAATTGTTCCTTTTGCTAATAAATTATTTTCAAAATCTGCAATTCCGCCAACAATGATTAGATTCGGAATTTCCATATGCTATATCGTTCTCCGTTGAAGGGTTGAATATTTCTTTTTGTTTTTATTTCCAATATTAACTTTCACTGCACTTCACGATTGAAAAAAAAACTTTCACGTTATAACGGGAATTGTCTATAAACACTACTTAATGAAAAAGACTTCAATCACTAATGCAATTTGTAACTGGGCCCATAACCTATTGGTTTTATGGGTTTTAAAATAAGACAAAATTAATCGTTTTAATATTGGAACGTTTTATTCTTCTACTTACGATGGCTGTAGAGCGAGTGACAATACAAGTTACCACTAAAATAACGCAAAAGCCTTACCATAAAGCAAGACAAAGAAAAAGGAGTGTTTACAAATGGTCCCGTGTTTAAAGGTTTCTACCTGCTTATTCGAAATTTTTGCTGTAGGAAATAATATTATTTAAAAGATCAATTTATATTAATTTGTCGAGCATCCTACAACCATTCAAAAAAATACCACTAAACGTGAAATTCTATCCTTTATTCCGAAATTATTCGATCCCCTAGGATGGCTCTCTCCATTGATAATAACCGCTTAAATATTAATGCAAAAATTGTGGGAACAACATCTCGATTGGGATGAACATTTACCTCAGGATCTTGAAAACAAATGGAAAACTTTTATCAACAACTGTAATCAGGTTCCTACTATACAAGTACCTAAGTGGCTCGGTATTTCAAATGACACTGATTCGATCGAAATACACGGTTTCGCGGACGCGTCTGTCGGTGCCTATAGTGCGGTTGTGTATTGGCGCGTTTTAACTAATGGTTGTGCTCAGGTCTCTCTTCTAATCTCCAAATCCAAAGTGACACCTTTAAAACGCGTGACAATTCCGCGTCTTGAACTCTGTGTCGCGCTCTTACTTACTCGGTTAACCAAACGTGTTAAAAATGTGTTGAAATTCTCCAACTGTCCGATTCCTCTATAAACTGACTCAACCGTCGCGCTCGCTTCGATTCAAAGTCATCCATCGCGTTGGAAGGAATATGTGAGGAATCGAGTCACTGAAATCCATGAACTAGTCAACGCTCATTCATTTGTTCAGAATTCAGAATCCTGCTAACCTCGTCTCTTGTGGAGTTTCAATGTGACGACTTCAAGAAAAGTTTTGATGGTTTGGTCCATCATGGTTTTCTTCACCGTCTTCTCAATGGCCAAACATCAAACCTACTCATCCTAATGAAATCAATCATGAACAGCAAACTTCAAGTTCACACACGTTTGCCCAAATGAATGATTGTTGAAGCTTAAAGCATCGTTATTCTTCGCTGACAAAGTTGCTTCGTATCACAGCGTGGTGTATGAGAGTAAATTATCTTGTTTCTCATGTTCCAGATATTCTATGTCCTGCTGAAATTAATAGTGTTTTACTGTTTTGAGTTCGAGAGAGTCAACAGCTTCAATTTTCCGAAGAAATTACCTTATTATCGTCAAAAAAGGTTATGCCGAAATCAAGTTTCTTTTCCGGCTGGCCCCGTTCATCGATTGCAGATTCGCCAACTTAGAATATGATGAAAAACATCCTATCATCATCCCCAAGCGATCTGTTATCACAAGTCTCATCATCGATCATCACCATAAATCTACGTTACATGGAGGTACACAACTTACCTTGTCTGCAATCCGACGACGATTCTGGGTGGTTGGTGGTCGTATTCCTATATCAATCAATGTGTGGTGTGTGCTAAACAAAAGGTTATAACCAGCCAGCGACTCATGGGACTGCTTCCTCCTGCTCGAATCAATCAATCCCGACCATTTCTAAACTCTGGTATCGATTATGCTGGACCACTTCAATTACGAACAATCATAGGACGAGGTGGTAAACTTTATAAAGGTTATCTGATCATTTTTATCAGTTTAACTGCTGGATTTCTTGCAGCCTATAAAAGATTCACCGGCCGTAGAGGAATATATGAATGCCTCTATAGTGATTGTGGTACAAACTTGATCGTTGCCGATAGAGAACTTAGAGCTCTTTTCAATAAATTTTCAAGAAGTGGAACCATTAGCAAACATTCTGAGTAATGATGGTACAAAGAGGAAATTTAATCCGCCTTCGGCGCCTCAGCTAAACGGAAAATGGGAAGGAAATATCGAAATCGTTAAAAGTCACTTAAGAAAATCATTGGTTCTACGACACTCACATATGAAGAATTCGCTACTGTCTTTGATCAGATCGAAGCCATTACGAATTCAAGGCCTCTCTGCGCGGTTTCCAATGATTCTCTTAATTACGATGTACTTGCACGCGATCATTTTCTGATGGGAGAAATTTCTCCTCTCTTCAGATGGCAACATCTACAACAAATGATTGAAAGCTTTTGTAAACATTGGTTCGTTTATTACCTACAATCTATACAAAACGCCAATAAATGGTTCGTAGCCAAGAATATTCCACAGTTAGGACGACTAGTTCTAATTAAAGATGAGCGTTTCCCTCCTGATGATAAATGGGCTATTGCACGAATTACGGAACTGCACTCTAGTCCTGATGGTCGCATAAGAGTTGTAACTTTACTTATACCAACCACGACACTAACTCGGCCCAAAACTAAAATTTGTTTATTACCGGAAGAACCTCAATAAGGAAGTTTCGATTAATCGATTTTTTTAATGTTGCCTATATTTAGATAAGGCGGGCGAAATGTTGAAAATGTTAAATAGTTTCTTTAATTAAATTTAATAATTAAAATATATAATTTAAATTCATTAATCATAATTTTATTTCATTTGAGAAAAGAAATCTTGAATCGTATCTAAGTGCGTTGGATGAACGTAACTGAACATACGGTATGGAAACGATATGAAGAAGAAGGGTAGAAATCACAGAAACCAGCGTGTTCCGGTCAGTGAACCAATGCAAAGGGATAAAATTCTCATTTTCATCATTCTTCTTCAAATTCTCCAAAATTATATTCCTAATCAGTTTTGTTCACAAATTGAATGATTGAGAATCTCAGATGATTTTAATTAAACAAAAAAGAGTACTTACACTAGAATATATTATAGAACTGATTGGCTTTACATAAAACCCGTAGAGGTTTAACTGAATCGTCACTCTTAATACAACGGTTAAGATACATCTGGTATCTTAACATTATCTGGTATCATCATTTGCAGTAGTTACTTACTTGTACAGTGATTACTGTATTTTGACGTTATATTACATTATTGATTAGTGATGGGAATACCGTTCATAACCGTGTCGGGGAATAGTCCAGGACTGGCCGCTACACAAAAATATCTCTCCAAAAACCGTGACCTTGGAAATTTTCTAAAAATATTGTATATCTATGCAGGGTGTCTCAAAAGGTCTTCTGTCAAACTGAAACCGTTGAACGTTGAAACCTTAATTTTTCAACGTTCCTCAAAAATGACTCTATCTCAATTGTTAAGATATTATTTGATTTGTTTATTTTTTGGGTATTTGAAAGGTGTCAAATAAGCTGCATACCTCAACGATTTATATTTTTATATAATTTTTTTCAAAATTAAAATTTCAAAGAGCCAACATAACTTATTGACTCTTAATCGGCCTTTATTGTCAATTGTTTATTAAATTAAAATATAAAAAATTATAAAATATAAAATTAAAAATAAGTTGTTGTGAATCAGCAATTTCCAAGAATTCCAGAGAAAGTTAAACATCAATAGTATAAACAAATTTAAATCTATCTGACTGAAATCATTTCAATGTACTGTAATATACAACAGTATTAATTATTTTTATAGTGTTTGATAATCGTAAAATGGTGTTACGAATAATTAACACTGAAAAAAATAGAGTTAAACTTACAATCATCTTATGGCAGCAATTTACAACGGAATGATTGTAATGACGTCAATTACAATCATATTATTGCCAAAAGAGAATTCCATGGCAACGTCACCATGAAATATGGTGATGTTACAAGTTTATCTGTAAAAGTGCCTGGGTAACTGAAAAATACAATGCTTTTTACAAAACTTTTTGTAAATTTATTTTAGCTTTGTAAAAAACAGTAACATTAATTTTTTACTTTTAAGACTTTGTGAATTTACAACTGCAAGGTATTTTTTAATCACGTGCCTTGGGCATGCGCTGACATAATACGCTTCCATTTTATATTGTTTGCATATCGCACCGTTCGTGCATCACTCGACAAGTTTAAACTTGTTTTGGTGAATCGTTGAACGTAATCTACAAAATTGTTAAAGTAAGTAAATTTTTATGATTTTATAACCAAGATAATAGAATGAGATAAAACTAATTCCATTCAAGTTAGCTGACAATACATATAACATTTGCTTAGTTTCAAGGTTAGGTTTGTTTTCGTTACTACATATTTATTTTGATAATTCCATCTAGATACTATAGATTATTAAATTGATTCGACCAAAAGAACAAATTTAAAGTCGAAAATTCAAATTCTGTCACTTCGAAACATGTAAAGTTGACTTTGCAACGTTCCATTATTCGGTCGCGCCGGTGCCGCAACTAAAGTAGGCCTGTCGCTACTAAAGTATCGAAAATATCGAAGTATTGAAAGTATTTAAGTATCAAAAGTATCGAAAATATCGAAAGCATCAAATTATTGGAAATAATAGTGCATAATAAGCATATTTCTTATGTATTTTCTTCCTAGATTTTACTTTTGGATACTGTACGTTGTCTTAATGTCGGCCAACATGTTGGCAGTCATTAAGACAACGTACAAGGCATTCGGAAGTCTGTTAACCTACTGCTAGGAAAATGAGTGAGAACTGTTCGAAACACTGCACATTATCTTAACAACTACTAACTTGTTGGTAGCATGAGATATTATGTCTCCAAAGTCATGTTCATCAGTTTAAGTCTACCAACTTGTTGGCAACATGAACTATTACCGTTTCAAACACTGTACACTATGAGTGCTTGTGTCTCCATAGTTCTGCTCTTCAGCTTGAAGTCTGCCAACTTATTGGCAGCATGAGCTATTACTGTTCCACAGACTATATATTATTTTAACAACTGTCCACTTGTTGGCAGCATGAGCTATTACTGTACCACGGACTATATGTTATCCTAATGAATACCGACTTGTTGGCAACATAATCTTGTTCCACTGATTATACAGGCTGTCCGGTATTTTCCGGATATACATCGGGTATACAGCGATATAGAGTACATTATTTTGAGATGATTTTTCTAATAAATTTTTTTCATATTGTTTATAACAACTGCACGAGATCTGTTTAAAAGACGTCTAATGGCAACTCTGGGAAACGACAGAAGAGATCGTAAATCAAACTCAGGAAATCGGTCCAACTCCCCGCCTATCATCCGTTTCTTACGCGTTTATTTCTCATAAGAATTTGTTTATTGATTTTTCTCTTTGAAACATTCATAATTCAATTGTTGTAATAAGATACATATCATTAAAGGTTAAGGGAATAAAAATGAATAAGTTTCAAGAATGTAAAGCACAATAAATACGTAGGAGGGGAGTGATTAGGTGACCTCTTCAGTCGTTTTCCAGGATCACTAATGGACATCTTTAAACAGTTCCCGTGCGGTTGTTATAAGCAATGTGAAGAAATTTTATTAGAGAAATCGTCTCAAAATAATGTGCTCTACATCGCTATATACCTCTGATCCGGAAGATACCGGACACACTGTATACTATATTTTTACTGTTCAAAACACTGTACATTATCTTAAGGACTTCTACCTTATTGGCAGCATGACCTATTATGTCTTCAGAATCATTTTTGGCAATTTGAGGTCTGCCAACTTGTTGGCAGCATGAGCTGCTATATTTCCAAAATCCTGCTCATCGCTTTGAAGTCTTCAAACTTGTTAACAGCATAAGCTATTACCATTCCACAGACTATATATTATTTTGATTTTTAAATTCCAAACACTATACATTATCTTAAAGACTTATGTCTCCAAAGGCCTGCTCATCAGCTTAAAATCTACAAACTTGTTGATAGCATGAGTCAATTCTATTTCATAGACTATATATTATTTGAAGGACTGCCAACTTGTTGACAGGGTGACCTATTATGTCGCCAAAATCTTGCTCATCAGTTTGAACTCTGCTAACTTATTCATAATATGAGCTATTACTAATCCAAATATTATACATTATCTTAAAGACTTCATATATCATGAGTTATTATGCCTTAAACCTCCTACTCATCACTTTGTAGTCTGCTAACTTGTGTACAGTTGGTTTATTCGAACAAAGAATTACGTATCAATTTATAAACAAAAATATGATTTCTTATGGACAATTAATTGCGAACTAGCACCGTATTTTGCCACAGGTCGAACAGTAGAAATAAAAAACAAAATGAAGGATGAGAGATGATCACATCTGATTACTGTAGGATATTAATTTGTACGAAAATGTCTTTCTGCATCTCCTTTCATTGTCTCAGTACGTCTCTCTTCGTCTAATAGGTTGTTTATAAAATAAATTTTTCGTTGAATTACAGGTTGTAGGGAGCTTATGCTAATATTAAACCTATCAGCTGCATCTCGGAAAGAAGCCGTCCAATGACTAGTTAATCACAGACATGTTAATATTTGCTGTTTTTCCATTAATTTTCCATTTCTCTTTAGCAACTACTAGGACTGGGCGGTAAATTATCTCAATAAGATATAGAGTATTAATACCTTTGTGGTAGCGATACTATTCAAAGTATCGAAATATCGAATTATTGGAAATAATATTTTAATAATAAAATAAAGTATATAATAAGCACATTTTTTATATATTTTCCTTCGTAGATTTTAATTTTGGAGTTAAAGTGGTGGAAATAATAAAGACAAAATAAAAGAGAAATAAATTCCGCACTTCAATTCTTATTAAGAACATATGAATTCAATATGTTCTCAATAATTTTTCTTGATTATCGTACTCATCGAGAAAAAACAAGAATATACGTAATATTTCCAGTTATTAATTGTAACAGGAATTGAAATAATAGGGAATAACCACATATTGACTGTCATCTTCAAAGTATATTAGTTCTCTTGAAGTACTTTAAGACAGATCTTCATCTGATGTATATCGATCTTAAATATACTGTAATCTCCATTTCCTGTATACATAAAACAGGTTGCAATACTTCGACACTTTCGATATTTCAATACTTTTCACACTTCGATACTTTTGATACTTCGATACCGATACTTTGCTGGTAGGTACCGATACCATCGACAAGTATCGACACTTTGCTGATTGTAACAAATATGATGTCGAGATGTACACAGTGTTAAATAATTATGTACCCAAAATTCACAGGATTGGTATTGGACGCGACGAAAATTTCTGTTATTTAATAGTATTATATTATTATATAAACGATAATTCTGTTTCCTAGAAATATTTCGAAACATAAAGGCACTAAAAAATCACAACAATAACATTCGATTGATCAGGTATCAACATCTGGTTACAGTCTAGTTACTAATTTAGAAATACCGATTCTGCCACTAAACATTGAGATACGCACCTAAAATTACAGCACTCCCGTGGGTCACGATAATTATACAACACGGTATATTCGGTTTTTCTTTCGTAATACAGATATTTGTGGTAAAGTGTTATTTTTATAAAGAAAATTTTAATCTTCTAAGCAAAACTGAGAAAGAAATTGCGTGTATGGGTACTTTAAAGTACACCCACATTCAAGAAATTAATCATTTTTCACTATGTAATAAATAAATACATAACATTATTCTTATTTTATTTTTCGTTGGTATATTTTTGCAGCATTATAATAAACACCGGATAATCGGTTTTATTGTTTAATGAGCCGATTAATCGCCGACTAATCGCAGACTAAAAAGTGGCCGAATACTTGGCTCTTCCGATTAGTCGCCGATTAATCGGTACAACCCTAGTTTTTATATTAATATGTACTTCGTTAAAGTCGTGTTTACCTAAAAATTTATTAGTATTTTAACTGCAACTATTTAGTTACCGACAATATTACTAAAAATCTGGAAAACGTACATTTTATAGGGGTCTTAAGTAATATCAACAGAAAGCCTAACAAATTACCTTGACAGGTTTTATAGAAAAAAAACGAACTATATGAAAATTACTAGGAAATGAAAAGGAGAAGAAAATTGTACCTTTTTAATTCCTCAAATACATTTGTTATTGATGAAGTATAAATTCAATGTTTTAATTTCAGCGAATTATATGCAAGGACAAGTACATAGTGTGTACAAACAGTGCTTAGAATGACTCTTAGATGTAATATTTGTTGTAAAAATTACTCACAATTATGTCAATACGAATATCATTTGAAATTTCATAGAAATTTACCAGCTGTACTATTTAAATGTTTATGTTGATTTTGACAAATTCGGTTTTTCTTTATACCATAATTCCGCAGGAGTTTTATTTTCTAACATTTTTGTTCTTGTTCTATTGATTAAATAGGCTGCTGTTTTTATTGTTTCACTCCAAAATGTTTTGTCTATTTCGGCCTCATATGTCTTACATCGTGCTCTCTGCATTATGGTTCTATTATATCGTTCTGCCATTCCATTCTGTTCTGGACAATAAGGAATTGTATAATTTATTTTAATTCCCTTTTCTTCACAGTAAATTTTAAAGTCTTTGGAACTATATTCTCCACCATTGTCACATCTTAATGTTTTTATTTTTATATTAAATTTAATTTCCACCATACTTAAATATTTCTTGAACATTTCCAATACTTCATTTTTATTTTTAATACAATAAACTAATGTAATTTTAATTACACTTAATCAATAAACGTCACAAAATACTTTTTACCATCATACGATATTGGATTCATTGGCCCACATACATCGGATGATACAACTTCTAATACATTCTTTGGTTTTCTTTCTTCAGGTAATGAATTAAAAGACAATTTCGTTTGTTTTCCTTTTAGACAAATTTCACATGGATTGTTTTTGCTTGGATATGCATCTTGACCAGTTACATTAACTTTCACATTAATTGGACTAAGATATACTTCATATAAACTTCCATGTAATTTGCCATTCATTATTAATTTATTATTCTTTTCCAGTTGAACTGTATTATTTTCACAAATAACTTTTATGTTATTCTTCTCAATTTTCCTTACTGATAATAAATTGTACGTAAGATTTTCACATTCAACTACATCCTTTATAAAAACCTTTTTACCACCAGATGTTTCTAGATGTAAATTTGCTTGTTTTTTGCATATCAATGTTTCTCCTTTCTTTGCAACATTCACTTTACAATAAATTTCTTTGATATCAACTAAATATTTTCCAATCGTTTGATTTACCAAATGATTTGTTACACTACTATCAACAATAAACATAATTTTATTTAGTTCATTTTCTTCTGTACTCATAGCTTCGGAAATGAATCTCTTCCTCATCCTGCACTGCGTTATACGATTTTGCTTTTCTACATTCCGACCTTTTATGACCTTTCAATCCATAATTATAGCATTTAAATGGAAATCTACCATTAAATTTTCCTTTATTTTCTGTTTGTTTTTGTTGTGGTTTCCAATTTTTATTTTTCAAAGTCGTAAAGGCTTGAGATGTGTCTGCTTCTTCATTAACATTAATTTGCCTCTGTTCTTCTGACAATAATTTACTTTTTACAAAATCTAAAGTAATATTATTATCTTGACAAAATAATACATCAGCTGGATTTTCAGGATCACTCGGTACATAATGCCACTGAACGTTGACTAGTTCATCGATTTCAGTGACTCGATTCCTCATATATGTATGTATGGGATTGGGGGGGCATGCTGGGCATACAGCACCTAGGCCTCAACGGGCCCCTTGTACAACCTCCCTAGGAGACTCGACGTGTTCCGAGAAAAATTCCTCATATATTCCTTCCAACGCGATGGATGACTCTGAATCAAAGCAAGCGCGACGGTTGAGTCAGTCCATAGATGAATCGGACAGTTGGAGAATTTAAACACATTTTTAACACGTTTGGCTAACCGAGTAAGTAAGAGCGCGGTACAGAGTTCAAGACGCGGAATTGTCACGCATTTTAAAGGGTCACTTTGGATTTGGAGACTAGAATAGAGACGTGAACACAACCATTAGTTTAAACGCGCAAATACACAACCGTACCATAAGCACCGACAGACGCATCCGCGAAACCGTGTATTTCGATCGAATCAATGTCATTTGAAATACCGAGCCACCTAGGTACTTGTATAGTAGGAATCTGATTACAGTTGTTGATAAAAGTTTTCCATTTATTTTCAAGATCCTGAGGTAAATGTTCATCCCAATCGAGGTGTTGTACCCACAATTTTTGCATTAATATTTAAGCGGTTATTATCAATGGAGAGAGCCATCCTAGGGGATCGTAATAATTTAGGAATAAAGGATAGAATTTCACGTTTTGTGGTATTTTTTAGAATGGTTGTAGGATGCTCGACAAATTATTTCCTACAGGAAAAATTTCGAATGGTTTCGCAGGTAGAAACCGTTAAACACGGGACCATTTGTAAACACTCCTTTTTCTTTGTCTTGTTTTATGGTAAGGCTTTTGCGTTATCTTAGTGGTAACTTGTATTGTCACTCGCTCTACAGCCATCGTAAGAAGAAGAATAAAACGTTCCAATATTAAAACGATTATGATTTTGTCTTATTTTAAAACCCATAAAACCAATAGGTTATGGGCCCAGTTACAAATTGCATTAGTGATTGAAGTCTTTTTCATTAAGTAGTGTTTATAGACAAATCCCCTTATAACGTGACAGTTTTTTTTCAATCATGAAGTGCGGTGAAAGTTAATATTGGAAACAAAAACAAAAAGAAATATTCAACCCTTCAACGGAGAACGATATAGCATATGGAAATTCCGAATCAAATCATTGTTGGCGGAATTGCAGATTTTGGTTATAATAGAAAAGGAAATACCAGAAAATCCGGACGCAACTTGGATAAAAAATAATTTGTTAGCAAAAGGAACAATTATAGAATATGTAAGCGATTCTTTTTTGGGGTTTGCAAAAGACCAACAAAACGCAAAAACTATAATAGAGAATTTGAATAATGTTAGCTAATAACTTTAAAATGGGCACCTGATATTGGAAGTGGAGTCCGAGTGATGAAAGGAATCTATACCAGGTGGTTTTTCAAATATCTGTAAGTAAAAATCACTATATTAATAGCATAGCTAAAGCTAAAAGTTATAAGCTTTGGCATGAACGTCTTGGTCATATCCATAAAAACAAGTTTGAAATATTATAAAATGTTAGTGATGATAATTCTTGTATAAAAGACGCAAATGCTAAGAATGAAGTTTGCGAAAGTTGTATATTAGGTAACAATATACAAAAATAGTAAATTTGTATTGTGTTAATGGAAAGGAATACCTTTCCACAGAATTTAAAAACTTTTGTATCCAACAGCGTATTACACATCATTTGACAGTTCCACATACGCCACAATAAAATGGTGTATCGGAAAGGAAGGACCGCACATTAGTTGGAATGGCTCATACATTAGTCACCAGTGCAAGTTTACATAAGAGTTTTTGGGGTGAAGCATTTTTTACTTCCACTTATTTGCGAGTAAACTAAAGCGGTGAGTTTTTCGTAGAGGTCGTTCGACCTTTGGCTTAAAAAAAGAAATGCCCTCTACACCGGCTGTAGTAAAACAGATAAAGAGATCCATAATCGTCTTTCTCATGCCAGAAAACCTGCATACACCAAATTTGAACAAAATCGGTTGAAATACACGTTTAATATTAAGAAAAATTTAAATTGAACATCCTGTATCTCCGAAACAAAGCGTTTGTCGACCTATGTTTATATGAAGTTTTTGTGTTCATTTTAAAAGATCTATCGACTGTTAAAGTCCTGCCATAAAAAAAACTGAGACACCCTGTATAAACAAAAATTAAATAATTTTCAAAACCATTATCACTCCATATCCGTATCCTTAAAATTGTAATTGACAGTTGTTATGCCGATTAAATACGCCATTTCTCTGAAATTTTGCCTCATCCATCCAAGAACAGAAACAGAAAATAAATAAAACAAAACTGTAAAAGGTGAAAAAGTTTTCTATTTCGCGATTTTATGTCCTTAACAGCGCAAATGACGTATTCTCCCGGCATAATGGTTAACACTAATTTTATAATATCGCTTTTCCCCGTCCACCGGCTAATATTAATATTATAAGGTATGTTATCCGTGAAACATCCTCGTTACCTTAGTCAATCAATAATTATAAATTGGTGAAAAGTTGTTGGCTAAGAATCATATTGCAAATGTTGTGGAAAATAAATGTTTTTACTTAGGTAAAAGATAGTAATGTTTAATTGAGTTCTTTAGGTAAGTAATTTGTTAAATTTGCCTGATGATGAAAATAGTTCCTGAGACATTGACTTAATTGTAGTGGTTTAAAAATAAACATATTAAAGGGGGCAATTAGTGTAGTATTTCATATATTAAAATAACAATAAAGCGTTGATATACGACAAATGATAGATTACAAAAGATGGACCACCTCCACATTAGGGATTCCAGGTGCTCCATCTTGTTGAAAAAATAAATTTCCATGTATTTTTCCATCCTGTCTTGAAAATAAAGCTTCAAGAGCAGGCAGAATTTGATTTTGAAGATCTAAATATCTATCTGCATTTAGAGTGGTGTTCAAAAGAGGGGCCGTTTGAGTGTGCGAGAGTATTTGCACATACATTTTCCTAGGAAATGGTAGGACTAGTAGACGTGGGCCTATTGTGTTGCCATCAAGGTCTCCCGATTTGACAACTTTAGATTTTTTATGGGTTCTTTTAAAGGACGGGGTTAATAAGTATAGACCTCACAATCTAGAAGAAATCAGCGAAGAAATAAGTGCTGAAACACGAGAAATTTCAGTGGATATGCTTTCAAACTGCGTACATAATTTTAGAAAACGTCTTGACGTTTGTTTAAAAGCAAATGGTGGCCAATTTGAACATTTATCTTCTCAAATCACATCCGTACAATCCAAAACACGACCCGTGCGAGCTTCTCCTCCCTTTATCCCTTGCTTAACAAATTCATTCCGCTTTCCAGGAAAACCAAACTCCTCCAGGCTCTACAAAGCCTACATTAAACCCATCATCCTGCACTCACGTCAACTCTACAGCAACACTAACAAATCCAACTACAACAAGCTCCAAACTCTCAGCTGACCGCAGAACACCCATCACCACCCTGCATGAATCCGCAAATATTCCAACCATTCGACTAAATTATATACATAAATCCAGAGTGAAATCCCTCACTTACACGTCCCACCTAGGATCCGCATACAAATCCAACACCAACATGCGATTCACTCACAAGCTAATCCATCATACAGTAGTTTTAGTGCCCTCTATCCTTGCTTGACATATTTTGGAACCTTTCCTTTAATATTTCAAAGTTCAACTTCAAAAATATTATCGTATATTTCATTTACTGATTTTCGTCTAATTCCTCATCAAAACTCGGAAATGATGAATCTTTTTCGTTCTTGACATGCTAAACTTATACTTTTCAACCGAACAAATATGAATTAAAAATAATGAAAAATAGAAATAAATCATTAAAAAACTAAATTTGAGGTTATGTAAATGTCAAACTACCATGAAATTGCTTCGTATCTACTTTACATGGGTTAAGTACGAAAATTAACGTAGACTGCCGACAAAACATCATGAACTCAAATGAATGATTTATAACATTTTCTTAATACTAAAAAAATTTCTCTATAATTAATTATTCGTAACACCATTTTACGATTATCAAACTCTATAAAAATAATTAATATTGTTGTATATTACAGTAAATTGAAATGATTTCAGTCAGATAGATTTAAATTTGTTTATACTATTGATGTTTAACTTTCTCTGGAAGTCTTGGAAATTGCTGATTCACAACAACTTATTTTATTTTATATATATTTACTATTTTCCCTGAAGTGTATTTTGCAATTGACAATAAAGGTCGATTAAGAGTAAGTAAGTTAAGTTGGCTCTTTGAAATATCTTATTAAAAAAAACTCTTTGGCGCCCGTGCACATAAATTTAAAAATACTTAACAAAAAAAATTATATAAAAATATAAATCGTTAACGTATGCAGCTTATTTGACACCTTCCAAATCCCCAAAAACATAAACAAATCAATATAAATAATATCTTAACAATTGAGATAGAGTCATTTTTGAGGAACGTTGAAAAATTAAGGTTTCAACGTTCAACGGTTTCAGTTTGACAGATGACCTTTTGAGACGCCCTGCATAGATATACAATATTTTTAGAAAATTTCCAAGGTCACGGTTTCCGGAGAGATATTTTTGTGTAGCGACCAGTCCTGGACTGTTCCGCGACAGGATTATGAACGGTATTCCCGTCACTAATCAATAATGTAATATAACGTCAAAATACAGTAATCACTGTACAGGAAGTAACTACTGCAAATGAAAGTAACAGGCATGCCGGAGTACAAATTTAAAATTAAAAATTAAATAAGGTATGTATGTAGAAAATAATATTACGCTACAATTCTCTTTCGCTATAAAATTTTTGGCCCTGAAAAGGGCCTTTGCGATGCTTGCTATAAAAAAAGCTCTTTGCTTATGATGAAACAAAGAGCTCATTTCTTTTTTGGCAAACTCCTTTTTTTCGTGGCGCCACCAGTGGCTGCTTTTTTGGCGGTTTTAGGCTTTGGCGCTTTCGGCTTTTTTGTCGGTACCTTGGTGACTTTTTTAGCTTTTGATGGTGCTTTCCTAACGGTGGTGGTTTTAACTGCGGAAGTAGGAGAACTGTTTGCCTTCTTTGCGCCGACCGTTGGAGCTTTTTTGACTTTCATTGCAGTCTTCTTTTTGCTTTCAACAACAGGGGAACCGGATACCGGCGCCGTTTTCGTTTTCGCGGGGGAGGTGGATTTCTTCGTAGAGGCCGCTCGTCCTTTAGGTTTCTTCGCTTTGGATACGGCGGCGGCACCAGTTTTCTTTTTAGGAGATGAAGTCCTCGCCCTGCTTGATTTCTTTGCAGAAGCCGACGCCAGTTTAAAAGATCCTGACGCACCTTTACCTTTAGTTTGGACAAGAGTGCCTGAAGCAATGGCGGTTTTTAAGAATTTCTTAATAAACGGAGCCATCTTCTCGGCATCAACTTTGTAATTGGAAGCCATGTACTTTTTAATAGCTTGCAGCGAAGAGCCGTTGCGTTCTTTAAGGGTCTGAATCGCTTCGTTCACCATTTCGGATGTGGGTGGATGGGCAGCTTTTGATCGCTGGCTTTTCTTTTTCTTAGTCGTCGAATCGGAGGATGGTCCGCCGGCGGCAGCTTTGGTTTTTACGGGCGAAGTGTTTTCGGTTTCCGGAGATAAGGCGGTTTGCTGTTCCATTTGTTGTACATCCGTCATCGTAGCAGCAGTTTGTAACAATAATATGTCTTGCAAAAATTCACGTGCACGAACGTCAACTTCGTACAAATCTTTGATAAACACTTTCCTCAGAGCATAGGACCCAACGTTGAGTGCACGCGCCGAAGCCGAAAACAGCTGCACGGATCCATTTGCACTGCTGACATCACAACGGCGGTGTCGTGCTCGCAACATTCTAGAAAAACAGCCCGTTTCTGTTGGCGTCGCGACGTAAATATTCTCGCTAAATATTTCAGTATAATAGAAGCACTAAACTTCATATCCACGTAAAAATTTTAATTGTTTCGATAGTATTTCGTTGTGTAGCGGCGCTTGAAAGTACGACATTTCATTTAAATGACCGTTGTCATAAAGTTTAGCGTCGTTAAATTACGTCCATTTCGATTAACAAATTGAATTTTCAATAAAAATAGATTCTTTAAACGTTCTAAAAGCATGTAACGTGCAGACTTTATAGATATTTACAATGTTTTAACTTGAAAACCATGGCAATGCGATAGGCAATTCCACGTAGCTAGGGAGTTTTCTCGTTGTTTTAAACGTTATTGCCAACGTTGAGAACGCGAGAAAAGAGTTAAGTTGCGGTCCTAATATTGCGATTACATTTTCGTCTAAGGGACGTATCATACAAGTAACTTCCTGTGAGTGAAAAGCGATTGAAAAGTGATTTATTCGAATATTACATCTACACCGCTTATGACGGTCGTTCCGGTTTTACTGCTGGGATTAGCTGCTGGTTCATTAGCGAATGATTAACAGCGATTTGTTTATAGATTAGTGTGGTCAGTACGTTTTGTAATATCTAAAATGTATAACAAAATATGTATGCAAATCCAAGTTTTCCAACACTCATAAAGGCCAAATATGTCGGACTGTGAAATACGTAATGGTTAAAAATCAAAAAGTACACTGAGTTGTTTATAAATTTTATTGAAACAAAAATTATAACTGATGAAGACCAATTGTAGGAGCCAAGCACGTGATAATGATGCTCTTATGGTTAAAAAGCATTCAAGAGCTCAGCAAGGAATTAAATAAATAAATTCCAAAGTTGAATTCGTACTTTGCCCAAATTATTAGTTAAACCTGGTTTGTTTAAAAGCTGCCTCAAGTGATAGATACAAGTTCGCTTGTTCCATATTACACATCATTCTAACAAATTTTAATAGGAATTACAGAAAAAATTTTAAAAAAATATTCAAGATATCAGTGCCGATATAAATAAGTGGTGGCAACTTAAAAATCGACTTTTTTGCCGTTTAAGTAAAAAGAATGGAAAAACATTTTAAGAATAAAGAAAGAACGGAAAAATATCAAACGTACCGAAAAATCACTTGAAAGTGTCGTCGTCTACTCACTAAACTTGCACACAACATGTTTTTACCTGAATGAAGATTAATGCCGGTCCGATAAATCACATTTTCCCCATCCATATCGCCAATAATATAAATAAAAATTGAATAATTAAATAATCACAGGAATATCACAAAGACTTGACTGTTTTTAATGCAGTTTATTTAAAATGAATTAACAACGTGTAACCGGTATGATGTTTGGGGCTAAAACTAAAATTTATTCGAATCTCTAGATGTGATGGCGTCAACATGGAGTGAAAGAATTAATAACTTATTCGTATTATAATAGATATTTTCTGTTGATATACCCTTGTTACTTATCTATCTCCTTGTGCGTTACTCCATACTTGGGAAAATTCCCAATAATTTAAATATTAATTAACCTAACCGATAAAAATAAGATACTTTTTATACAAAACTATCGAAAATAAGTCACTAAATTAAATAGATTCAACACGGAATTTGAAAGAAACCACCACAAATCACACGATATCCTACTCTATTCTTAATCTTCATGACATCACCCCTAAACCTAACATTGTTTTTTTAGTAAGTAATTTTTTAAGTGATTCTATTTCGGTAATCAAACTTGTCTATTTTGTAGTTGTGGTCTGTTTCTGCTATATGCGTCTGTATTGACTATGGCACGTGGAAGTTAATTAAGTTTTAAGTTGTATAATCATATAAAATTTCAAAGATTACCGACATTTTATATGAAATAATTGAATTAATTTCACATAGAAAGATATCATATCATATTATTAGTTTATTTTGTTATTTATTAGTCAATTATTATTAGAATTTTTTTAGATCTCACTCTAATTAACAATAGCTACTCAATAGAATTTGACATATACAGGAAAAATACTCAAACAGACACCGTCATCCCAAATACTTCCTTTCATTCTCAATCTCATAAAATTGCAGCAATTTTATAGATGGTTCAACACCTCTCTCTCTCTCTCAAAAGAAAACAAAAACAAAGAATTAAATATGATCAAGTTAATAGGTATTAACAATGACTTTGATATGAAACAAATAAATTCAATAATCGAAATCCAACAAAATATAAAACATTCAACAAATTTAAAACACCTAAAATCTGAAGGCACAATTTATAAATCAATTCCCTACATCTAAATGCAACCCACATCATAAAAGTTTTGTTTAAAATCTAAATCTAAATTATAGGTATATATGAACCTTTTATTTTATTTGTTCCCAATTAACAAGTTTAATTTATTGTAATTTTTTCAACTTTGTAGTTCTGAAGATGCCTACAATCATTGAGCGAAACATATCAAATTGAATAATAATAAATAATTAGAAATTAGAACCAGTAAATGTGCAAAAAAGAGAAAAGATTTTCACTAATAATATTCACCGGTTAAAATGAATTGCATCATAGATTTCTTATTTATATCAATTATTCATAATTAAAGCACATCTTAAATTCACATTGAATTTTACAATCTCTAAAGTCCATCTATATTGATCGAACAATGTGTATCTTTCACTACTTGTTGGAAAACCGACGTAGATAAACAAACAAAAATCAATTTCAGACAATCGAGTTTGAATTAGAAAATTTACATTTCTTTGCTTTCAAGAATTATTAACGCTAAAATCGTAGTAACTTCAGATTTAAGAAAAGCAAAACGAAAGTTCTTATTCATAATACAAATTATTGGTTCTGAAAAGAACCGGTCTTGTGAAGGAATACTCCTCCGGTCGATTGTCGAAAATTAAGCTCTTTCGCCACGAATGCGCCTAGCAAGCTGAATGTCTTTGGGCATGATGGTTACTCGTTTTGCATGAATTGCACACAAGTTCGTATCTTCGAAAAGTCCGACCAAGTAAGCTTCACTAGCCTCTTGCAAAGCCATAACGGCGCTGCTTTGAAATCGCAAGTCGGTCTTGAAATCTTGTGCAATTTCCCTAACCAAACGTTGGAAGGGCAACTTTCTAATAAGAAGTTCGGTACTTTTCTGGTAACGACGAATTTCTCGAAGAGCTACGGTCCCAGGTCTGTAACGGTGGGGCTTCTTGACACCTCCGGTAGCGGGAGCGCTTTTTCTGGCCGCTTTGGTTGCCAATTGTTTACGAGGAGCTTTGCCGCCAGTAGATTTACGAGCCGTTTGCTTCGTACGTGCCATACTTTTCTTTTTTTTTTTTTTTGTAAATTCGATAACGCAACGACAAGAGCGAGAGTTTCAGAGCAACTGCTATCACCACAATGACGATATATTTAAGATTTTCAGCTGTTTTATCATCGTCAGTCGTACCGCGTCGCGTATGCTTTGCGTGGATTGGTGCAGCCCAAGCGGCGGTAGGCGTACCCGTTTCACGTGTATATAAGGGCGTCAAAAATGGGTAGTAGCATCATAACGTCAGAGTCTGCTACCGCGCTTCTTTAGTAATTACTGTATTGTTAACCAAGCGACACAATGACCGGCCGTGGAAAGGGAGGAAAAGGTCTTGGCAAAGGGGGTGCGAAACGTCATCGTAAAGTACTCCGTGACAACATCCAGGGCATTACAAAACCGGCCATCAGACGTCTTGCTCGTCGCGGAGGCGTAAAACGTATTTCCGGGTTGATTTATGAAGAAACCAGAGGAGTTCTAAAGGTATTTCTTGAGAACGTAATTCGAGACGCAGTTACCTATACGGAACATGCAAAGAGGAAAACCGTCACTGCAATGGATGTCGTTTACGCCCTTAAACGTCAAGGCCGTACTCTTTATGGCTTTGGAGGCTAAAAAGTTAATAAATTCATTTTAATATCAACACAATCACAACCCGGTTCTTTTCAGAACCAAAACATTTATAAAAGTTGAAGAACCACATCACATACGCACGCTCTCTCTTATATTGTTTACTTAATTCTACCGTAACAGCAACCCTGTTATCACCTACTAGTCGTAACTCGCATTTCATTAAAGTTACTTAAAATGATCGAAAATTCCGTAGTCTGCTATGAAATCCTGACACAAGACCTCAAAATTAACAAATAGTTAGTCAAGTTTAACGATATCGTAGCCGACTATACTGAATTTTCCATGATCTTAAGTTTTCCACTTATTTATGAAATACATGCCCTTGGTACACTCATAACGTATGGCAAATTTGGTTTTTCTAACTTAATTTATGACTGTAGATGAGATATTGAACGTTTAAGATTCAACATTGAAGGGCTCCTCATAAATTGTGTTAAATCATCTAAATTTTGCTTCCTCTACCTGTCCCTGCTCTGTATCGGTTCTTATCTGAATCACCCTGCATTCAAACTTTGTAGAAAATAATATTAATACTTTTCTTGAATATACTTTTTGCACATTTTATCCTAAATACTCATAGAAATCGGCCGAGAGATAAAGATAAGAGAGAAAAACCTTGTTTTTCTTTGCAATCGACTAGGGCACAAGTAACCCTCAATATCGCTTTCAATAGAAAGTTGTTTCGCATAGAATTTTAACATCTTTTTCTTTCCATGCGGAGCTCCTTAGATAGAACATTGCCAAAACTGATTTCAATTCGTATTTGACAATTTGTTCAATGTTTTTACACAAATTATACATTCAAAAAAAAAAGAAAACAGAATGGAGTTAGAACCAGTTTCTGAAGAAGGTTGCAACATGGCATCCGAAACGTCAAACATTTTTTCAAAGAACGCACGGCGAAACCCGAAAGTTTCTAGTTTTAGATCTAGTGTTAGTTCTAATTTTAGTTCAATTAACACCGGTCGTGAAAGCCTTCGTACTTATAAAACAGAATGTGTAAATAAAACATATTTTCAGGTGAAATACCCTTGTTTCTTAGCATTATGACGCTTAACACTAAAACAGTTCGTTTAAAGTTACCTGAAAATATGAAAAGAACCAAAGTTTTTGTATTTCACCGGAAAATATGCCTTAAAGCAACATGCAAATTCTTTCATAGAATTTATAAAACTTATTTAATTTTTGTTTATCTTATTGGTATTGTCCTCAGTGACGTTGCAAAAAGGGTTAGTAGGATCAGTGCTAGGTGTTATTGTGTTGTGAAGAACTGATCTTTGTTGAAGTTTCGTCTCTTATGTAGTTTTAAGGTCACTTCAAATCGATAAAAAATCAATAATATTAGAATTAAGGATACTGTTGCATAATCGCAGTCATCGATAGTTCATTCTTCGACTAAACTCTTTGTGGCCCTGAGAAGGGCCGTTTTGTTATTAATATGATGATGTGGCCAAGTTGAAATAAAATTAAGCTTTTTTCTCGGTTTTCTTGGGTAACAAAACAGCTTGAATGTTCGGAAGCACACCTCCTTGAGCAATCGTCACTCCAGACAGCAATTTGTTCAATTCTTCGTCGTTACGTATCGCCAGTTGTAAATGTCTGGGGATGATACGGGTTTTTTTGTTGTCTCTCGCAGCGTTACCGGCCAACTCGAGCACTTCGGCCGCCAAATACTCCATTACGGCCGCTAAATATACGGGCGCTCCAGCTCCTACGCGTTCCGCATAATTACCCTTTCTCAACAATCGATGAATACGGCCTACAGGAAACTGTAATCCAGCACGACTCGATCTGGACTTTGCCTTTCCTTTCACTTTTCCACCTTTTCCTCGACCAGACATGGCTAATTGACTTGGGTGCGTGCCGAAAACTTGTATAAAATGTTTGAATAATATAAAGCAAACTGTGGTTCTCCATGTATTTAAACACATCTGCTCCGACCTGCTAACCAATGGTGACCGTCGATAGAGATCTAGCAGCGGTAGGCGGGGCCTACCGGGCCGACGCTGCCGCTTCTTAAACGCCAAAAACCGGGAGCTTTAATACAGTTTTGTTAACTAATCAACTAGCAACAACAATGCCACCTAAAACTAGCGGGAAAGCAGCCAAAAAAGCCGGCAAGGCGCAGAAAAACATTTCGAAAAGCGACAAAAAGAAGAAACGCAAGAGGAAGGAAAGCTACGCTATTTACATCTACAAGGTATTGAAGCAGGTTCACCCTGATACCGGCATATCGAGCAAAGCTATGAGCATAATGAACAGCTTTGTAAACGATATCTTCGAGAGAATAGCCGCTGAAGCATCCCGTTTGGCACATTACAACAAAAGATCAACCATCACCAGTCGAGAAATTCAAACTGCCGTCAGACTTCTGCTGCCTGGAGAATTGGCAAAACACGCTGTAAGCGAAGGCACCAAGGCTGTTACTAAATACACAAGTTCCAAGTAAATGGCAACATACCTTGACTGACCTGACCCCCTACCAAACAACGACCGGTTCTTTTCAGAACCAAAAATTGTTATTTGAATAAAGGCATTGTCGCAACTTACACGATATTTTTAAATCAATTATAAGTAATTTTTGTAATATACTGTTGAAAATATGTTAATTAATTTCTTTATTTCATTTTAATTTGTTTTATTTTCAATGGTATAATTTAAATTCATTAATCATCATTTTATATTTTGTTTACTTCAAAAATCGTTTTTTTAAATCTCTTAATGTTGTGTTACCTTCGTCCAACAATTGCAGTCGTCAAGATTCTCATTATGTATATCTCAACATGCCAACCAACAATACTTGAAAAAATCTCCCAATCAACGTTCAGAATTTGTTTCGTCCAAAAACCTCTGTTTCAATTGTCTCTGGCCACACTTTCAAGAGGAGGATTCAACGAACCTACTGCGTCATACGCAAGAAGAAATCAAATGCGAACAACATTTTGTGAAAACACACCCTCGGGTCCGACCTCGTTCCATTCTGTTCGTCACCAAGAGGGTGGGTTGGTGACGAACATTCATATTAAGCTGCTTCTCGAATGTTCAGTAAACTAGAACTACGTTTCGCGAAGAATGAGAACTTTAAAAAAGAATACGTTAAATTTATGAATGAATATCTTACTCTTGATCACATGCATCCAGTGTGTCTTCATGTTATTTCGAGTCGCCACATTATTTTCTTCCACACCATGGCGTGATCCGGGAAAGTAGTTCAACAACAAAAGCTGAGAGTTGTGTTCAATGGATCCCAGAAAACTTTAAAATGAACTGGTCGATGTTCTGCTTCGTTGAAGACAATATCCAACAAAAGAATGTACAGGCAAATTCAAGTTCACAAAGATGATCAGCATTTTCAACAAATCGTTTGGAGAAGTGATCCCACTCATGCAATTCAGACATTCCAGCTCAATACCGTTACTCATGGTCTTTCTAGTGCTCCATATTTAGCTATCAGATGTTTAAATCAACTCATTAATGAAAATTCACAAAATCTTCCAATGGGTTCTGAAATTCTTCGTTTGAATAATTATTTGTTATATATTATGTGACCATACGTCCCGTTTTGAACGGGATTGTCCCGTTCTTCGGTTAGTAGTCTCATCGTCCCGAATAAACTCTAAAACGTCCCGTTTTCATAATCACATAAGTGCATAAATCTCATTAAGTATCTAGCTGTATTTGCACAGCTTTTTTTATTGGTAATATTTCGTTTCGTTGTTTGCGAGACTTATACCAAACATGTCTAAATGTAAGTGTACATTTTTTTTAAACCTGAATGGGGGTAAATAGAAAAAATGTAAACAATGTTTATACAAAACCGAGCACATTGTAGGAACAAATACTAATAGGGATTGGCTGTGAAGCTCATAATGCACACAACGCAATTAAAACTGCCGATTGCTTACGATTGCTTGCTTTATAATGTACGCATCGAAACTGTAAAAGAATTCTATGACTTGATAGTTACAAAGTATAAAAGAATGTTGGGTTGCAGTAAATCTAAATGGCCTGTACTTGAAGATTGCTTAAAATGTTTGTGAGTACAACAGTATTTGATATTTTGGAAGGAAAATTAAATTTTATTAATAGTCCTTCGCTTTTTACCATAAAAATGTCTTCTGCCAACAGTATTTAACCTTTAATTAACGGTTTATGGACTCCTTACGTAAAGATTGTGCATTTTGTTCAATAGTATTTAATATTTTCAAAGCATAGTCAATTGGTTCATCAGCAATATCCAGTTTTACAAGTGGTATCAAGTCCTTTGGAAGCATTTCAAGTCTTCAAGTCTGAGATCATTTCAAGTTTTCTGAAAGCAATATCAAGACTTCTAACAGCAATAACTAGTCTTCTGGAAGCATTGCAAGTCTTTAGGAAACTATCAAATGTTGTAGAAGCTGTATCAAGTTTAACTTAAAACCAAATTTTAATAATTTTATACTGCACCTGATTATCGATAAAAGTACCTAGGGTTGTCCCGTTTTCAGTCGAAATAAAAACGGTCACGTTAGTGATATATCATAAATTCTCGGGAGGTAATAATGTTGATAAACTCCAAGAAAAGATATTATATATCAACTGAACAAGGTTCTGGAATCTGGTTGTTTTACAGCTAGAAAATGGATTTCTAACAATCCCGAATATTGGTTTATGTGTTTTAAAATAAAACAAAATTAATCGTTTTAATTTTGGAACGTTTTATTCTTCTTCTTACGAGAAGTTATAGAGCGAGTGAGAATATCAGTTACCACTTATAACCCAAAAGCCTTACCATAAAACAAGACAAAGAAAAAGGTGTGTTTACAAATGGTCCCGGGTTTAACGGCTTCTACCTGCTTATTCGAAATTTTTGCTTTAGGAAATAATATCATTTCCGACGGCCTGAGAACGGCCTGAGAATTTTAGTCTCTTATTTAATACAAATGCAAACTTTGTTAATGCAACACAAAAAAAATATGTATGTGTATTATATGTATTTATGAAGTGAGTATTAATTTCGCTATTTTCTAAAATCTAAAATTTTTTTTCTTCAAATCGGCAAACAACATAATTAAAAAAATAAAAATTAAAATAATAGTAATTCGTTATTTTTTGACGTTTTACTACTTTCGGAAAATGTCTTATAACTTTTGACGCATAATAGCTAGGATAATATTATAAACTACGTTATGTTCCCTTTGATTTGCTGTTTCTCGTTCAGTGATTACTGTTGTTCTTTATTCTGTGATTCGTTTTTAATAGTGTTGTAAATAAACGGTTGTATTAAATTAGTTTTAAAAGAAAAATGTGAACAAATAATTAAATTTAATTTAATAATTTCTCATTTTTTCTTAATTTATTTTCTAATTTTAATAATTAATTTAATTTTTACTATCTTCATCATACGTTATGATTTCAATTGTTTACTTTATTTTAATTAAAACCTATCCAGGTGGTTATGGAAAAACAATTGCTAGCAATTTGACATAACGTTGGACTCAAATAGTGTAACGTAATTGGGATAACATAAATAGATCAAAAATAATTGAATTAAATTTAATTGTTTGTTCGCGTTTTTCTTTTAGAATTAATTCGATACCACTTTTAATTTACACAATTATTTAGAAAGAGCCAGTGATTAAAGCATAGCAGTGATCATTGCTTGTGAATTAGCAAATCAAGAGGAACAAAGCGTACTTTACATTCCAAATGGTTTCCTTATATCACTAATAATAAGAAAAATATGGATGTGGGCCTCTTTTGAGGGACGGTATATGCCCGGTATAAGCGATTATATCGAGGTATATGGATAACTAAATTTATATGCAGTAAAAATGCTAAATATGAAGTTATATGCAAAATGTGCAATCGCATAAAAATCCGGATTCTGGTTATGAGTGTACTAAGGGTACACAAAGGGTAACAAGTTGAGATCAATTGAACCACTTCAAAGGGTTAACTAAGGGTGATGGTACCATAAATCTTGATAGATTTTTTCGCCTTGTGACAATTTGATACCTACTTATCTCATTTCATGTGGAATTAAATTCTACTACTTTTTTCACTATTACTTACTTTTTGAAAAGCTTTGTCGTTTATTTAAAAAAAGCGAATATGTAAAGGCTCATTAATACTACTTAGAATCATGGTAAATTCAGTAGTCAGCTATGAAATCGTTAAACTTGCCGTCAAAATTGACAAATACAATCCTAATAAATTTAGTTCAATATAAAATTAGTTGATTTTTTTATGTAAATAACATGTTTTATAACCTATTTGTGAATCACCCTATATACATTTATATAGAATATATTTAATTATTTATACCTATGTTATTAAAATAAAACCAACGTTGCAATTATTTCATTACAATTTTGGTAAACGATGTATACGTACCCTAAATCAACAGGAATCTCATCTAATGAACGTTCTGTAGTTGTATTATGCGAAACAATTTTCTTCTCGAAACCTGTCGTTTTTTGACACCACCCTTGAAGGTGCTTTTCTTGTTTTCGCCATATTTCTTATAGAGTCACTATCTCAAACTTAAACAACTAATAACTACATACACGTAAACACTAAATTAACACTAAATTTCTAATCTTTACTACTAACCACCGATACTAAGGAAATTATCTCTGTGCACTGTGTTTACCCAGGACAACTCGAGAAAGGAATGTTTCAAAAACCTCATCACATAGAAAAACAAAGTGGTAAAATAGACCCTTTTTTATTGCGAGGTGCAAAAGGCACGGGTTTAAGTACCTGCGTCGCTCTAGTACTTATATTCCAAAGTTACATTGTTACATAAAGAAATTGAAATTAAGTATTTCTTAAATATTTGAGAAAAGTAAAAGATCGAAATCTTGAGGATTATGTATATTTCGATTATACAAAATTTAGAAATGTTTTCAATAATTGTACATTCCTAAATTCATAATATACAGCTGTGTTCAATTCATTGGGTAATCAATACATATAATATAATCTATAGAGTTACCAAATGTAGCCGCCCCTTAAATAAAACAAACGCCGAAGATCCAGCGTCAGCATTTACTTCATATGAAAACATGCATGTGTTGTCATAAAGGCAATTGTAATTCCAACTCCGAACGGGACTCAAATAATGATTTTTACTTACAGATATTTGAAAAACCACCTGGTATAGGTTCCTTTCATCACTCGGACTACACTTCCAATATCAGGTGCCCATTTTAAAGTTATTAGCTAACATTATTCAAATTGTCTATTATAGTTTTTGCGTTTTGTTGGTCTTTTGCAAACTCCAAAAAAGAATCGCTTACATATTCTGTAATTGTTCCTTTTGCTAATAAATTATTTTCAAAATCTGCAATTCCGCCAACAATGATTAGATTCGGAATTTCCATATGCTATATCGTTCTCCGTTGAAGGGTTGAATATTTCTTTTTGTTTTTATTTCCAATATTAACTTTCACTGCACTTCACGATTGAAAAAAAAACTTTCACGTTATAACGGGAATTGTCTATAAACACTACTTAATGAAAAAGACTTCAATCACTAATGCAATTTGTAACTGGGCCCATAACCTATTGGTTTTATGGGTTTTAAAATAAGACAAAATTAATCGTTTTAATATTGGAACGTTTTATTCTTCTACTTACGATGGCTGTAGAGCGAGTGACAATACAAGTTACCACTAAAATAACGCAAAAGCCTTACCATAAAGCAAGACAAAGAAAAAGGAGTGTTTACAAATGGTCCCGTGTTTAAAGGTTTCTACCTGCTTATTCGAAATTTTTGCTGTAGGAAATAATATTATTTAAAAGATCAATTTATATTAATTTGTCGAGCATCCTACAACCATTCAAAAAAATACCACTAAACGTGAAATTCTATCCTTTATTCCGAAATTATTCGATCCCCTAGGATGGCTCTCTCCATTGATAATAACCGCTTAAATATTAATGCAAAAATTGTGGGAACAACATCTCGATTGGGATGAACATTTACCTCAGGATCTTGAAAACAAATGGAAAACTTTTATCAACAACTGTAATCAGGTTCCTACTATACAAGTACCTAAGTGGCTCGGTATTTCAAATGACACTGATTCGATCGAAATACACGGTTTCGCGGACGCGTCTGTCGGTGCCTATAGTGCGGTTGTGTATTGGCGCGTTTTAACTAATGGTTGTGCTCAGGTCTCTCTTCTAATCTCCAAATCCAAAGTGACACCTTTAAAACGCGTGACAATTCCGCGTCTTGAACTCTGTGTCGCGCTCTTACTTACTCGGTTAACCAAACGTGTTAAAAATGTGTTGAAATTCTCCAACTGTCCGATTCCTCTATAAACTGACTCAACCGTCGCGCTCGCTTCGATTCAAAGTCATCCATCGCGTTGGAAGGAATATGTGAGGAATCGAGTCACTGAAATCCATGAACTAGTCAACGCTCATTCATTTGTTCATTATGTACCGAGTGATCAGAATCCTGCTAACCTCGTCTCTTGTGGAGTTTCAATGTGACGACTTCAAGAAAAGTTTTGATGGTTTGGTCCATCATGGTTTTCTTCACCGTCTTCTCAATGGCCAAACATCAAACCTACTCATCCTAATGAAATCAATCATGAACAGCAAACTTCAAGTTCACACACGTTTGCCCAAATGAATGATTGTTGAAGCTTAAAGCATCGTTATTCTTCGCTGACAAAGTTGCTTCGTATCACAGCGTGGTGTATGAGAGTAAATTATCTTGTTTCTCATGTTCCAGATATTCTATGTCCTGCTGAAATTAATAGTGTTTTACTGTTTTGAGTTCGAGAGAGTCAACAGCTTCAATTTTCCGAAGAAATTACCTTATTATCGTCAAAAAAGGTTATGCCGAAATCAAGTTTCTTTTCCGGCTGGCCCCGTTCATCGATTGCAGATTCGCCAACTTAGAATATGATGAAAAACATCCTATCATCATCCCCAAGCGATCTGTTATCACAAGTCTCATCATCGATCATCACCATAAATCTACGTTACATGGAGGTACACAACTTACCTTGTCTGCAATCCGACGACGATTCTGGGTGGTTGGTGGTCGTATTCCTATATCAATCAATGTGTGGTGTGTGCTAAACAAAAGGTTATAACCAGCCAGCGACTCATGGGACTGCTTCCTCCTGCTCGAATCAATCAATCCCGACCATTTCTAAACTCTGGTATCGATTATGCTGGACCACTTCAATTACGAACAATCATAGGACGAGGTGGTAAACTTTATAAAGGTTATCTGATCATTTTTATCAGTTTAACTGCTGGATTTCTTGCAGCCTATAAAAGATTCACCGGCCGTAGAGGAATATATGAATGCCTCTATAGTGATTGTGGTACAAACTTGATCGTTGCCGATAGAGAACTTAGAGCTCTTTTCAATAAATTTTCAAGAAGTGGAACCATTAGCAAACATTCTGAGTAATGATGGTACAAAGAGGAAATTTAATCCGCCTTCGGCGCCTCAGCTAAACGGAAAATGGGAAGGAAATATCGAAATCGTTAAAAGTCACTTAAGAAAATCATTGGTTCTACGACACTCACATATGAAGAATTCGCTACTGTCTTTGATCAGATCGAAGCCATTACGAATTCAAGGCCTCTCTGCGCGGTTTCCAATGATTCTCTTAATTACGATGTACTTGCACGCGATCATTTTCTGATGGGAGAAATTTCTCCTCTCTTCAGATGGCAACATCTACAACAAATGATTGAAAGCTTTTGTAAACATTGGTTCGTTTATTACCTACAATCTATACAAAACGCCAATAAATGGTTCGTAGCCAAGAATATTCCACAGTTAGGACGACTAGTTCTAATTAAAGATGAGCGTTTCCCTCCTGATGATAAATGGGCTATTGCACGAATTACGGAACTGCACTCTAGTCCTGATGGTCGCATAAGAGTTGTAACTTTACTTATACCAACCACGACACTAACTCGGCCCAAAACTAAAATTTGTTTATTACCGGAAGAACCTCAATAAGGAAGTTTCGATTAATCGATTTTTTTAATGTTGCCTATATTTAGATAAGGCGGGCGAAATGTTGAAAATGTTAAATAGTTTCTTTAATTAAATTTAATAATTAAAATATATAATTTAAATTCATTAATCATAATTTTATTTCATTTGAGAAAAGAAATCTTGAATCGTATCTAAGTGCGTTGGATGAACGTAACTGAACATACGGTATGGAAACGATATGAAGAAGAAGGGTAGAAATCACAGAAACCAGCGTGTTCCGGTCAGTGAACCAATGCAAAGGGATAAAATTCTCATTTTCATCATTCTTCTTCAAATTCTCCAAAATTATATTCCTAATCAGTTTTGTTCACAAATTGAATGATTGAGAATCTCAGATGATTTTAATTAAACAAAAAAGAGTACTTACACTAGAATATATTATAGAACTGATTGGCTTTACATAAAACCCGTAGAGGTTTAACTGAATCGTCACTCTTAATACAACGGTTAAGATACATCTGGTATCTTAACATTATCTGGTATCATCATTTGCAGTAGTTACTTACTTGTACAGTGATTACTGTATTTTGACGTTATATTACATTATTGATTAGTGATGGGAATACCGTTCATAACCGTGTCGGGGAATAGTCCAGGACTGGCCGCTACACAAAAATATCTCTCCAAAAACCGTGACCTTGGAAATTTTCTAAAAATATTGTATATCTATGCAGGGTGTCTCAAAAGGTCTTCTGTCAAACTGAAACCGTTGAACGTTGAAACCTTAATTTTTCAACGTTCCTCAAAAATGACTCTATCTCAATTGTTAAGATATTATTTGATTTGTTTATTTTTTGGGTATTTGAAAGGTGTCAAATAAGCTGCATACCTCAACGATTTATATTTTTATATAATTTTTTTCAAAATTAAAATTTCAAAGAGCCAACATAACTTATTGACTCTTAATCGGCCTTTATTGTCAATTGTTTATTAAATTAAAATATAAAAAATTATAAAATATAAAATTAAAAATAAGTTGTTGTGAATCAGCAATTTCCAAGAATTCCAGAGAAAGTTAAACATCAATAGTATAAACAAATTTAAATCTATCTGACTGAAATCATTTCAATGTACTGTAATATACAACAGTATTAATTATTTTTATAGTGTTTGATAATCGTAAAATGGTGTTACGAATAATTAACACTGAAAAAAATAGAGTTAAACTTACAATCATCTTATGGCAGCAATTTACAACGGAATGATTGTAATGACGTCAATTGCAATCATATTATTGCCAAAAGAGAATTCCATGGCAACGTCACCATGAAATATGGTGATGTTACAAGTTTATCTGTAAAAGTGCCTGGGTAACTGAAAAATACAATGCTTTTTACAAAACTTTTTGTAAATTTATTTTAGCTTTGTAAAAAACAGTAACATTAATTTTTTACTTTTAAGACTTTGTGAATTTACAACTGCAAGGTATTTTTTAATCACGTGCCTTGGGCATGCGCTGACATAATACGCTTCCATTTTATATTGTTTGCATATCGCACCGTTCGTGCATCACTCGACAAGTTTAAACTTGTTTTGGTGAATCGTTGAACGTAATCTACAAAATTGTTAAAGTAAGTAAATTTTTATGATTTTATAACCAAGATAATAGAATGAGATAAAACTAATTCCATTCAAGTTAGCTGACAATACATATAACATTTGCTTAGTTTCAAGGTTAGGTTTGTTTTCGTTACTACATATTTATTTTGATAATTCCATCTAGATACTATAGATTATTAAATTGATTCGACCAAAAGAACAAATTTAAAGTCGAAAATTCAAATTCTGTCACTTCGAAACATGTAAAGTTGACTTTGCAACGTTCCATTATTCGGTCGCGCCGGTGCCGCAACTAAAGTAGGCCTGTCGCTACTAAAGTATCGAAAATATCGAAGTATTGAAAGTATTTAAGTATCAAAAGTATCGAAAATATCGAAAGCATCAAATTATTGGAAATAATAGTGCATAATAAGCATATTTCTTATGTATTTTCTTCCTAGATTTTACTTTTGGATACTGTACGTTGTCTTAATGTCGGCCAACATGTTGGCAGTCATTAAGACAACGTACAAGGCATTCGGAAGTCTGTTAACCTACTGCTAGGAAAATGAGTGAGAACTGTTCGAAACACTGCACATTATCTTAACAACTACTAACTTGTTGGTAGCATGAGATATTATGTCTCCAAAGTCATGTTCATCAGTTTAAGTCTACCAACTTGTTGGCAACATGAACTATTACCGTTTCAAACACTGTACACTATGAGTGCTTGTGTCTCCATAGTTCTGCTCTTCAGCTTGAAGTCTGCCAACTTATTGGCAGCATGAGCTATTACTGTTCCACAGACTATATATTATTTTAACAACTGTCCACTTGTTGGCAGCATGAGCTATTACTGTACCACGGACTATATGTTATCCTAATGAATACCGACTTGTTGGCAACATAATCTTGTTCCACTGATTATACAGGCTGTCCGGTATTTTCCGGATATACATCGGGTATACAGCGATATAGAGTACATTATTTTGAGATGATTTTTCTAATAAATTTTTTTCATATTGTTTATAACAACTGCACGAGATCTGTTTAAAAGACGTCTAATGGCAACTCTGGGAAACGACAGAAGAGATCGTAAATCAAACTCAGGAAATCGGTCCAACTCCCCGCCTATCATCCGTTTCTTACGCGTTTATTTCTCATAAGAATTTGTTTATTGATTTTTCTCTTTGAAACATTCATAATTCAATTGTTGTAATAAGATACATATCATTAAAGGTTAAGGGAATAAAAATGAATAAGTTTCAAGAATGTAAAGCACAATAAATACGTAGGAGGGGAGTGATTAGGTGACCTCTTCAGTCGTTTTCCAGGATCACTATTGGACATCTTTAAACAGTTCCCGTGCGGTTGTTATAAGCAATGTGAAGAAATTTTATTAGAGAAATCGTCTCAAAATAATGTGCTCTACATCGCTATATACCTCTGATCCGGAAGATACCGGACACACTGTATACTATATTTTTACTGTTCAAAACACTGTACATTATCTTAAGGACTTCTACCTTATTGGCAGCATGACCTATTATGTCTTCAGAATCATTTTTGGCAATTTGAGGTCTGCCAACTTGTTGGCAGCATGAGCTGCTATATTTCCAAAATCCTGCTCATCGCTTTGAAGTCTTCAAACTTGTTAACAGCATAAGCTATTACCATTCCACAGACTATATATTATTTTGATTTTTAAATTCCAAACACTATACATTATCTTAAAGACTTATGTCTCCAAAGGCCTGCTCATCAGCTTAAAATCTACAAACTTGTTGATAGCATGAGTCAATTCTATTTCATAGACTATATATTATTTGAAGGACTGCCAACTTGTTGACAGGGTGACCTATTATGTCGCCAAAATCTTGCTCATCAGTTTGAACTCTGCTAACTTATTCATAATATGAGCTATTACTAATCCAAATATTATACATTATCTTAAAGACTTCATATATCATGAGTTATTATGCCTTAAACCTCCTACTCATCACTTTGTAGTCTGCTAACTTGTGTACAGTTGGTTTATTCGAACAAAGAATTACGTATCAATTTATAAACAAAAATATGATTTCTTATGGACAATTAATTGCGAACTAGCACCGTATTTTGCCACAGGTCGAACAGTAGAAATAAAAAACAAAATGAAGGATGAGAGATGATCACATCTGATTACTGTAGGATATTAATTTGTACGAAAATGTCTTTCTGCATCTCCTTTCATTGTCTCAGTACGTCTCTCTTCGTCTAATAGGTTGTTTATAAAATAAATTTTTCGTTGAATTACAGGTTGTAGGGAGCTTATGCTAATATTAAACCTATCAGCTGCATCTCGGAAAGAAGCCGTCCAATGACTAGTTAATCACAGACATGTTAATATTTGCTGTTTTTCCATTAATTTTCCATTTCTCTTTAGCAACTACTAGGACTGGGCGGTAAATTATCTCAATAAGATATAGAGTATTAATACCTTTGTGGTAGCGATACTATTCAAAGTATCGAAATATCGAATTATTGGAAATAATATTTTAATAATAAAATAAAGTATATAATAAGCACATTTTTTATATATTTTCCTTCGTAGATTTTAATTTTGGAGTTAAAGTGGTGGAAATAATAAAGACAAAATAAAAGAGAAATAAATTCCGCACTTCAATTCTTATTAAGAACATATGAATTCAATATGTTCTCAATAATTTTTCTTGATTATCGTACTCATCGAGAAAAAACAAGAATATACGTAATATTTCCAGTTATTAATTGTAACAGGAATTGAAATAATAGGGAATAACCACATATTGACTGTCATCTTCAAAGTATATTAGTTCTCTTGAAGTACTTTAAGACAGATCTTCATCTGATGTATATCGATCTTAAATATACTGTAATCTCCATTTCCTGTATACATAAAACAGGTTGCAATACTTCGACACTTTCGATATTTCAATACTTTTCACACTTCGATACTTTTGATACTTCGATACCGATACTTTGCTGGTAGGTACCGATACCATCGACAAGTATCGACACTTTGCTGATTGTAACAAATATGATGTCGAGATGTACACAGTGTTAAATAATTATGTACCCAAAATTCACAGGATTGGTATTGGACGCGACGAAAATTTCTGTTATTTAATAGTATTATATTATTATATAAACGATAATTCTGTTTCCTAGAAATATTTCGAAACATAAAGGCACTAAAAAATCACAACAATAACATTCGATTGATCAGGTATCAACATCTGGTTACAGTCTAGTTACTAATTTAGAAATACCGATTCTGCCACTAAACATTGAGATACGCACCTAAAATTACAGCACTCCCGTGGGTCACGATAATTATACAACACGGTATATTCGGTTTTTCTTTCGTAATACAGATATTTGTGGTAAAGTGTTATTTTTATAAAGAAAATTTTAATCTTCTAAGCAAAACTGAGAAAGAAATTGCGTGTATGGGTACTTTAAAGTACACCCACATTCAAGAAATTAATCATTTTTCACTATGTAATAAATAAATACATAACATTATTCTTATTTTATTTTTCGTTGGTATATTTTTGCAGCATTATAATAAACACCGGATAATCGGTTTTATTGTTTAATGAGCCGATTAATCGCCGACTAATCGCAGACTAAAAAGTGGCCGAATACTTGGCTCTTCCGATTAGTCGCCGATTAATCGGTACAACCCTAGTTTTTATATTAATATGTACTTCGTTAAAGTCGTGTTTACCTAAAAATTTATTAGTATTTTAACTGCAACTATTTAGTTACCGACAATATTACTAAAAATCTGGAAAACGTACATTTTATAGGGGTCTTAAGTAATATCAACAGAAAGCCTAACAAATTACCTTGACAGGTTTTATAGAAAAAAAACGAACTATATGAAAATTACTAGGAAATGAAAAGGAGAAGAAAATTGTACCTTTTTAATTCCTCAAATACATTTGTTATTGATGAAGTATAAATTCAATGTTTTAATTTCAGCGAATTATATGCAAGGACAAGTACATAGTGTGTACAAACAGTGCTTAGAATGACTCTTAGATGTAATATTTGTTGTAAAAATTACTCACAATTATGTCAATACGAATATCATTTGAAATTTCATAGAAATTTACCAGCTGTACTATTTAAATGTTTATGTTGATTTTGACAAATTCGGTTTTTCTTTATACCATAATTCCGCAGGAGTTTTATTTTCTAACATTTTTGTTCTTGTTCTATTGATTAAATAGGCTGCTGTTTTTATTGTTTCACTCCAAAATGTTTTGTCTATTTCGGCCTCATATGTCTTACATCGTGCTCTCTGCATTATGGTTCTATTATATCGTTCTGCCATTCCATTCTGTTCTGGACAATAAGGAATTGTATAATTTATTTTAATTCCCTTTTCTTCACAGTAAATTTTAAAGTCTTTGGAACTATATTCTCCACCATTGTCACATCTTAATGTTTTTATTTTTATATTAAATTTAATTTCCACCATACTTAAATATTTCTTGAACATTTCCAATACTTCATTTTTATTTTTAATACAATAAACTAATGTAATTTTAATTACACTTAATCAATAAACGTCACAAAATACTTTTTACCATCATACGATATTGGATTCATTGGCCCACATACATCGGATGATACAACTTCTAATACATTCTTTGGTTTTCTTTCTTCAGGTAATGAATTAAAAGACAATTTCGTTTGTTTTCCTTTTAAACAAATTTCACATGGATTGTTTTTGCTTGGATATGCATCTTGACCAGTTACATTAACTTTCACATTAATTGGACTAAGATATACTTCATATAAACTTCCATGTAATTTGCCATTCATTATTAATTTATTATTCTTTTCCAGTTGAACTGTATTATTTTCACAAATAACTTTTATGTTATTCTTCTCAATTTTCCTTACTGATAATAAATTGTACGTAAGATTTTCACATTCAACTACATCCTTTATAAAAACCTTTTTACCACCAGATGTTTCTAGATGTAAATTTGCTTGTCTTTTGCATATCAATGTTTCTCCTTTCTTTGCAACATTCACTTTACAATAAATTTCTTTGATATCAACTAAATATTTTCCAATCGTTTGATTTACCAAATGATTTGTTACACTACTATCAACAATAAACATAATTTTATTTAGTTCATTTTCTTCTGTACTCATAGCTTCGGAAATGAATCTCTTCCTCATCCTGCACTGCGTTATACGATTTTGCTTTTCTACATTCCGACCTTTTATGACCTTTCAATCCATAATTATAGCATTTAAATGGAAATCTACCATTAAATTTTCCTTTATTTTCTGTTTGTTTTTGTTGTGGTTTCCAATTTTTATTTTTCAAAGTCGTAAAGGCTTGAGATGTGTCTGCTTCTTCATTAACATTAATTTGCCTCTGTTCTTCTGACAATAATTTACTTTTTACAAAATCTAAAGTAATATTATTATCTTGACAAAATAATACATCAGCTGGATTTTCAGGATCACTCGGTACATAATGCCACTGAACGTTGACTAGTTCATCGATTTCAGTGACTCGATTCCTCATATATGTATGTATGGGATTGGGGGGGCATGCTGGGCATACAGCACCTAGGCCTCAACGGGCCCCTTGTACAACCTCCCTAGGAGACTCGACGTGTTCCGAGAAAGATTCCTCATATATTCCTTCCAACGCGATGGATGACTCTGAATCAAAGCAAGCGCGACGGTTGAGTCAGTCCATAGATGAATCGGACAGTTGGAGAATTTAAACACATTTTTAACACGTTTGGCTAACCGAGTAAGTAAGAGCGCGGTACAGAGTTCAAGACGCGGAATTGTCACGCATTTTAAAGGGTCACTTTGGATTTGGAGACTAGAATAGAGACGTGAACACAACCATTAGTTTAAACGCGCAAATACACAACCGTACCATAAGCACCGACAGACGCATCCGCGAAACCGTGTATTTCGATCGAATCAATGTCATTTGAAATACCGAGCCACCTAGGTACTTGTATAGTAGGAATCTGATTACAGTTGTTGATAAAAGTTTTCCATTTATTTTCAAGATCCTGAGGTAAATGTTCATCCCAATCGAGGTGTTGTACCCACAATTTTTGCATTAATATTTAAGCGGTTATTATCAATGGAGAGAGCCATCCTAGGGGATCGTAATAATTTAGGAATAAAGGATAGAATTTCACGTTTTGTGGTATTTTTTAGAATGGTTGTAGGATGCTCGACAAATTATTTCCTACAGGAAAAATTTCGAATGGTTTCGCAGGTAGAAACCGTTAAACACGGGACCATTTGTAAACACTCCTTTTTCTTTGTCTTGTTTTATGGTAAGGCTTTTGCGTTATCTTAGTGGTAACTTGTATTGTCACTCGCTCTACAGCCATCGTAAGAAGAAGAATAAAACGTTCCAATATTAAAACGATTATGATTTTGTCTTATTTTAAAACCCATAAAACCAATAGGTTATGGGCCCAGTTACAAATTGCATTAGTGATTGAAGTCTTTTTCATTAAGTAGTGTTTATAGACAAATCCCCTTATAACGTGACAGTTTTTTTTCAATCATGAAGTGCGGTGAAAGTTAATATTGGAAACAAAAACAAAAAGAAATATTCAACCCTTCAACGGAGAACGATATAGCATATGGAAATTCCGAATCAAATCATTGTTGGCGGAATTGCAGATTTTGGTTATAATAGAAAAGGAAATACCAGAAAATCCGGACGCAACTTGGATAAAAAATAATTTGTTAGCAAAAGGAACAATTATAGAATATGTAAGCGATTCTTTTTTGGGGTTTGCAAAAGACCAACAAAACGCAAAAACTATAATAGAGAATTTGAATAATGTTAGCTAATAACTTTAAAATGGGCACCTGATATTGGAAGTGGAGTCCGAGTGATGAAAGGAATCTATACCAGGTGGTTTTTCAAATATCTGTAAGTAAAAATCACTATATTAATAGCATAGCTAAAGCTAAAAGTTATAAGCTTTGGCATGAACGTCTTGGTCATATCCATAAAAACAAGTTTGAAATATTATAAAATGTTAGTGATGATAATTCTTGTATAAAAGACGCAAATGCTAAGAATGAAGTTTGCGAAAGTTGTATATTAGGTAACAATATACAAAAATAGTAAATTTGTATTGTGTTAATGGAAAGGAATACCTTTCCACAGAATTTAAAAACTTTTGTATCCAACAGCGTATTACACATAATTTGACAGTTCCACATACGCCACAATAAAATGGTGTATCGGAAAGGAAGGACCGCACATTAGTTGGAATGGCTCATACATTAGTCACCAGTGCAAGTTTACATAAGAGTTTTTGGGGTGAAGCATTTTTTACTTCCACTTATTTGCGAGTAAACTAAAGCGGTGAGTTTTTCGTAGAGGTCGTTCGACCTTTGGCTTAAAAAAAGAAATGCCCTCTACACCGGCTGTAGTAAAACAGATAAAGAGATCCATAATCGTCTTTCTCATGCCAGAAAACCTGCATACACCAAATTTGAACAAAATCGGTTGAAATACACGTTTAATATTAAGAAAAATTTAAATTGAACATCCTGTATCTCCGAAACAAAGCGTTTGTCGACCTATGTTTATATGAAGTTTTTGTGTTCATTTTAAAAGATCTATCGACTGTTAAAGTCCTGCCATAAAAAAAACTGAGACACCCTGTATAAACAAAAATTAAATAATTTTCAAAACCATTATCACTCCATATCCGTATCCTTAAAATTGTCATTGACAGTTGTTATGCCGATTAAATACGCCATTTCTCTGAAATTTTGCCTCATCCATCCAAGAACAGAAACAGAAAATAAATAAAACAAAACTGTAAAAGGTGAAAAAGTTTTCTATTTCGCGATTTTATGTCCTTAACAGCGCAAATGACGTATTCTCCCGGCATAATGGTTAACACTAATTTTATTATATCGCTTTTCCCCGTCCACCGGCTAATATTAATATTATAAGGTATGTTATCCGTGAAACATCCTCGTTACCTTAGTCAATCAATAATTATAAATTGGTGAAAAGTTGTTGGCTAAGAATCATATTGCAAATGTTGTGGAAAATAAATGTTTTTACTTAGGTAAAAGATAGTAATGTTTAATTGAGTTCTTTAGGTAAGTAATTTGTTAAATTTGCCTGATGATGAAAATAGTTCCTGAGACATTGACTTAATTGTAGTGGTTTAAAAATAAACATATTAAAGGGGGCAATTAGTGTAGTATTTCATATATTAAAATAACAATAAAGCGTTGATATACGACAAATGATAGATTACAAAAGATGGACCACCTCCACATTAGGGATTCCAGGTGCTCCATCTTGTTGAAAAAATAAATTTCCATGTATTTTTCCATCCTGTCTTGAAAATAAAGCTTCAAGAGCAGGCAGAATTTGATTTTGAAGATCTAAATATCTATCTGCATTTAGAGTGGTGTTCAAAAGAGGGGCCGTTTGAGTGTGCGAGAGTATTTGCACATACATTTTCCTAGGAAATGGTAGGACTAGTAGACGTGGGCCTATTGTGTTGCCATCAAGGTCTCCCGATTTGACAACTTTAGATTTTTTATGGGTTCTTTTAAAGGACGGGGTTAATAAGTATAGACCTCACAATCTAGAAGAAATCAGCGAAGAAATAAGTGCTGAAACACGAGAAATTTCAGTGGATATGCTTTCAAACTGCGTACATAATTTTAGAAAACGTCTTGACGTTTGTTTAAAAACAAATGGTGGCCAATTTGAACATTTATCTTCTCAAATCACATCCGTACAATCCAAAACACGACCCGTGCGAGCTTCTCCTCCCTTTATCCCTTGCTTAACAAATTCATTCCGCTTTCCAGGAAAACCAAACTCCTCCAGGCTCTACAAAGCCTACATTAAACCCATCATCCTGCACTCACGTCAACTCTACAGCAACACTAACAAATCCAACTACAACAAGCTCCAAACTCTCAGCTGACCGCAGAACACCCATCACCACCCTGCATGAATCCGCAAATATTCCAACCATTCGACTAAATTATATACATAAATCCAGAGTGAAATCCTTCACTTACACGTCCCACCTAGGATCCGCATACAAATCCAACACCAACATGCGATTCACTCACAAGCTAATCCATCATACAGTAGTTTTAGTGCCCTCTATCCTTGCTTGACATATTTTGGAACCTTTCCTTTAATATTTCAAAGTTCAACTTCAAAAATATTATCGTATATTTCATTTACTGATTTTCGTCTAATTCCTAATCAAAACTCGGAAATGATGAATCTTTTTCGTTCTTGACATGCTAAACTTATACTTTTCAACCGAACAAATATGAATTAAAAATAATGAAAAATAGAAATAAATCATTAAAAAACTAAATTTGAGGTTATGTAAATGTCAAACTACCATGAAATTGCTTCGTATCTACTTTACATGGGTTAAGTACGAAAATTAACGTAGACTGCCGACAAAACATCATGAACTCAAATGAATGATTTATAACATTTTCTTAATACTAAAAAAATTTCTCTATAATTAATTATTCGTAACACCATTTTACGATTATCAAACTCTATAAAAATAATTAATATTGTTGTATATTACAGTAAATTGACATGATTTCAGTCAGATAGATTTAAATTTGTTTATACTATTGATGTTTAACTTTCTCTGGAAGTCTTGGAAATTGCTGATTCACAACAACTTATTTTATTTTATATATATTTACTATTTTCCCTGAAGTGTATTTTGCAATTGACAATAAAGGTCGATTAAGAGTAAGTAAGTTAAGTTGGCTCTTTGAAATATCTTATTAAAAAAAACTCTTTGGCGCCCGTGCACATAGATTTCAAAATACTTAACAAAAAAAATTATATAAAAATATAAATCGTTAACGTATGCAGCTTATTTGACACCTTCCAAATCCCCAAAAACATAAACAAATCAATATAAATAATATCTTAACAATTGAGATAGAGTCATTTTTGAGGAACGTTGAAAAATTAAGGTTTCAACGTTCAACGGTTTCAGTTTGACAGATGACCTTTTGAGACGCCCTGCATAGATATACAATATTTTTAGAAAATTTCCAAGGTCACGGGTTCCGGAGAGATATTTTTGTGTAGCGACCAGTCCTGGACTGTTCCGCGACAGGATTATGAACGGTATTCCCGTCACTAATCAATAATGTAATATAACGTCAAAATACAGTAATCACTGTACAGGAAGTAACTACTGCAAATGAAAGTAACAGGCATGCCGGAGTACAAATTTAAAATTAAAAATTAAATAAGGTATGTATGTAGAAAATAATATTACGCTACAATTCTCTTTCGCTATAAAATTTTTGGCCCTGAAAAGGGCCTTTGCGATGCTTGCTATAAAAAAAGCTCTTTGCGTATGATGAAGCAAAGAGCTCATTTCTTTTTTGGCAAACTCCTTTTTTTCGTGGCGCCACCAGTGGCTGCTTTTTTGGTGGTTTTAGGCTTTGGCGCTTTCGGCTTTTTTGTCGGTACCTTGGTGACTTTTTTAGCTTTTGATTGTGCTTTCCTAACGGTGGTGGTTTTAACTGCGGAAGTAGGAGAACTGTTTGCCTTCTTTGCGCCGACCGTTGGAGCTTTTTTGACTTTCATTGCAGTCTTCTTTTTGCTTTCAACAACAGGGGAACCGGATACCGGCGCCGTTTTCGTTTTCGCGGGGGAGGTGGATTTCTTCGTAGAGGCCGCTCGTCCTTTAGGTTTCTTCGCTTTGGATACGGCGGCGGCACCAGTTTTCTTTTTAGGAGATGAAGTCCTCGCCCTGCTTGATTTCTTTGCAGAAGCCGACGCCAGTTTAAAAGATCCTGACGCACCTTTACCTTTAGTTTGGACAAGAGTGCCTGAAGCAATGGCGGTTTTTAAGAATTTCTTAATAAACGGAGCCATCTTCTCGGCATCAACTTTGTAATTGGAAGCCATGTACTTTTTAATAGCTTGCAGCGAAGAGCCGTTGCGTTCTTTAAGGGTCTGAATCGCTTCGTTCACCATTTCGGATGTGGGTGGATGGGCAGCTTTTGATCGCTGGCTTTTCTTTTTCTTAGTCGTCGAATCGGAGGATGGTCCGCCGGCGGCAGCTTTGGTTTTTACGGGCGAAGTGTTTTCGGTTTCCGGAGATAAGGCGGTTTGCTGTTCCATTTGTTGTACATCCGTCATCGTAGCAGCAGTTTGTAACAATATGTCTTGCAAAAATTCACGTGCACGAACGTCAACTTCGTACAAATCTTTGATAAACACTTTCCTCAGAGCATAGGACCCAACGTTGAGTGCACGCGCCGAAGCCGAAAACAGCTGCATGACACCACATCCGGCTGGACGCCGACCGGCCGGCCACGCCCACCCGTAAGCTACGATCGCGGTTGGTCGACGCCGGAGGAGAGCTGGCGGTCCGCCAGTACTTAAAGCGGCGAAATTCAACCACAGGACAGGAAGCCCGAAGCGAGCCTTGAAGAGAGCAACATCACCTAGAGAGAAGTAAGAAGAATTTGTCCTGCCTGGAGCGAGAGCCAAGGAAGGGGAAAGGATTCGGATTCCACTAGGTGCCCTCGTCAAAGCGATATTTCGAGCGAGATAGTTTCTTTCGAAACTAAAAGCGCCCTTTTTAGGGTATCTTCCCGTAAGTGAACGAAAAAAGAATTTCCAGCTTACTTTTTCTAATTGAAGGGCAGAAATGTCCTTCAAAAAAGAAAAAGGCTTATCCGCATCATGCGGAGACTTATCGTGCTGTCCACCACCACCGCCGCCTCCACCAAAAGTGAAGAAGACGTCCGATGAGCCAACGATCCGTTCCAAGTCATTCGCCGAGGCGGTGACTTCCACCCCGATCGCCGAAATGGAGGTCGACCAGAGAGGTTCGTCGAAGTCCGGTGGGAAAAGGAAGGCCAGCATCGCCCTGGATGCTGACCCCATCGACCCAGTGCGTCCCCGCATGGAACATGTTTCCAAGCGAGTCCCCCCGGTTATCCTTCATCCGAAAGAGAACTGGGATACAATTTCGGCGGAGATGGCGAGACTTAGGATCGCCTTTTCGAAAGCCAAGGCGGTTCCGCAAGGAATCAAAGTAGAGCTCCCCACCGCGGAAGCCTACCGCGCTTTGGTGAAAATGTTGGATGCTGGTAAACACCAGTATCATACATTCGCACTCCCCGACGAAAAGCCGTTAAAGGTGGTTTTTCGCGGCGTCCCTGTTAGTATTGGGGAGGACAGCATAGCTGCCGACCTAAGAAAAAAGGGATTCTGGCCCGAAACCGTGAAACGGTTACGCCAGGGCTCTGAAAGGAGGCCAATTCCGCTGGTGCTGTGCGTCTTGAAAAAGAGCGCAGACGCCAAAAGAATCTTTGACCTCAAGACTGTAAAGGGTTTAACCATTACGGTCGAGAGCGCCAAGAAAAAGACGGAGGTCGGTCAATGTCACCGTTGTCAGCGGTTCGGCCACGCTCAACGCATGTGCAAAGGCGCACATCGTTGTGTCAAGTGTGCCGGTGAGCATTCGACCGCATCCTGTACCAAAGCAAAGGATGCGCCCGCCAAGTGCGTCCTTTGCGGTGGCCCTCACACCGCCAACTACAAAGGGTGCCCAAAACACCCTAAGGCGGCGGCAGAAACGAGGGCGCCGGCGGCGATCCCCAAGGTCAAAGCGACCGTTCCCCCGAAAACGCCTGTCCAGGCGAAGAAGGGCGATAAACCGGCTCCAGTAGTCGCAGCGAAACCCGTGCAGACGGTTAGTAGTTCGGCGAAAAAAGCCAAAGGCAACGCTAAGGTTGCTTCCAACGCGAACGCCCCAGCTACTATCGTAGTTCGGAAAGAGGTCGCGGCGCCTAAAGCCAAACTCTGCCAGTCGGCGGAGCAGAAGCAAAAGGCGACCGACGACCCGCCGAAACTGTCGAGGTCGCAAAGGAGGCGTCGCAACAGGAGGCTGCGCAAAAGCGGGTCTATCGCGGTGACCGAAACGCCGGCACATGTTGCGGAACAGGAGGTAGTTGAACCCCCAACTGACCCCCTACTCTGCATACAGAAGCTGGTTAGTCAGGTCCTCGCGTTGGACAAAACCGATAGGGACGCACGATTAATTTTGTGTGTTCAACTCGTGTCCGAGACGCTGAAACTCGTATGTTGACGCATCGACGACCGAGAGTACCTCATTCGCTCGAGATAGCTTATTGGAACGCCAACGGCCTCGTCAATAAACAGAATGAGCTTCGCGAGTTCGCGGAAAGGTACGACCTTGACGCTATACTCGTTTGCGAAACTCATCTGCGAGCTGGCGATAAGCCGCGGCTGCCCAATTATCGCTTCTACAGAAACGATAGAGTTGGCGCGAGAGGCGGCGGGACAGCCATCTTCGTAAGGACCAGTTTGGATCATTACGAGGATCTGACTCCCCCTCTTCAACATCTCGAAGCTACCGCGATTGTGGTGCGAACACTATCGGGGCGCGTCCGCTTGGTCGCCGCTTACAATCCGCCGAACCGGCGGTTGTTGGAAGGCGATCTAACGGGTGTCTTGGATACGGACAAAGGCGTGGTTATCGCCGGCGATCTGAATGCCAAACACCCATCGTGGAACAGTCGGGTCGCAAACGCGAACGGTAGAATACTGCGGAGTTTTACCGACGAGACGGGCATTCTCACGGATGCCCCCTCCGACCACACGTATTACCCGTCGAACGATAGGCAACGATCTGACGTTTTGGACGTGGTTGTAATGAAAGATGTCAGACTAGTTCATCGAGTTACCACGCTCAACGAACTTAGTTCCGATCATCTCCCTGTGTTGCTACAGCTAGGAGACGTCCCGGACGTTCACGTCCCGGTTGTACGTTCCACTGTATCGTGGCCGGCCTTTACCGACCACATGCATCACAACATGGGACCAATACGACCGATCCACAACGCTCAGGAACTGGAAGAGGCCGTTGAACGACTCACTGTTGCAATCGAGGATTCTCTTCGATACGCGACAAACACGATTTCCGGAAGTGACCGTCGATGGGTGCTACCAGCGCGCATCAGGGAACTTATGCGAGAGCGTGATCGCGTCAGACGGACTTATCAGCGAAATTGGGATCCCAATCTCAAAAGACGCTATAACCGGCTACGCGATGAAGTGAGAAGGGAACTGGCAGAGTTCCGATACGCGTCTTTCGACGCCAAACTCGACGCCCTGAACACCGAAGGCGATCGCTCCTGTTGGAAGATGGTCAAGGTGCTGAAGGGGAACACGTCACGCATGCCGCCCATTCACGGTGAAACCGGAATGGCTTTCACTCTCGAGGAGAAGGCTGAGGCTCATGCAGACAACTTCGAAACCCAGTGCAGCCCGCTATGCGACGATGACGAAGATGAAGATTTCATCGATCGAGTCGAGCGCGTAGTGAGTAGGCGACTGGCGGTAGAAGATCGTTTGCATATCGAGCCCTCTTCCTCGACCGAAGTGAAAGAGGCAATCGCGAGATGTAAGTCGAAGAAGGCACCGGGACCGGACGGAATCGGAAACGCCGCTTTAAAGGCCTTGCCTTTAAAGGCGGTCGTTTCGCTAACGGGGATCATCAATGCGACGCTCCGGCTGCGCCACTTTCCCACCACGTGGAAAAGCGCTGACGTCGTCGTGTTACCGAAACCCAGAGCGAACCTGACGTTCCCGCAAAACTACAGGCCCATCAGTTTGCTTTCTTGTCTCGGCAAGGTATGCGAGAGGGTCGTCCAGACGAGGCTACAAAGATCCGTTAGAGATCTTAAGCTCATCCAGGACGAACAGTTTGGTTTCCGACCCAAACATTCGACCGTACACCAGGTACTGCGACTTGTCGAACATATAACCGAAGGCTTCAATCGAAAGCAAAGCACTTGTGCCGTGTTTTTCGATGTTGCCAAAGCGTTCGACAAAGTATGGCATGAAGGACTTTTGTTCAAAATGCTAGAAGCGGGCGTGCCCCTGGGATTAGTCCAATTGATCGCCTCCTACCTTGACGGCAGGAAAGCGCGCATCAAACTGGAAGGTACGCGTTCGAGAGAGCGAATCCTAACTGCTGGCGTCCCTCAGGGGTCGTTGCTTTCACCGATACTTTTTTGTATCTTTGTAAGCGACTTACCCCGTTACGAGGGCACGCAGTTAGCGATGTACGCCGACGATGTGTGCATCTACAGCAGATCTTGGTCCCCCGAGGTCGCCGCTCGTAGACTGCAGGCAGCATCGGACGAGTTGCTAGACTACTTCGCAAAGTGGCGGGTCAAAATCAACGCTGATAAAAGTACCGCAGTACTTTTTACTCGGCGTAGACAGAGACCCCCCGATGCGTTGGTACTGCAAGGGGACGAGGTCCCCTGGAGTCCCGAAGCCAGGTATTTGGGTGTCATTCTGGACTCTAAACTTACTTGGAAAAGTCACATCGACGCGATGGCGAACCGGGCGAAGGCAGCTCTGGTCAATCTGTACGCTCTGATAAATCGTCGAAGTAAGTTGGATCCTCTTCGGAAGATTCGACTCTACAAAGCGGTTATCAGGCCTACGATGACTTACGCCTCTTCAGTCTGGGGTTACGCCGCGCACTCGCACGTGCAAAAACTCCAAGTGGTTCAGAACAAGGTCCTAAGGATGGCATTTGATGCACCTTGGTTTGTCAGTAATGCGACACTGCACAATGATTCCCAGATGGCGACCATCGAGGAATTCTTTCGGGACAAGGCCAGTACCGAGTTGACGCGACTCGAAAACCACCCCAATCCCCTCCTAGCGGGATTAATGGATTATGACACAGAACACCTTCGCTACAAACGGCCAAGGTTGCTTCTAGTCTAACAATCCAGGACCCGACAATCCTTTCGATACCTACTTCCGATATCACTAAATCAGTGAACATTAATTAATATATTTTCCGTCTGTTTTAGATCCGATGAAGAGGGTTAAAGAAGAAATTCTAGGAACCTCAAGAGGCCCGTCAAGTTCACCGTTCACCGTTCACCACAGGACAGTTCAGCCAATCGACCTAGTTAACACTGTACATTTGTAAATAATATTCGTAAAATATACATTTCGTACTTCAGGACTACGTCTCTCATTTTTTTTCATCGTTATCGTCGTCCCCGGTGACAATTGGCGCCCAACGTTTCGTGCCACGATGCCGAAGTTGCCCAAAACTAGAAGTACCAAAGCACCAGAGCAGCCCTACTTCAACGTTTTACAAGAAGCATCACTTTCCTCCGGTGAGGAAGACCTACCCAGAGAAGAAAAAACGACAACCGGGATACAGACACAGAACATGGAAACAAACATCAAGCCAAACCTGCAATACTTACAGAAGCTGGTCTCAGGACTAGGAATCGCCGATGGTCCACAACCACCCACCTTCTCAGGCGATCCGCTGGAAGACCCAGAAGAGTTTCTCCAGGGCATGGAAGAATACTTCGTGCAGGCCGGAATAGAATCGACGAATTGGCAAAAACATATCACCAATTTCCTAACCGACGAAGCTAAAAATTGGTGGCTTGCATTCGATGACCTGAAGCTAAGTTTCGCAGAATTCCGTACAACACTACTGGGGAAATTCAATGACCCGCAGCGAATAGCGCAGATAAACGGCCAATACTTTAGCCGCCAGCAGCAGTCCGCCGAGTCCTGCCAAACGTTTTTGAAGAGGAAACATCGCCAGGCCCGGCGCCTTCACCGAAATGCGGATAATGACATCCCCATGATCGTATCCTTGCTGCTACCTCAAGTGCAGCTTCATCTCGCCGTCATGCCTTGCAACACCGTAGAACTGCGCCTATCGACACAAAAAATCGAGACATTGTTGAGGAAGTCTGGCCTCCTAAAAGCGCCAAAACCCACAGAATCTGATGAGAAGCCGGATAAACAGCCGCCTCGCTGTTGGTACTGCCCAGAACGTCACTGGAACAGGGATTGCCCAGCGAATAAATCAGACAATTCGGGAAATGGGCAAGCGGCCGCTGGAAGAACAAGACCAAACCCCAGCCGGCCGCAATAATTTCCACATTACAAAAATCGCCACGGTCAACTCGGGCAATAATAATCATAAACATCCTCGGAAGAGATCATCACGCCCTCATCGACACTGGTTCTTCAGCTAATTTCATCCGATCTGATATTATCTCCCACTACGAGCCGCTGAAGAATTGTCTTGTGAGTCAGGCAGATCCCAACACGCACCTACAAATCCTAGGGAAGACGCACGTTCAGTTTGTCATCGACGATTGCTCCTGCGATCAAGAATTCTTTGTGGTTCCCCGTCTTGCCAGTCCAGTCATCTTAGGCGACCCGTGGTTCTTCAGTAACAATGTAGTGTTGGACTATCAACGCGGTTGCCTACACTTCGGCGCCACACACAGACGCACAGCCTACTTCGAACGAAGTACACCTACACCCACACATTACAGTATCGACAAAAGCTCCATCAAGCAGGTGTTTCCAGAGGAACACCAAAACACGTTTTGGAAGATGGTGGAATCTTTTCCTGAAATCTTCGACGAGAACACAACGGCCACAACAACCACCACCGAACATAAATTGGAATTAATCGAGGGGGCGAGACCATTCCGTGTGCCGCCATACCGCTGCCCAGCGCCCAAAAAGGAATTTATAGCACGAGAAGTGGAACGACTTCTAGAAGAAGGTATAATAGAAGCAAGCCACTCCGCATACTCCTCACCAGTAGTACTCGTTAAGAAGAAAGATGGAAACAATCGGTTCTGTGTCGATTACCGTCGGCTCAACCAAATCACAAAAGATGAATCATCCGCCCTTCCTGTGATTCAAGAAACTCTCCGAGATGTCAGCCACGCCACCGTCTTCTCCAGCCTGGATCTGAAGTCAGGATACTGGCAAATACCCATGGAGAAATCATCCCGACACCTAACAGCCTTCACGACTCCAGACGGTGCGTCCTACCAATTCAGAGTCATGCCATTTGGCTTAAAAAACGCGCCTGCTACGTTCCAGAAACTAATGACTCAGGAAGTGTTAGTGGGATACTTACGTCGGTTCGCGTTGGTGTATCTGGATGATGTAATCGTGTATAGCAACTCATGGGAAGAGCACATAAGACATTTGCGACTGGTCTTTGAACGATTACAATTTCATGGGTTACGGTTATCCGGAGAAAAGTGCGTTTTCGGGACGAACAAAATAAATTATCTCGGTCACGTCATAACACCAGAAGGAGTCGAACCTCTTCCAACCCACACGAACGCTCTTAATAACGCAGAAAGACCAACAAACAAAAAGCAGCTCCGTTCATTCCTAGGCCTGTGCAATTGGCTCCGTTCTTTCGTACCTCGGTGTGCAGAAGTGTTAGCTCCTTTAACCAACTTACTGCGCGGAAACCAAAAATTCAAGTGGACGTCAAACTGCGAAGGCGCATTCGTTCAAATCAAGCGGCTCCTAAGTCAGCCGTTAGGTCTCCACCGTCCGAGATTCGACCAACCCTTCATCCTTCAGACAGACGCCAGCGCCAAGGGTGTTGCCGCGGTGCTCTATCAAGACCCTGGTCGACAAATCATTGCGTTCGCTAGCGCGAAATTGTCTCCAGCGGAATCACGGTATCACGCAAACGAACAGGAGTGTCTGGCGGTCGTATGGGCAATCCGGCACTTTCGTCCTTACTTGGAAGACCGAAGATTTACACTCAAGACGGACAGCAGGGCTCTCCTTTGGTTGGACTCCATGAAGGACAGGAACGCAAAATTAACCCGCTGGGCGTTGCTTCTCCAGGAGTACAAATTCAACGTGGAACACGTTCCAGGCCACGAGAACGAGTTGCCGGACTTCCTGTCTCGTCAGCCCGACAGTGCACCAAGCGGAGACATCGAGCGACTACATCTATTCGCACCTACCAAACCACAACAAGGGGAACCACACCGAATCGCCCACATCGACATGTCAAGCCTAGGGGACGAAGTAAAGGCGAAGCAACGAGACAACATCCATGCGCGAAACCTAATACAAGCATGGACGGACATCAGCACTGCAGGAGCCAACTCAACTTCAGAAACCAGAATACTACAAAATTACATTGTAAGCGATGGCTTACTTTGGAGGCGCCATCCGGAGGGAAATCGCCTTATAGTCCCGACGGAGACGCAGGAAAGCGTGCTACACGCATACCACGATTCCCCCCTGGCCGGCCACCCAGGCGCCGAGGAGACCAAGCGAGCCATTCAACAATGCTACTGGTGGATGGGACTAGAGGATGACGTGGACTCCTACGTTAGAAGCTGCTGGTTATGCGCATCGCTGAAACGCGGACCACTACAAGGGAAGGCACCTCTTCGACCACGCGAGCCAACCGGCCCTTGGGAAGTCCTTGCGGTCGACGTGATGGGCCCCTACACAAAAACGGCAAACGGTAATCGATTTATATTTGTGGCGACCGACCTCTTCAGTCGTTGGGTGGAGGCTTTTCCTGCCGGAGACAGCGAAGCAACCACGCTGATAGGATTTCTGGATAGGGAAATATTTCCTCGCTATGGCTACCCCAGAGCGATACTATCCGATAACGGTCCCCAATTTACGGGAATAGATTGGGATTCATCTTTGCGGCAGTGGGGTTGCCTTCATTGGACAACGCCAATACACCACCCACAAGCCAACCCGACAGAACGTCGAATCCAGGAAATTAAAAAGTGCATTCGCCTCCAACTCCAAGGTCGAAACCCTTCTACCTGGGATCAGCACTTGAGCAAGGCGCTCTGGAACGTGCGCTGTCGTCGAAACGCCGCCACCAAAGAAACTCCCGCTAGGTTGCTACTAGGATACGAACTCCGACGTCCTGGCGAATGGTTCATAGCCGCCCCTGCGGAAGGCGAAGATCAACAAGATTCCCGATCAGACGTACAACAAAGACGAAGACAAGCCCACATGAATGAACACCGTTACCGGCAGCGTTACGCAGGAGATATCCAACCACCAAAACGTTTCGTTGCGGGTCAGAAGGTCATGGAACGAGTATATGGCCATTTGAAGCCGCCCTTTGGACCACGTTGGACAGGACCACATACAATCATAGAAGAAGCTGGCCCTACAACCTACTGGATAAGACGACATCGTTCGGCAGAACCAACGAAAACTCACATCAACGACCTCCGCCCGGCGCCTCCACCGAGATCTCGCCGTCCACGCCAACAACCAACATCGCCGTCCGTTGCGGCGTCTTGAGGGTGAACGGTGAACTTGACGGGCCTCTTGAGGTTCCTAGAATTTCTTCTTTAACCCTCTTCATCGGATCTAAAACAGACGGAAAATATATTAATTAATGTTCACTGATTTAGTGATATCGGAAGTAGGTATCGAAAGGATTGTCGGGTCCTGGATTGTTAGACTAGAAGCAACCTTGGCCGTTTGTAGCGAAGGTGTTCTGTGTCATAATCCATTAATCCCGCTAGGAGGGGATTGGGGTGGTTTTCGAGTCGCGTCAACTCGGTACTGGCCTTGTCCCGAACGAATTCCTCGATGGTCGCCATCTGGGAATCATTGTGCAGTGTCGCATTACTGACAAACCAAGGTGCATCAAATGCCATCCTTAGGACCTTGTTCTGAACCACTTGGAGTTTTTGCACGTGCGAGTGCGCGGCGTAACCCCAGACTGAAGAGGCGTAAGTCATCGTAGGCCTGATAACCGCTTTGTAGAGTCGAATCTTCCGAAGAGGATCCAACTTACTTCGACGATTAATCAGAGCGTACAGATTGACCAGAGCTGCCTTCGCCCGGTTCGCCATCGCGTCGATGTGACTTTTCCAAGTAAGTTTAGAGTCCAGAATGACACCCAAATACCTGGCTTCGGGACTCCAGGGGACCTCGTCCCCTTGCAGTACCAACGCATCGGGGGGTCTCTGTCTACGCCGAGTAAAAAGTACTGCGGTACTTTTATCAGCGTTGATTTTGACCCGCCACTTTGCGAAGTAGTCGAGCAACTCGTCCGATGCTGCCTGCAGTCTACGAGCGGCGACCTCGGGGGACCAAGATCTGCTGTAGATGCACACATCGTCGGCGTACATCGCTAACTGCGTGCCCTCGTAACGGGGTAAGTCGCTTACAAAGATACAAAAAAGTATCGGTGAAAGCAACGACCCCTGAGGGACGCCAGCAGTTAGGATTCGCTCTCTCGAACGCGTACCTTCCAGTTTGATGCGCGCTTTCCTGCCGTCAAGGTAGGAGGCGATCAATTGGACTAATCCCAGGGGCACGCCCGCTTCTAGCATTTTGAACAAAAGTCCTTCATGCCATACTTTGTCGAACGCTTTGGCAACATCGAAAAACACGGCACAAGTGCTTTGCTTTCGATTGAAGCCTTCGGTTATATGTTCGACAAGTCGCAGTACCTGGTGTACGGTCGAATGTTTGGGTCGGAAACCAAACTGTTCGTCCTGGATGAGCTTAAGATCTCTAACGGATCTTTGTAGCCTCGTCTGGACGACCCTCTCGCATACCTTGCCGAGACAAGAAAGCAAACTGATGGGCCTGTAGTTTTGCGGGAACGTCAGGTTCGCTCTGGGTTTCGGTAACACGACGACGTCAGCGCTTTTCCACGTGGTGGGAAAGTGGCGCAGCCGGAGCGTCGCATTGATGATCCCCGTTAGCGAAACGACCGCCTTTAAAGGCAAGGCCTTTAAAGCGGCGTTTCCGATTCCGTCCGGTCCCGATGCCTTCTTCGACTTACATCTCGCGATTGCCTCTTTCACTTCGGCCGGGGAAGAGGGCTCGATATGCAAACGATCTTCTACCGCCAGTCGCCTACTCACTACGCGCTCGACTCGATCGATGAAATCTTCATCTTCGTCATCGTCGCATAGCGGGCTGCACTGGGTTTCGAAGTTGTCTGCATGAGCCTCAGCCTTCTCCTCGAGAGTGAAAGCCATTCCGGTTTCACCGTGAATGGGCGGCATGCGTGACGTGTTCCCCTTCAGCACCTTGACCATCTTCCAACAGGAGCGATCGCCTTCGGTGTTCAGGGCGTCGAGTTTGGCGTCGAAAGACGCGTATCGGAACTCTGCCAGTTCCCTTCTCACTTCATCGCGTAGCCGGTTATAGCGTCTTTTGAGATTGGGATCCCAATTTCGCTGATAAGTCCGTCTGACGCGATCACGCTCTCGCATAAGTTCCCTGATGCGCGCTGGTAGCACCCATCGACGGTCACTTCCGGAAATCGTGTTTGTCGCGTATCGAAGAGAATCCTCGATTGCAACAGTGAGTCGTTCAACGGCCTCTTCCAGTTCCTGAGCGTTGTGGATCGGTCGTATTGGTCCCATGTTGTGATGCATGTGGTCGGTAAAGGCCGGCCACGATACAGTGGAACGTACAACCGGGACGTGAACGTCCGGGACGTCTCCTAGCTGTAGCAACACAGGAAGATGATCGGAACTAAGTTCGTTGAGCGTGGTAACTCGATGAACTAGTCTGACATCTTTCATTACAACCACGTCCAAAACGTCAGATCGTTGCCTATCGTTCGACGGGTAATACGTGTGGTCGGGGGGGGCATCCGTGAGAATGCCCGTCTCGTCGGTAAAACTCCGCAGTATTCTACCGTTCGCGTTTGCGACCCGACTGTTCCACGATGGGTGCTTGGCATTCAGATCGCCGGCGATAACCACGCCTTTGTCCGTATCCAAGACACCCGTTAGATCGCCTTCCAACAACCGCCGGTTCGGCGGATTGTAAGCGGCGACCAAGCGGACGCGCCCCGATAGTGTTCGCACCACAATCGCGGTAGCTTCGAGATGTTGAAGAGGGGGAGTCAGATCCTCGTAATGATCCAAACTGGTCCTTACGAAGATGGCTGTCCCGCCGCCTCTCGCGCCAACTCTATCGTTTCTGTAGAAGCGATAATTGGGCAGCCGCGGCTTATCGCCAGCTCGCAGATGAGTTTCGCAAACGAGTATCGCGTCAAGGTCGTACCTTTCCGCGAACTCGCGAAGCTCATTCTGTTTATTGACGAGGCCGTTGGCGTTCCAATAAGCTATCTCGAGCGAATGAGGTACTCTCGGTCGTCGATGCGTCAAAATGTATAACAAAATATGTATGCAAATCCAAGTTTTCCAACACTCATAAAGGCCAAATATGTCGGACTGTGAAATACGTAATGGTTAAAAATCAAAAAGTACACTGAGTTGTTTATAAATTTTATTGAAACAAAAATTATAACTGATGAAGACCAATTGTAGGAGCCAAGCACGTGATAATGATGCTCTTATGGTTAAAAAGCATTCAAGAGCTCAGCAAGGAATTAAATAAATAAATTCCAAAGTTGAATTCGTACTTTGCCCAAATTATTAGTTAAACCTGGTTTGTTTAAAAGCTGCCTCAAGTGATAGATACAAGTTCGCTTGTTCCATATTACACATCATTCTAACAAATTTTAATAGGAATTACAGAAAAAATTTTAAAAAAATATTCAAGATATCAGTGCCGATATAAATAAGTGGTGGCAACTTAAAAATCGACTTTTTTGCCGTTTAAGTAAAAAGAATGGAAAAACATTTTAAGAATAAAGAAAGAACGGAAAAATATCAAACGTACCGACAAATCACTTGAAAGTGTCGTCGTCTACTCACTAAACTTGCACACAACATGTTTTTACCTGAATGAAGATTAATGCCGGTCCGATAAATCACATTTTCCCCATCCATATCGCCAATAATATAAATAAAAATTGAATAATTAAATAATCACAGGAATATCACAAAGACTTGACTGTTTTTAATGCAGTTTATTTAAAATGAATTAACAACGTGTAACCGGTATGATGTTCAAATGATTGTTTCAAATGATGTGTAATACACTGTTGGATACAAAAGTTTTTAAATTCTGTGGAAAGGTATTCCTTTCCATTAACACAATACAAATGTACTATTTTTGTATGTTATTACCTAATATACAACTTTCGCAAAGTTCATTGTTAGCATTGGCGTCTTTTATACAAGAATTATCATCACTAACATTTTATAATATTTCAAACTTGTTTTTATGGATATGACCAAGACGTTCATGCCAAAGCTTATAACTTTTAGCTTTAGCTATGCTATTAATATAGTGATTTTTACTTACAGATATTTGAAAAACTACCTGGTATAGATTCCTTTCATCACTCGGACTCCACTTCCAATATCAGGTGCCCATTTTAAAGTTATTAGCTAACATTATTCAAATTCTTTATTATAGTTTTTGCGTTTTGTTGGTCTTTTGCAAACCCCAAAAAAGAATCGCTTACATATTCTATAATTGTTCCTTTTGCTAACAAATTATTTTTTATCCAAGTTGCGTCGGGATTTTCTGGTATTTCCTTTTCTATTATAACCAAAATCTGCAATTCCGCCAACAATGATTTGATTCGGAATTTCCATATGCTATATCGTTCTCCGTTGAAGGGTTGAATATTTCTTTTTGTTTCTGTTTCCAATATTAACTTTCACTGCACTTCACGATTGAAAAAAAAAATTTCGCGTTATAAGGGGATTTGTCTATAAACACTACTTAATGAAAAAGACTTCAATCACTAATGCAATTTGTAACTGGCCCCATAACCTCTTGGTTTTATGGGTTTTAAAATAAGACAAAATTAATCGTTTTAATATTGGAACGTTTTATTCTCCTTCTTACGATGGCTGTAGACCGAGTGACAATACAAGTTACCACTAAAATAACGCAAAAGCCTTACCATAAAACAAGACAAAGAAAAAGGAGTGTTTACAAATGGTCCCATGTTTAACGGTTTCTACCTGCTTATTCGAAATTTTTCCTGTAGGAAATAATATTATTTCCAAGATCAATTTATATTAATTTGTCGAGCATCCTACAACCATTCTAAAAAATACCACAAAATGTGAAATTCTATCCTTTATTCCGAAATTATTACTCTCTCCATTGATAATAACCGCTTAAATATTAATGCAAAAATTGTGGGTACAACACCTCGATTGGGATGAACATTTAACTCAGGATCTTGAAAATAAATGGAAATCTTTTATCAACAACTGTAATCAGATTCCTACTATACAAGTACCTAGGTGGCTCGGTCTTTCAAATGACACTGATTCGATCGAAATACACGGTTTCGCGGACGCGTCTGTCGGTGCTTATGGTGCGGTTGTGTATTTGCGCGTTTAAACTAATGGTTGTGTTCACGTCTCTATTCTAATCTCCAAATCCAAAGTGATACCTTTAAAACGCGTGATAATTCCGCGTCTTGAACTCTGTACCACGCTCTTACTTACTCGGTTAGCCAAACGTGTTAAAAATGTGTTTAAATTCTCCAACTGTCCGATTCATCTATGGACTGACTCAACCGTCGCGCTGGCTTTGATTCAGAGTCATCCATCGCGTTGGAAGGAATGTATGAGGAATCTTTCTCAGAACACCTCGAGTCTCCTAGGGAGGTTGTACAAGGGGCCTATTGAGGCCTAGGTGCTACATGCCCAGCATGCCCTCCCAATCCCATACGTACATATATGAGGAATCGAGTCACTGAAATCCATGAACTAGTCAACGCTCAGTGGCATTATGTACCGAGTGATCCCGAGAATCCAGCTGATGTATTATTTTGTCAAGCTAATAATATTACTTTAGATTTTGTAAAAAGTAAATTATTGTCAGAAGAACAGAGGCAAATTAATGTTAATGAAGAAGCAGACACATCTCAAGCCTTTACGACTTTGAAAAATAAAAATTCGAAATCACAACAAAAACAAACAGAAAATAAAGGAAAATTTAATGGTAGATTTCCATTTAAATGCTATAATTGTGGATTGAAAGGTCTTAAAAGGTCGGAATGTAGAAAAGCAAAATCGTATCTACAGGTAAGCGAGCCTTGAAGAGTGCAACATCACCTAGAGAGAAGTAAGAAGAATTTGTCCTGCCTGGAGCGAGAGCCAAGGAAAGGGAAAGGATTCGGATTCCACTAGGTGCCCTCGTCAAAGCGATATCTCGAGCGACATAAAGTTTCTTTCGAAACTAAAAGCGCGCTTTTTAGAGTTCTTTCCCGCAAGGGATTGAAAAAGAATTCTACGACGTCTACATTCTACTTGAAGGGCAGAAATGTCCTACAAAGAAGAAAGAGGCTTATCCGCATCATGTGGAGACTTATCCAGCTGTGAGCATTCGACCGCATCCTGTACCAAAGCAAAGGATGCGCCCGCCAAGTGCGTCCTTTGCGATGGCCCTCACACCGCCAACTATAAAGGGTGCCCAAAACACCGTAAGGCGGCGGCAGAAACGATCCCCACGGTCAAAGCGACCGTTCCCCCGAAAGCGCCGTCAAGGCGAAGAAGGGTGATAAACCGGCTCTAGTAGTCGCAGCGAAACCCGTGCAGGTGGTTAGTGGTTCGGCGAAAAAAGCCAAAGGCAACGCTAAGGTTGCTTCCAACGCGAACGCCCCAGCTACTGTCGTAGTTCGGAAAGAGGTCGCGGCGCCAAAGCCAAACTCTGCCAGTCTGCGGAGCAGAAGCAAAAGGCGACCGACGACCCGCCGAAACTGTCGAGGTCGCCTAGGAGGCGTCGCAACAGGAGGCTGCGCAAAAGCGGGTTGAACCCCCAACTGACCCCCTACGCTGCATACAGAAGCTGGTTAGTCAGGTTCTCGCGTTGGACAAAGCCAGTAGGGACGCACGATTAATTTTGTGTGTTCAACTCGTGTCCGAGACGCTGAAACTCTTATGTTGACGCATCGACACCGAGAGTACCTCATTCGCTCGAGATAGCTTATTGGAACGCCAACGGCCTTGTCAGTAAACAGAATGAGCTTCGCGAGTTCGCGGAAAGGTACGACCTTGACGCGATACTCGTTTGCGAAACTCATCTGCGAGCTGGCGATAAGCCGCGGCTGCCCAATTATCGCTTCTACAGAAACGATAAAGTTGGCGCGAGAGGCGGCGGGACAGCCATCTTCGTAAGGACCAGTTTGGATCATTATGAGGATCTGACTCCCCCTCTTCAACATCTCGAAGCTACCGCGATTGTGGTGCGAACACTATCGGGGCGCGTCCGCTTGGTCGCCGCTTACAACCCGCCGAACCGGCGGTTGTTGAAAGGAAGGAGCGTGTTGGAATGTAGGAGCATAGGCAGTTGTTACTTCGTATTTTATAAAGTACTCAACTCCAATCTAGAGGGACAATTTTTTAGGATTCTCATAAGTTGGGGTGTGAGATCCTTGACATACTTTATGCTGCTATATTGTATAGTTTCCTTGTTCATCGTGATGTTATCTATACGATAAGATCGGTGGTTTTTCAGTTCGTTGTAAATAAACCGGTTTAATAACTGATTAGGAAAACCGTTTTTTAAAAATAGTGCTTTAATTGTGTGCAGGTTTGCTTGATAAAAATATGGACTAGTCAGGTATAATATCCTGTTGTTTTAAACATAGTACTGTGTTAATCTTGTACTTCAGGGCATAATCCGATGTAAAATTGATATATCTACTGGAAGCAGTGGATTTTTCACCAGTCCGGTAGAATAGTCCCATTAGGTACGATAAGAACTTTCAAGTCCAGAAAGGGGACAAATCTCTCATCTGTTCAACTGTAAATTGCATGTTGTCGTCCAGATATATCGGCCAGGTAATAGAAAGGAAAGTTCAATCCCAATCCAGGAATGACCTTTTTTTACTAATTAGTTTATTCTGCTACCTTTCTTGAAGAATGAAGACAAGAATGAAAATGTTGAAAAGCTAATTCTACAGACATTGAATGATAAAATATGCGCTCTGCATTTTCGTTTGCGCAGATATCTGAATGTGAGATTAAAGGCCTTGGTTATAAATATACATAGTTATTCAACCGGTTGATTTGGATTGCTCTAGCTCGTGCTGCCTCTAACGGAAAACGAGAGAAACTAGCTGCATACTCAAATTATAGAATTAATATGATTTCATATTGATTTTTTTACCCAAAAAAACTTTTCATAAATAATATGGAATTGTTTTAGAATGAACAATTACAAATATATATTTTTTTTAATAATATTCTAATTAGAAAATATTCGTCGGATAGGCGCTATATTCAGACGTGATAGGCGCCAAGGGTCGAGTAATCATCGAGTAATCGGTCGACATACCAACCGAAACGAGTAAAAACGAGTTTTTTGTAATTATTTGAGTTTGGATAAACGACTTTGCGTCTATAAATTGTTTCGTCATTATTTCATCGTTGAGAATTCTTTAAATAAAGTAGAAATACAAGTATTAAGAATTATTAATTCGAATCAATTAAATAAATAAAAACTAAGTATTTCCAATTTTATTATATACAGGGTGTGGCACTTAAGACGCCTCGGACCATAGCTTCTTTACGATAAAAGCTATTGAAAAAAATCTAAGAGCAAAGTGGTGCATAATTACCGTCGCTATGTTTCAAAAATATTTCTAGTCATCAGTGGCGTGCCGTATTCCAGTGGCATACCAAACTTATGTTTTTTTTAATGGAATGCCCTATTTTTTATTGCAGATTTGGAACGTGCTCGAAGAGTACTGTTTTTTTTATCTAACATATTATACCCTTAACTTTGGCGGTTTCGCTGTTATAACCCCTTCGTTCAAAATTGCGCCCCATTTTTGAGGCGCCTACGTTTTGAATTGAGGGACAGGTTAAGACCTCGTATACCTTAAAATAATTCTTTTTCGGGTAATTTATGGAAAAAAAATAATTTTTGATTGATCTTCGCATGGTGTAATTTTTTCAAAAATTTTAAATGGCAGCCCCCTAAAAATATTACGGCGTTGTACAGCCAAAACTCTAAAATTTCCATTGGTATAAAAAAATCACACATTGGATAACAAAATTTCGGAGAAAAAAGGAATTTCATCGCAAATGTTGGGAAACGTTTTCTATTCCCAAGTGTGCCATGAGAAAACAAAAGATATGTAATTGTCCAAGTAAATTATTAGACGCCAGCAGCAGTCATAAGTCATTTTTGATAAACGTTCTAAAAATGTTCCGAACTGAAGAGGAAATGGTTGACATGATATTTATTCTTGGAGAATGTAACAAGAATTGTTTCTTGGCGTCACGAGTGTACGCTGCGAGATATCCGCACAGGGCACATCCAAATGAACGTGCGTTTAATAAAGTGTTGGAGAGATTTACTACTACGGGAAGTGTGAAACGGCCAAGGAGAGTTAGAAAGAAGGCAGTTTTGCCGAAAATAATGAACTGCAAGTTCTGGAGGCAGTTATTGAAGATCCTCACACCAGTATCCGTGATACTAGTAGGAATCACGATATTTCAACGCGACCCGTACATCGTGTTCTTAAAAAGTACAAATTCCGTCCATTTAAGATTCAACTGCAAAAAGAATTGCAACCTCTAGATTTTCATGGCAGGTAAGATTTCTGCATGTGGGCTATCAACAAAATTGAGCAGGAGGAGTCATTTCTTATGCGCGTATTATTTTCTGATGAAGCGACGTTCCATAGAACCATTATTACGCCGATGAAAACCCACACGCCATGAGAATGATAAATTACCAGCAAAGATGGCCTCTGAATGTTTGGGGAGGCATACTTGGAAAACACCTTTTGGGTCCTTATTTCATCGAGGAGCATCTGAACGGCAACAGTTATTTGTGGTTCCTTCGCGACGACTTGGATGATCTCTTGGAAAATGTCCCTCTAGCAGCTCTACGACAGATAGTTTTCCAGCACGATGAAGCGCCTGCACATAATAGCCGTGTCGTTCGGGAATTTCTCGATGAAACGTATTCGGACTCCTGGGTTGGTCGTGGGGGTCCTATGAGGTGGCCGCCAAGATCATCAGATCTCACTCCCCTTGACTTCTCCCTTTGAGGCCATATCAAAGACGAGGTTTACAGGACGGTACCAACTACAGTCGAGGATATGAGGAAAAGAATCCGCGCGGCATTCCACGGTATATCACCAGAAGTCCTCATTGCAATGTCTAGAGCCTGCGAGTCGAGGTTGCGGTTATGCCTCCAGTAAGAAGGTCGTCATTTCGAACATTTAGTTTAAGTTGTTAAATTTTGTTTATCTGCATTTTTTATATCATGCTGAATAAATACATATTATGTCGACCGTATTTGTGTTTTTGTTTTCTCATGGCACACTTTCTTCTGTTTTCTCCGAAATTTTGTTATTCAATGTGTGATTTTTTTACACCAATGGAAAATTTAGAGTTTTGGCTGTACAGCGCCGTAATGTTTTAGGGGGGTGCCATTTGAAATTTTCGAAAACAATGACAATTAAAAAATAATTTTTTTCCATAAATTACCTGAAGAAGAATTATTAGGGTAATAATTCCGCCGGTGTCAATTAATTAAAGGGGCCGGCGTCAATTAGTTTCTCTACAGAAAAATCTCAAAAATGGGGCGTAATTTTGAAAGAAGGGGTTATAACAGCGAAACCGCTAAAGTTAAGGTTATAACATGTTAGATAAGAAAAGCAGTACTCTTCGAGCACTTTCACATCTGCAATAAAAAATAGGGCATTCCATATAAAAAACCATAAGTTTGGTACAATATTTATTTAATAATTGTTGCATTTATATTAAGACGATAGTATTCTTATAAAAGTGCAACAATTATTAAATAAATATTTTAATTCAAGACGAAAAACATTCCTATAAAAGAAAAAATAAGTTTGGCACGCCACTGGAATACGGCACACCACTGATGATTACAAATATTTTTGAAACATAGCCGCGGTAATTAAATAAACCACTTTGCTCTTAGATTTTTTTTGATAGCTTTTATCGTAAAGGAGCTATGGTCCGAGGCATCTTAAGTGCTACACCCTGTATACACACAATATTAATACACTTTTTAAAGGATAAATTTATTGTAAATTACGAATTATCTATTCTGAAAAATAGTAACTTTATTGCTTCAACTACGACTTTTAATGAAGCATGGATAGTCATTATACTCAGAAAAACGTTGAGGTAATTAAAACCTTATTTCAAGACATCAACAAATACAAGAAATTATCAAATGCTGGCCATATGCGTTCCCTGAAAAGAGTGTTAAAAAATCTGTGAGAGGTACAAATTTAAAATGGAAAGTTAAAAATAAAACATAGAATAATTAAAAAATAAATTAGACATGTTGCACATAGTAATTGAAGTCACGAATGATAGTCCAGCATTATATGTCAAAAACTTAATCCTTTTTTCCTCTCAAACCGGGGCTATAGCGAAAAACTCTTCGACTAGCTGCATTGATGAAAGCAGTTTGGCTAATTCGGCAAGTTTGGCGATAAAGTTCAGATGATGAAAGAAGCAAAAAACAAAAAAATACGACAGATATACAGGCTGTCCCACGTAACTGCTTCATTAGAACTTTTTTAGGTTCCACTATTCTTGGAACCTTGAAATTTTGGTAACATGGGTTGTTCATTCCGATCTATTAATCTAAAATATTTACAAGATGGCCACCACTTTCGGTCTACCGGAAGTAGACCTCAACTTCATTATTTTAAATGGAATGCTATAGTTTTTATTAAACCATCCAATTATACGTAAGAAAATATGTTGACTTTGATACAATTGTTCGTACCTAGCTTTTTTGTTTTCGAGTTATTTTGATTTTAAGTGCTTTTTCTCAAATATCACCATGCTCTTTAAATGCACACATCTCAGCCAACGTTAATTCAAAAACGTTTTGCATTGGTACAGTAACTCGTCATATGCTGTCAAATAGATTGTCACTTGTTATATCAGCATACCTTATACAGCGTGGTCAAAAATTGAATTACCGTTTCGCTGTATTCAATTGCGAGAAAGTCGAAAATTAATTCTCTACATATTATCTATAAACATTGCTATACCTATTTATTATAGTTTTCTTATATTAAGTATTTTATCAAAATCCTACACAAAATGCTGGAATCCGTTCGTGTTTTTATTAGAAGGCTATGACATTTTGACAGTTTATTGTTTAATTTATTTAAATTATCATTGGTATTATTTCTAGAATGATCGATTGAATAATGTTTAGTTTGTTAGCTTTTATTTGCCAAAAATGACGAGCAGAAGAACGCATAAATGAAACAATGAAAAACAATAATATGGCGTAATATTCGACGTAATGATGGGTGAGATATTCCTAGAGAGTTCAGTTTATTTATTTACGGTGTTTTCTTGGAAAATATTATTCATCTAACAATAAATCGACCGAAGCACCTCTTTCCGTAGAATTTGGTAAAGCAATAAATATGACAAAACATTTATTCTATTATCTTAAGCTGCAGGTGATAGAAATTTATGGTTTCTTGTTATTTTGATCTTTGCAAAACTAAGAAGATCCTATCCAAAACTTTATCATATCCGCCATGAATATAAGACGAATTTAAAATGTTGGCGTTGGAATAATACGCCATGATGTTCAAAGACATTAACAGAAGTAAGTGATGGCGCAACTAAGCAATTACAACAATAACATAAATATGGATGTAAAGTTGTCAAAATTCCATAGCTTTCTAACATAAAAACAAGAAGGTTTCCAGCAATGCATGCGTCCATTAACTTCAAAATATGAGGGAACTACAACAAATAGGCACAGGAAAGTATTTAAATAGTTTGTAGAGAATTAAATTCCCATAACTTATTTTTATTATTTTAAGTTTTTCATTCTTTTATGGTATTGATTTTAATTTTTGTCATTAAATTGTTGTTTTTCATTATTTCATATATTCGGTTTTCTTTTGGTTATTTTTGGTAAATAACAGCTAGCAATCTAAAGTTTATTCAATCACAGATCATTGTAGAAATAATACTAATAATAATTTAATTAAATTAAACAAAAAAACTGTCAAAATGTCATGGCCTTCTAACAAAAACACAAACGGTTTCTAGCATTTTACGTATGATTTTGATAAAGTCCTCAATAGTAAGAAAAATATAATAAATAGGTATAGGAATATTCATAGATAATTTGTAGAGAATTAAATTCCCTTTCTGATGGGGTATGAAAATATGGGGCGTTCCATTCAAAATTTTCGACTTTCACGCAATTGAATACAGAGAAACGGTAACTCAATTTTTGACCAGTCTGTATAAGATATACTGATACAACAAATGACAATCTATTTAACAGCATATGAAGAGTTATCGTACCAATGCAAAACGTTTTTGAATTAACGTTGGCGGAGATATAGGTTTGAAAAAAAACACTTAAAATCAAAATAAGTCGAAAACAAAAAACGGTAGGTACCAACAACTGTTATCAAAGTCGTGTTGACTTTGTCAATAGTTATTTCTTACGTATAATTGAATGGTGTAATACCATTCAAATATTCATAAAACTATAGCATTCCATTTAAAATAACGAAGTTGAGGTCTACTTCCGGTAGACCGGAAGTGGTGGCCATCTTGAAAATATTTTAGATTAATAGATCGCAATGAACAACCTTTGTTACCAACATTTCAAGCCTCTACGAATAGTAAAACCTAAAAAATTCTAATGAACCAGTTACGTGAGACACTTGTATACAAACTGTTCACGAAGATAATAAAAGGGTTTGAACAAATTTTTAGCACACATCTGTTTTGCCATAAACAATTATCTAGCGGAGAGAGTCTTTTCGAAAGAGCTCAAGCTGACGAAGATAATACCTATATACAAAAAAAGGTGACAAGGGCATATACAATAATTATAGACCAACTTCTATCAATATTAACAATATTTTATCAATCTTATCAAAACCACTATTGTTAATAAAAATAAATAAAAAATCTGCCAACATGGGTACTTAAAGCAAAGGTAACGACATATAGGTGTTTAACTACACATAAGTTCCCCTGCCATCTAGGCATCGCGATCACTAACTAAATTCTTTGGATAACTATGTATAGTCTGTTCCACGACTAAAAACTTTTTTATGAAAAGGTTTTAAATAATTAAATATTTGAATTAATTTAATTTTTTGTGTTCTGCGTAATAAATTTAAACATTTTTTTTAAAATTTCGATTTGAAATTTATATTGATGAAAAATGAACCAGACATTGATTTTTTATAAAGAAAGAAAAGCGAAACCGCTATCATCGGACAATCTTTATGAAAAAATAAGCAATATAATAATATATAGCAATAATAATAATAAATATATTACAACAGGAATTTTTAATTTTTATAAAATTACATACTATTCTTAATCTCCTGCTGTACTCACCCCGTGCAATAATGCTCTTCTTGTTCATCTCTTTCAAACTCTACTTCTCGATAACAGTATTCTTCAATTATCTTCTCCGTATGACCTATGGCATTCTTCCACATTTTTGGGGTAATCGTTGCAAGGGCTTCATCCCACATTTCTAAACACTTTTCCTTTCCATATCCATCTCTTCCAGTATGCCGATTGTAATAGTTCTTCATAATACCCCATATATTTTCAATTGGATTAAAAATGCAATGATATGGAGGTAATCTTAAAACTGTATGTCCATATTGGACTGCCATGGTATCTACAATATATGTTTATTTAGACTTGTGCTGAAGTGCAGTTTGTAAAATTTCCTTCTTAAATCTATCCTTATTAAACGTTATATTCCTTTCTGTTAGCCAATCATGAATTCTTCCTTTTGTCCATGAAATATTTGGGATTTTATGTTCAAACACTGAATGATACCTTACGTTATCCATAACGTTATCCTTAAGTTAACCTCTCATACCATGTCGTTTAACATTTGCGGTGACGTTCTTCCTCACCGCGTCACGTTCGCCTTCGAACTTTTTTTTAATAACTGTCTCTTAGAAACGTGCTTATCTCTAGTAGTAAGTGTTTTATAGAATAATTTTCAACTTTTTTCATTGTTAACGCGTGTTCCCTTAATTTTTGTAGTTTCCCTGAAAAAAAATATAAATGTATTCGAAAGGAGGTTTTACTTTTAGACCCTTTTTGGTTGCTTATCCCAATAATTGAAATTGGTTATCCATAACAATTAATGACGGTTCTTCCAAATTTTTTAACAAATTTTCTTAAAACCAATGTCTGATGGTTTCATGGTATATTTCTCCATGATAGCCAGCATGTTTGGTTCTTGATGAAAAAATGAAATCTGCTCCAGGAATAAAACCACCTTTGGATTATATTTTGTCCATCGAAATCCAAGCCCTTTTACAAACCTCCATAATGATGTCCTACTACAATCTATGATGTCCGTTTCTTTTAAATTTTCCAGCAAATTGTTCAATGATATATGTTCTTTCTTCTTATATATTTCATCAATGTCAGTTATAGGTGTCCCTTTCATAAGTTGTTTATTGTTGTTACATTCTTCGTTACCAATCAGGCGTGATATGGTACTCTTTCCAATTCCCAATGCATCATCAACGGGTTATAATATACATAGATTATTAAAAATATTGAACTATTGATATCATTTATTTGAATTACCTCGTTTAATGCATTTATAGGAATTGCAGAGATTGCAGGTTTTCGTAAAGTGAACGGCAACATGGCATTTTGCTTTATTCATCCAGTTTACAGTACATTTTATTTTTATTTTTCTTTTGTTAATTTGTATGAGTCAACGTATTTATATAAACAAAACTGTCTTGATTTTTCTTTGAAAATAAATCGAAAATCTGAAAACGCTATCTATAAATATCGTAAAAGTGCATTTAAGAAGGAATTGCAGAATACAGGTGATTTATAATAAAATTCTCATATATCAATCAAAGCTTTTGTAGAGATACTCGGAAATGAGAGTCCGATGAAAATTATGAGAGCTGTGATAGCGATGACGATAAAGTTAATTTTGTTCTAATCTTTACAAATAGAAAATTGATAATAAACTAATTTGTTCAATTAAATTCGACCCTGTCCTGTCTTTCATATCAATTATAATTTGTCAATTACTAATAATTGGGGATTTAGTTAAAAAAAACTATTTAAGTAGGATCTAATCCGATTTGATATGTACATTGAATTATTCTGTTTCGAAATGTTTCTTGTTGGTTTTGTAGTGATCACCTCTGCGATTTTTTCGCTAATTTTATGGTGGTATTTTATTTATTTCAAATATAAAAAATGTTTGAAAATGTTCTCAACTCCATCGCAGTTACCCCTTTTAGGGATCACTCACAAAATATTAAATGGCGTAGGTAAGTGTGTATCTGAAATAAGATAAAAAAGACTATTCTTATTAACTTATTTAAGATATTTTCCGAACTATACAATCGACTATTAGGGAGATGGGAAAAAACGTATTTGTCATGATTGGGCCAATTCCAACGCTCATTACGGCCGATCCAAAAATATTTTCTACAATTCTAGGAAATTCAAGACATATACACAAACCGTTTGTCTTCCGTTGGGCTCTTAACACGATTATTCCTAATTCTTTGCTCTCAGTAAACGGTAACGTCCTTCTTTATAATTTTGCTCTGTTATACTTTTGCCGAACATTTTTAAATATAACTTTATCTGCACAGACATAAAGGCGCGACGTCTAGTCTGAATCCTTTTTTTATGAATTTATAATTTTAGGTGCCGAGTGGCGGCGTCAAAGAAAACTTTTAAACCCAACTTTAGATTATAAAAGCGTAATGAACAACATCACACTCTTCAACAAGAATTCAAATAATCTAATTGATACGTTAAAGGCAGAAACGAAGAATGAATCGACCGAGCTCGTACATATCATGGAAGAATTTTTGTTTGAACAGACTATTGGTTCGTTTACTTATTTATTCATTATTTCCTCAATAAAAAATGTTTGTTTAGAAACATTATTTGATGACGTCGAGCGTGATTTGAACAAAAAGGTAATCTTAAACAGCATGAAATCATTAATGGATATAATTACCAAAAAAATCTTTTTACCTCTAACTTACTTAAAAATAACACACATATTCACAAAAATTTATTGGGAAGAAAAGGGGATCATAAAAATCGTTAATGAAGCCGTAAAGATATTCATGGAAAAGAAGCGAAAAAAGCATCGTAATGTATTAAGGAGTCAAAGAAGACCTATACATATAGACGTTTTGATGAGCGAAAACAACACGGATGAGTTTATTGGAGTTCAATTAAAATTAGGGGTTGCAGCCGTAACAAATTTCTTTTTTTATTAACCTTAACTTCGTTTTATCAAATTAATTGATTTTATTTTAGGCGATCGATACGACTTCAATCACATTATCATTCGCACTTTACGCATTGGCGAAATCGCCCGAAATTCAAGTATAGCAAACATTTTTCATTAAAATTCCTCATTATTTATAAACAAATTTGTAGCAAAAAGCGTATGAGGAGATTCACTCGATCTTAGGCGATGATTATCAAGGGATAACGAATCAACAAATATCACAAATGAAATATTTAAATTTGATCATCAAAGAATCAATGAGATTATATCCCACTGTTCCCATGTATTTGCGTACACTTCAAGAAGATGTTAAATACGAAGAGACGGTTTTACCGAAAGGGTTAATGATTTTACTGGCTCCGTTTATGATGCACGTTGATCCCGATTTGTACCCGGAACCGGAAAAATTTATTCCCGAAAGGTTTCTCCGGGAGAATTTGAACATGAATAGATATAGTTATGCGCCTTTCAATCTCGGCGTGAGGAACTGTATTGGACAATTGTATGCGATGACTTCGATGAAAATTGCCTTGGCGAAGTTGCTGTTTAATTATGAGTTTGTGGACGTTCACCATCAACTTTGTTTAAGCGTGAAGCTGACGACGGAATCGATAACCGGGGTTCGTGTTGGAATACGCAAAAGAAATTGCATGGTTGAAAAGTCTTTAAGAATATCCCAATGATTATTCATGCAATCAAATGATGTTGTATATAACATTTTATTGAAGTTGTATAATAAATAACAAAATATGTTTGATTTTTTGATTAAGTCAAAATTTTCATTTAAACCAAATTGTTTCAAATTTTCCTACAACGTTTTCCATAGCAAATAATCCCAACTCTAACCTTAATTTAATCGTCTGCACAAAGAGTAAAAGACCGCTAATTAGATTTGCTAATATCTTTCCTCATCTGTGCTCTGATCATCTTGTGGTCTTGTGGTCTGTATTAATAGAGTTATTGAACTTAAACTCGAGAGGACGGCGAATTTTAAAAATGGCGGCGAGAGTCGAGCTCGTGATAATTAACACGGGTAATATTTCGGCATTTCAGAGAGACCATGCATGATGTCACTTTTGCATCCGAAAATCTGAATGGTACTTGTAGATTATACCGGAAAGGATCAGCAGTGGTATAAGATAAGCGATTATTGTTCACAAAACCCAGGAATAGAGATGGTATGAAGTGGAATATCACAAAATTAAATCAAACTGCCTTATTAAACTTGATAAACGATAACAACAAACTCTGTAACACGGTCTCGCAAACTTTTCTTCAAAGAATCTGCAAATCGTGCATGAACATCTACAGCTGATCTCCGCAAATTATGTCATTGATATCGATGTCAGATCACCAGACTGGAACGCAGAAATCCATTATAGATACTATGTGAAACTGAAGAGCTTAAAAGCGCAAAAAAGAAGTTTAAACAGCTTTTTAAAATAAGCAAAAAAAAAACAAATAAGAAGAATTACGAAGCGATATGCAGCTATAAGAGCTAAAAAACAGTGGGTACTATACAGATATGAAAATTGAAAAATATTTCTTTTTGTTTCGTTCGGAACGAAAACGTTGAAGTTTCGTTCAAATTATTAAAATTTTGGGGGAGCTCGATAAAAAAGGAGGGAAATTGTACGCTCTGTTTATAGATCTGAAGGCGGCTTTTGATGGGGTGGATAGGGGGAAATTGTAAGAGGAGATGTAGAGGAGACTGAACACCTAACAGCGAGAGTGAAGGAAATATACATGAACTACGGCTAGGATAAAAGCTAAGTGACGTGTTCTGGTCGACGAAGGGATAGGGATGTCCGCTGAGCCCAAGTCTGTTTGCATTGTATGCGGACTTGGAAAATAGATTGAGGAACGGGTAGATGGAAGGGTTGGTGGTGGGCAATAAAACAACAAACATACACTTACATGAAATTTAATATCTATACAAGCTGGTCCATTACTAATGGGACACAGAGCACCAGTGAATTCCTTATATTAAATTATTACAATTTAATCCAATTTATCTTAGTCCAAATGTTAATAATAAAGATAAAGATGGTTAAAGTCTATCGTTTCGTTTTTCATTAATAATTTCGTTTCCTCTTACATAGGAACATCAAAATTGGTCCATTAGCACTTTTCATGATGGTAAATGCCAAATTATTATTTGGCATTAGTTTTGATCTATAGGCCAGATGGCGTTATCTTCTCTAAAAAGAACTTTAATATTCTTATATTATATCTTCTTCATTGTTAACATTTCTACAACTCACATAACTTAAACAAGTTGCTCAGAAAACATAAATTTGGTATACTTACCAATTTTCGTTAATACTCTCCGTTTACGAAATAATCACTACTTAAGGGCAATTTGAAAAATTTTTCATCTCATTATCAGTGAGATCAGTTGGCGTTGACATGAGATGTATCAGAACTAATACCAAATTAAAATTTATTGTCTTAAAAAATAATAACATGTCAATTTTCATTTTCATATATTAAGAAAAAATTAAATTATTAAAATAAAAACGAAGCTAATGTATTAACTTAAACCGTCTCTATCTTATTATTAAATAATAACGAAGATAGACATATATAAATATATGAACATTAGATGACGGCGAAAGAGTCTTTATTTACAATTGGACTTAGATAATTTGGGTTAAATCATAAAGTTATTACCATCTTAGTTCAATTGTAAATGGAAACTTTTCACCGTCAACTAATGTTTACTGAGTATAGTTAAATGTTGCAATCTGCGCTTGAACGGTAATTATATTGGAAACAGAGAACTTTAGAGAACATTGGTAGGTACACCAATTGGAATTTTAAATTTGCCGCATGACTTTTCAAGCCAGCATACCGCGGTACTTTAGAAATCTAGTCTATCTTTAACGACACATACGTCATCGTGCCATCTAGGCATTGCGACCACTAACTAAATTCAAATATAATATATCAAATTATCAGCATACTCCCAACACTATCTAAAATATTTGAGCATGTAATGTTCAGGCAAATAATGACATATGTTGAATCAAACAATATGCTTTATGAAAACCAATATGGTTTCCACTTTGGCTGAAGTACCAAGGATGCTGTTATAAATATCATGAACGTTTGTCATTATGCCTACGAAAAGCAGAAATTTTGTTCAGCGTTGTTTTTGGATCTATCCCGCGCCTTCGACTGCGTATCTAATGACATGTTATTGTACAAACGTGAGCATATTTTCCGATTGTCTCGAGATAGCGTTGCCTTAATAGGACCGTAGATTGCGTCGCTGAGCATCTCCCTATTAAAAGAGGTGTCCCTCAGGAATCAATTTTGGGACCCAATGTCCTCTGTGAACGGGTTGCTAAAGGCAGCAAAGAAACTTTTCTCCAGTAAATTTCGTGGGTTAATACTTAGTTCTCCGAATTTGAAGTTTGTAGCCCACACGACAGAGATGGGAAAAAAGGTAGCCACATTTCGTCGCAATATAACGCAATAGGAATAATTTTATTGCAATAGGAAGCATTTTCCTATTGCGATAGGTTGGTAGCCAGGATCTCTTATTTCTCATTGATTCACTCAATCATAAGTTATTGTATAATTGCATGGGGGGGAACTACAGCTAGCTTCCATATATTTGGTCTGCAGCACAGAGCTCTGAGGGCCATTTCAGCGCTGGACTATGCAGATGATTGTCGTCACGTCTTCAGACAACTGAAAGTACCATCTATATCTATTTTGGAATGTTTTTTGTACATTTACAATAACAGAGACAAATGCTGCACGCATGCTGACATCCACAATTATGAGACTAAACTGTGGATATATTTAAGTAGAATATTGCCGGCTAAGTGGAACGCAAAAAAGTTATAGATATACTGCTATAACTTCTCTATACAGGTTGGTTCAGAATTGCACGGCACTATTTCAGGGATATATTCTCCAGCACGAAACAAACAAGAAAGTTTATATAAACATCAGTCTCAAATTAATTTATTATCGAAATATTGAAAAGTTAATTTATTTAATAAAACATTCAGAGGAACTGTTCAAAGTGCCCTCCGTTTTGTTGAATGCAGCATTCAGCACGACGAAACCATGATCCTCTGGCACGGTTTAGAACATCGGGACGACCCCTCATAGTAGCTGCTGCTTCTTCGATGCGATTTCTTAGCTCTTCTTGCGTGGCAATAGACGTAGAATAAACCTCAGACTTCATCCAGTCCCATACAAAATATCTAACAGCGTGATCAGCAGATCGTGGTGGCCATTTAACAGGTCCGTTTCCTTCAATCGGTTATCATATGCTGTGTTTAAATTATCGGTGAGAATATGAGAAAAGTAAGCAGGGGCACCGTCATACATAAACCACATCCCCTGCCTGTTGGCAATCGGAAAATCTTCTAGAAGCTCATACAGATTATTTTGCAAAAAATAATCAATAATCAAGTAAGATATTCCTGAAAGCCTTGTTGGTAATAAGAAAGGGCCGATGAGGTTATCACCATGAAGATCACACCAGACATTTAATGAAAAGGTGTGTTGGTAATGCGTAATAGCCGTCGCACAGTGGTTCAAAACATGAAAAAGTGACTCATAGAGGTAAAAAACAAATTTACCCCTAGGTAATTTTGGGGAAGCCCTTTTATAAATAACACTTTTTTCCAAGAAAAACCGATACCCAAAGTCAATTATATGCAAATTTACCTGAGTAAGATGGATTTGCTTATAAGGAGGTCGGGCAGGTTCTTAGGTCACTTTGCCTTATCGCTTCATTAGCGCACAATTAAGATAATTTTGTGACGTTTCGAGTGATAGTTATTTCTGAAGAAAATATGGAATCCAAGCGTTTAGGTAAGTATTATCATATGTATATAACAGTTTTTCAATTGATGCCTTGATTATCAGCTAATATTATGAAAAAGTGTATCATGAATTATGACAATTTTTAAGTTATAAACTGTAATAAGTCTCGACGCCAGTAGATAGAAAATGCCGATTCTGGAGCGGAAGTCAATCCTTAATCCTTCTGACGTCATCAACTCGTTGACGTCATCCGCGTCATCGACGCAATGACGTCACCACCCCCTGACACCACCACCCCCTTCACCCCCCACCCCCCTAGTGCCCTTTTATATATATTTTTATTTTATTTTTTTTTAATTTTTTTTTTCTTGGCGAGCGTTGGGATCGAACCTAGACTAGGTTTGGTCGAAAGCCGGGCGTCTTACGCTCTCGGCTACCGAAGGAAATTGGTTAAGACGTTTAAATAACGTTCTAGAGGAGAAGTCGTTCACTCTTATCAGCGAGCGGAAATGTGATAAATAATACTCACCAACAAACTTTTTTATAGGAAAAAATCAAAAGGAATAATAAACGCAAAAAATAAAGTTAATACATATATTGAAAATAAAAAAAATAAATTTAATACAAACAAAAAAACACTACATTTTACTTAAGGTCTACTTAACTATTAATATATATAAAACATACTTAAACTCTACTCTTAATACTATGATGACCCCAAGCTAATGTGTTTATACCATCGGCATCGACACATCGCTTGGAGTCATTGGGTGAAAGAGCCAATTTATTCTGCAAAACAGTGAATATCACGTGATTAAAACTGCGAAATAATAACTGCTCCCGACACAAAACCGATTTTGAATTTAAACAATTTAAATAATTTTGAAACGTTAATTTTTCTTTAACTACGGCCTTCTTAACCCCTTTCGACTTTTTGGTAACCCTCCCATCAGCAACCCGATTCGCATAAACTTTAGATCTCAAACCCACAAATTCCGTCATTACCTTTCCGCAATTTTCATCCTTCATCTTACCTAAAACCGCTTTATTTTGTAATGGGATGTCAAACCGATTATCGGGACTGTAGTTGGATGTGTCAAATTTATCTATATGTGATTTAACATCTTTATATACATCTTCAGAATTAATCAAAACGGTAAAACTGTCGGTGTCCATATAACATAAGCGAAATTTCTCACCATACTTTGGTTTCAAAAAATCATAATAAAAATTATACATTAGTAATTTTGAAAGTTCCAAAACCGTAAAACCAACGTATATAGGCTTATCGTAAACGACATGAAGCCGCTCCATTTGAATAGCCGAAAACGATTCCGTAAATATTTTAATATTTTTAAAATTTAATTTTGCGATTAAACTTCGAGCTCCGAGGCGCGGTCGACCTGCGGTTCCGTCAGCCCGGATATCCTCCCAACTGGTTACTAATCTTACATCGACTCGCTTATCGACATTTTCCATCGTTTTACCGAAAACCGCGTTGTTCATTAATTTAAAAAAATCCTTTTCAAAATCATTTTTAGCCGATTGTCGTAATTCCGTATTTTTGTCGATGTAACATTTTAACCAGGGGGATTGTTTAAACGTTAAAACTCTATTAATTTTGCTAATAATAAGACCGTGAGCAACGGCTTGCTTTAAATTTCTATAATGAATAACGTAGTTTGGCTTGTCGAATAAATTTGGAATTAATCGCTTATCGCTCTCACATTTACAGTTTGGAGGTATTAAATTCTCCGCTAAAAACGGTAGATCATTATGCGCATCATGTAAATGTTCGGGATAAGCGATATCTACATCTAAAATAAAACCAAAGTCAGAATCATCTGGCACATTATTAATATTTAAATTTTGAATTTCGTTTTCAGGTAACCATCTAAAATCAGAAACAGGTAAAAATTGAGACATTGCCCACCCATACAAATTATTAGCGTCCCAATACATTAAGAACGTTGATGGCGAATTGGGGTCATGATTTTCCATGTATTTATTATTGGCTTTAGCGTGTCGTAGGGAGCATTGTGAAATACCTCCACGGATACCTTTCTTAATAAAATGGACCTGATCTATATCCGTTAGTAATTCCAATTTAATTTTTGTGAACTTTAACATGGCATCCCAAGAAAGTCCTGGGGCCGTATAGTAATGAGCCGGGTCTAAACCATAAGTTTGAAAACAAACTCGCCTGAATTTCTCAAATACATCAGCTAGTAACAGAACATCGGTTTTTAGATACAAATCGGAATAGTCTTTTAAATTTTGACAATTAAATTGTTTCCACACACATTGAGCATGGGAATACTCCTCATCGGTTATATCCTGGAATGTTAATTTGTTGAAAAAAGCGCTTTTAGGCGGTAAGGAAGTTACGTTTAATTTATCCAGAGAATCCATATAACCATAGGGAAATATTCCTTTTTTACTCAATAATCTAAACTGATCATTGTGTGGAAAAAATTTACGTATATTAATTAAATCAAATTCTCCAAGGTTTCCAGCTAAAGAATCCAATGATGAAGCCATAAACCTAAATGAATCTACAAATCTTAATTTGAAAAAAACATTTCCGGCTATATTGGCTTTGTCAAATTCTCTATCAACCAACACCCTCTTACTAAAACTGATGTATTTTTCTTTATTGTTCGGTAATACATCAAGTCCATCATTATCAGCATCAGCCATTTCCTTAATAAATAAATGGCAATCATAACCACTAAAATTGTGAAAAAATATCGGAATAAAATTTTGAAGTTTGAAATTTAGATTACAATTTGTATGGGCGGGGCCACGGTATTTACCGCTTATGTGACAATGGTCCCGAACTTTAACCTGTTCTAAATTAAATGGATTTTGGCAAATAAAACAATTTTTAGCCGAATCAAAATTCCGCTGCTCATCGGTCGTTAAAGGCAGCATTGGTTTCACGGTTTTAAAATATTCTTTATAGATAAATTTGACGTCATCGATTAATTTAGATATAAAAACTTGTGGTGCATCCGGTCCCGTATACGTTTCAAATTTGCTGAAACTATTATCAATAGTAGAAACGATATAGTAAGCAAAACTATACGGTTGATGCATTTCAATTTTTTCAGTAAAAGATTTAGAACTACTCTGTTTACAATAATCGATTGGCTTTAATATCGACTCAAAATCAGCGTATATAACAAAAGGAGCCATCTGAGTGAATTTAAAATTGTTAAATTCTAAAATATTCTGGGGGGTGTATAAGCCGAAAAAATTAGGTTTTGATTTTAAATCGGTTTTAGGTAAAACGGTCATTACATGATTGCAATCATGCAGTTGATGTGCGTTTAACCGTTCTTGTGATGAAAATCGCGTTAAACAACCATCGCAAAGGTGTACAGAATGACCATGGTTAAATACTTGCTTTGAAATTAGCCTTGAAAGATTTTGAATTAAAACGAAATGACCTTTACCGTTATCGTATAAATAAAGTAAATTTATATGAACATCGCGTCGCTGTTTAGTAAAATAAATTGGCCCTTCCACCGTGAATTTATCCTTACTACTATTTAACAACTCGTAAACATTTATACTTAAATTATTTAATTTTTCAATCTTAACAATATCTCTTAAATTAACTGGGAACGTAATACCTTCTAAATTAAGGGCGTCACTATAATGGGGGTAGCTGGAAGTCCGGTCTTGGCTAATTTCCGCGGGGTGAAGAGCTGCCGTCAAACACCACGCCAGGCATGCATCGTCCTCGTAGTTTTTGATGTTGATGCATGCATGTTTTTCGACAATCACCTTGGGCAGACGTATGTATGACGATCCGGGTATTGGCTCGAATTTATTTATGTTGAGGAGGAGGTGTGATACGGAGAAGAAGGCCCATCCAGAGTCGCGTTCTTGAAATTCTTCTGTTTGGGTTAAAATTTCCCGACACATTTCAACGTACGCCTCATGCAAATCCGTACCTGATGAAATCACTTGAAATTTGCAGTTAAAGTTTTTCTCCGACATCACCACATCCTCATCCCCATTCTCATCAAACGCCGCTTTAACAAAATTCGCCAGAAACTCAATTTGCACCTTTATTGAAGGACCATAACCATCAAGACTACCCTCAATCAGTCGTTTAACGGGCGCTTCCGATCTTTTTAGGAATGTTGGTATATCATCATCGGGTAATACATCAGCGATTCTATATGTGCAAACCCTGCCTTTAAAACATGACTCCAACCTGTCGACGCACTCTTCACCCTCGACCGGCGATGTATGCTCCAATCTGAGATGCGCTCGTAGGTGGGTGGTAGATATGAAGGTCATATCACAAATTGGACATACATTGGGTGATCGCTTCTTGGGTGAAGGAGGCAATATTACCGATGATGATGATGATGCGCCCGTATTTTCTAACGACGTGAGGGGTTGGCGTTTCGGTGGAGGAGGTGATGTTGTTTTTAAAGGTGGCGGCGGCGTCATATAGCGTTTACGTTGAGCATTTACCCCATGAACCGTTCTGAGGTGATTGTATAAATTATCAACTCGCGAAAAGTGTTTTTCGCAGATGTGACAGGTAATGTCCAATTCGCGCACATCGCCGTGTTTCACCCGTAAATGTCGGTTGAGGTTGTGTTTGAGGGTAAACACACTACCACACTTTTCGCACGGAAACATTTTGGAGAGAGTTTATGATAAATGTTCGCGATCGATGCTAACACTGAACTAATGCATCGCTGGACTTGTGATTAGAGTTATACTAGACGTTATCAGAAAGTGGTCATGTGATCCTGGGTGCGGCAGGAAGTGACTCCCCGGCTCGTGCTGATTACGTGATCAAGCGGAAGCCGATGAGGAGTTTATTCTTTCCAAGTATTGCATCACATAGAAATTAATTTCCGACAAATTATTTAAACAGAATTCTTCAAGGACCACCTTAGGCGTACTGTCCAACTGTAGAGATTTAATATATCGGCTAAAATTTAGCCCATCCAAAAGATTCAATTTATAATTAATTAGCGTCTCCATCGCTAAAATCTTATCGGCGTCCGTTGAATGAAGTAATATCGGTATAAATACGTTACTTTCAGGATCCTCAATCTCATATGTTAGATATAGGTAATCGTCATCGTCAAATTCGATCTTTAGGTTCCCTTCAGCCAATAGCAGGGTCCGCGGGAAAACCTCTACATTGAAACGCATTAGTTTCAGGGTAGAAATTAGTTGCTCCCAATCTTCGCGTAAAAAGGTGATTTGATGCGATTGAGATTCCAAACCCTTACATGTTTTAACTATAAACTTTACACAATTTATACCCCCTCTAGCGGCACTAATTCCAACTTTAATGTTGAAAGCCTCACTTGAAAATTGCGTTTCACCAATAAATGCAGTCTCATTCTTTATCAATTCACGATACCGATTCCACTGCAGGTCGATGGGATTCCAATAATCGAAGACGGGTTCCTCTTCACAGACAACGCTCACTCCTTCGCCCTCCATTGCTGATATACTACTGAATTTAAATGTGTGAAGGTGGTGAATATATTTTATCATCCCCACCCCCTCCACAAATTTTCCCGCGTTAACTGTTTTGAGTCCATGTTTTCGGTACAATGAATGAATACTTACTGACTAATATGTGTGCTTATTTTAGTGTTGATATAGTGTTGTATTGATGCTGCTTAAACAGATAATTTGTAACAGATCCGTTTTAACCAACTGTCCTATCCGACCAACCGCTTTTATCTGGTCAGTTCGGTTGTCCGATTATCCGCCTGTCTTATCAGACCAACCGCTTTTATTGGTCAGATCGGTTGTCCGATCATCCGCTTTTATCTGGTCAGTTCGGCTTTAACCGACTGTCTTATCCAACTGGGTCGGACGCGTCGAGAGTGGCGGACATCGCGGTGATGGAGGGTCCAGGTGAGTTTGGGCGGGGGTGAGTATATGTGTTATGTTGTCCCGCGTTGGTCTTTGTTTGTTTAGGTCGAGATGTTTGGGCAGTGGTTTTGCTGGTATGCGGGGCCCCGCCTCCACGTGGCAGGGATGGTAACTTCTCCCTTGGGGAGAAGGCAAAGTGGGCGAGTATATATGAGAGAGAGTGTTTGGAGCGGTTATGGGCTATGCCCGGGTGCCGCATGTTCTGTCGAGTTTGTTGTGTGTGTCTTATCCGACCAACCGCTTTATTGGTCAGATCGGTTGTCCGATCATCCGCCTGTCTTATCCGATCAACCGCTTTATTGATCAGATCGGTTGTCCGATCATCCGCCTGTCTTATCCGATCAACCGCTTTATTGGTCAGATCGGTTGTCCGATCATCCGCCTGTCTTATCCGATCAACCGCTTTATTGGTCAGATCGGTTGTCCGATCATCCGCTTTTATCTGGTCAGTTCGGTTTTAACAGGCCGATACTGATTCTTCAAACCAAAACCCAACTTTCGTTTTACTTTCATTGCGTTAGTAACAATGCATCTTCTGCTAACACTTTATCTGCTTTATGTCGATTCCGCAAATCCGTGTATTGTGTATATGCTAAATCGTGTCGTTTACTCACTCTATCAAGCTCATTAATACCAGGATCTCCATGTATTAATCGTTTCGTGAGATTTGTTCCCGGGCCACAGAACTGATAGTCGGGTAAACGACACGATTTAGCATATACACAATACACGGATTTGCGGAATCGACATAAAGCAGATAAAGTGTTAGCAGAAGATGCATTGTTACTAACGCAATGAAAGTAAAACGAAAGTTGGGTTTTGGTTTGAAGAATCAGTATCGGCCTGTTAAAACCGAACTGACCAGATAAAAGCGGATGATCGGACAACCGATCTGACCAATAAAGCGGTTGATCGGATAAGACAGGCGGATGATCGGACAACCGATCTGACCAATAAAGCGGTTGATCGGATAAGACAGGCGGATGATCGGACAACTGATCTGATCAATAAAGCGGTTGATCGGATAAGACAGGCGGATGATCGGACAACCGATCTGACCAATAAAGCGGTTGGTCGGATAAGACACACACAACAAACTCGACAGAACATGCGGCACCCGGGCATAGCCCATAACCGCTCCAAACACTCTCTCTCATATATACTCGCCCACTTTGCCTTCTCCCCAAGGGAGAAGTTACCATCCCTGCCACGTGGAGGCGGGGCCCCGCATACCAGCAAAACCACTGCCCAAACATCTCGACCTAAACAAACAAAGACCAACGCGGGACAACATAACACATATACTCACCCCCGCCCAAACTCACCTGGACCCTCCATCACCGCGATGTCCGCCACTCTCGACGCGTCCGACCCAGTTGGATAAGACAGTCGGTTAAAGCCGAACTGACCAGATAAAAGCGGATGATCGGACAACCGATCTGACCAATAAAAGCGGTTGGTCTGATAAGACAGGCGGATAATCGGACAACCGAACTGACCAGATAAAAGCGGTTGGTCGGATAGGACAGTTGGTTAAAACGGATCTGTTACAAATTATCTGTTTAAGCAGCATCAATACAACACTATATCAACACTAAAATAAGCACACATATTAGTCAGTAAGTATTCATTCATTGTACCGAAAACATGGACTCAAAACAGTTAACGCGGGAAAATTTGTGGAGGGGGTGGGGATGATAAAATATATTCACCACCTTCACACATTTAAATTCAGTAGTATATCAGCAATGGAGGGCGAAGGAGTGAGCGTTGTCTGTGAAGAGGAACCCGTCTTCGATTATTGGAATCCCATCGACCTGCAGTGGAATCGGTATCGTGAATTGATAAAGAATGAGACTGCATTTATTGGTGAAACGCAATTTTCAAGTGAGGCTTTCAACATTAAAGTTGGAATTAGTGCCGCTAGAGGGGGTATAAATTGTGTAAAGTTTATAGTTAAAACATGTAAGGGTTTGGAATCTCAATCGCATCAAATCACCTTTTTACGCGAAGATTGGGAGCAACTAATTTCTACCCTGAAACTAATGCGTTTCAATGTAGAGGTTTTCCCGCGGACCCTGCTATTGGCTGAAGGGAACCTAAAGATCGAATTTGACGATGACGATTACCTATATCTAACATATGAGATTGAGGATCCTGAAAGTAACGTATTTATACCGATATTACTTCATTCAACGGACGCCGATAAGATTTTAGCGATGGAGACGCTAATTAATTATAAATTGAATCTTTTGGATGGGCTAAATTTTAGCCGATATATTAAATCTCTACAGTTGGACAGTACGCCTAAGGTGGTCCTTGAAGAATTCTGTTTAAATAATTTGTCGGAAATTAATTTCTATGTGATGCAATACTTGGAAAGAATAAACTCCTCATCGGCTTCCGCTTGATCACGTAATCAGCACGAGCCGGGGAGTCACTTCCTGCCGCACCCAGGATCACATGACCACTTTCTGATAACGTCTAGTATAACTCTAATCACAAGTCCAGCGATGCATTAGTTCAGTGTTAGCATCGATCGCGAACATTTATCATAAACTCTCTCCAAAATGTTTCCGTGCGAAAAGTGTGGTAGTGTGTTTACCCTCAAACACAACCTCAACCGACATTTACGGGTGAAACACGGCGATGTGCGCGAATTGGACATTACCTGTCACATCTGCGAAAAACACTTTTCGCGAGTTGATAATTTATACAATCACCTCAGAACGGTTCATGGGGTAAATGCTCAACGTAAACGCTATATGACGCCGCCGCCACCTTTAAAAACAACATCACCTCCTCCACCGAAACGCCAACCCCTCACGTCGTTAGAAAATACGGGCGCATCATCATCATCATCGGTAATATTGCCTCCTTCACCCAAGAAGCGATCACCCAATGTATGTCCAATTTGTGATATGACCTTCATATCTACCACCCACCTACGAGCGCATCTCAGATTGGAGCATACATCGCCGGTCGAGGGTGAAGAGTGCGTCGACAGGTTGGAGTCATGTTTTAAAGGCAGGGTTTGCACATATAGAATCGCTGATGTATTACCCGATGATGATATACCAACATTCCTAAAAAGATCGGAAGCGCCCGTTAAACGACTGATTGAGGGTAGTCTTGATGGTTATGGTCCTTCAATAAAGGTGCAAATTGAGTTTCTGGCGAATTTTGTTAAAGCGGCGTTTGATGAGAATGGGGATGAGGATGTGGTGATGTCGGAGAAAAACTTTAACTGCAAATTTCAAGTGATTTCATCAGGTACGGATTTGCATGAGGCGTACGTTGAAATGTGTCGGGAAATTTTAACCCAAACAGAAGAATTTCAAGAACGCGACTCTGGATGGGCCTTCTTCTCCGTATCACACCTCCTCCTCAACATAAATAAATTCGAGCCAATACCCGGATCGTCATACATACGTCTGCCCAAGGTGATTGTCGAAAAACATGCATGCATCAACATCAAAAACTACGAGGACGATGCATGCCTGGCGTGGTGTTTGACGGCAGCTCTTCACCCCGCGGAAATTAGCCAAGACCGGACTTCCAGCTACCCCCATTATAGTGACGCCCTTAATTTAGAAGGTATTACGTTCCCAGTTAATTTAAGAGATATTGTTAAGATTGAAAAATTAAATAATTTAAGTATAAATGTTTACGAGTTGTTAAATAGTAGTAAGGATAAATTCACGGTGGAAGGGCCAATTTATTTTACTAAACAGCGACGCGATGTTCATATAAATTTACTTTATTTATACGATAACGGTAAAGGTCATTTCGTTTTAATTCAAAATCTTTCAAGGCTAATTTCAAAGCAAGTATTTAACCATGGTCATTCTGTACACCTTTGCGATGGTTGTTTAACGCGATTTTCATCACAAGAACGGTTAAACGCACATCAACTGCATGATTGCAATCATGTAATGACCGTTTTACCTAAAACCGATTTAAAATCAAAACCTAATTTTTTCGGCTTATACACCCCCCAGAATATTTTAGAATTTAACAATTTTAAATTCACTCAGATGGCTCCTTTTGTTATATACGCTGATTTTGAGTCGATATTAAAGCCAATCGATTATTGTAAACAGAGTAGTTCTAAATCTTTTACTGAAAAAATTGAAATGCATCAACCGTATAGTTTTGCTTACTATATCGTTTCTACTATTGATAATAGTTTCAGCAAATTTGAAACGTATACGGGACCGGATGCACCACAAGTTTTTATATCTAAATTAATCGATGACGTCAAATTTATCTATAAAGAATATTTTAAAACCGTGAAACCAATGCTGCCTTTAACGACCGATGAGCAGCGGAATTTTGATTCGGCTAAAAATTGTTTTATTTGCCAAAATCCATTTAATTTAGAACAGGTTAAAGTTCGGGACCATTGTCACATAAGCGGTAAATACCGTGGCCCCGCCCATACAAATTGTAATCTAAATTTCAAACTTCAAAATTTTATTCCGATATTTTTTCACAATTTTAGTGGTTATGATTGCCATTTATTTATTAAGGAAATGGCTGATGCTGATAATGATGGACTTGATGTATTACCGAACAATAAAGAAAAATACATCAGTTTTAGTAAGAGGGTGTTGGTTGATAGAGAATTTGACAAAGCCAATATAGCCGGAAATGTTTTTTTCAAATTAAGATTTGTAGATTCATTTAGGTTTATGGCTTCATCATTGGATTCTTTAGCTGGAAACCTTGGAGAATTTGATTTAATTAATATACGTAAATTTTTTCCACACAATGATCAGTTTAGATTATTGAGTAAAAAAGGAATATTTCCCTATGGTTATATGGATTCTCTGGATAAATTAAACGTAACTTCCTTACCGCCTAAAAGCGCTTTTTTCAACAAATTAACATTCCAGGATATAACCGATGAGGAGTATTCCCATGCTCAATGTGTGTGGAAACAATTTAATTGTCAAAATTTAAAAGACTATTCCGATTTGTATCTAAAAACCGATGTTCTGTTACTAGCTGATGTATTTGAGAAATTCAGGCGAGTTTGTTTTCAAACTTATGGTTTAGACCCGGCTCATTACTATACGGCCCCAGGACTTTCTTGGGATGCCATGTTAAAGTTCACAAAAATTAAATTGGAATTACTAACGGATATAGATCAGGTCCATTTTATTAAGAAAGGTATCCGTGGAGGTATTTCACAATGCTCCCTACGACACGCTAAAGCCGATAATAAATACATGGAAAATCATGACCCCAATTCGCCATCAACGTTCTTAATGTATTGGGACGCTAATAATTTGTATGGGTGGGCAATGTCTCAATTTTTACCTGTTTCTGATTTTAGATGGTTACCTGAAAACGAAATTCAAAATTTAAATATTAATAATGTGCCAGATGATTCTGACTTTGGTTTTATTTTAGATGTAGATATCGCTTATCCCGAACATTTACATGATGCGCATAATGATCTACCGTTTTTAGCGGAGAATTTAATACCTCCAAACTGTAAATGTGAGAGCGATAAGCGATTAATTCCAAATTTATTCGACAAGCCAAACTACGTTATTCATTATAGAAATTTAAAGCAAGCCGTTGCTCACGGTCTTATTATTAGCAAAATTAATAGAGTTTTAACGTTTAAACAATCCCCCTGGTTAAAATGTTACATCGACAAAAATACGGAATTACGACAATCGGCTAAAAATGATTTTGAAAAGGATTTTTTTAAATTAATGAACAACGCGGTTTTCGGTAAAACGATGGAAAATGTCGATAAGCGAGTCGATGTAAGATTAGTAACCAGTTGGGAGGATATCCGGGCTGACGGAACCGCAGTTCGACCGCGCCTCGGAGCTCGAAGTTTAATCGCAAAATTAAATTTTAAAAATATTAAAATATTTACGGAATCGTTTTCGGCTATTCAAATGGAGCGGCTTCATGTCGTTTACGATAAGCCTATATACGTTGGTTTTACGGTTTTGGAACTTTCAAAATTACTAATGTATAATTTTTATTATGATTTTTTGAAACCAAAGTATGGTGAGAAAATTCGCTTATGTTATATGGACACCGACAGTTTTACCGTTTTGATTAATTCTGAAGATGTATATAAAGATGTTAAATCACATATAGATAAATTTGACACATCCAACTACAGTCCCGATAATCGGTTTGACATCCCATTACAAAATAAAGCGGTTTTAGGTAAGATGAAGGATGAAAATTGCGGAAAGGTAATGACGGAATTTGTGGGTTTGAGATCTAAAGTTTATGCGAATCGGGTTGCTGATGGGAGGGTTACCAAAAAGTCGAAAGGGGTTAAGAAGGCCGTAGTTAAAGAAAAATTAACGTTTCAAAATTATTTAAATTGTTTAAATTCAAAATCGGTTTTGTGTCGGGAGCAGTTATTATTTCGCAGTTTTAATCACGTGATATTCACTGTTTTGCAGAATAAATTGGCTCTTTCACCCAATGACTCCAAGCGATGTGTCGATGCCGATGGTATAAACACATTAGCTTGGGGTCATCATAGTATTAAGAGTAGAGTTTAAGTATGTTTTATATATATTAATAGTTAAGTAGACCTTAAGTAAAATGTAGTGTTTTTTTGTTTGTATTAAATTTATTTTTTTTATTTTCAATATATGTATTAACTTTATTTTTTGCGTTTATTATTCCTTTTGATTTTTTCCTATAAAAAAGTTTGTTGGTGAGTATTATTTATCACATTTCCGCTCGCTGATAAGAGTGAACGACTTCTCCTCTAGAACGTTATTTAAACGTCTTAACCAATTTCCTTCGGTAGCCGAGAGCGTAAGACGCCCGGCTTTCGACCAAACCTAGTCTAGGTTCGATCCCAACGCTCGCCAAGAAAAAAAAAATTAAAAAAAAATAAAATAAAAATATATATAAAAGGGCACTAGGGGGGTGGGGGGTGAAGGGGGTGGTGGTGTCAGGGGGTGGTGACGTCATTGCGTCGATGACGCGGATGACGTCAGCGAGTTGATGACGTCAGAAGGATTAAGGATTGACTTCCGCTCCAGAATCGGCATTTTCTATCTACTGACGCCCACCTATGCCCGCTTTGAATTTTCATCGTAAATATAGTTTAAAGTATTACGTACCTGGAGGTATATGATTTAGACCCACCATGATCCGCCTGTCGAAAATATGTTACATTTTAACACTACATATCCGTAAAATACGCAACTATTAGGAAATAAGTAATAATAAATGTTTACGCCAGCTTCAGCCCGCTGCAGTTATTGATTGTAAATATAATTTTGAGTATTATCTTATCAGTGGTGAATAATTTAAAACCATCTGGATCCAACTTTTGATTTATTTTATAGTGTTTCGCTGCAAATGCGATAAACTTTGGGAAGTGATTGTTTTCCGAAAATTAAGGTAGATGATTTATATACAAGAACCACATGCACATCGACACCCCTAGGTAACTACAACCCTCAAAAGTTGGAAAAAAATTTGCTACAAATTTGTCATTCCCCGATATCATTAGAAATCTTTTCTCCTTTAATATAATCAACAAGTGAGATGATATTGATGTTCCGCTTCACACATTGCCACTATCACTGATCAAGTTATAGTAAGTATAGCTAACAGTTCATTAAATTTTTGGTAATAGTTTATTTCATATCATATCCTGTATAGTATAGTGCTATTATTTTTGCTAATGTATTTTTTTTATTACAGCTGAAATTACGCGTATAGATCTATGCAATAAATTTCTTAAGGGAGGTTTTAGTAATAGAACTGAAACAGAGGTATTTAACGAAATACTAACATACATGAACGGGCGCGGACTTTTTCCAAACGAAACCCAAATAAAATCTTTTTTAAAGAAATGGGCAGAAAAATGGAGAAATTCTGGATATTCTTGGGAAAAATTTGTTGCCAAAAATCAACTTTGGTTAGATGACAAACCATTTAACAAATTATGTGATGAGAATGTGTCAGAACCTGGACCTTCGAAACGAAAATGTTTTGCAGATTTGTCAACCTCTCAAAAAAATAGAGTAACCAAAGGTAATAGATCAGCACGTGTTTGATATAATGTGGCTATAAAATTTATTTTTAGTAATAAAAGATAGTTACACGTCTGAAGAATTAGCGTATGCCGCCACATCTGCCCTTAGACAAGAGCATAAAATCGATGCAGCAAAAGCTGTAAAATTGGCTAGCTTAGTCCCAGAAGACGTATTGTTAGAGCATTTAATAGATCATCTGCAAAGAGTAAATCTTCAACAAAAAAACTACACATAGATGATACTGCTGATTTTGAAGATGCTCCTTTGAATGAATCGTATGATTCAGATTCTGATGACGACATACAATTCGATGAGGAAAGTTCCTTACCAGTCTTCGCAGAAGAATTTGAAGACACCATTTAATATAGTAAAGTATGTTTATTGAATTTAATAAACTGGTTGTATTTCATTTTTTTGTATATATATATATACCTATATATAATACCTACACATAACCAATTACCTATGCATAAATACATGTAGGTATACTTATCTTCTGCACCAATACATGTAGGTATATTATCTTCTATATACTATTCTCATTACATATCTTTTTTTATTTTATATCGTCCAAACTACTTGAATCTATTCTATGGAATATTTTATTCCTTTACTTTCTATTAGTTCCAATTACACAACAAGACCAAACTATGATGTCAGAATATTTTGGAGGGCCATAGAAACTACAATTTTAGAAATTTTACAATTCATTTTATTTATTTTTATTCTAATTTAGAGTGACAATTTTTATGAATAAAATTGGAGATGTGCTCAGATAAAGTACCTTCCGGTACACTTCCGGTTACGCGAATTAATTGAAATTTGATATTTGGATATTTTGCAAGATTATAATAGATCATACAAAATGGCATTCATCTACACCAATTTAAATTACAACTTTATATGAAAATGTGGAGGTGGGGTGTTCAGGTAAAGTGTCACTTCCGGTTAACTAATTTGGTCTAAATTTTGATACAAATCATCATATTTGTTATAATACCTATATACCAAATTTCATCAACGTAATAAATTTCTAAAGGTCTATGCGTCACTTTTTGCCATTTTGAACCACTGTGCGTCGTATGAGGGTTTTCGTCGCTCCAAGTATGAGTCTTTCGAAAATTAGTTATTCCATTTCTGGTAAAGCAGAATCAACCACTGGCAGAAATTTATGCGCTTGTTGTAATCCCCTGGTAACAAATGTTGCACATACGTAACGTGATATGGATACAATTGTTGCTCACGCAATGTTCGCCATACACTTACAGATGAAACATTGAAACTATGTGACAATTTTCTGGTGCTAGTAGAAGGAGATAGCCGAACAACATTGAGTTGTTTGTTCTTCAAAAGTGAATAAATTTGTGGTGTCTCCCATGATATACAAAATTTAAGTCTTCTTATTAGCTCATACGAAAACGTGCAGAAATAGTAAAACAGATTACTTATTTTTAAACTAATCATTAATTTTATTTTTTTTTTGTTTAATCATCTGTCAAACACAAAAGCGCTTTACAATTGTAATCCACGTCAATCTGATTAAATTCAAGACATTTAGATATTTAACTTTCCAATATCTATTGGTTGAATCCATGTTGCAAGTTTATCAAATGTTAAGTACGTAAAATATAAAATAAAATAACTTCTTTACTTGCCTTTTATTTATTTGTTGAGAAAGGTAAATGGAGTATAGACGTGAGTTACTTGATCATTTAATAAATTGAAATTTTTGTTTTTTTTGTGTTTGTCGATTTCATATATTTCTAACAAATCCATTTTAAAACCTTTGTGCAATGATGTATCAATTTAGCATTTTTATAGTTTATTTTGTCCTATTTCAACGGCATGCCTATATAGATTAGAATTGTCTTTTGTTTGACATTCATGTATTCTAGTTTCTAGTTTTCGACCCGTTTGTCCTACATATATATAGAACTACAGTTTGTACACTCAATAGAACAAACTTCACTCTTTTGAAGATAATTAGTTTTATTATGACAATTAGCTAAAAGTTTCAAAATTGAATTTTGATTTCAAAATGCCAGTGTGATGTTATTGTTAGAAAATATTTTCTTAGATTTGAAACTTAACGCATTAAAGGATATCGGTTTATATAAAATATTATTATTCGTGTTCTTTGTATATATTGGGTCTTGTTGTTTTGTAATTTTTGATATAGTTTATTAAAATTTATATATTTATTTCTGTAGGTATTTATTTTTATCTGCGATTTTAAATATATATTTTAATTCTTCATCTTTGTTATTGTTCGATAAAGGATATTTAAGGACTCTATTTATTAGATAGTGAAATCCTGCCATTTTGTGTGAAAATGTATGTGCGGAGTCATAAGGAATAATAGTACTCAATAGTACTCAATGTATTTGTTACGTCTTGTTAAGGTTAGATCTAAAAAATTAAAATTATTGTTTTTCTCTGTTTTTAAGGTAAAGTTTAAATTGTTATGTATTTTGTTTAGATAATCAAGAAAATTATTTAAAGTTTCGACATCCCCCTCCCAAATACAAAAAGCATCATCGACGTATCGTATCCATTTTACAATGTATTTAAAGATTTGTATTATTGATTATGAATTGTGTTTCTATATGATCTAGATATATGTCTGAAATGATACCGGATAAAGGCATTCCCATAGGTAGTCCTTGAGCAATTTTATAATATTCATCGTCAAATCTGCAGTAATTTTGCTCAATAATATGTTTAGTCATTTTATTAAGACCTTCAATTATGTTGTTGTTTTTATTTCTAAATGTATTCTTGAATATTGTTGACATTAAATTGAGTGTTAAGTCTGTTGGTACGTTTGAGTATAAATTACTTACATCAAAAGATTTGTTGCCTTTATAAAATCAATGGAGTTTGATGTGGTAAATGATGGTTTAAAATTTATTATTCGTAATACATTCAGCATAAAGTTAGCTAGTTTAGAGGCAGGAAAGTTTTTGAAGCATATTTTCTTTATGTAATTTTGGCAATGAATGTAGTTTGGGAATTGTTGGGTTCATGTGTATAAACTTGTTGCTGAAAAAAATTATTATTGCCATGTGATTGATTTAGATTTGGGGAAAATTCGATTAGTGTCTCCTTATATTGATTGATAATTTTTTTTGTTTTTCTAATGATTGTATCTAATGAATTTTTGTTTAGTTTCACATAATTATTCTGTATTATATTGTTATATTATATTGTATTATTATATTAATTATAAATGTATATTTAAAATATATTGATTATATTTATAAAAATATTAATAAATATTAAATAAATATATTAATATTTAATTATATTTATTATTGATAAATATATTAACAATAAATATATTATTATATTATATTGTATTATATCTGTATTAATTATTTATATATTCTTTAGTTTTATGATTATATTCTTCTCTATTGATAATGACAATACCAGTTCCCTTATCTGCTTTACGAACTACACAAAATACAGAAAAAACTTGAAATAGACAGGTAAGGCAAAGTAAGAGGGATTGAGTTAGAGAAGAAGAGATGATACAAAATTAATTTTTGAATTTTATAATGTTTTGAGAAATATGTTCTGTGGAAATGTTTTATACTTTTATTACCATTTTGTAGCATTTTAGTATTTTGAGGTAAATTTTTAATTATAATTTTATAAATATTTTGTATATTTATTAACTTTTAAAGAAATATTAAAAAAAATTACATATTGTTGAATAATCAAAATGTCGATCTTCATATTTGAAAGCTCGTAACCGGTATCGAACAAATAAATAAAAGGCAAGTAAAGAAGTTATTTTGTATATTACATACTTAGCATTTTCAATATTTCGATAAAAAATTAATTTGAGACTTATGTTTATATAAACTTTCCTGTTTACTTCATATTAGCGAACGTATCCCTGAAATAGTGCCGTGCAATTCTGAAACACCTGTATAATAAACTGCCCTTGGAAATTAGAACACTCCAAAAAAATAATTTTTTAAATGTTATGAGGGAGTTTTTACTGATTTTTGTGTTTTTGTATGTGGCGAGTGTAAGTATACAGGGTGACAAAACAAAATACCTTCTATGGTAACCATTATAACATTAAAAGTAAAATTAGACATAATGAAAAGTTGGCGATTGTTGACTCCAGGTTCATTGTGTATATCAATAATAAAAGAAGAAGGAAAGAAAATCCTTTTTTCACAATGATATAAATATTTATTTATTTCTTTTCAATCTGTACTACACGTGTTTCGCTTTTTTCTTAAAAGCGTCATCAGGTACAACTGTATTAAATTAAAATTAGAAAAGTTAAAAATAAGTTGATTTTATGAAATAAAATATAATTACCGTCAGTTACATCAGAGGTTGCAAGAAATTAAGCGAAGAGAAAAATGCGAAAACATTGGGTGATCCTGAACTCTCGTCATTAAACGTTGAAGAAGCAAATACCAATCTTTTCTTTAATTTAAAATTATTGAAAAATATGAAATTTTGTTTTTTTGTTGTTTGACATTATTAATGTTGAAAATGCAAAAATCTGAATTATAACTAATTATAAAACATTAATAATGAACGCTGATGTTAACGTTAAATTATTATTAAAGCCCAAGGGCGGCGTGACTGTAATGGCTGAAGGCAAAACGTGGTAATTTCTTTTTCAAGTAACAGTAAAAGTTAGATGAAGAACATTTCTAAAATAAATAAAATATAAAATGTCAATAAAGCAAGTTAAAAATGATAGTATCAAAGATGAACAAAAATCAGTCAGAAGTTAAAAAATTTTTTTTTTTAATAATTTACCTTAATCTAGAGAGCCGTGTGCTTATATCTACGTTTCGAAACGGTCTGACGAGTTTATGAAATAATTGAAAACAACAAAATATATCTAGAAAGAGATAACTGTTGATAAAATGTGACAAGTCTCTCAAAGAACGGGAATTTCGATATTACAGGAAACTGGAAAAGAGTCTTTTATTGAAAAAATCTGTAAATTCATTTATTAAAAGATGTGAATTATTGTTGTTATAGGATCTGATGTAATATTCTTCGTAAAGATCCATCTTTTTTGATTTCTTTAAATGTTTTAAAAGGGATATGTTAGAAAGATTTGACTTAGATAGATAAGATAGATAAGATTTGTGAACAGAATTTCTTCATCTTTAATGGAAAACATTATCGCATGTCCGATGGTTTACCCATGGGCTCTCCTATCTCAGGAATCATGGCTGATATCTTTGTGAATAATTTCGAGAAAACTCTTTTTTCTGAGAAATACGCTTTGTTCACCAAAGACATAATTTTCTACAAAAGATACGTAGACGATATATTAGTAGTATTTAATGGTAATAAAGCACAACTATTTGCCCTTACTAATGTATTTAATAACATATGCATACTCGACTTTACCACCGAAATAGAGAAAGACTCTAAAATTAACTTCTTGGATATCACAATTTCTAAAAATATTTCTGAGTCATCACTTAACTTTAAAGTATTCCGAAAAGATACAGCAACTGATACGATTATACCTAAATCCTCTTTCTCCTGTTCACAACATAAATATGCTTCATTTCGTTTTCTCTTTAACAGATTACTAAATTTTCCTTTACAGCATTCTGATTTTATTACCGAATTGAAAAACATAATAAAAATTGGTTTAAATAATGGCTACTCTCTTCAAGATATTCAAAACATTTATAATAAAACTCAAAACAACTTTACCAACAATCTTATCTTCCCCAGAATCAATGAAAAACTTAAATTTATCTCTATTCCATTTCACCCTAATATTCAAAATACTTTCAACAATATTTTTAAATCTCATAAAGTTACAACTGTATTTTCCACTAATAATAAATTAGGTCAATTAATTGTTAATAACAAACATAGATTTAACCTTAACCAAAAGAGTGGCATTTACAAACTTGACTGTGGGGATTGCGATTGTTTTTATATTGGTCAAACGGGACGTAACATAAAAACCAGATTCAAAGAACACATCTCTAAAAATAATTCAGCATTTTTTAAACATCTTGAAGAAACAGGACATAAGTCAAATCTTTCTAACATATCCCTTTTAAAACATTTAAAGAAATCAAAAAAGATGGATCTTTACGAAGAATATTACATCAGATCCTATAACAACAATAATTCACATCTTTTAATAAATGAATTTACAGATTTTTTCAATAAAAGACTCTTTTCCAGTTTCCTGTAATATCGAAATTCCCGTTCTTTGAGAGACTTGTCACATTTTATCAACAGTTATCTCTTTCTAGATATATTTTGTTGTTTTCAATTATTTCATAAACTCGTCAGACCGTTTCGAAACGTAGATATAAGCACACGGCTCTCTAGATTAAGGTAAATTATTAAAAAAAAAAAATTTTTTTAATTTCTGACTGATTTTTGTTCATCTTTGATACTATCATTTTTAACTTGTTTTATTGACATTTTATATTTTATTTATTTTAGAAATGTTCTTCATCTAACTTTTACTGTTACTTGAAAAAGAAGTTACCACGTTTTGCCTTCAGCCATTACAGTCACGCCGCCCTTGGGCTTTAATAATAATTTAACGTTAACATCAGCGTTCATTATTAATGTTTTATAATTAGTTATAATTCAGATTTTTGCATTTTCAACATTAATAATGTCAAACAACAAAAAAACAAAATTTCATATTTTTCAATAATTTTAAATTAAAGAAAAGATTGGTATTTGCTTCTTCAACGTTTAATGACGAGAGTTCAGGATCACCCAATGTCTTCGCATTTTTCTCTTCGCTTAATTTCTTGCAACCTCTGATGTAACTGACGGTAATTATATTTTATTCCATAAAATCAACTTATTTTTAACTTTTCTAATTTTAATTTAATACAGTTGTACCTGATGACGCTTTTAAGAAAAAAGCGAAACACGTGTAGTACAGATTGAAAAGAAATAAATAAATATTTATATCATTGTGAAAAAAGGATTTTCTTTCCTTCTTCTTTTAATAATGAAAAGTGACTTGAATATAAAAAAATCTTTCATTTGTAGTTGAAAAACTTAGTATACAATTACTACAACAATTTAAATTTTTGTTTTCAATGAATGATGATTCTCTTGAAGCTGTATTTGCATCAATAACAGGAAATCGATCATGCAGTAAACAAAGAATTGTTCTTAAAACTGATTATATACAAATGTTATGGTTTCTTTGATAATGATATTCTAGAAGGAAGTGATGATTTTAGCTGATGTTCAACCTGGAAGTAATATTTTTGATCTCATTTGTGATAAATACAAAGGTAACACCCGACTCGAAAAAACATTTAATAAAACATAAATTGGAGTTAGAGCTTTTACAGTATTTAGAGGACAGAAAAACAAATAAAGAAATCTTCCATGATTACAAATAAATAAAACATATATTTCTAAAATATAATACCAACATATCATCAGCTGCAGTTGAACGATTGTTCAATTTTGCAACCTTGATTAAATCGTCACGAAGACTTGCTATATCTGATAATTTTTTCAAAATTATAAGATTTTAGTTCATTTGTTTATTATATTTTTTAAACAACTTAAAATATTTAAATAATCTTAAGTTAATGCTTAATTCTTAAACATACTTTATGTATAACCATTTAAAAGTTGTTAAGTACTAACTAGGAACTAGTTTAAAAAGCTAATAATAAAAATATAATAAAATAAAATAAAAAGATATTTGTTTTATTTTTCATTTATTTATTTGTTGGTCTAGTTTTTTTTTCTATGCATTTTTGTAGATACGTTATTGGATTTTTAAACCTTAAAAGTACATTTTATGATGTAGTTAAAAACGTAGTTAGATAATTAACAACTAACTACTTGGTAGTTACTAATAAAAGTACAATGTTGTAAAAGTAGCTTAACTACCAAGTAGTTAAACATTTTTTGGTGAAAGTAGTTTGCCCAGCTCTGACTGTTATCTTGTTCAGAATCATCGTGTATTCAAAATATAATGTAAAATAAAGTTTTTAAACATGTTAATAATCATAATATAATTATTGCTCAGAGTAATTATATTGTTCATAACTATCATTTCCATAATTAGGATATTCATTATGTAAGTATTCACTATTGTTAAAACTTTGATAAACGTCATAAGAAGCACTGTTTTGAACATGTTGAAGCATATTTAGAATCTCCTTGTTCTGAAGTTTAATATCTTGTAATTCTACTTCAAAAGTATTCATTTTAGCTTCATATAAATCAAATTGATCTCTTGATTTTTCGTTGAGCCCATTTTCCATCGTTTTAATCTTAATGAAAATTTCTTCAAGAGTTTTTCGTATTTCGACCATTTTTTCAGATTCTTGCTGGTATAAAGTTTCGGTCCTTTTAGCTTGACTAGTAATATAGCTTTTAATATCATTTTTTATAGTATCAATTTGAACCATAAATTGGTCTACACTCTTTTTTCGATTGTTCTCATTTTCAATGGAGACACTATTAATTAATTTCTTTGTATCTTCAGCATTATTTTTAATTTCTAAATTTAGCTTTGAAATTATTTCATTTTGATTTAATTCAATTCTTGTTAATTGAGTCGATAGTTCATTAATCTTTATATCATTTTCTTTTATTAATTCCTTTAACGATTCTGTGACAATTTTATTTATACTCAAAGTAACATCTTTATTAATTAAATTAATGATGTTATTTGAAATAGTATCTACATATTTTTTTAATTTTTTCAATAGTTCTGAGTCATTTATTCCAATGCTGTTTGTTTTATGGAATGTTTCTATCAACTGTCGATTCACATCAAGCTTATTAGCAATAACATAATTGATAGAATGTTTGAGTTCATTTATTTCGTCTACTTGTTGTTTATTAAGCCTTTTTAAACTGTCATGTAACGTTAGAAAATTATTAAGATGAAGATTTTGTGAATTCGAATTTTCTGTTAACGTCGTTATTTTATTGGCACTCGCAATAATTTCTGTTTGAATATTTTCAATAACATCGGAAATATTATCAATTTTCTTACAACAAAGTTTGTCTGTATCACAAGACTGCGATTGAGTAAAGTGCAGGATATCGCTTAATTTGCTTTGAACACTGAAAATTTAAGAAAATTCTTTTCTTAATCTTAAATTAGCCAATTCATTAAAGTACTTACCTTTTTAATACCGTGGCAGTGTGTTTGTCATGCATAAATAGCTGTTGCTCTATTTTATCTATTGCGTAATATTTCTATATAAAAATAAATATGATCGTATTTTTCGAAACTTACTTAATATAAATTCGACGTTTGGATTTGCAGTTATAAATACATTATGATCCACAATAACGTTAATAAACACTATGATTAAAAACACAATTCTGTTCATTGTTTCTTCTAAAGACGTTGTTTACACATGGAGGCTAAAGCCGAATAACAATCGACTGAAATAATGTTAACAATGACCGTAGTAAGAAACGAAACCACAAAATGATAAGAAGCACGTGACAAAATTTGTGTCCTATATTTGGCTTGAAATTATAAGCCAATAATTATGACTTCTCGCTACCACATCGAAAAACTAATAAATAAAGATCCGGTTTAACGATAATTGCAAAAATAATTTCTCTTTATCGCTCCGTTACATGTTCAAGGAGCACTCAAAGACCTATACGAAGTTAGTCTCAATAAGATAGAATTGTACATGTATAGATTTAAGTTCTTTAATAAAACGTTTAAATTATTTTAAAGTGTTTATTAATGTGCTTAAAAAAGCTCAATACTAAATCGCGTAGCGAGTGTCGGCGATTTGAAACGACACACGCGGAAGACGGAAAAAATGTATAAATTATTAATTACAATTGTAACCTATTCATACACTTTGGTTTCTTTATCAGCATCGTACGATAATTCAATAATGTAGTGTTAACTTCCTTATATAGTCATTGCGGTTGGATGGTGTAACTATAGTACTTAATTTGACTATAGAAGAAAACTAATTCTTGGCCAAAACGAAAATAATAATGCCCGATTAGAAATCTTTTTTTAATTTCGTTAAAAAGGCCAAATTATTGAAGAATACGTTACAAAAATAATGCGTTTTAAGTGGTCACAACTACGGTGAAAATTCTAAAGCATAAATAATCAAAAATATGCGCTAAAAAACGTTTTCTTAATATAATCTCATAAAATGGCCTTAAATTTTGTAATAAACTTTGCTATTTATTATTATTTTTTTTGATTTTGCATTTTGTTCATATATTCTTGATTATTCTACCTCGTCGACCTCGCAGTTATCCTATTGATGCTATTACTTTTTTTTCAAAATACATGCAGGATGTTATGTTAAATTTTGATATTAATTCCAGAGTAATACACCCTGTTATTAATAGGGAAATACTTTTAATGAAGAATGCACTAATAGAGAACATCAATTATTTTTTAAGATTGACAAGAAAGAATGAATTATTATAAAGTCGGATTTTTAACCACACGAGTAAGTAATCCAGATAGGAGCACCTAATTCTCATTTTTACACGAATTTTATTTAACATTAAATAAAAAGTTGTCCTTTTATGCAAATTGTTTTTGTTTTAACACGATTTTCAATATTCCTAGAATATTTCTTGGATCATACAGTAAGCAGAAAATAAAAATTAACAAATTTAAAATGAGTAATTATGCAAATTCTTAACTGAACTATTACAAGCATTTTTTTAATATCGTAATTTTAGTTAGAATGGATACGACGTTCCCAAAGAATTTGTATAAAAGGAGAATTAGGTGTACAGGGTGGTCCAAATAGGACACTTTTAAAGGGAAACTCCTCTTTCTATAAGAGATAGAGGAAAAATGATATCATTGTCTAAGGATCGGTTTTTATAACAAACTTAATGGCGGAAACCGAATTTCGATATCTCGTTTTTTCTGTGAAAACATTTTAAGCATAAATTTTCCTTCCCCAAAATATAGCAAACTTGATATCTCCTTCAAGATTTCTTTGAAATATACAACTCGGAAGCTATCCAGGAAGGTGGCAACCTTTTAATGATATTTTATACGTTAAAGTAGAGTCATGGAAAATATGATAAAATTTTAAAGGTCGTGGAGGTCTTTTTTTGAAAATGAAGAAATTACTTGCATATCAAATTGCAGGTTGAACCTTCCTTTTTAAAATGATATATAACTCATTGCTTAATTTTGAAATCAATTCTACCTAAGAAAAATATGCCTATAAAAAAAGGCATATTTTTGAAAAATACCTATAAAAAATGATAAAATTTGAAAAATCGTGGTCTTATTTTTGAAAATAACAAATGACTTATATAGCAAATTGAATATTGAACCTTCGTCTTTCAAATGATATATAACTAGTTGTTTCAATTTGAAATCGATTCAAATTGACACTGATTAGCGAGGTCAAGAATTACCGGCCCAAAATGGCTTTACTTCCATTTGTGACTACTTAACCAAAAAGATATTAGCAGTGCATAGCTGCCAAGCATGTGCTGCTATGTTCAAAGATGAAAATTTACGAAATTTAAAAAATTTAATTTTAACTTATTTTAACTTATTTTCTTCTGAAAATAATTATGGCAATTTAATTGCACCAAATAATTTGTTTTCAAATTAGAAGTATTTTATGACGTGTATCCGAGTATATTACACAAAAGAAGGGTGGGTAGCCAATTTTTAGAAGATTTAAAAACAATAGAGCACCATTTTGATTGTTCAAGTTTTCCTACTAAGTTTTTATTAAGCTTATTTATTAGATATTTATTAGAAAATTTCATAATCGGAATATGAAAAAATAGTTGTGAAAGCATTTCGATCTCTTACTTCGGTAGAAATTCGGAATGCCACACACACCGGGATTTTAAAAGAATCCATAAATTTATGTAAGTTGAGGGCAACTAGTTCGATATTTACTATAGTTATTTCTTTGAAGTTGTTATTTTCGAGTGTAATTACGAAAAATTAATATTTATTGTTATTATTGTGTCTGTCAAAATTTTGAAACTGAAATAATTAAAGAATGGTGCATTCTAACCATATGATGATTGTATCAAATTGTATTAAAATGTAGCGGGGATCTCAAAAATTCAATACCTCTAAAAAAGTACCTCTAAAAAAGTAACCATGTTTAATCCAAAAATACAAGTTCTTTTTAATAAGAAGTAATGACAATAGCAATAACAATAACACATAAACTCAGAAATAATATAATATATACAGTAAACTCTCGATATAGCGAACACGCACGGGGAATGCAAGCCGTTCGCTATAATGGGATGTTCATAATTTCGCTGTAACGAATTAGTTCGTTATATATTATGTATAATAGAAACATTGAGAGCAAAAGTGGACTAACCCACATATATTATATGCTGGGGTTAGTCCACTTTTGCACTCAACGCCTCAATAATAAATAAGATCTTGGGATGTTTAGAAACATATAAACATCGACTATGTAATAAGTTTATTTGTATTTTGTTCATATTGTAATTAACATTTTTTTAAAGAAATCATTTATGGCGCTTTGCTTTGAAACCGGTTTTGTTCATCTTAAACATTCTTTAGTAATTTTATTCAAAGAATTCGCAAAACCTTCAGAAATGTTCTCTTTTGTATCAGCAAACCTTTAAATTGTGATATAAATAATGAAGTCGATAAGAAATCAGATGTGGGTCACCTTTGTATAGTATAGAGAGCCGCTAAAACTTCAGCTCTTGTAGGGGGTGTTACATTTACCATTTCTTCCTCATCACCTTCATCGCTTTCTTCATTTTCTTTCCATTCTTATCCTGCATTCACTAATGGTAAATCGATTCCAATTGCTTTTCATCAAAACTAATTCATCAAAACTAACTTGTTTAGGTATTGACAAGATGTGTTGATAATTTTCCCATTCTACATCAGTAAATTCAGCCTACAATGCAGACAATAAAAGCATGTAAAATAAAAAGTTACTAAGAACTAATTATCGATGAATGCTTACCATCGTTAACTGATTTTCCTCATTTTCTTCTTGAATCTTTCCGTACTTCTCTTAAGGCCGTTAAATCCTAATGTTTCTAGTTCTCAGTTTAGTGTTAATTCTGAAGCTATGTTGCGTTGGGTAGGATTGGGTTCCGTCTTAAAAGAGGTACAACTAAATCTAAAGGCTAGTAAAACGCGCTTAAACGCAGGTTTTCTTTCGGAAAGTGCACACACTTGACATAGGTGATAATTGCGATGTAGACATGGAAGCTATTGTTTGTATTTGGACCCTTTACAGATATTCTAAAAGGAAATTCAATTTCTTCCGAAGAGAAACAGGTTGTATGTCGTGTTTGCTAATATGTCCCGCTGTCCGTTATAATTCTGCCACATTTTTATATAACTTCTGAGCAACTTAAGCGGTCTGGTTAACATTTTTCTCATCTCTTCTGTGCCGTCATATACTCAATGATTGGTAGGTTTGACGCTAACCCTCCTGTTCTTGGGTGAATCTGGATATTTTTTTCAATTTGATTGAATCCGCTATTTTAGCCCTTTTCTTCAGTTTTAGCAGGAAAATCTTTTGAAAATTTTCGTTTCATGGAGGAGTAAGAAGACCTTTAAATCTGAAGTTGAGATGATGTACATCACTTCAAATACATCAGTTCATACTTTGTCCAAGAAATACTAAGGCGTTTTTGAGGTTAAAAGTCTGTGATAGAAAACGACGCAATGAAGCTGTTTATGTTTACCCATGTTCAACCAACCCAACCTGACCAATTTATAAGAGTATGTAGTCCCTGAACACAAAGATGATCATCCCTCAACTAACAAATCGGCGTAATTAAATCGAGGTAAAACCATGGACTGGCATAACGTACCTTTGGTGTGAACGCCCAGTATGTGTCGATTTAATTAATTTAGCTTAAGCCGCGTCGAGAACATTACAAAATATGATTGCGAAATCTTAAATCGGATTCAAATTAGAGTCATTTATGTGTATATTGATGCACTTGGAGTATTGTTGAACGTTTCTACTTCAAAGACACCAAAGACCTTAATGGAATTCAGTCTAAGGATAATTTTTTCTGCAAACTGAGAAACAATACGTAGTTTCCTTCGAATATTGTACTCCCCACTACTGGACTCCTCGAGGTTGCAAGATTTATCAAGTGTGTTGTCAGTGCGTTGAATCCTAGGTACTACATATTCTACTTGCCTTTGCATTACTCAAGGTTCATATTTTATGACCTGAATCAGGACCGATACTACAATTTACTGCTCCTTCACGAGGTGTTACTCTACCATACCAAAAGTATAGGATCTAAACTTGTTAGTCGATAAAATGGCTTAGGGCTTGTACTATAATTGAACTTGAGAATAGTATTTAATTAGGAGTTAAACAGTGAATTGCTATTCGTTGTTGACACCTTTCTTTTCAAAATTACACGATTAATTGAAGAATCAAATTACCTCTCATGTAACTCGAAGCGTACGACGAATGTCAGCAAAACGCGCGCTTTAACGATAAACCTCGAATCGCGCGTTAATCTGATGTTTAGTAGAAAATGCACGTTCAAATATGTACGCCCCTATAAATGAGTAAATAAACTTAAACGCGCTTGACCGCGCGCTAGCACCTTGTCTGTACTAGCCTTAAATGTTTTTCGTTTTAGGTCTAGTATTAGCTCTAGTAAGTGTTGGCTCTATTGAGTTAGGATAATAGTTATTTATTATAAAAGTGATACTAATGAATCTAATGGTGATGTTATTATTTCTTAAAAAAGAAGAAAGTTTTATAGAAAAAAATATTTTACTACTACCACTCCTTTTAAGTAATATTCGATTAAAGTTATTACGTTTGAAATTCGTTGTTAACAAACAAAATTGAAGTCGGCTTTTAAAACCTAGTTACCGAATTAAACGTTGTTACACACGCATTATAATGTCATTATTTTCATTAGTTGTATTAATCTATCGTCAAATTATTCATTGTTAAATTGATAATTTGTTGCCGGTTAGTGATATCTGTTTGTGGACAGATTATACGTAGTTAAAAGTGAATTTCGGTAGAAAGTGAATTAACCTAAATTAGTGAAATGCTGCCTTTTTCAAATTTAGAAGCTTTCGACATGTTAATTGTTTTGGGAGAATGCAGACAAAATTACACAGCAGCTGAAAGGTGTATGCTGAAAGACATCCTCAGCATGTCCATCAATCCTTCAATCTTTTTCAGAAATTGGCAAATACATTCTATTTGTGCCATAGGGCAGGTGCAACCAACAATGTTTGTAATAAGAAGAAACCTGATATTCTCGCTGGAGTAATTGTTGATCCGCATATTTCAACGAGAGAACTTGAAAACTTGAACAGAATTTTGAAGGATCACAAATTCCATTAAAACCACATGTATATGTACTAAGAATTAAGTGAGAATGATTTTCAAGGTCCAGTCATTTTTTGTAATTCGTTGCTAAATAAAGGTCCCCACTTCTTATTGAGTTTTATGGACTGACGAAGCTAGTTTTAAAAGCACTGGAGAAGTCAATATTCGCCATGCTCATTACTGGTCATAAACAAACCTTACTGGCTACAAACTTTTGACAATCAACACCTTTGGAGTGTTAATATGTGGTGTAGTATCCTTGGTGGATCTATCATAGACCCTTATTTTTTCGAAGAAACTGAATGGAATGCGATATGTCGAGTTTTCAGGTAACGACTTGATCGACTTACTGGAAAATGTCCCTCTTTTAATGCGAGCAAGAATGTGGTTTCGGTAAGATGGCTGCCCAGCTCATGTTTCCTTAGTTGCCAGGATAAATCAACTATTTTCTAATAAAATAGAAAACAAAAACCCTTATAGAGGCGATATTATCCTATGGACAAGATACGTGGACGACATTTTACTGATTAAAGACGACCAACATATTGATAATCTTCATAAATACATTAACAGTTTACACCCCAATATTAACTTCACTACCGAGACTGAAGACAATCAAAAATTAAATTTCTTAGACTATACACTACGACATTCAAACAACAAAATTAAATATGACATGTACAGGAAACCTACACAAACTAGTACCACCATCCCATTCGATTCTCATCATGATGAAACTCATAAAATGGCAGCATACCGGGCTTATCTATACAGAGCTATCCATTCAAAATTGGAACAACAAGACCTAGAAAACGAAATCGAAATTATCCACCAAATTGCAAACGAAAACAGCTTCCCACCGACATATATCTAATGAATGTTTTCGAAAATACAAAGCAAATATAATCTTCAAGAAATAACTTCCCTATCCGACCGAAAACCAAATACACCAACAACGTACAGATCCATAACCTACCCAGGAGAAATATCCCATAAAATCAAGAAAATGTTCCATAATTTCAACATAATACTGACATTGAAAAACAAAAACAATCTTAAAGCATTATTAGTTAATAATAAAAATAAGAAAAAAAATATACTAACGCACTACGGACAATTAGGCGAGGACACGTTTAAATGATTGCAAGGACATGCCGAACAAGTCACATAAATAGCAGTGCCGATTATATAACTGCAGGATGCGTAGCAAAGGTGAATTTATGTGAGCGATAGAGGTGGATGCGGGCAACCTGAACAGGCCATGAGCACGTACATTATGTGAAGGGGTAATATAATGTACTTCGAAGACAAGGTTTGGGGAGTCTATCATCCCATTTACCAACTTAAACAGAAATATTGAATCCGAGAAATTACGGCGACCACGAAGAGACCGCAAGCCAAAGACCGTACATCTCTGGGCATAATCGCAATATGGCAAGAAAAACTTATGCGCCAAATACCACACAAACCTCTGCTGCACCAACTCAATACGATCAACATAAGTGGCATACACAGGGTTCCAAACTATTGACGCAAAATTAAGAACGCTGTGTATGTGAGCCATATAAAGTTTTATAATACAAGTTATATTGGTGAAAGCTCTACATGATCTAATAATAAAACCCAAACGTTGCAGAGCCTTAGAAAACATTTTATCAATATATTGACCAAACAGCAGTTTAGAGTCTAACGCAATTCCGACATCGTTAACAGAAGAACTAGACTTTAACAGCTCAATACCGAATCTGTATGGGTAATTCACGGGGTAACATTTTCTTCCAAAGGTAATCTTGCTGCCTTTATTCAGATTAAGAAAGAGGTAGTTTTTGGAGCAAAAATCATGTAATCGATTTAAGTCTTCCTGCAGCAAATCGCAATCAGAAAAAGACCGAACACATGAAAAAATTTTGCAACCATTTGCATATAACAAGAAATTAGAGTATTGAAAACATTTATTAATATTGTTAATATATGCTAAGAAAAGTATGGGTCCAAGATGATTCCGTTGCGGTACGCCGGAAGTAACCGGTACAAATCAGATATAAAGCTGTTAATTTTGACCGCTTGAAGTCTATTAGATACGTATGAGCCAAACCATCGCAACGGCCATATGAAAGGTCAAACCCTTGTAATTTTACCATTAAAATTGCGTGATTAACCCTGTCAAAGGCCTTACTGAAATCTGTGTAGATTGCGTCTACTTGTAAATTATTATTCATTGCATTATACACAAAAGTCATAAAAGTAGCAAGATTGGTCTCTACTGATCGACCCCTACAGAAACCACGCTGTTCCTGGATTATAAAAGGTTTTAGTATATAATGAAGTTTAGAAAGTACTAATTTTTCAAAAACTTCTGAAACAATGGGCAATATTGAAATGGATCGATAATTGGTAACAAGATAGTTTATGACCTGATTTAAATATTGGTACAACAAGCGCCTTCTTCCACACGGAAGGGAAAACTCCCTGGACAATAGACTGAGAGAACAGCAAAAACAAAGAATCCGCAAGCTGATCGGCACAGGAAGTGACCAAAATGCCGGGCAAACTGGCAGATCCTGGACCCGAATTAGAATTAACCTGATTCAACGCACAAAGAACATCGGATTTGTCAAACCAAACGTTTGACAAACCAGCGCAAGGCAAGGGATCAAAGTCTACAGCAAGTCGACCGTCAATAAAAACCGAGCTGAAATATTGAGAAAATAATTCTACTATATTTTACCATGGCACACGCTGGAATTATTATATTCCATACGAACAGGGATGGCGAAGTCGGTTCTTTTCTTATTTTTAATATAAGACCAAAGTTGCGCAGGATTATCAATTAAATCTGTCCGAATACGAATAAGATATGCTTTATAATCAGCTGAAATCAAATGTTTGGATCGCGAACGCAGAATAGAAAAGGATAGATAATCAGCGTTGTTACCCCACCTTTTCCATTGTTTATGGTGCATAAGTTTCTTTTTAATTGCTTTAATAGGTGAGCTAGCATACCAAGTAGGAAAATGATGGAAACGCGGCGATTCCCGAGGTACGAATTGGCTAATTAAATGATTCAACTGCCTGTAAAAAACCGCAACCGCCTCATCCACCCCCAGTCCAAAGAATTCCGCGGACCAGTTCAGCGAGCCAATACTCAGCGAGCCAATACTCACTCTCACGAATATCCTCAAAGTCCGCTCTACGAAACGATAGCCTACTCAATACGCAGCTCGAATTCCACGGCAGGATGATGGTCATCCAAGCCGACCAATGCATCCGGACAGGCGCGAACGTTATCGATAATATTGGCATTACATAGTATTAAATCTAATGTTCTATTGTTATGGTTAACAGTATTATTAAATTGAATAAGATTGCAATAAGAAATAGTGGACAATAGTTCGTTCGATCGGACGTTACACGTGCCAGCAGGGATGAGATGACCAGTCGGAGAATGTCGGACAGTTCAGGGATGTTGAAATCACCGACAATCAACCGATCGACGTCAGGGTTCTGGTCGCGCACAGATTGCAATCGGTTCAAGAAATCACTGAACGGTTGCGATTCCCGGGGGGGAAAATACGCACAACACAGTAACACACTATATGCGTTGCACCTCACCGTCACCCACAAATATTCCGCCTCAGTGGAAAGATCTGGTTTACCATTAACAGTCAGATGTTTTTTAGCTGCCACGAGGACACCACCGCCGTCCGTCTTCGATGACCCAGACGAAAACCTATCACGTTGACACTGACGCATTCAAGTACGTTTCTGTTAAGCAGATAATATCAAATTCCACGTTTAAGGAGTTCAGATATATTGTTTGAAGTTTGGAGCGAAGTCCACGTACATTCTGGTAATAGACTGAAAGAGACATGATGGAAGTGACACGCAAAATGAAACTAAGACAAATGACAACACTTTACAGCTTCTGTAAGTCCGTCTCAGACGCAATTGTTACTGCCTTACTCCTGTCTTCTTTTTGTACATGGATGGTGCAGTTTCGTCTCCAAACATATTTATACTGCTTTTCGCGGGCAGCCTCTTTAACTTTCTTAAGCAGCTCGCTCTTGCGAGCAATAAGGTGTTCATTAACAAAAAGCCTATCAGAAATGACGGGTAGCAGTGGAAGCGCGTTGAGGGAGGCGATGGACCGCATCGATTTGAGAACGGTCAACTGCACAATTAATTGACTCTCCGATTTGTGAAACTATAACGGAGAGATTTTCCTCCTTCTTCTCTAGGATACCAGAGAGAATAAGGTTGTTCAGTCTCGAATATAGCTCTAAGTGCTCTACCCGACTGTTCAAATCAACCACAACAGATTTAAGCCGTGCATTTTCAACTGCAATCGATTCGCAAGATTTAATTTTTTCGCCGAAAGATTTCAAAGTTTTTTTAAAATCCGTTATTTTTTCACCATAAAACGAAACAGAAGCAAGTAATTCAGTATATTTAGTATTCATATTTTTCATTTCTAGCTGAATACCGTGAAGAAGCTTATATAATTCTTCATTACTTCGGTCGGTGAGCGCCATCAATAATAATCGACCGGTCCATATCCACCCTATAAGCCGAGCATTTCCACGAGACGCCTTCATATTTATACTGTTGGAGTACTATTACAGGAATTTTAACACATTTAGCGTGAAAAACCCTGCGCAAACGCCAGCACATTGTAGACCCGGAGTTTTCCTGTTCATTCTCCCGCCGCAAGCGCTACACCCGGTCACAGCTTGAGGCATAGTTCGAAACACCGGGAAACCCGACTGCATTGGACGAGCGACAAAAGAAAACCCGTTTGGTGCGCACCACGCGTAAAAGCGAAAACGAATCGTTATTAAAAATTAGCCCAAAACCTTAGTATTTACCGGAAATGAGTCCGAAAAAGTAGTCACTTCGACCGAAATACATGCCACGATGCTCGTATGCGTTCACCACAAAAACGAATCACAAATTACCACTGAAAACCACTCTCAAAGCTAAGAGCACGTCACGATCGACCTACTTAGGTCGACAATTTGTAACATTATTGTTTATAAAGAAAAACCAACAAACGGGAGATGAAGCAAAGAATTCGGAATGCTTGCCTATCATTAAGTAATGAAGAAATACTTAGAGTAACTGAAAGAGCTCAACTGTGTTGAGCAACAAAACTACTCGTGATACTGACTTTATCGAGGAATAATAATATCACCATTTGATTTTTTACTATCATCTTTATAATAAATATTTTTATCGAACTCGCCTTTTACTTGGCTCGCTCGCTTCGCTCGCTCGACTCGTAAACTCAGGCTCGTTCGATAAAAATTCACTTTGCTGACTTGGTACATAAATAACTATTATCTCAATTCTCTACCACTCACCATTCTTTTAAAAAAAATACTGATAGGGGTGGTCTCATTCACCCTGTATAAAACTTAACCAGACAATATCATTATATTGCTACAGCACATTTAAATTAAATTACCCTGCATTTTTAATAATAATATTAATTTTACCTTGAAATTAGTTACTAAATTTCTAAATTTCGCAATCCGTTTCGTAACCGAAAAAAAATAATCACAATTTTAGAACTCAAATTTTACACCAAGGCACTTCAACTCTCACAGCACATAAATGACGTCCAAGAAGATCTGTAGTTGCGCCTACAAACAAAAATCAAACTAATGCAACATAGTTAAATGTATATGTGTGGTGTGTATATACAGGGTGTCTCACGTAACTGGTTCATTAGAACTTTTTTAGGTTCCACTATTCGTAGAGGCTTGAAATTTTGGTAACATGGGTTGTTCATTCCGACCTATTAATCTAAAATATTTTCAAGATGGCCGCCACTTCCGGTCTATCGGAAGTAGACTTCAACTTCGTTATTTTAAATAGAATGCTATAGTTTTTATTACACCATTCAATTATACATAAGAAAATATGTTGACTTTGATAACAGTTGTTGGTGCCTACCGTTTTTTGTTTTCGAGTTATTTTGATTTTAAGTGTTCTTTGGCAAATATCACCATGCTTTTTACAAGCCCATATCTCAGCCAACGTTAACTCAAAAACGTTTTGCATTGGTGCGATAACTCTTCATATGCTGCTAAATAGATTGTCATTTGTTATATCAGTATATCTTATACAGGCTGGTCAAAAATTGAGTTAACGTTTCTCTGTATTCAATTGCCTGAAAGTCGAAAATTTTAAATGGAACGCCCCATATTTTCATACCCTATCAGAAAGGAAATTTGATTCTCTACAAATTATCTATAAATATTCCTATACCTATTTATTATAGTTTTCTTGCTATTGAGGAATTTATCAAAATCATAGGTAAAATGCTAAAAATCGTCTGTGTTTTTGTTAGAAGGCAATGACATTTTGACAGTTTTTTGTTTAATTTATTTAAATTATTTTTAGTATTATTTCTACAATGAACTGTGATTGAATAAACTTTAGATTGCTAGCTGTAATTTACCAAAAATAACCAAAAGAAAACCGAATAAATGAAACAATGAAAAACAACAATTTAATGATAAAAATTAAAATCAATAACATAAAAGAATGAAAAACTGAAAATTACAAAAATAAATTATGGGAATTTAATTCTCTACAAACTATTTAGATACTTTCCTGCGCCTATTTGTTGTAGTTGCCCTCATATTTGGAAATTAATGGACGCATGCAATGCTGGAAGCTTCTTGTTTTTATGTTCAAAAGCCATGGAGTTTTGATAGTTTTTCAACCATATTTATGTTATTGTTGTCATTACTTAGTTGTGTCATCACTTACTGCTGTTAATGTCTTTGAATATCATGGCGAATTATTCCCACGCCAACATTTTAAATTCGTCTTATATTCATGGCGGGTGTAATAAAGTTTTGGATAGGATAAGATACGTATCTCTTAGTTTTGGAAAGATCAAAATAACAAGAAAACATAAATTTCTATCACCAGCAGCTCAAGATAATAGAATAAATGTTTTGTCATATTCATTGCTTTACCAAATTCTTCGGTAAGAGGTGCTTTGGTCGATTTATTGTTAGATGAATAATATTTTCCAAGAAAACACCGTAAATAAATAAACTGAACTCTCTAGGAATATCTCGCCCATCATTACGTCGAATATTACGCCATATTATTGTTGTTCATTGTTTCATTTATGCGTTCTTCTGCTCGTCATTTTTGGTAAATAAAAGCTAACAAACTAAACATTATTCAATCGATCATTCTAGAAATAATACCAATGATAATTTAAATAAATTAAACGATAAACTGTCAAAATGTCATAGCCTTCTAATAAAAACACGACCGGCTTCCAGCATTTTGTGTAGGATTTGATAAAATACTCAATATGAAGAAAACTATAATAAATAGGTATAGCAATATTTATAGATAATTTGTAGAGAGTTAAATTCCCGTTTAGATAGGCTAAAAGGATATGGTGCGTTCTATTTAAAATTTTCGATTTTTTCGCAATTGAATACAGCGAAATGGTAGTTAAATTTTTGACCACGCTGTATAAGGTACATTGATATAACAAGTGACAATCTATTTAACAGCATATGACGAGTTATTGTACCAATGCAAAACGTTTTTGAATTAACTTTGGCTGAGATATGGGCATATAAAGACCATGGTGATATTTGCCAAAAAACACTTAAAATCAAAATAACTCGAAAACAAAAAACGATAGGTACCAACAACTGTTATCAAAGTCAACATATTTTCTTACGTGTAATTACACGTGAATACGAACGTTAAATTGAATGGTGTAATAAAAACTATAGCATTCCATTTAAAATAACGAAGTTGGGGTCTACTTCCGGTAGACCGGAAGTGGTGGCCATCTTGAAAATATTTTAGATTAATAGATTGGAATGAACAACCCATGATACCAAAATTTCAAGCCTCTACGAATAATGTAACTTAAAAAAGTTCTAATGAACCAGTTACGTGAGACACCTGTATATAGACCTTGGGGTTGGGTTGGTTTGGATTCCTTCTTAAGAGAGATACGGTTAAACCTAAATGTTTTTCGCTTTTGGTCTAGCATTAGCCCTAGCATAAGTATTGGCTCTATTTTTAGTAGTTATTCACTCCTAAATTATAATCAAAATAACCTTGTTGCTCTGAAAGTTTTGGTTAGTTTAAGTTTTATTACTTTTGAATCTAATAATGAAAGTTTTATAGAAACGTCAGTGTGACATTTATTTCAAAACATGACAAAACAAGACTCCTGTTTACTTAGCCAACTTTACAACAATTTGACAAGTATTAAGAAACACGAACTATACAATTCTTGAGTAATTTATGTTAATTTTTCTATCAATTGTAGTGTTGTTAGTTTTTGTATGGGAATGTCGATTTTGAACTCCCCATTCATTTTAATGATAGTTTAATACTAATTTTCATTTATTGACATCTTTAACCTAATTTACTCACACGTTTATACATAACCTAGATTGCCTATAAATTTTGCGCATGCGTATCTTTCAAGGCGTGCACGTTTAATAATAACGAAAGGCATTCAACCGTTATGTTTTAACAACAAAGATTATATTCGTCTACAAATTTAAAATATTGTGTTTTAACGATCCCCAAAATCTTAAATAACTAAAAGCTTGCTTTAAATAAAGTGTGTTCTTTATTGAAAAGTGTGTCATCTCATCAGTAATCGTTAAGAACGTGAGTAATCGAATTCGAGTTCGTTTAAGAAAAAACAAGAATTTATAAAGAAAGAAATTAAGAAAAATGAACGGAAATGTGCTTAAAACTGTTCGAGAGGACGATTTTGTGGAATACTTTTTGTTCCCTTTGGAGAGTTTCAGTGAAGATGACTGTAAAAGAAAACTTAAAAGTTTAATGGATAATGTAAATAAGCTGGTTAAGGAGTATATGGCAGAATATATTTGGCATAGGGATACATTTAGTTTAACAATAAAATCTTTTGAAAGTGTTAATACAGGTTAGGAAGCAAATTTAATTTTTTGCTTAATTTATTTTATTGTTTTTAGATCTTCTTCCTCCACATCTTTATGGTGTATTACATTACGGTGATAATATAGAAGATGAATGGTTTCTAGTTTACTTATTAAAACAAATAACTAAAGAGATAGATGGTTTAGTTGCTCGTATTGTCGATAATGATGGTGAATTTTTATTAATTGAGGCGGCAAATTATTTACCGTCTTGGGCTAATCCAGATACATGTGATAATCGTGTTTTTATCCACAAAGGCGTTCTGCATGTTATACCTCCTGAAACAAAAAATAATGACACATTCAGTATTAAAACAGCTCTTGATTTCATAAAATCGAAACCTTTGTTAACGGTGGCATCTCAGGATATCCAAAATTGTATTAACACAAAAACTGAGTGCTACCCAGCTAAAATTAAAGAAAACTTACATCATGTAAATGTTTATTTGCCAATTGGAGTGGCAGCTTTGTTGAATGAAAATCCCCAATTGATTTCATCAGCTGTGACAAGCTTTTGTAATAGAGATAGTATCGATGTAAAATATTGCAGAGCAATGAAGTATTTTCCACCAGAAGTTAGGGTTTTATCACGAATTACATTTACTAAATGTTTATATGCAATGTTAATTAACAGTAAATATCAACCTGATAGAAAAACAGGATGGAATTTACCTCCCGTAAATAGTGAAGAATATAAACAACAATCTTTAGGTGTTAAATTAGCCTGTGGTTTTGAGATATTAGTATCACAAGCAAAAGGGGGTGAAGTTGAAAATGATAAAGGTTTTTTAAAGTACATGCAAAAACTAAATGAAAAAGGCTACTTTAAAAATTTATTAGAACACTCGAAAGAATACAATGATCTTTTAAATAAAGCAAAAAATTATTATTTAAATACAAATAACTCTTCATTGGAGGGCAATAACTTAAACAACTTAGGAAAAGAAATTTTAAATTCTTTAAAACAATTAAATTACAATTATGATTATTTTAAAGAACAAGAAAAAAATCTTCCACCAAACGATGATGACTCTTGGTTAAACATCTTACCAGAAGAACTTGATAAAATGTTAGAAGATCAATATGGGAAAAACAATATCTTCAAACTAAACAAAGACACTGATCCCACAAAATTCACAGAAACTTTAGATTCCTTTCTAAATCACGTCTCAGATTTAGAAGGTGCTGAATTTCCATCAGATACACCTCCAACTCGACCAGCCCGAACTAAAAAACCAAACAAAGTCGTCTCATTTTCAAATAAAACTGATACTACAGCAACCAACAACAGGGTCAATTTCGATCCATCCTCATTTGCTTGCGCCGTACAAGACATTTTAAATTTTGTTATCCCAGAAGATGATTCGTGGGAGTCAAGTTCAGACTCTGATATGAGTGATTACGGTAAAGATGAGGAAAATTTAGTTGGAGGAGGAATGAATGAAATGCGTCGATTAATGGATGAAATGGATAAGGAATTATCCAAAACAACTATAGGGGAAAGTTTTAAAAATAAAGAGGAGAGTTTTGAGGATATTGAAACGTTTAAACCGGTTGATATCGATGTGAATGCTTTGAAGAATATTTTGGAGAGCTATCGGTCTCAAATGGGTGAAGCTGGACCGTCCAGTACTATGTTGGGCCCTATGGGTGTTCAATTAGATGAGGTTGATTAAAGAGAAATAAAGGTGCTTATAGCTTATATTTAAATTTTAAACACTTAAATGTTTTGCGTGTAAATGTTTATATTTCAAATCTTTTTTATGAATTTATTATAATTTATGAATAAAATGTGTGCTATTATTTAAGGGAATATATTGTGATGTTTATTTGATTATTAAAATTTACAGGGTATGCAAGTTCCAACAAATTAACTGAATATTTAATAAAAATGAAATTCCTTTCTTCTATTATCTTTTTAATATTTTTATTTCTTTTGTAATTTTCATTTATTATTTAACAATTCTCTTTCTTTCTTTAGTTTATTTCTTATTAAATATTTCCGTCATATTTTTTTTTGTTTCTATGACTTTGTTTTAGTAAACTATTTTATTTTTTATAAACCATTTTTATTTTTCTACAAATATCCTCCTCGTTTAACTTTCCCAACTTCAAAATTGAAAAATTTTTAAAGTGAATCATGGAAATTTTACAAATCATCTTTTAAAAATTATTAATTGAAATTAAGGCTTTACAACAATTACGGCTAAAATTTTCTTAAAGTTATGGTGGATTCATACAATGTGTTGTAGTCGTAGTCATAGCCTTAACCGTTTACCTTAGCTGTAGTTGTAAGGAAGATATTGACAAGGTCTGTAAAGCATATTGTACCAGGTTGGCCAGACGGAGTATTTAACGTATGAAAAGTAACCCTCCCCCCCAACATGCCCTAATGACGTTACAATTTACAGACGCTGAGGAGTAACATGACGCACATTGAGCTATATCTCGATATTAGGTGAACAAATTTGTTTTTGTGGGCTTAACAGGTGTTAGAAGGAAAAGGTAGGTATTATTTTTGTTTTCAAAACAGAATTTCGTTTGAATTTTGAAATTTTCCATATAATTTTTAGGAAAAAATTAGTATAAAGTAAAGTGACCATGCATGATAAAATAAATGTTAATATAATTTCTAGTAAAAGGAAGAATTGTTACAAAAAGTCAAAACTCGAATCATCTTTCTATTTGCTTTCTATTTAATCCTCTTCCCCGTCTATTTTGGCTTTTCATTCATATCATTTCCCAAATATCGACCATATCTCAAAAAACAAGAGTTAAAGAAAACACTATTAAACGAATATTGTTTAATAGGCTTTTCTTTTCGTTCTTTAATAGTTAGTGAACCAGAAAAGTATGATTCGTAATCAGTCAACAACCTAGATATGACAACATTGCGGGAATAAAGAGAAAATTAAAAATCTACAACGCATTAGAATTTGGTTATTACAGTTTAACGTCAAAATCTCTAAAACATCATAATTGATGATTTTTATAGAAAAACTTTTTCATAATTCAAAAATCAAAATGGCTGATCAAAGATTTCATTCGTGAAAATTGTTCATAATGGCGTGGAAAAACATAATTCATAACCAGTTACAACCTGAACATAAAGAATTTGCAAGAATACAACAAATATCTTCTAAGTCGCAGAAAGATCGGCACTGAGGTCCATAACAAGAATACATAAGGAATCCCCGGAATCCTCTTTTCAACCCCAGCAATGATCTGCTTTATAATCTCACTAATATCCCTCCCATTAACTTACGCCTACAATCTCTATCTCATAAAACTATCCTAAATTTCCCCACAAAACTTCTTCAAGATAGAGAGAAGTTGAAGTGTTTCTAATTTTCTCCTTCTCGGTTTATTATAAAATGAAATTGTTGTCTTTGGACTTCCGGTTATACCGGAAGTGAGTATTAATTTCGCTATTTTCTAAAATCTAAATTTTTTTCTTCAGATGGGCAAACAACATAATTTTACATAACTTTTATTTGAAAAAATGTTCGCAAAAATATATAATTTTCGAAGAGAAAAATAGTTTTGTTATTTTTTGACGTTTTACTACTTTCAAATATGAAAGTAGTAAAACGTGTAAAGTAGGAAAATGTGTTATAACTTTTGACGCATAGTAGCTAGGATAATGGTATAAACTAAGTTATGTTCCCTTTGATTTGCTGTTTCTCGTGCAATGATTACTGTTCTACTTTATTTTGTGATTCGTTTTTAATAGTGGTGTAAATAAACAGTTGTATTAAATTAGCTTTAAAAGAAAAATGTGAAGAATTAATTAAATTTAATTTAATAATTTCTAATTTGTTATTCTTTTTCTTTATTTTTTGTTCTTTACTCTAAATGTTTTGCAGCTGATAGTAACTTACAATGTACTATGTTCATCATCCGTTATGATTTGGATTGTTTACTTTATTTTAATTAAAACCTATCCAGGTGATTATGAAAAAACAATTGCTGGCAATTTGACATAACGTTAGACTCAAGTAGTGTATCTTAATTAAGATAACATGAAAAGATCAAAAATAATTAAATTAAATTTTATTCTTTGTTCGCGTTTTTCTTTTAGAATAAATACGATATCACTTTTGGTTTACACAATTATTTAAAAAGAACCATTGACTAAAGCATAGCACTTTATACTCTTCTCAACCGTATTTTATACTCTTAACCTAGCTCCTATGTGTCAAAACTTGTAATATATTTTCCGAAGGATGTAAAACGTTAAAAAAATAATGAAAATATTTTTTTCATGTAAAAGATATGTAAGATGATGCCGTCTACCTACCTGAAGAAAAAAATAATTTATGTTGTGTCTTAATAACCCGTATTACTGGCCTAATTATGCATTCCAAATGGTTTTCTTATATCACTAATAATAAAAGAAAATATGAGGGTGAGCTAATTTTGAGAGACACCCGGTATTTCATAAATTCCCCATTTCTTAATTGGTTTTGATTTTTGAATTTATCACACCACAAAAATCATCTCTACTTTTTACATCAATGGAGTTTTGAAAATATGCTTCACTATATTTAAACTTGGGCTTTGTTGACATATTGGCACTGAAAAAATTTAACCTAATTCATATTTGTTAAATTTTCTATATACAAATTCCATTTACTGATAATTAACCACTATAGAATTCGGCATTTGACCAACCTTTATCCTTTTAATTTTACAGACTGATTACTGCTTAAGTGCGTTCAATTACTTTTATTATTATAAAACAGGTTTTATAAAATAGAAATGAATCGAACATTTACACTTATACTTATTTTAGCTTAAACATTTATAAATTTTAAAATCGGTTAAAAAACTCAGTGTTTGAGCTGTTTGTATCCTATGATTGACCTACAGAAGGACTAGTAATTGGCCGCATATTTAAAGTGCTTGTATCTTACTTTTAAAGTAAAAAAATTTTGGTCAAATACTAAACACATTAAACCGGAAGACATAAGCTTTAAAATTATATATTACACATTATTCCATTTTGTTAATCAAATGTAAATACTTGTGAGTTTATAAAACAATTAATTTGTCTATTGTTTGACCGTTTGGTCAAACACTAATTTTTAATTAAATTTATACCTACCAGTTTTTGACCGGCTTTATTTTAACAAAAACTTAGTTAAAACGGTAATAAATTTAGTAATAAATTGTTAAACTGTAAATTTAGTAATAAATTTAATACCTCGACCTTAACTGTTAGGTTAGTTAGTGGTTAGTTTTTGAGTTATAAAATCAACCCAAGGGCAGAAAAGTAGTATTTGTTTTATACAGTAAATGTTTATGTAAAATTACGATTTCTTGTGTGAACGCTGAAGCGTTTGCTGGAAACTTGAAAAAGTGTCTTACTGCGAATAATAATAATTTTACGTGCCCTCTTTCATCGGAGAAATTCAATGAAATTATACAAGAAGTGAAAGCTTGTAATGCCAAAAAACAGACTGGTGAAGCACTTACACACCGCTAGAATACCGCCGTCTTCGCAGATTTGAGGTTTTAACAACAGGAGGGATTGATAATTTAATTCAAAAGTGAACGGACGGTTCTATTTCAATACAATTCTATTGTCAAATATATGAAGTGTATGAGGTATTAGAAAAGCATACAAAAATACACGACAATAGAACACTTGCTATGGAGAAGGGAGTAAAGAAAAAATCTGTTAATATTAGCAGAAATATTATTCAAAAGTATTTAAAACTTTGTTTATCTTGTCAGTTAAAGAAAAAAGAAAGGTTTAAAAATAGGGAAAGGACCTGACAAAATTCATATTTTTAAAGCCGCTGAAAACTAAGAGAGCAGAAGAAGTCGCGAACAATTTGATGAAGTTTTTTATATTATTGGCGCTTCCTGCATTCTCCAAATTTTCAAACGCTGTCATTACCAATTTAGCAGATATGTTCGACGCTCAAATTGTACATGGAAAGCCACGTCATTCACAGAGTCAAGGCTCTGTGAAAAGGGTAAATCAAGATGTACGAGACATTCTTGTTTCTTGGATGAATGACAATAAAACCAATAAATGGTCAGGTTTGCGCTTTGTGCAGCTACAGAAAAATCGGTCATACCATAAAGGCGTACAACGATCACCATATGAGGCTATGTTCGGAGTTCCAATAATGAATGGTCTCAAGGATTCCTATTTGCCTGATACTATTGTCAGTCAGATTGAAAGGGAAGAAGAGCTGGATGATTTGCTTAACAACCAACCAAATTTTTAAGATGGGTTCTCAAACTTGAGGAATTGACCGAACGGTGATTGCTTTAGTTATAATAAAATATTTAAATTTTCGCTGAAAGTATTCGTGCAGTATACCAAAAACTTGCTGTTTATACAAAGATAAATATTAATCATTTTTATTTTTTGTTTTAGAGAAGAAAATTAGAAATGTACGATTGTGGAGTTAGCATACGCAAAAACTATTCACCATTTTTACCAAAATATTATTATCCAGATGATGTGAAGTAGATGCTCCAATTAGTAATAGAAAGTAATTTCATTTTTTCAAAAAATCAACTTTTCAGGAATTTTTAAATTTATTCAAAATATCGGAAGAATCCCAATTGAGTTCAGCAGTTTATATCTCAAGAACTAAGTGAGATATTTTCAAATTGACTTCACTTTTAGAAAGTAGATTCTCCAATTAGTAATTGAAAGTAATTTCATAACAATTTTTCAGAACATCGTTTTCAGGAATTTTTAAATTTATACAAAATATTGGAAAAATCCCAATTAAATTCAAGAGCTTATATCTCCAGTTCTGAGTGAGATACCTCTAAATTGACTTCATCTTTTGAAAATAGATTCTCCAATTAATAATTGAAAGTAATTTCATAATAATTTTCCAAAAAAATCGATTTTTCAAGCATTTTTAAATTTATACAAAATATTGGAAAAATCACAATTAAATTCAAGAGCTTATATCTCCAGTTCTGAGTGAGATACCTCTAAATTGACTTTATCTTTTGAAAATAGATTCTCCAATTAATAATTGAAAGTAATTTCATAATAATTTTCCAAAAAATCGAATTTCAAGCATTTTTAAATTTATACAAAATAATAATTGAAAATAATTTCTAATTTTTGAAAATAATTTAATTTTGAAAAAATATAATTGAAAATAATTTCGTAACAATTTTCAAAAAAACCGATTTTTAAAGAATTTTTAAATTTATACAGAATATTAGAAAAATCTCAATTAAGTTCAGCGATGTCATTTGTGGTTAAAATTAGTTAAAATGTCAAAATATTAGGCCTTTTGACTATATGGTTACAAATTTAAAAATTTAACCCAAATATCATTAGAGTCTTTGGATATCTCAGGGATTTTTTATCTGTGAGATAACTTGTAAGGCTCGTTACTACCATCTTCTGATTAAGACATCTAAGGAACTATTACCATGATTACGGCTATTTTACGCATTCTGATTGGCTAGCGGATGGATATATCTATAAGATAAATTTAACTAAAAGATGATAGTAATGGACCTAACTCCCACTGCTACGTAACTCGTGACGTCAACCCCTCCTTACCATTCAAAACGCGTTGTCCAGTCTCTGACCAACCTGGTACAATATTGTTAAAGCTAGAGCGCTGAAATTTAGTAGATGTAAACCAGTAGCAAGTAGAATCATTAGTCAGGGTGTGAGTTAAATCGATTTACGGGAACCATACTGTACAGAGTGTTCCTAAAATTTAGATGCTCAGAACTTCTTTATTCGCTCATAAACCTACACTTATTTTTGTACTTTCCAATAGAAAACTTATTTTCGAAACTTTTATGAGTTTTATGAAATTTTGGTACAATTCACCGCTGTTGAGTTAAATCCGAAAATGTTGGACCCCAACAATAACAACAGCAAAAAAATCTAAGCTAGCCATGATTATTGAACGATGAATTGAGTTACCAACTCGCTTACAATCGTTTAACGTTTAAATTAACCGTTTGTATAAAAATTTATACGGTTCAATGTATTATCGGCTTTTAGAAGCTCTTTTTACTCTAATTATTGCCCTGGTCTAACATTTTTAGATTGAACTCAAAAACGGTGAATTTTAAGGTTTTTTTCAACTGTTTAATTGTTAAATGATTGTTAGTGAGTTGATGGCTTAATTTGTTGTACAATTGTCATGGTCAGCTTAGAGTTTTTTCATTACCATTTTTTGCCGGGGTCCAACAATTTTGGATTTAACTCAAAAACGGTAATTTTTATCTAAATCTCGTAAAAATAATAAAAGTTTCTAAAGTAAATTTTCTATTGGAAAGTGTAAAAATAAGTGTAGATTTACAAGCAAATAAAAAAGTTGTGAACATATAAATTTTGGGAACACCCTGTATAGCATTGTTCCTGTGGATCGATTTAACTCACAAACTCTCTAACAATTCTACTTGATATTGGTTTACACTGTACCAAATTTCATCGCTCTACTTTAAACAGTACAGCTAATATTTAGAAAAATCACATAAATGTTCTTAACTTTGATGACCTATAACTCCGCCATTTATTGGTTTACACTAATAATTTTTACACGAATCATCATCATTTCCATTCTACTATATGTGGTTTAATTTATGCCCCGAGTCACCGAAACACCCTGTATAGGTATGATTGGTTAAATCAATTGAGAATGACCTCTAATACCAAACATCTGTATATATATTTTATATTAATAATAACGGATGAACAGTAGCGGCATCCAACAAATTTTTATTATTTTTTTGAGGGACATCCTGGATCTCTAAATTGATTGGACAGGAGTATAGTTTCATATCATTAATTTGAGAATAGTGAGCTGTTCACGCTGACATACGCTCAAGATAGAAGTGGACCAAATCAGGAAGGTCGCTGTTCTTAGAACACATGGACGGATTCCAAGGTAATAATCTAAAAAAACTTCAAACAACGAACGAGGTTCTTTATATTTTCTTGCGTTTATGAGCTCATGGTCATGATATAATGAAAATGACGTACAATACTGTTAGTTATTTACCATATTCCTTTGTACTATTTCCTATCAAAAGTTAAACCATTTTATAGTAATATATATCCAAACACTTTTGGCAACACTGCGTTGTATTACAATTATTACAATTCAGTAATAAAGTCAACACCAAAGTAGTATGAGCGGTTCTATTACAAGAAAACAAGGTTCTTTGGTTAACTCTAAAGATAAGTTTTTATATATGTAAGCGTGAGTGCTAATTTACGAGAAATGCAGTAGAATTTTACCAATCAATTTCAAACAAACGTTTAAGACGCAACTGTTTTGATTACAATAAATAATATCACTTTTTAAAAATCTGTTATATTAAGGTTCTATAAATAGACTTATCAAGAGGTATTCTAATCTAAGTATTAGTGATTCCATCTATGTGCTGAAATGTACAACGTTTTAAATTATTTAACATCATAAAAATTAAACAAAACCAGACAATATAGTTGATAACCTTTTTAGTAGCTAATTAGATACTGTATACATTTGTTGATATGACTATTTTTAACAATTATATTCAATTCATTATGATAAATCTTATTGGGGTCATATTTTTAATTACAACTGGAACGAAATGTGAAACTTCTATGAAATCTTTACACATAGTAAGTAATTATGTAAACAATAATTAAACAATAAATTTCAATGTGTTAATAGTTATTTAGACATGGAGAAAGAAGTCCTTCAAAAAGTTATCCACTTGATCCACATAAAGATTATTCATGGCCAGGCGGTTGGAATCAATTAACTAATGTGAATAAAGTTAAAACTTTTATACAAAGATAAATATTAATCATTTTTATTTTTGGTTTTAGAGAGGAAAATTAGAAATGTACGATTGTGGAGTTAGCATACGCAAAAATTATTCATCATTTTTACCAAAATATTATTATCCAGATGATGTGTACATATTAAGCAGTTATGCAGATCGTTGTCAAATGAGTGCAGCACTATTTCTCGCAGGATTATATCCTCCTATGGACGATCAAATTTGGAATACAGATCTTTTATGGCAACCAATACCAATTCGCAGTTTACTAAGATCTGAAGATAATAAATTAGCGCTTAAAAAAGATTGCCCAAAATACCAGCAAGCTTTGAAACAAGCTTATGAATCACCTGAAATTAGAAATCTAAATGAAAAGAATAAAGATCTGTATAAATATTTATCAGAAAAATCAGGAAGTGAAATAGAGAACATTTTGAAAGTAGAAACTTTGTATAACATCCTACAAATTCAACAACTTAATGATTTAGAATTACCAGAATGGACTAAAACAGTTTTTCCTAAAAAAATGAAAGATTTAGCAGCTATGTCTTTAGCGATATTCACACAAACTGATTTTATGAAAAAAATGCATGGAGGAGAATTGGTTAAAGAGATCATAACGAATATTGGGAATAAAATTAATGGAACTTTATCACCAGATCGAAAATTATTTCTCTATTCAGGTCATGATTTATCTGTTGTAAGTTTAATGAGAATCTTAGGGTTTAATGAATTAATTAAACCAGAATTTGGGGCTTCTGTTATTATTGAACATCACACAATTAATGATAAAAATATCATTAAGATTTTTTATAAGAACAATCCTTATTCTGATTTAGAAGAAAAAGTTCCTAATTATTGTAACAAAGTTTGTTCTTTCGAAGACTTTGTTAATGGGATGAAAGAATACACTTCTGAAAATTGGGATGAAGATTGTAAACTTGCTTAATTTTAAATAATAAAATTATCACTAAGAAATACTTAAATGTTAACATATTAGAAATTGAATTTAAATAAAACCACTAATTTTTGTCAAATTATTTATTAAGAACTTAACCGTACAACTTTACTTGGCGTGAGCTTGAGCTTTACGCATTTGAGTCAAAATGTTGGAGAGTTCTTCACGCTTCCTCTTGGCACGAATGTGTGTACCCAAACGGCGTTTCAAGAATTTGAGGGCCCTCTTATCCTTGGACACCTTCAACAATTCCATGGCGCGTTTTTCATATGGAGCATGACCCAAAACTTCCCTAATCAAATCTCTGACAAATTTGGTGTGTTTCGTCTGTGTCCCCTTCAACCGAGCAGGGCGTACTTTATCGCTGGATGGGATTTTCGTCGTTTTATGGCCTTTGTTAAGACCCACACAGATTTCATACGCTTTCACCATGCTGTCAAGAAAAACAATTTTTAGGTTAGGTCGGTGTATATGTTTTATAACTAAAATTCAATGGAGATGTTTATACAACTCTTAAGTTATTGATTTTAAAGTTATTTAAAGTGAATTTAGAGTTTAATACTTACTTTACTGGTAATATTTCCAGCAAAAAACAGTGCTCGTGATACACGCTGTCAAATATACAAATAAAAGGAAGATGGCGGATACGAATTTCCGGCTTAAAAAGTATAATACGTCAAAATTAAGGATTGCCAACTTAAAGTATTCTTCAAAAACGTCTGAATAGGGTCTAATATAATTAACATACTTCTTTAACAAAGAATAAATTAAAGTAATAAGATGATGAGGAAACAGTTTTATCTTATTTAACCATTACAATTTTAAATTAAATAGTTTTTTCTTAAATTTAATAAAACAAATTAAATTAATTATTTATCTAATTTGTAAAATGTATCTTACAACAAGTTGTGTTTTAATAGCTATTATTTAAAATTAATGAAATTATTAATCTACACAATTTACATTTTTAATTATAGACTAGTGCCATCTTTTGATTTAAATGACTATACCAGTGCATTTATTATGTAAGAAATCGACAAATTTCTAGCAAATGGTCAATTTTAATTTTTGATTTGTTATTATTTTACATATGTATGTATTTTATGTTAGTACTAGATATTGGTTGAAGATATCACTCCAAACTAGCTAGTTAGCACTAAATTTTAGTTGGGTTTGGTTGGGTTAGCCATCACCCTAACTCCAACTCAAACCAAGCAGCTAGTTAACACTAAATATTAGTTGGGATTGGACGGGTTATGAAATCACCTTATTACAATCCAAACAAACTGATTAGCACAAAATATTAGTTGGGTTGGATTAGGTTATTAGTGGGGTTAAATCATGTTAAGCAAGTTTTTTTATCGAGGTTGGGGAAATCTGCCATCAGACATACGGCCTAAGATCTTAAGCGTTCAGAAGTGTGGGATTGGAGTTAAATATCTCCGACTCACTAAAACCCCCGTCCTCGTCTTCGTCTCTTCCCATGTTTTGGCAGTCCGGACCCGCTTACCGCATTACTGCAGACTACCTAAGACGGAAAATTGCTGGTTGATAGCTTATTCTGTCTTCTTCTTTTCAAGTTTTCCTCGGTTCGGCAACACAAAAAATTATAGATTTATTTTTTTAATAAGCTTTTCTAATACAACTTACACGGTCGGTCTAATACAACATTTATACAATTTCATACCCGTCTCTAGACGAATACAGCACCACCGATCTCACAATGGACCCCAACAATTGTCGTTTTGCTTGACCTGGACCTCCAATTCGTGGCATAATGCGTGATAGCGTATTTTGGATTATTGAGGTTTTTTCCACAACATTCTTTAAATGTGTATAGTCTGTACCACAAATATTATGTCCACGCGTTGACGTGTGTTAGAGTGGAATGATTTCTAGCACGAACGTCTGTTCCGTACACTGTTAGGCGATGAGTCACCTCCACTTCTCGTGGTACAGACTATAGTCATTCTAAGGTCTTTGTCCATGTGGACACCGAGATACTTTACAGAATCACAGCTTTTTATTGTTTTCCCTCCTATTTGTAGTTCTACATCTAACATAGTCCTTCTACCTTCTAACACGACAGTTTCTGTTTTTTCGGTTGCTAATTCCAGGACCATCCGATGGAGAGTTTCTGCAATTTGCTTTAAACAATATTCAGCCTTATCCACAATTTGTTGTTTTGTGGATTCTTGGACTAGAACCGCAATATTGTGTGCATATGCAATGATGGTGTAGTGAACCGCGGGTCCCATTAAATTTATTGATTGATTTTAGAATTAATTTTCAATTTTTGTTCATTAATTTAAACAAAAGGTTCCCTATATGATTTATTTTTTGACATTTAGTTTAAGAGCGAATGGTTTTCGTCCGAGTTGTGGGACCAATGAAATTGATTGTTTAGATTAAGAGCGCTCGGAAAAGAAGGGATATAAAAATCTCAGACGAAAAGGGAGTCCCCAGTGAGTCTTCAGTGAGTCATGAGGCAGTCTAGATTTAGAGTAGTTTTGCCTCAGTCTCAAGAGAAGAATCTAAGAATCTCTAGCCGTGGTCAGTCCTAAGGTCCAGTGCCAAAGAAGCTAAAGAAGAACAAGAATCCACCACCAATCCTCCACTCCACCAATCCGTGGAGCTTTGAGAAGAGTTCCAAATCCGGGAGCAGAGGTCCATCTTCGGAAGTAAACTAAATACCAAGGGTAGCGCTGGGACCAAGAGCGAGAGTCGAACATTAACCGTTACCATGATGAGATTTTTAACCCTCTGTAAGTTATGTTTTGTGTAATATTCTTCCGTAATATTTTATATTATTTTATAATATATAATTTTTAATCAGTTAATAATTTTTGATCGGAAATATTAGTTTATTCTCAGTTTTTATTCATTAAAGGTTTTATTTAATAACATTTTTCTTTTATATCTTTTATAATTTGTTTGATAATTCTATTCATTAAAGTTTATTATACTAAATTTTATTCTTATTATTTTTTTTATTATCCTTTTTGACCAAATAAACTTCTGCGTGACAAATTTCAATTTTTTGCATACGCATTTGCACACCCAGCCGCAACGTAAGAGCCGCTCCTTGCAATGGTAACTTCTTTTTCAATTTTCATACTCACTTCGTAAAATACATTCCAGGGCGTACCTCCAAGTACGGAACCCTGTGGCACACCACATGTTATTCGCCTTTCTCCACCTCCAGGTAAGATGATCAACCTTTTTCACAGATATGTCTTTATTATTTTTGTAATGCCAACAGATATATTTGCTTTTCTTATCGCTGATATTATATTGTACTAGGGAACCGAATTAAAAGCATTTTTATGTCCAGGAGTATCATTACCGCGTATCCTCTATTTCTACATGAAACACTTTCTTTTTTTTTTTACTTTTCTTATAACCGACATAATTGCGTCCACCAGAAAAGGAGTGAGGACTCCTTTTCTATAGCCATACTGAGTCTTGCTTACTACGCTTTTCTCTTCTAATTCCTGAACTAGTTTGTTGTTCATTAATTGCTCCAACATTTTACCTATCACACTTAACAAACATATCGGTCTATATGATCTTTTCTGATTCATTTTTTTTTTGGTTACCAATACAGCCCTTCGCCATATTTCTGAAAAAATTCTATAGTACTAAAAAAATTCTATAGTACTAAAACTCTATAGTACTTCTATAGTACTTGTTTTTTTCGGGAGTACCCTCATCACATATATTTGTTGTATTTCTTTGTTTCATCTTATTCTTTTTTTATTTTTTCTTCCTTCCTGCGTCCTGAATGGTCCGCCTCTGTCAATTTTCTTCTACATGTCTTTATTCTCAGTTTCGCCCCTTCTTCATCCTTGTCATCTGTTAGTTGTTCCATTCTTTCTTCTTCTTCGTTCAATTCTTTTACTCTCTTCATACCACATTTTTTGCTCTGCTTCCATCTGATTGCACATTTTTTTGTATTCTTCTACATCACGTTCCTTTCCTTTATTTTTTAATTCCTCTTTTACTTTTTTTAATACTTTTGTATAAATTGGGCAACCCCTCATACCACCTCTGTGTCCTATTCCTTTGCAATCCAGGCAACTGGCGTTATTTTTGCAATCCTTAGTTATGTGGCCCTCTTCTCCACAATTATAACACTTGCTACTTTTATCTGGACCATTACATTCTTTTGCTAAGTGTAGGGGAGACCAACACCTTACACACAGCTTAGTACGCGGATCTCTAATTTCCATTCCTTCGATAAACACAGTTGATATTTGCTCTTTTTCTTCTAGGCCTAAGCTTCTCACTTTTTGGTTTTTATCTTCTTTAAGTATCTTCTCTATCTCTTCTGTTATTTGTTTATTCCCTTTTAGTTTCTCTTTAATTGAGTTTAGTAAACTCAATTAAATGGCTTAGCTTAAATGAGGTTAAGCCATTAACCTTATTTAACACAACCTAACTCAACTAACTAGTTATTTCTAAATACTAGTTGGGCTGGATTAAGCCAGCAACCTTATCCAATTCAATTTTAAGACAATTTTCAATTTTGACCACATCTCTAGATAACACTTGATATTAATTCGATTTGGTTAAGCCAACAAAACACAAAATTGACCAATTCAAGCATATTCACCAATGGATAATGGTTTCATTCATACATTCAATTTTTATTGTATTTGTTTTATTGTGAACGTTCTGTATTTAAATGAGTATTATTGATGAGTATTAGGATATTCAATATTGTTGATAAGCAATAATAATTGTAATAAATATTAATATTTGTACATAACATCAATAAAAGCCTATTTAGTCTAAGTTTTTAGAAGAACCCTTTAGTCCTGAGTTGTCGAAACGAGTTCGTTTCGACAACTCGTTTTTGTTTCCGTCTATCTAAAAAAACCTGTTTTTGTAAAAATATCTTTGTCATTATGAAAGTAAATGACGAGTTTGATTTAGAAATTCTTTATAAGCGTCAGCAAGAATATTCAATATATCAATTTACATACAGTTAAACATTTTAGAAATCTTCATCAACCCTTCGTCTGTAAACGTGGGTCTTTTAAGTTCAGCCGATATTTTATGGACTCATAAACTCTCTTTATGGACTCGTTCGATAAAAATTCATTTTGCTGACTTGGTGCATAAATAATTATTATCGCCAATCGGCAGTAAAACTATACTTTATTGCATCCATTTGCGACAGTAAAGTGATAATTTATATTACAGTCTAGTAAACTGTGCATTTAGCGGCTAACAAAGTACTTTACCTAACTCCGCTAGAAAATATCAGGTTTTACATATCATTTTGACGTTTTGTAACGTCTCATTTTACAGAAATGCCTTTTACACCACTAGTGGTGTAATGAAATATCACCTTTCGTAGTTTCGTAGAAAAATATTCCAAATAAAAGTTGCTTTATTAAGTATGGCGCATTCTCAGCCGATATTTACATGTTTGTATTATTTTGGTTGCTATGTCAACGAACATTTAATTATCTTCGAATCATCTTAAATGGAATGCATATGTTTTTTTTACATATTTTGATACAGAATAAATCCCTCTATGCGATGAACATATCAAATCATAAAAAACAATTCGAGAAAACAATACAAACAAAAGTAAATCTCCTGAAAATGCGTTACAATTAATAACTAAACTTTTATTTGAAATATTTTTCTTTAAAACCACCATTTGGGGAGATATTGCATATATTGCAGACATTTCACACACCCTGTATATCAAACAAAATATTAAATTACGAGAGAATAAATTTTGAGGAAAAAGAGAAATTGCACACTCTCCTTCCTATAAGAGCTAGAAGATAATGATAATGTTTGAAAATCTTTCCGAAAAGTCGTCATAACTTTTTTCTAATTGATTTTTTTTTCTGTAAAAACATTTTCAAAGCAACTTTTTATGTGAAATCCGATAAGTTAACTTTCCCTTAAAGCTATATTTTATTAGTTATTGACATAAAATAGTTATTTATGAAACAGTGCATAAAGTTACCTTTTTCAGCACAAACGTGAGGTTTAGAGCACGAGTGAAGCGAGTGCTATATATTGCGTGTGTGCACAAAAAGCACTTCACGCACAGTATCATACAATATTTTATCTACGAATTAAAAATTAATATTAATAAATATTCAGCAATTTTGAACTGTCAAGAAATGATTCGACAAGTTTTTGTGTTTCGTTACTATGGAAACGCGCTAAACAGTGCTGTAAAAGCCGTGCATTAAAGTAAATCCCATTTGAAATTCATTGCTACTTCACGCACTCTTTCGTCAGTGGCAGTGTTTTCCTGCGTAAAATTTTCAGTTCAAACTGAAAATGTTTTCAAAATAGCGATTTTACATACGAGAGTAGATAAATGATTTTTTTAAGTAGAACATCGGGTGTCCCTCAAATGTGGCTCACCCCCATATTTTTTAAAATTATTAGTGATATAAGAAAACCATTTGGAATGCATAATTAGGCCAGAAAAACGGATTATTAAGACATAAAATGAATCATTTTGTATTTCCGGTTATACAGGTTGTGAGTACTAATTTCGCTATTTTTATAAATCTTAATTTTTTTCTTCGGCAGGTTAGATGACATTATTCCACACAACTTTTACTTGAAAAAGTTTTCACGATCGTTCATAGTTTTTGAGAAAAAAAATATTTTCGTTATTTTTTATCGTTTTACAATCTTCGGAAAATGCATTTTGACACGTAGTAGCTAGGTTAAAAGTATAAAGTACGCTTTGTTCCTCTTGATTTGCTATTTCACAAGTAATGATCACTGCTATGCTTTAATCAATGGATCTTTTAAAATAATTGTGTAAATTAAAAGTGGTATCGAATTAATTCTAAAAAAAACGCAAACAAACAATTAAATTTAATTCAATTATTTTTTATCTTTTTATGTTATCCTAACTAACAATAAGTTACACTACTTGATAATAATAATGTCGTTATGGCGTTATGTCAAATTGTTTTTTCCATAACCATCTGGATAGGTTTTAATCAAAATAAAGTAAACAATCGAAATCATAACGTATGATGAACATTGTAAGTTGTAAGTTAAAATAATAATAATATCAAATAAAAAAAAATAATAAATCAAAATAAAAAATTATTAAATTTAATTTAATTATTGGTTCGAATTTTTCTTTTAAAACTAGTTTAATACAACTATTTATTTACACCACTATTTAAAACGAATCACTGAATAAAGCACAGTACAATAAAGCACAATAAGCAACAGTAAGCACTGCACACAGAAACTGCAATTCAAAGGGTTAATAGCGCAGTTTATACTATTATTCTGGTTACTATGCGTTCTACTTCCGAAGGTAGTAGAACGGTAAAAAAATAACGAAACTACTAACTTGTTTACCCATCTGAAGAAAGAAGAAATTTAGATTTTTAGAAATAGCAAAATTGATACTCACTTCCGGTATAACCGGAAGTTCAAAGACAACTACTTCATGTTGTAATACTCCGTTTTAATAGCCTAATTATGCGTTCCAAATGGTTTTCTGATATCATTAACAATAAAAAAATATATGAGAGTGAGCCACCTTTGACGCACACCCGGTATATTATCTCGGATATCTCGTTCCAGTTTTCTTTGAAATATACAACTAGGACACATTTAAGTTTTTCAATTCCGTACTAGTACATTAGTGGGCTTTGACAGCGCTTTGATAAAACAAATGCATTATTTATGAGTATCTATCTGTCAAATTGTAATTCGAATTGTAAGTGCTTATCGTTAGAGTATTTCTTAGTTATCATCAACTGTCATAATAATGTCATGAAAATTATGCAAAATGGGACATGATAGTTTGTTTTATATAATTTAGGGAAAATGCTGAGGCTGCAGTAAATTTATATTATGAGCGATATCCAGGAAAGCGGAAACCTTTTAGTATTTTTGTAGCAATGGTTTAGTGGGATTACGCAAAAATGCTAAAATTTAAAAAATCATGGAAGTCTTATTTTTGAAAATAAAAAAATGATAATTGAAAGTTAATAATTTTCAATATGAAAAAATTTGTAAGATCGTGGATGTATTATTTAAAAAAATGACCAAATGGCTTATACATTAAATTAAAGGTTGAACCTTCCTGTTTCAAACGATGTGTAAATCCTTGTTTGAATTTGAAATCGATTCTACCTAAGAAATGTTAAAGGATGATGTGTTTCTGACGTTTTAGTAGAATGACGAAAAATATGATAAAATTTGAAAGATCGTGGAGGTCTTATTTTTGAAAACGAAGAAATGCCTTATGCATCATATGGAAAGATGAGGCTTTCTCTTTCAAATGATGTATATCTCGTTGTTTCAATTTGAAATCGATTCTACCTAAGAAATGTTAAAGTATGATGTGCTTTTCAAAGTCCGTAAAGCGTATTGTACCAGGCTGGCCAGATTCAACCTTTTCAACGTATGAAAAATAAACCCCCCCGACATGCCCTAGTCATGACGTCACACGTTACAGACGCTGAGTAGTAACGTGAGCACAATTGAGCTATATCTCGATATTAGGTGAACAAATTTGTTTTTGTGAGCTTAACAGGTATATGAACAGATATATATTATAGATATATATTAATAGATATATGAAGGAAAAAGTTAGGTGTTATTTTAGTTGTCAAAACAGAATTTTATTTGGATTTTGAAATTTTCCATATAATTTTTAGGAAAAAATTAGTGTAAAGTAAAATGACATGATAAAATAGATGCTAAAATTTCCAGTAAAAGGAAGAACTATTGTTATAAAAAGTCACTTTAGAAAGTCTCTTTCCCATCTTTATTTTGGCTTTTCATTCATATCATTTCCCAAGAATCGACTATATCTTAAAAAGCAAGCGTTGCAGAAAATCCTATTAAACGAATATTGTTTAATAGGTTTTCCTTTTCGTTCTTTAATAGTTAGTGAACCAGAAAAGTATAATCCGTAATCAGTTACAACCTAGATATAAATAGAGAGAATACTTTCGAAATACACGTTAATAATCTACAACGCATTAGAATTTGGTTATTACAGTTTAACGTCAAAATCTCTAAAACATCATAATTGATGATTTTTATTGCAAAATCTTTTCATAATTCAAAAATCAAAATGGATGATCAAAGACCTCATTCGTGAAAATTATTCATAATGGCGAAGAATTTGCAAAAATACAGCAAATATTTTCAAAACATCATAATTTTGGATTTTCAGTAAAAATATTAATCACAACTCAAACACTAAAATAGATAGAAAGATACTTTTTGCATAAATATTGTTGATAATGAACTCTTAATCCGCTAAAACGCTTAATCCATAACCAGATACAACCTATATATAAAACTGGGGAATTATAAAAAGTCTGCAAAACTGCTATCATTTAAGAGTTTTGCTATAAATATTAATCGAAATCTTTTATATAAGAACTTAATAACGGCTCCAAAAATCAAATTTTTTAAAAGAAAATTGTCTACCATTACACAATTGTGTTTTTTAAATTATCCACATCTTTTTGATTATGTAATTTGTTTTACTAAATCATAAAAATCAAAACAGGTAACTTTCACAATCAGCATTAAGAAAGCAGTACATACATATAAGACAAATTATATTGATACAGTTTCTAGCTCTCATAGCTTCGTAACTTGCAACGTCACCCTCCTCCTTACCCTTCAAAACGCGTTCTTCAGTCTCTGGCCAACCTGGTACAATACGCTTTACGGACCTTGGTGTTTTTGACGTTTTAGTAGAATGACGAAAAATATTTGCAATTTGTTAAATCGCGATTGACTTGTATATCAAATTGAAAGATGAGTCTTCTTGTTTCAAACGTTGTATAACTCGTTAAAGTTTGAAATTGATTCCATCTAAGAAATATGAAAGGATGATGTGTTTTTGACGTTTTAGTTGAATCACGAATAAAATAATAAAATTTCGATCATGGAGGTCTTATTTTTGAAAACGAAGAAACGACTTGTGTATCAAGTTGAAAATTGAATCTTGCTGTTTCAAATGGTGAATAATTCGTTTCTATTTGAGATTAATTCCACCTAATAAATGTTAAAGGATGATGTTCTACGTTTAAGTAGAATCAAGATAAATATTCTAGAATTTGAAAGATCGTGGAGGTCTTATCTTTGGAAATGAAGAAATGGCTTGTATATCAAATTGAAGTTTGAACCTTCCTCTTTCAAAAGATGAATTGTTTCCACTTAAGAAATGTTAAAAGATGATGTGTTTTTAACGTTTTAGAAGAATCAGGAAAAAATGATAAAATTGGAAAGATCACGGTCTTATTTTTGAAAATGAAAAAATTACTTGTATATTAATTTGAAGGCTAAACCTTCCTCTTTTAAATGAAATATTACTCGTAGTTTCAATTTGAAATAGATTCCACCTAAAAAATGTTACAAGATATGTTTTGTCATAAAAGCCACAAAAATTATTTAAATTTATTGAAAAGATGCTCATATTTACTTGCCGAAGTTCGGGTTTTTACAGTAACGATGGATTTAATACAAAAAATTAAATAAAAAATGTTGGACAATAAATTTTAAATTTACACCTGCTAGTTATCGCCATCTCTTGTCCAGCTTTCGTTTTTATTGGCAATTGCGAACTCACAGTTCACTGTAGCTTTTTGCAACACACAGTCCAACTCGTCCTGTACTCGTTAAATCCAATCGCGCATGTCAAGTAATGACGTCACAATTAAGCGGAATTCATTGCATTACTTGACATGGGCGACTGCATTTAACGAGTACACGACAAACCGGACCGCTTGTTGGAGCAAAGCTAGTGTATGTAACGTTTCATACCAACATAATTTTTTATTAAAAATAAAATAGAGTTGTAAAGTAATAAATAAAGAATTCTAATAATTATTTATTACATATTTATACTGATTCGTGAACTCAAAAGAAAATTAAGCAATAAATTAAAATAATTAAAATAACAAGAATTCGATTCTATGTGCAACCAAATACACAATAACAGTGATAAACTTTATCATCAGACGTTGTATACATTCAATCAGCGGTAAAATTTAAAACAAATAACAATAACGCTGACGATTTCAAAGTTCACAAGGTTATCGACATCGATCGAACCATTTCATTTACTTATTAGTACGTGTAAGCAATAATACCACTGGATACTTAGACTATTGTTACTGCTAATTGTTATCATGAATTTTTTTACATTCATACCTCTGTTTTTGTTTGTAATTGATGATGCTGAGTGTTGGAAGATTTTTCATCACGGAAGAAGTGTTGGTGGAAACCTAGGATTACCAAGAAGGAATAAAAATGGAGTTTTTAAAGAGATTTCCCCCGAGAAATGGTTTTTGCAAAACTTGGATCATTTCAACCCTGGAAATAATCAAAAATGGAAGCAGGTAATAATGATCAAAATTGTTTTTGTTGTAAATAAAAATGATTAAACTTGTATGATTTAGAGATATTTTGTAAATAACCAATTTTACAATGGATCCGTTAATTCCCCAATATTTCTTATGATTGGTGGTGAAGGAGAAGCTTCTGTAGAATGGATGACTCAGGGAACCTGGATTGATTATGCTAAAGCTTTTGGGGCACTATGTTTCCAATTAGAACATAGATATTATGGAAAAAGTCACCCAACAGAGTAATTTTAATAATTTACATAATTTTAATTTTTATTAAGAAATTGTGATTACAGGGATTTGAGTACTAAAAATTTACAATATTTAACGAGTCAACAAGCTCTTGCTGATTTAGCTTTTTTCATTCAAGCTATGAACATTGACTATAAATTAAACAAAGATGTTAAATGGATTGTGTTTGGTGGTTCTTACCCTGGTTCATTAGCAGCTTGGATGAGAATGAAATATCCTCATTTAGTTCATGGGGCTATGTCTGCAAGTGGACCTTTATTAGCTCAAGTTGATTTTAAAGGTACAATAAGAAATAAGTAGTAATTTGATAATTAATTAATGTTGGACATTTTTTAGCTAATACAGTGTGTGGGAAAATGGTTGATGTACCTCCTAATAGATATCACAAAATTATACTGTATTTGAGTCTAACCATTTCCCCACAGCATGCCTTTTCAATAAAGTTTATGTCTGAATTAATCTTAATTTAATGATTACTTTCATTTTTTAGAATACTTTAAAGTAGTTGATGAAGCTTTAGCAACTCATAGTGAAGACTGCGTTTCTGCAGTGAAACAAGGCACCAATCAAGTAGAAATTCTACTTCGTCATATGATTGGCCAAAGGAATATCAATAAATTGTTTCAATTATGTGATCCAATAGAACAATCAATTTCAAATGCCAATGATATCGCAAACTTTTTTGAAACATTGTCTGGTAATTTCGCTGGAATCGTCCAGTACAATAAAGATAATCGAATAGGCAAATCAAAAAACAACATTACCTTAGACACATTATGTGATATAATGGTAAATGATAGTATTGGTCCTCAAATAGATAGATTAGCAGCTATTAATCATTTGCTATTGGAGGCTTATGATCAAAAATGTTTAGATTATAAATATTCGAAAATGATTGATGAAATGAGAAATATTAGTTGGGATGCTGAATCGTCTGAAGGAGGTAAATTGATTTAATATTGTTGGTATTTTAAAAATTTTGTAATAGAATCTTAAATATGGATGTGAAGTAAGCAAAGAATTTTAATCATGGATTTAAGACTAATTAGTAAAAATGATAGTGATTATCATACAAATATGAAAAGTAAATATCCTTATATTTTCTATATATTTGGAAAATCCTAAGGCATTGAAACAGATAATAAAAATAAGCAAACTTTGTACCAGAATATAAATTCTCTGCCTTGATTTAGCATCATTTTTTTTCTTTCTTTTTTCTTTAGCTTTAAACTATCCAACACATATTCATCCACCACAGTCAGATAAATGTTGACTTGCTGTTTTAGACAAATTCTTATTTTAAGGTTATTTGACTGCTAATCCTCTTTATTCTACTTAATAATTTTTTCCTAAACCGCGCTCTGTTCCAATTATTTTTTTTTAAATTTTCCCAAAATATTTTATTTTTATTATACTGTCATCTATTCTGTTTCATTTCAAGTTTATGATTAACTTCATGATTAATCATCATGAAGTGTGATGTAATCATCATGTAAATCAATTTTACAACAGAAGTGGTGGTAAGATTACTTTGGTGTTTCATTTTTTTAATGTTTCTTGTCAGATTTTAATTGGGACGCTATTTACATTTTATTTTAATTATAAGTAATCCATACAATTTAGAAATTCATACTACTGATTAACATCTTATTTTCAAGCATACTACTGGATGGCTTTTTAAAGTTTTTTTTACGCCCTCTGAGAAAACCATGATTTTAATCATCATGAGTCTTTGAGTGGTAGTACTTTGTCTCTTTAGTTTTTTTCCTCAAATATAATAGTTTATTTATTAGGAGTAAACAATGCATATTTAAATTTGAACACTACCAATTCCATTAAATCGTGTAACGAACTCAATATTAAAGTATATTATAATAATTATTATAATATTAGTTAAATACAAAATGATCTCCCACATTTGTGCCACTCTCAAAGCACATTTGAAGCAGATTTTTGAAAGTGTCCATCACTTCAGCGGCAGCTTGAGACGATATTCCTGTAATTTCTTGACGTATTGTTGGTTTCAATACTTCAATGGTTCGGGGATGGTGTTAAAAATTTTCGTTTTCAAGTAGCCCCAAAGGAAAAAGTCGCAAGATCATTTGAACGCACAGATCATTTAACGTCTCCACGTAACGAAATTACGTGCCCTACAAACATTGCCCTTAAAACGTCCATTGTCTTTGTTGCAGTATGAGCTATACCTCCACCCTCTTGAAATCACACATCCATATGTTTAAGTTCTCTAAGTTCAATTGGCAGTTACGGTAATCGTTATGCCTCTCTCCTCAAAAAAAGTAGGGAACATATGGGCTATGAAGTGGTATTTTAAGCTGCTGCGGATCTTCTTGATGCTCAGTAGCAAAAATTTTGCTACTCATAATCAGACAATCGATGGAAATGATACAAATGGAAATGACCTTTGTCACTCATTACCAAAAGAGTGCTTTGTGGAACATTTTTGAAGAATATCTCTAGAAGATGCTATGAGATTTTCCTAGTCTCATTTAGTAAGTTCTTGCATAATCATCATTTTGTATGGGTGGAACGTCAGATTTGAGTGCAAAATTTTTCTGACAAACCATCTGACAAATAGCTGACCAACCAGCTGAAAAGGTAGAATATCGTTAAACTACTTCTCTCAAGTACAATATTATCAGGTGTCTGAGTACTTCTTGGTGTACCAGTTGATTTTCTTTCTTAGGCTCAACCTACTGGCTCTAAAACTGGCTCTAGTGGCTCTAAAATGTGAAACCTACAAACAAAACGGTAAAAAAAAAACACATACACAAACCTATACAAAACAATATTTTTATCGTTCTAAACCATTTGACAGAATGGTTGAAGAAATATTGTTATATTTCTTATCTTAACGGGAATAATACTTACAGGAATAATTGCAAAAAATCAATAAAATAACACAAAAATACCACAAAAACAATAATTATAAGTAACAACGTTAAAGAAGATGTTCAAAAAGACCGCATCCGGCATCATTACATGCCTGATATCGTTGTCTTAAAGCAAATCGCATCCTAGGCAATACATTTATATCTGTACGATGTATCTGTACTGGCATTTGTGTTGTGCGCAGGTGCACCATCATGCAAATACCACATTGTTGTTCTGGTATTTAGCCGAACATCGTCTAGAAGGTCGTAGAGTCTTTCTAAATGTTGATAATCAAGCCTTGAGGGCAAGAAAATTGACCCAATAATTACATCGCCCACAATTCCAGCTCAAACATTTAAAGAAAATTTCTACTAAGATTTCCATGGTTTTATAAATTTTGGATTTTCAAACGTCCAACTGTGTAAATTCCTTGGATTATTATTCCACCTTTTGAAAAAGTGGATTTTTCGGCAAAAGGAACTTTTTCTAAAAATCGAAATATCATTTTCAATTTTTTTTTACATTTTCTAATATTCCAACCTTATTGGATAATCAGTTAACCGAACTTCCTGAACTTCAGTGCAATTTAAGTACTAGCTATTTTCTTCTACATAGTTTAATACGGTTTCTTCAAGTGCAGGAGTTCGAACTGATCTTTCCCTTGTCACATGTTAAAAACATGTCAGTTTGTTCACTCAATGTATAATTTTCAGTAAATTTTATCGTAATTTCATAAAAGTAATAAAAATTTGTAAAATAAATTTTCTATTGGCAGGTGGAAAAATAAGTGTATGTTTACGAGCAAATAAACAACTTCTGAGCATATAAATTTTGGGAATACCCTATATAGTATGATACCCGTTTATCAATTTAACTCACGTCCTGACTAATGATTCTACTTGCTACTAGTTTACACTGTACCAAATTTCAGCGCTGTACCTTTAACAGTATAGAAAATATTTAGCAAAATCAGTTAAAACTTTTTGACTTTGATGGCCTATAACGCCGCCATTTATTGGTTTAGACCAAAAATTTGTACACGAATCATCATTATTTTCACACTGACCACTCAACTGTGGCTTAATTTGTGCCCCGAGTGACTGAAACACTTTGTATACAAGTGCCCCATATGTATGGAATATAGTATATATCTTGGGAAATATTCACTTTATAAAAAAAACTATTTATGCAAAAGTGGTATGGAATTTTATTTGCCGTAATAAAATATTTCTAATTCAGAAAACAAATGAACAACGAATGTCACTTGATTTTTTTAAAGTGGCAATATACCCTTTCATTAGGCTTATTCTATCAAGATTTTCTTTCTCTTATGTTAGTATCCTTAGACTAGATATTTTGAATGAAATGTAAAATTTGTTTATTAAGTTTAATTTACTAATAACACGCTATTAACACTAAAATTAACACGGCAATAAATGCCCAAAATGTTACTCGTTAATTGCTCAGAAGTGACCTAAGCTATAATAAAAAGCATGCAACGAATTTCTGGGAGAAAGTTCTGCAGCTTTATTTTTTATTCGCTGTTCCAATTCGGCGTAGGTCAAATGTTGAGATCGATTTGTATACACCTGTGATTTTAAATATTCCCAGAAGAAAAAAATCAGAAGGTGTAAGATCCGGAAATTAGAGTGTTACGCCGCAGGCCTTCTGCTGCCTATCCAATGGTCGGGAAATACCATATCCAAACATCGGCGTACAGTTAAACTATTGTGAAGCGGTGATACATTTTGTTCTAACTAAAAAACATCAAGATTTGCTTGACAAACAGGAATTATTATTATAATTGTAAATAACGGACACCAGGTAGCAGAGTACCACGACATTTACACAAATTCCGACAAACACGTTTAGTTTTTGTGGCGTTTGGGTATGATATTGAATCTTCCAATGCGGATTTTCAGTGGGCCTATATCAACATTATCTCTTCAGAAAAGAATATTATTTAGAAAATTTGAATTGACCTTGATTCACTTCATCATAAATTCAGAAAATTGAATACGTCGATTCAATTTTCAATCTTTCAATTTTCTCAATTTTGAATTATAAATTTTAAAAATTTTTTAAACATTTGTTAATCTTAAACGCTTGTTCTTGCTTCGTTGAATGTTTTATACATAAGTTTTTTACTGTTTTTTGCTGTTTTTACTATTTTTACTATTTTTTATGATTTTTATTTGATCATTAATCTTGCAACATGGATCATTCCTTCAAGTAGTTATGATTGGTGGCCACTTTTCTAACCAAATTGTTATGACTTCTGGGGTATCTCAGGGCAGTCATTTGGGACTGCTTTTGTTTACAATCTACATAGGAGATATAGCTAATTTTATTCCTAACTTCAGATTTCTCATGTATCCTCCGTTCAAGCCGACTCGAATAAATTTTATAATTAGTGCGAATATAATTTTTTATATTTAAATATATTTAAACTTTTCATTAAAGTCAAAAACAGTTTATTAAATTCAATTACATACATAGGTCTAGTGTACTGCAGCGCGTAGACTTTGTTAAAGACTTGGGAATCGTGTTGGACAGTAAACTACTTTTTAAGCAGCATGATTATGAAGTGGTGGCTAGGGCTTACAGGATGCTAGGATTCGTAATACTTTCGTCTGAATTTTTTTACGAACGTATTGTCTTAATTTCTATGTCTAATGCTTTTGTAAGCAGTATTAATCCTCACTATGATGTTTATGTGAGTAAAGTAGAGAAAGTTCAGATGAGATTATTTGTCTGTCTGCCACACTTATTGTATACTCATACTTCGTCAGCGGAGATGTTGCAGTGATATCTGTTTTCTCTTCAGGTTGATCAGTGGTTATTGTGACTCTTCATATCTTGTATCAAGAATTAAGCTTACACGTTCTTCCCCATCGGTTATGATATGACTACTTATTTTATGCACTAACTGCTCGAACTAATTCTTATAAAAATTCTCCAATTGTACGGATGGAACGAGCAGTAGATCGCGTTAGGTTTTACACACTTGCCCTTGCCGGCCAACTTTAAATGGATTATTCGAGACGCCATAATCGATTTTGTACCTAGCTTTGTAAATTGTATATACATTATTATATTTTATAGCTGTGAGGTAGCTCCTAATGAGACCTGTCCTGTTGCTACCTCCATGAATAAATAAATAAATAAATCAAAAATTTCCGCCGATTTTGGAGGGACGTAGCTCTTCTGGGAAGTCGAACTCGCCCATAGTTCATATAAGAAAGTACCCTTAAAATGAGCTAAGAATCGCCCCCTGAAGTTTGAGAAAGTCATTCATATACACTTGTATATAGATTATCGAAAATGCTAAGCAGTTTGTACTCCTGCAAAGAAAAGTGAGAGGAAAACGGAAGAAGTGCTGCGAGAACGAGTATGAGGACGATGAGTGATAAGAATCTGTATGAGGACGAATTAATCTGCGGATCGGACAGCATGAATGGCATTTTTCTACCTGTTGTAGTAAAGAGTTAATATTGCGTTCATTTCTTCTTTCCAACGAATCTTACCTGTAGATTCAAGTTGAATGGGGAATATTATGGAACAAATCTTGATAAGGCCTTGATAACAGATATGTATTTCCCATATATTATCCCATATATATCCCATTATACAAACTCTAAACCCATTTGCCGAACTAAATGATAGGAATTTGTTCTATTTAATGACACCTAGAAAATATCTGGGGCATGGTGAAATGTATATGTTATTGTAAAAGCTCGACAATAAGTGAGTCCTAGGATAGACGTGTTAAACCTAGGATTTACTAATCAGACATAGGAAATGTACGAAAAATAGTAGCAGTTGGTAATTTGGGGTTTTACCAGGCCAAAGTGGCTAATGTTAAGATTCACTAGTTCGAATGGCTAAAAGTAAGTTTACGTCAATAAAGAACGCATTATTAAGGGAGGTTGCGAAAAAAAAGAAAGAAACAAAATGAGTATTTTTTTATTTTACATACTTGTTAACACAAGTAAAATATTACACCTGTTAATATTTTCATATGACGCTGTCTAAATGAGAGATAGAAGCTTACTTGTTAGTACATGATAAGCTTCCGTGACATTTAGAATTGTATAGCTTGGTGGCTGATCTACATAAACATTTCTTGGCGAAACATTTTCTAGTAAAGTTACATTTTTGGAATCCTTGGCCGCCAGATAAAGACATTTTTCGCACTGCACCTCTTTCACTTACTTCAACAGGAGGAACATCCGCCGAAGTGATAAAAATTTCCTTGCATATTGCAAATTGCTTCCTTGCAAATAACTGTACAAGAATTAATGTGCTCGTTCCAAGACGATAAAATTCTTGATCTTGAATATTCATTTTAATAGCCAGTAGAGTTCTTTGGTCTGTTTTAGAACGATTTACTTCGGGGATTTTTACTTTAACTGTTTGGGACAAACAGTTGTTGCAGGGGGAAATTTCCTATTCGATGAAATTTTCATTTTCTTTGCCTGTTCCTTTAAGCATTAGCTTGCATTAAGATTATTTAATTCAATTTCAATATTGTTGTCTCCGTGTAAAGTAGTTATTGAATCAGGTTCTATGTTGTTATATGCAACATCGTATGGCATTGTGTTCTCGTTATTTATCGTGTCATTATCATTATTATGAAGATCGTCATCATGAAAAAGAGCTTTTTCAAGATCTTCGCTTTGTAAGCCTGCTAATAAGTTGAATGGGATGTAGGGGTTGGAGAGACCATTCTCATTGGACAACCAAACATAACTTCGTAAGGGGATCACTGAATGCCTTCGTGATAAGCGTTGTTTTTCATAGCTTGAACAAATCTTAATGATTCGGACCATTTTCTACTACCGTTTGTTTCCATCCAAGTTGCAATCTTAATTTTGAATATCTTGATTAGCACGTTCCACTGAACCTTACGACTGGCTATGGTGCGGTTTTCCATGTACAATTTTTTACACCAGCCCACATTTGACACAGTTCAGTTATTATTACATTTGCAAATTCCCTACCATTATCCGAATGCAATATGTTAGGGGCCCCCAAAAGTGTACAAATGTCTAGAAGATTATACGCAATTTTTTCGGTGCGTTTGCTACGAAGGGGACGCATCACAACAAATTTAGAAAGATGATCCTAATAAACCATGATAAATTTATAATCAAATCAATTCATTTTTGTGTGTAATATGGGTTTAACAATTAAATCTTTTTTTTTTGGCATACTAGATTTTTTCTATCTTTACTTTAAATGTTTATTTTTACTGACATTATTGTATATAGTTTTTACCATAGCATTGGATTTTCCATAAGATATTCTGTTCTTCTGACTTGATTTTAATTGGGGCTATATCTTATGCACCAAGAATTCCATATAAAAACACTTCCTGCTCTATAACGTCGCCTGAATAAATGTGCAAGCATTTAAAGTATGAACATATTTAAACTTGTTCGTCAGCTTTGCACATTAACGATTTACATTTGCAATTTCATAATAATATTGAGAATTGTATCTTATCTTACATGCCATTATAAAAAAAGTCCCTTGCTATGACCTCAATTCGTCCGAGCAAGTATTTCAAATGCATTGTGTTGTTACCTTAAGTAATCTTCCCTTGTCTAATCTTCCCTTTTATTATGGGTGTCGTCATTAGACGACGCAATGTATCTATGTGTAATTAAAGGGCCTATTACAACATCTCCGATGTGTATCGGGACTCTAACATTGCCTGAATTTGACAATTATTTTGTTGATTTATAGGGCGTAAAAAACTACAATTTTTAAGGCAAAGTATGACATTTTTATTCATACTTTGCTATTTCTTACTTACTGTTTCGGGATTTCCTCCCATCCTCAGGTTTAAAATCATATCACACAATTGAACGTCTATTTCAATTTTAAAACACACATGCGACTTGACAAAGTTAAAATATTTTAAACAAAGTTAAGATTTTAAACCTGAGGATGGGAGAAAATCCCGAAACGTTGTGCTAATAACAAGGAAAATATTGGGAGGAGTTGTGTTTTATTTTAAACTAGTAATAAGCCTCCATATTCAAGATAAGACAAGCCTCAATATATTTTTTTGAGTTAAAATTTCGGAAATTACAAAGAACACACAAGATTAAATTTTTATAGGCTTTATGAGTGTATTACACACGTGAAAATAATGTAAAAAAAAATCATATGTTCTTATCCGATTCTCAATTGTTTTCAAGTTATAGCATAGTAACAAATAAACAAATTTCACACATTAACATTTTATTAATCATAGCGTTCTTTTAATAAATGTTCAAAAATACAGTCATTTTTGTCGTAATTAAAGTATGCCTTGCTCGAGGCTCATAGACATTTGATAACTCTAATGTTTTGATGAGATGTTAGTGTACAGTGACAGTAATTGAAGGTTTACTTTCGAATTTATGTGATTATTAGCGTTGCAAAATGCCAGACACTCAAATATAGAATATGCCAATATGGTGTTCATTTATGGTTTCTGTAATAATTTCAACGATCGCATTTTCCGTTATTAGTGCTAAAGCTAACTTCACATCTATATGATTTTGTATTTTTATCTCAAATTTAATATATTTTTTTAATGCATTAGGAAGACAATGGACTTATCAAACCTGTACAGAATTTGGATTTTTCCAAACGTCAACATATTCACCACAAATTTTCGGCGATAAATTCCCCGTCGATTTTTTTATACAACAATGCGTAGATATTTTCGGTCCAAAATACAACTCAACGTTTTTGAATGACGCCGTCGTGCGAACTAATCTTATATATGGAGCTTTAGATATCGACGTAACCAACGTTGTTTTCGTACATGGTTCAATTGATCCTTGGCACGCTTTGGGCATAATTAAAACACGAAGTCAAGGTGCCCCGGCTATTTATATTGAAGGTACTGCACATTGTGCGAATATGTACCCAAAATCCGATCGAGACTTACCTCAGTTAACTAGTGCACGTCAACAAATTGCTCAACTAATTGATTCTTGGTTGCGTTTATGAATTGTAGGAAATAATTTTTGAAATAAATCCAAATATATTATAATTGTGCTGTGCTGTTTTATATTTTTGTTAAGAATAACAATCTCGTAGTTTAAATGTTACGCAATAAGAATCAAAATTATTATTAAATGTTCATAAATATATTAATCCAACATATATTACATTTTTTACTTATATAACTTAAAATACCTTAAGAGATATATTTCATGGAAAGAACTAGAATAAAAGATAAAAATTGAAAAATTTCGTGCTATAAATATAATATTTAAGATGTTAAGATGTGGGTTTGCCTTTTTTAAATGGCACTAACGAGTGGTTCTTTCCCATCTAACATTTTAGATAATTAGATATCAGTAGTTTATTTTATGAATAACTTAAACATGAAATATAAGTGAATTGATAATTAAAAATTATGTTAAATTTTGGTCTTTATACATTTCCACCAAATAATCAGTCGTTTTTAATACGAAGTCGTTCTACGTGAATCTCATTAGCCTTACTTTAGACCACCATTTGGTAAATTACTTCTTTCTTTAAAAGTATTAAATTGAAGTTTAATTCGAGTATATTACATTAAAAGAAAGGCCAAGGGATTCAACTATTATAGTTTTACTTAACTTTTTTAAATACCTTTTAAATAATAATGCAAAAATTAAAAAAAAAACTAGCATAAAGTTAATAATAATGATAATATATACAAAAAAACATTTGAAATCATTATCCAGTAAACGCTAAATAGTTGACTCAAAATAAATAGAAAGAAATCAATTTTTTTTAAAATTAGATGTGTAATTCGTTTATTATTATTTACTCCTCCTCAAATTGTACTGTAATAATCATGCAAGGTTGTCAATATCTCTTCTGGTCCCTATGCTGTTGTGGCGGCGGCCTGGATTCGCGCCACTCTCTTCCTTCTTTATGCTGTCTTAAATCATGGTGATGGTGGTGGTGATGATGGCGCTTCTTTTCAGCAGATTTTCCACTGCCGTTAAAAGCCGTGGAATCGGATACGACCAGTTCCGAACCGTCCCGTTGTCGCTCTCCATTCCTGTACGGTTCATCGAGGGTTTCCTTCCGTTTTAGCGGTTGATGGTTACCATTGGCAGCTACCTTCAGGCCCGTTTTGCTTCCTGCCGATTCGTGCAGATTCTCCCATGCTTGACGATAGTATCTATTTAGGCCGTTTCTCGATTCTGAACTGGACGAATCGAACGATGCAACTGTGTTACAATCTGGGGATGCTCTGTGTCTATAATGTTTTGCACTTCGATTTCTAAAAAAAATAACAAAAAGTGAGATTATAAAAGAGTGCATTTAAATATATATTTTGATTTGATTTGAACATATGCCCACTTTCATATGAAATCCACCACCTACTAAAATTCAAACTACAATTTTAAAATTTCAGTAAAATAATGCTTTATTATTAACTAAGAAACGCTGAAAGTTTCCTGTACCATTATTATTATTATGCCCTTCTGCCCACAAAATATCGGTTTATTTGATTGCCAAATTGTCATGTCAAATTCTGTCCATCTTAATGACTTTGATAGGGGCCGAATTATTGGTATGAAGGAGGGGTGTTTCTCATTTCAAGAGATTGGGAGGAGGCTGAATCTAGACCACAGTACAGTTCATAGACGCGGGTGCTCTGGGTGTGCCCATACAAAATTTGCAGAGCACCTATACGCAGAGACGCTAAATACATGGTGGATCTCTAGGTGTAAAAGGCATCATCTTCAATTAGTTTTATTTTAATGTAGTATTGAACATTTTTTCCCAATTCAATCCCAGTATCGGCCATGACTGTATTTTCAGAGACCACGTATTCAGAAATGAGACTTGATACTGGTTCTAGAAAATTTGAAATTATTCCAAAAAACTTGATACTACTTCTAGAAGACTTGAAATGCTTGCAAAAAAAGTTGATATTGCTTTTTGGAAGACCAGAAACGATTCCAGAAGACTTGAACTACTTTCAGAAGACTTTATACTTCCCCTGAAAGACTTAATACTGTTTCTACAAAACTTGATATTGCTTCTTAAGGCCTTGAAATGTTTGCAAAAGACTTGCAATGCTTACAGAAGACATGATACTACTTCTAGAAGATTTGAAATGCTTCCAGATGACTTGATGCTGCTTCTAGAAGACTTGAATTGTTTTTAGAAGACTTGCAATGAGTCTAGAAGACTTGAACTACATTCAGAAGACCTTATGCTGCCCCTTGAATACTCTTACTGCTTCTTAAAGACTTTTCAATTGACGTCATAGAAACTGCTTCTACAAGAGTTAATATTACTTCCAGAAACCTTGAAATATTTCCAGAAGATTTGATACCGCTTCTAGAAGACTTGTGATGCTTCAAAAGCACTTGATACTGCTTCTAGAAGACTTCGTATTGTTTCCAGAAGACTTGAAATGTTTCCAGAAGACACGCAAAGCTTACAGAAGGCTTAATACTGCTCTTTGAAGACTTGAAATGCTTGCAGAAGACTTGAAATGCTTCAGGAAGATTTGAAATGCTTTCAGAAGACTTGAAATAATTCTAGAGGACTTGAGCTGCTTTCAGAAGACTTTATACTGATCCTGGAATGGAAAGACTTCTAGAAGACCTCAAATGCTTCCAAAAGACTTGATATTGCTTCCAGAAGACTTGAAATAATTCCAAAAAACTTACAATGCTTCGAAAAGACTTAATACTGCTTAGAAGTCTTGAAATGCTTTTAAAAAACGTAAATTGCTTCAGAAGGCTAGAACTGTTTCCAAAAGGCAAACAAAAAGAAGATTTGATACAGTATCAAAAAAAAAAGAAGATACTGTTGATAAACCATTTTAGTTTTTTCGAACATATTAAATACCATTAGACAAAATGCAAAATCTTGATATATCTAGTCCCGAAACTGTTAATTACAGACTAAATGCTGCTGGCAGAGAACATTTTTATTGCAAAAGGCAAGATACTATTAACACTTAGCCGACCGAACGGGGAAATGTCATTACTTTAAAGAAAGTCTCCCATTTTGACATCATCGACGCGTAATAAAATAATATTGTATTACTATTATTATTTATATCAATTATTGAGAATCATTCGTGTTGCGAAAAATGCGCGCGGATGAAAAAGTCCCCGTCGTCTTTTTCCTCCACATTCTTTCTCCTCTTTCCCTTTTTCACCCAACCACATCGCTATTATCTGCTTGGCCGGAAATTCCTCTCAGGTTAGAGCAATAAAACGAAGAAATGATTTTCGAAACAATTTTGAAGAAATGACAACACAAAGCCTTAGCACATGGAGTTATTGTCTTGTGGACGATATGTGTTGGACGAAGGTCACCTCTTACGTTCATGCCAGACACGCGAAATGCACGTCATTACATCGACAACGTTTTGTTACCGGTGTTAGTACCTTTCATGCAGACGTTGCAGAATACTACTTTCCAACAGCATAATGCGAGACCCCACACTGCTATGATTACAAGAAAGTTCTTGGAGTAAGTTGGATTGCAGATTTTATCCTGGATTGCCCGGTCATCGGGCTTGTCGTTGATAGAACTTGTCTAGGATATGATGCGTCGGCGACAAAGACAAGTATCCAAGCCTTCTGACAATCTTGAGGATCTTCGACACTATCTAGAGGTTGCATATAATATAATAGAGAGCATAGATAGAAGAGTTAATACATGCTTTTTCTTGAAAAATGTTAATTTTTGTTTTTTCTAACTAAACTTTCATCGTTTCTTAGTTGATAATGTAGTATTATTTTACCGAAATTTCAAAATTATAGTCTAATTCTTAGTGGGTGGTGTATTTCATGTGAAAGTGAGTGTAATTGATGCTCAGGTGATTGGTTTTAGCTTTCAAAGCGTTATGGTGCAATATTAGCATTATATAGCAAGACTCTTGGAATTTTATCAAGACAATTGTTTATTATCTGTGGTTTAGACATTTTTTTAACGTTACGTTATTTTGAATAACTTTTGTTAGATTGTAGTAATTAAGAAAAGGAGAGGAGGTGTTAGGGTCAGATTAGGTTAACCTTAGGAAAACTGAATATACATCGCACCGGTAGAACTTATAAACAACGTCTTTGGAAGTACCATCTCTTTACGTTTTATAGGTCCGTTTGTCCCAGTAATCTACAGTACCCCTAACTCCCAAAGTTCTCATTTGTGCAATATTTGTAAACATCGCCGTATCTAAATGTTATTTTTTTAACCCAATTTAACAATTTTCTGATCCACTTCGAAGATAAAATATAAATAACGCAAAAATTGCATACTTTGAAAAATTGATTTGCATATTTACTAACATTCAATGTTTATCAATGCAACAGTTTCTAGTGCGTTATATCTTATCTAGAGATGATATAATGTTGATCGATGGCTTCTATACTCATCATCTGGGTGTAACATTAGGTCGACTTTCCACTTGTGGGATTTGAAACATGTTAGATGTTGTAGGGGCAATATGTTTTATATGGAGATATTCACATTCATCGACATAATAAACCTTCTTACTTCCTTGTTTTTTAAATGTTTATTGGTACCGGTTTCGATTTTAAGTCATCATCAGTGAAAATGTCAAAATTTGAAGGATATGTTAACTTTGACTTGGATTGACTTTCATTGATATTGCAAAATTTATTTATTGTGTGATGTGTTCATCTTTCCGCCAATTTTAATTTGTAACTTATTTCATGTTAAATTTTTAATATAAATTACTATTTTATTCAATGCCGTTTGTAAAGTACTCTGTTTTAGAAACTATTCATTATAGTCATTATATCATAATAAATCGTATTTGTAACAGGTTACCAGTAAACATTTAAAGGACAATCAAGCAAGAAGTTAAATAAATAATGTAACTTATATTTAATAAACTTGTAACACGGATTCCTACAATCATCTAATTTTGTACCTTATTAAAATGTAAGTACCTAATTTATTAGTCTTTTTTTAATGCCGTTTCTTTTTTTATTTCAAATTCTTTAATAAATACCACCAAATAGCGTTAACGTTAATTAACAGATGTTTAAGCGCTCAAAAACTATTTAAAAACTCGATAAAAAAGCCTAACACCGTATAAAATAAAGTTTTAAAACCGTTTACTGAAACATATGCGGTGTTAAGATTGATTATAACTGCGAGTAACTGTAACCAAATAATCAAGACTGTATAGAAATCAGATCGGTAAGCGATTTTAATTTAAAGCATTTCGCAAATGAATCATCTTACTTTTAAAGCATCAAAAAGCTATTTAAGAAGTGTACCCAATATGAAATCATTAGAATGACGATTGGCTACCGTTAAACTATTTGAGAAAAGCAATTTACATCTAAATGAAGTTACAGCTCAATACCGCTTTATAATCTTTAAAGTCACCGGGTAATGGTGTTTACTAATGTTTTATCCATATCGCAAAGTTAAAGAAAGATTAGGAATGTCTTTTAAAGTGCACTTCAATGAGCTACGTTTTACGATGATAATAATAATTTACCGTCGGTCCACAAAAGAGAAAATGTGGAAAAAATGTGGTTATCCCTAGAAAGTGTACACTGGAGTTCAGGTTCTATAATATCTGTTCTATGGGTTCACGTATCTTTCAGATAATTACGACACGGGTCGGTACATACCTTTACAACAAAGGTTTTTTTTGCTTTCTCTCATTAACAGAATCGTTTTTTCTTTATTTTCTTGACAAAAGAAAAAGAAAAGGAATATATTTTTTCCTATTTTTAAATAGATTCAAAGGAAAAACATAATATTTGTAATTTACGTTTCTTTGCCATAAACATTAATTAAAAAGAGTCGTTAATTTATCTCTTCATCGTCACGATTTAACTACATTGGGAAAGACGGAGAATCGGACGTGGAGATGCAAAGGAGGGTAAGAAAAGAAGAAAGCGTGTCAAGGACGAGGAAAGACATCTTTAGCTGTTGAAGAAAGGTGAAAACTAAATAAATACTAACAATAAGAAGAAGAGTGTTTAGTATTTGTGTGATATTCCATTTCCGTTTTTTTTAATTCCTTTACTTAAAATATTAAATCTTAAGACAACTTACTAAATTTTATAACACATTTTATATTTGATCATAGCGCTAAGTTGTATTAAGATTTTTTTATGCATAATAAAATTAACGGATGGTTAATAATGCGGTGCAGTGCGGACTTCGTATAACATAAAAAGTACTAAGTAAAATTTTTTGACTGATTAGCATCCGTACCTGGCTTATAGTAACTTGTATTCATGGGCGATTTGTTGGGTCGGTAGTTGGAAATGTTTATTGGATTTTGTTAGATAGGGTTTGAAAAGTATCCGGCCCGTTGTGACCTGTAGTGGCGCGTGAACTCCCGCCGTCCGATCTGCTGGTCGGGAAAAGGAAGAGCCAGAAGGGTGTACCATCGTGATGGCATCGCGCTCGGTGATGGCAGGCGACGTTTTGATCGTCTTGCCGAGTCGCCGCCCGCACTGCCACCGCAAGACAATCAGAACGAACCAATTTTTAATTTATTTTTTCACACATACCCAAACTTAATAAAAAAAGTAAGGATCTGTCTAAAGATGGCTAAAGAACTAAAGAAACAGTGCTAGTACAAAAGAGGGAATGTGTATAAAATGTTAAAAAAGGTTTCTAATGGCTCCTAAAGAAAATTTTAACTTATTTACATGAATGATATTTAATGTGCTTGATATGTGTGTTAAGACTAAGCAGTAAGTAATTTATAGTACATTTGAGGAACTACTTTGAACTACCATCCTCATAATGAGATTGTATTATTGATTGAAATTTACTACACTTAATCATTGTTTATAAAGTAGGTATTATATATTTCGACATTACTACATGTTTTTAATTAATAAAGCCTTTTAAGATTCCTTACAGAACAATTTCTTTTGATGTTGTATATTTTATGAAAGTTTTATATTATTACTATACTATTATGTTATACATATGTGTGTGTTATACATATATATATATATATATATATATATATATATATATTTGAACATTTTCAAAAACTCTACTTAAATTTCAAATGGAAAAGGGTTTGGTTCAAACTTTTGATTTTATCCCTGTACCCTTACGAGTACATTCCCAAAAATTTTAAATTTGATGGTCCATTATGTGGTATCTTCAATGAAAGCTTATTCTATAAGGGGTATGGTGATGCGTCACTTTTCACGTTTTTTTTACTTTGCGTTAGGAAATGGTCACTTTTACATTATAAATGAATTTAAACATCTAAGTAAGCGATGAAAATAACATATTAACTAAACTAAAAAACAAACATTCACGGAAAGTGGAATTCTTGCTTACTTTTTGAAAAGTATTTCGTGGAATGTTATGGCACTCGTTGATAATTCGTTGACGCGAACCATTAAAATCTATGGATCTATAGTTTATAAAAAATTATTGACTTCAAACGACCTCAAAAGAAGAAGTCAGGACTTGTGACGTATGTTGGACGTGGAGGCCCGTTACGGCAATTCGCAACATAATGCGGTGGACTACCATGTTGCTGGAGGATCAATTGATCTTCGTCAAGTATCTGATTAGTTTCTTCATTAAGTTAGTTATTTACATCTTTTGTTGATACAGAATCGATGATCTTCAACATATTTAAGTAGACGTCACCATTTACTGTTTTATTAATGAACATCGATTCAACTATTGAATCACTAAGTCATATTGTGTATATTACCATATACATAATATGATATACTTATCATATTATGTGTTCTGGTTGATCCGAGGTATCATCCATTCATCTTCTTGGTTGTTCCCTGTGGACAGGGGCAGACGTTTCGCCAAGTCTGTCAACAGGAGACTACGACAAAGCACTGAAGATGCCAAGTGAGATCTTGCCGAAATAATTGCAAAATAATCGAAATTCAATCTGGAACATACCTGGTCTATATGTAATCCAAAGGTCAAGTCTCAGTCAACATGTAATCCTAGAAACTCTACTGATTCCGCTAAATGAACGGCCAAGTTCGCAGGATTGGGGAAAGCACGGCGTTTATGAATATTTATGTAGATCGTCTTACTCGAATTGAGAATTATCCTACTTTTTCTACACCAACTTTCAAATCCTTCAATCACTACCCTGACCTTGCAAGATATGGTTTCGAAGTCAGGAGTAGCAATGAGGATGTGTAGTCTGCATACATTGTCAAATCAAGTTCCTTGTCGTTGTGCTTGGGACAGAGCTCTGTAATTATACTGTCAAGCATCGGACTACAAATCTCTAATCTAATGAGAATGTGTCCCACAAACTCTTGAGATAAGGAGTCAAAGGCACGAGTCAAATCGAAAGACAGACCGAAGACGAACTGATCCCTGTTTAGGTATTCATAAACATACATGTAACAATCGATCGTGGCAGTGTTGGTTTAAAACACGTCTCGAAAACCATGCTGAATATCTGACACCATATTTAATTTGTTGAAGAAAATTGTCAATCGTTCCTTCACCACACCATTAATGATTTTGGAAAAACACTATTTAAGGCCACTTTTGATACATTTATTTAATCCATGTTCTTGATCCACCATGTTCTTTTGTGGTGCCATGAAAGGAAGTAGCCAATCGATAACCGAAAGTGCCATTGATTGCCTAACCTCAAGTTTACCCCAGTGCTCGGTAATACTTAGTGACTAGGCTTTTGATAATTACACGTAACCTCTATTTTATTGAATTTATTAAACATTGACTGAGCGTTCACATGGACGAATTTAAGGCTCACTAATTTATCTTCGGGGGCTTCGAGGTCTACGTGAAAAGACGAATCACGCAGAATTAGCTGCAAGCTGGCCGAGCGAGCTCAGCCAGCGACTTAGTAACATCTATTTTTTCGTTAGAATTCCCACTGGTGGCAGCTTTTGTAACATGGTTCACACTCAAATTGGAAGTGATGTTTACGTATTATATAAGTTTAATAATAATGTCATGAGAAAGTTGGTTATAAAGTTTCTCTTTTAATCGCCCTCGATAAGTTCTTACAATACCTGTGATTTTGTAAGGGCGAAATTTATGTTGCTAAAAGTGAAGCTGGCTTTCAGAAGAAGGCTTTCACGCCTGGTGTTGATTGGTCTAAAATTACAAATAACAATAGAACTATTACTCGGATTAACAGTAGGTCTAGCACTAGAAGCTTTCTGGTTTTGCTGTATGATGAAGTGACTTTGAATCAGTTTTTGAAGAAAGGTGCAAAACGTGGCATTCACAACGTTAAATACTTTTTCAAGAGTATTTCTAGTTTTAGATCTAGTATTAGTCCCAATAACAGTTCTAGTGTTAGTTCTAATTTTATGCAGCTATACTACTTTTATGCGTACCGAATGTAAGAAAGAAGATAGATGTTGCTTGTATCTCCACTAGCTTATCTACTACATGATATATCCAGTTGCTTTAAAGTTTTGCACAAAGTAGCGAAAGTATTTATGCTCCATATGCTTATTTGTATATCTCTAAAAAAACTCTTGCTGTGGCAGGAACACAATGCTCTCTTTACTATAAGTGTAGTTAACTTCCACCTTTTCAGCAATGCAGTATACCATTTTTACTTAAACCAATTAAGTGAAGTTGATCAAACGGCAAAATTGATTTCAAAATTGATTTCGGGTTTGATTTCATTTCTTTCTATGCCTTCTTAAAATTAGGTTTCTAAAGCGCTTACCATTTTCCTGAAGTGACAATGATAAACTATTTCTTAAAATGTATGAGAAAATAGGATAAGTGACAGATCATAATAATCTTTATAAGATAAGCTTTTATTTCAGATACCGTGCGATGGATCATTCTATTTAAATTTTTTAAACAGGTATTCATAGAGACGCAGGGATAAACCTCAAAAGTATGAATCATAGGTTAAAACCGTTTCCCCTTTGAAATATAAGTGGACCTGTTTTCGGAAATTTTTGATTTCCTTTTGGTTTCTGAAATATCTCTCAGATTGATCGCTTTCAAAAATTCACCCTGTGTAATGAATTTTTATAGCATGAAGATATAAGATAAAGATTTAGGAAGAGAAAAGTTTGGAAATGGTGGAGGCCATTTAGGATGAGTCGTCAGGTTGAATAAGGAGATTGAGGGATATATATGTCTCCGAAATTCATGTACAACGGAAGACCACCGATTCCTTAACCACTATGGCTTAACCGCTAATGTAATCAAAATCTTATAAGCGACAAAAAAGTTTCAGAACTAAATGGGCTATTCAGAAATTTTAATTATGTAATCACCGCCTACACAGCAAAAAAGAATATGGAGTAATAACTGCCAATGACATGGCTTTTCCATCATTTCTGTGTTTTTTAAATTTTATCTGAAAAAAAAAAGTCGTTAATTGAACCTTGGAACTCACTTCTCAAAAATGGTTTAGATTGATTATCGCATTTTCGAGATATAAAGAATAAACGAATTTTTTTTTTGGTAACTTTGAGGACTTCAGCGGCGAAATGAAATTACTTTCGATATAGATAAGTTAACTTAAATCGGTCTATTTTGAGCCAAGGAATCTGTGGTATTCCGTTGTACACGCATTTCTGAGATACCTGTATATAGGTAGAAGAATAGACAGAAGATGATACTGAAGAAGTAGAGTTTGGAAGCAGGCAGAAAAGTGATGAAATATAAGGATTACAACTGAGTAAGAGGTCTTTTATTTATTTATCAACCCACTTAAAGAATTCAACTCAATAACTATGGATTTATTAAATATAAGGATGACTTGGAGCAGAGTAGCGGATTTATAACAGTGTTGGGATAGGTTAAAGCTGGTTTAGGTGACTGTAGACAACAAGATAAAGAAAAAAGTATATCTGATTAGAATAGTCAATAGAAGAAAAATATAAAAAACGGAGAAGAAAGACTCAACAGTGTAGAGGTGAGATTGTGGTAAAATGTGCGATTATGCGATTTAGGTGCGGAAATAAAGAGAAGGTGAAAAGTACTGGATGGAGGATGAAGAAAAGTTGTGTAGATTATGTAGACATGTGCTGATATCAGATGATTTAAAGAAGGGAGTACGTACTGCGTATTCTGTATTATAATTATTGTAGTTTAATTGTACACAAAAAGTAACAATAAAAAATATTACAGACACATAATATATTTTGTCCGTAAAGTAGAGATATAGACCATAAAATTTACTTGAGACGATAAAAAATATAAGTTCGCCATGAGTAACTTAGTAATCAATTATTTTAAAGAATGTCTTATACATAAAAAACTTATTTAGTAAGTAGTAAACCTCATTCACGAGTGAGTCGTGGTTCAATTTTGCAACGGCGATAAAGATTGTCAAAAACAATTTACTCTGACGAGGAAACATATACAGGTGGTTCATAATAACTTACCGAAATAAACATATGTTATAATAAATGGCATGATCTTTTTGTTACATATTCTGATCCTTCACACCAAAATAATTGTCTGAAAAATAATCTGAATTTCTCAGAGACGGATCGAGCTAGAAAATCAAATTTTGAATTTTACAGTTGACCAACACACATACAAACCATGATGTCCCTATCAAATCATGCAATGAACAGCAGGTCTTGATCAGCTTTTCAATGGTAGGTCATGAATAAGGTCATGAAAATACGTTATGTAAGCCGAATTCATAAGTCGGCTTCATCTATGCATAGAGCACACAGGGCACACATGTGAACACTTATAAATAAAGTTTGGTTGAGAATTATTACTAATTTCTTTTTTAAAGTCATTATTAATACGTAATTATGTATTATCACGATCTTATTTTGATGACCTACCAACAAAAAATGTACAATATGGACATGATGGTTTGTAGACAATTAAGTTCTCTATCTGATAAGCCAATCAGATTTGGGGTGTTCCATTTAATACTATCGAATTTTTTTACAATTGAAAATGGTAAAAAAAGATTTATATCATATCATGGTTTTAATTAATAGCAGCATATATATTTTCAACTTTTTTCCAAATGAAAATGGTAAACCAGCAGTTAAACGTTTTAACAAACTGTGTGACATACATCGATGGCGCCATTGGCACTCTATTTAAAGACAATTTGCAACTGTGATAAATTTTAACTTTCTAGCACGATCAGTCTCTGAAAAATTCAGCTTTAAAGGATGCAGTGTTTATTGCTAAACAAAATCTAACTAAAATAACTCAAAAACCAAAAGCACTACTAGGTATCAACATATCTTATCAAAGTCAATATGTTTTTGTGCATATAATCAGAATATGCATTAAAAGCTGCCATTTGAAATATGTTTATTTCGATACGTTGTTATGAAATACTTTGAACATATAAAAGATTAGTATCCATATAAAAGATTTTCCGTTTATAGTGTGGTAAATTTCCTACAACTTTTGTCTAAAGAATTAGAGGAACTCTGTATCTCGGCTACTTAATACCATTTTGTACTGCCACTTACATTAGATAATACTTGTGTGGATAACTAAATAGACAAAATTGTCACTATTTACTATTTACTACTCTCCAAAATCAACATTGGGAAACAAAGTTGCACACCCAATGCTTACAAAAATTAATGTGAACAGCAGTATAGCATTCTGGGTCCTCATCTTTTTGCGGAATGCTTTAAAACATTGTTTAAAATAATTGGTTACAATAGACAGTCATTCTATTTTTTTCTAAATAAATTTGAAGTGATTATACTTTAAAATAAATTTGTCGTAAATTTTCTTATGTAACCACTATTAACACTGACTACCAGATTCAGAAAATTCTATTTTCTATTCCGTAATAAAAATGGATGATTGCCATTCGAAAAGAAATAACTTTTGAAAAAAATTTAAATTGCCTTCAAAATTTGTTGTATTTAGACCCGTTTCAGGGATTTTTTATAAACTGTAATGATTTTATCGCCTATATCCGCTACTCTCCTGACGCATTGTATAATAAAATACCTTTCAGCTTGTTATTTTTTCCTTTCATGTGCGAAAATATAATACCTTACAAACAATGCCGTTACAATGAATATGTAACGGATATGAACAATATCTTAAGCCAAGGATGGACCGTTCGTAACACATTTTATCTTCAAAGATGATGTACTGTATTTTGTATTTTATGCATTTTACATGAGGACATATGGATTACATCTTAATGCCAAGAATGATGGAGTACATATAATTTCTAAGATAAGTGTGAACATGTCATCATTTTAGAATGAAAATATAATCTATATTCTCTAATCCTCATATCACCAATGCCGAAAGATGGGATACATCTTATTATAAATAATTTGGACCATTTATATTTTAATCTTTAGTAAGCTAAGTATTATAACGAAAGATGGAAGACATCTTAATACTGAGAAAAATTGGTTATATGTTAATAAAAAATGTAATATATTAATTAAGATTATTTAAAACATTTTCCATCATTCGTTATTCTTCGTGACAAAAAATAGCAAAACTTTCCAAAAAAGACTTACCTCCTAACTAAGACAACGATTGTAGTAATAATAGCTGCCAAAAAGATGAACCCTCCAAAAGCTCCTAAGGCAATAATCGCTCCCAAATTTAATTTTGCACCGTAAGTATCCCTTCTCTCACCATCGATGGATAATGGAACGTTTATATTCGGCGATTCTCCCTGTTGAATGTTAGAACTTCCCCCGATTTCGTTATCTTGGGGATGTTCCGCTATTGATGGTGGATTGAATGGAGTGGATATGAAAGAAGTTGTATCCGGTTTTTGTGTTATCATCGTAGTTGTTTTTGGGTATGTTGGCCTTTTCGTTCGTTCCGTTATTCTTACAATATCCTCGACGTTAACTATTGTTGTTGGTATAGGTTTTGTTGGTCTGCGTGTTCTGATTGTCGTTGGTCGTGCCGAAATTGTTACGATTTGTGGTTTTAGGGTTGTTGTTGTTTCAGAAATAATAACTATAAATGTCAAATATTGTAAAAAAAAGTGTTGTGGTAAGGTATAATAACATATTTACCTTGACATATTGGAGATGGTTGATCATATTGTCCATTAGCCATACAAGTAATTTTATTATTTCCAACTAATGAATAACCAGGTTTACATAAATATTCAACGGAAGTGCTAAAGATATATTCTTGGTTTTGTAGAGATGGCGAGAAAATACCGTTCTCAATGCTTGGTGGAGGTCCACATTCGATAGCTACATCATAATTACATTAAAGTTTCACCTTTTTTATTTAATTATATATACATACGATCACATTTTGGTGGAGGTCCATTCCATCGTTCATCGATGTCACAAGTTAATTGAGCTCTTCCAATCATTTTAAAGCCATCGTAACACGAATAAACAACACGACTCATATACCCAACGCTATCATTTACTAACGAATATTCTCCATTTGCAATATCAGCGGGGTAACCGCAGTAAATTCGTTTGCATACTGGAGGAAATTCATTGTAGAAGCCAGTATCTAAACATGTTCTAACACTTGGGCCAACTAATAAGTGACCTTCATCGCAGGTGTATTCAACATTAGCACCCACATTAAAGTTTTCTGATATCATTGTGGAATTTGGTGGTTGCTCAGGACGGCCACAAGCTTTTGGTTCTATTAAAGATAAATTAACAAAATAGTTATGACGAATTAAAGATATTTTATAATTTATTTTCTACATAAAATATACTCAATATTGAATACTAAAACGGCCTTAGTGTTAAGATGTTTTGGAAGAGATTTTGGTTCCGAGGAATATGAATTACATCGATTTCTTCCAAAGGAACAAGTTTTAACGTTTGCAAAATTTGAAAATGTTTAACTACTTACGATGTTGGCAAATATAATTTAAAGGTGTATTACAATCAGTGTCAGACCATAGCCATCCTTTAGCACCATCATATCGTGCACAATTTCCAGATCCTAATTTTCCATTCCAAAATGAAACGGATACTTCATCGCCACCTAACCACTGCCAACCCCCTTGAACAGTATCTTTAACTGCAGCCATCCAATAATGACCCGCAGCATCACTTCTATGCCTTCTCCATAACTCCCAACTAATGAATCCTTGTAATGCAGGATTACTTTCGTTCACTAAAGTTCCGCCACGACTCTTGCAGAATGCCATAGCATCTCGGAACATTAGTGGTTGCCTGTTATAGAATATGTAACATTTTCCATTATACGTCGCGGTACTTCCAGGTGGTTGGTCCCTAAATTGAGGGCATCTTTCGATCGGGAGGGCTTGATCGGTGTAAACGAAAGCTTCGCAAATTGATAATTGGGTTGGAGTTGATGCTTCTAAGTGGACACTAACGAAAGCTCCTGGCATAGGTGGATTGCATGGAAGGAATAGTGGTTGACCTTCCTCTAGGTAACCGGTGAAGCGGTTGCAAATTGGATTTGTACCGAGATCTGGTCGGTTATTTCCAACCCGAACTACTATTGTAGCTTGTTTATTTACACCTGAAATAAAATGGAAAATACAATATTAAATAATTTGATATATAATTCTAATAATATAGTTTAAGATGCGATGGCAAATAATACATATTCTGTTTAGATATATTCTGGATAAGTATGGAATTTATATACTACTACTATTAAAAAACTGCTTACTTTATTTATAGTCATTAGTAGTAATTATATTTATTTATAGGCAAAATCACTTAAGCGCAAAGTAATATAGCTTGTAAGTTAATGAAGAAGTTATAACCGCTATTAAGTTTATAAATACTGATAAATTATTTCTAACGGAATACTTTCAGTCGTTAAAATGCCACTTTCTTTACTAAATGTTAAAAATGTGTCGTTAAAAGTTTCAATAAGAAGAAGACTTTTATTTATATTTAAATTGGAGTCCAAAATGTTGCAAACCAGTAAATTCATCATCACTATATTAGTACAACGGTCTTGTAAGTTTTTAGTGTTGATGCAGGACCGCTGTCCTGTAAACGATTGCCCGGACATCACTCTGATGGTTAAAGCTTTCTGGTCATCCACCTTTTCCGCATTTTATCGGCACAATGATAAAATTAATCTTACACAATTTCTCGTATATTATTCTGGTGATTATAATATTCTGGTTATCTAATAAAAATTGCAAATGGCACATCCATCTAATTGCCACTATATCGGCATACTAGCCTTGTACACGGCTCGTATATCATTCCAGTGATAAATAATAAAATATTTTGTCATCCGGCAAACATTCCAAATTCAGCATCTATTAATTGGCATTCTCTCGGCAGTATGGTCTTGTAAGATCTTTAATGTTAGTTTTCATTGGCTTTCATCGTTGGTCTGTACGCTATTCTTCATATATCATTCTAGCGATTATAACATTTTGGTCATTCAGTAAACATTCCAAATGGCATATCCATCTAAGTGTCACTATATCGGCATACTAGTCCAATAAGATTCTTAGTCTCAGCCTTCATTAGTATTCATCATTCTCCTGTACGCAATTGCTCGTACACCATTCTGGCGATTAAAAGATTCTGATCCTCGGTTAAACATTCCAAATGCAGCATCCATCTAATTGGCACTATATTGCCACAACGGTCTTGTAAGATCCTTGGTCGTAGTCTTCCTTAGTATTTGTCTCTATTCTATATACGATTCTGCTCGTACATCATTCTTGTGAGCACATCAAATACTACTAATAAATTTATTATTTGGCTCTACATCAGCACCTATATCTTATAAGATCCTTAGCCTTCCTTAGTATTCATTGGTGCCCTGTACAGAACTGCTCGTCTATCATTCTGGTCATCTGGAAAACATTCTAGATGTTACATCCATTTAATTCGTATACTTTTAATATATCCAACAAATATTGGCTTGTTATTAGTACGTATCCTTCATTCGATTTGGTCGTATGAGACCGTATGTGCAAGAAACTCGCTTTTGCGAGCGCTTCAGAAGAGCACTTCTGCTGATATCATTAATATGTCTCATTTTCATATTTGACCTTTCCTTTTTCGGGCAGCAGTCGTGATTTCAGCATCTGTTGAGCTTTGTGTGAGCTTTGTCAATTTAATTTTATGTATATTTATATGAATCTTTAACAATCGATTTTAATTGATGCTAACGCTGTGTTGGGATTTTAGTATTTTGCGATAAGCATATATGTTGTCTTCTCTTCATTAACTGTAATTTCTCAGCTCCTCATTTTAGAGACTGCACTACAGTCAGGATTCGCTGGTTCCTAGTGAAGAAGAAAACGACGCTAACTCTTGCTTCTGTCCAGCTGCCTGTAGAGAGATGACGCCTACTGCGGCCTTGACAACATTAATCAACGCTAGCAAGGAAAACAAATATTTATTCATTGTAGGTTGCGACGAATGCTCACCCTGCTGCTTTGGTATGTGACGAAGAAAACTTGGAGGTAAAACCTTACTTGAATTTATTATGAGTAATGACTTGAAAATAATTAACCAAGGTTGCGATCCCACGTTTTTCAATGCTAGGTGTCAAACAATTACTGATTTGACCTTGACATCGGCTAACCTATCTAAAAAGATTAGCAACTGGTATGTCTGCTAGAATGCATCTATGTCTGACCATAAATGGTTCGATTTTGAGTTAGGACCAATTAGACTTTTGGAAAAGAAGATCCTGGATCCAAAGCGGATTGATTTGAGCATCAAGTGCTGAAGGGCTACACCTTGGTGGACTCCTGGTCTATATTCACTAAGGGTCACCGCATGAAAGCTTTCAATAAAACAAAACAAACTAGACTGGTATTCAACAACACCCTTACTGGACACGCCTGGAAAATAGCCAAACATGTTGATAGTTTTGTACTCTTTCAAAACACCCGTACATGACAGTACGGGTCATCCAGGTCATCCTGCACTTCTTCAATGGAGGCTAGAAAGTATGAAAGTACACGTGATGGGATTTTTTAAAGCTTGTTTAGCCTTTAATTATGTTCCCATCAGCTGGAGAAAGGTCACAGAAACCTTTATAACGAAGAACAGCAAAAATGATGCAACAACTCGTAAAGATTTTCGACCGATTAGTCGCTCATCGTTTTCTTAAAAGACATTTGAAAGACTATGTGATTTTGTCAGTACTTGCATCATCAAGCTTATATGAAAAGCAATCCTGTGGATACAACCTTGCATATGATAGTGGGGCGCGTTGAGTTAGCTCTTGATTAGAAAAAGTCTATTTTGGGAGCTTTTCTCGACATACGAAAGTTTGTTTGTCGATACATCCTTTATTAAGATTAACATCGCACTGAAATCTCGTAAAATGTTGTTGGTCATTGTTCGCTGGATAAAAACATTCATTCGTGAGTGAAACATCTTTTCACAGCAGGTTCACGCCTACGATGTAGCTATTCTGTTAAGAGATAAATTTGACGACTTTCTTTCCTACAGAATGCCGCAGGCGTTTAAACTTGTTGAACGATGGTGTGAAGAACACAAACTCTTTGTCAATACTAGAAAGACTGAGATTAACACTACCCAATTTCTGCAGTAGTCTATTAACCTTTGGTCCAGAAGATTGTTGGACTGTGTTTGGACATTATGCACTAGTTGTAAAATCAAAACAACAACGGTTGTACTAGACTGGTGTCGAGGGGCAACTGCGAATGCTAGGGGATTAAATCTAAGGGTCACAATGTGGATTTATGTTTCTGTGATAAGACCATGTTAACCCACGGAGTCACAGTTTGATGGTCAGCACTGAAGCATGCATAGCAAGTTAAATTGCTGCATCAATTGTAACAACTGGCCTGCTTGTTAAACGCGCATCATGACATCTATATCCACAATAGTGATGAAGACTGTGCTGAACGTGCTGTTCCTAGATAACCTTATCAGGGAGGTGGTCGTGAAGGTTGCTTCGATCGTGATCAGGGAATGAAAAGCAGGCTATTAAAATGGAAATACTCCAGAGCTCGTTCCAGAGCTCTGGAGTATGAGCTGAGTGTAAGCTGTTCGTAAACAACCCCTCCTTGAAGCCCACACAGACCACATAATAATAAATGACTTTATTTTTTCCCACTAGTAATACAAAAAAACAATGCTTGTAATTAAAAAAAATCATGAAAAACAATAATATTAACGATAATAATCCGTAAGAATTACTCTCAAGCTCTCAACCTGCATTAAGTAACAAACTAAAATATTTTCTTCAGAGAGAATGATTTTCTGATGTCCAGTGCAATGTTATTTTCTATTTTAGTCATTTGATAGCTGAAGCAATTAAAAAAAATGAAGATCATGTACCGTAGGAGTTAGTGTACCTCGAAATCTTATATTTAATGTATATACACATCGGCTCCAAATCGAATCCTGTTATAAAGATAAGGGACTTTTGAGTATTTATCACTTTATAATGCAAACCGGTTGAATGCAAGATTCTTCGGTCCTGCATTTTCAAGCAGTTTATATCAACCTGATTACTGGTATACTGCCGACGTTTAATAGCATTAATTAGTCGTAACAGGAATTTTGTATCTTTCTCTTTGTAAGAAATGAGATGAACGGAGAATATACCACATCGCAATAATTGAAGTGCGATAATACAAGTGATTCACAGAGCATAGCTTTTAATTTTCCACTTAAAAAAATTACGTTATTTTTGTACCCAATTTGTTAACGTGATCATTAAACTTCAGCCTTTCATCAATTAATAGACCCAAGCTACATCATCTATAAACATCATCTATTATGAAAATTAATGCAGTGATACAACTGAAGCCTGGTCTAAATCCAGACTTAATTTCTGGCAAGATATTGTTTTTATCTATAAAATCATGCAGTTAAAGAACTAGTACCTTTTCAGTTACTTTCGATAGTACGGAAAGTATACTTATGGGTCTCAAATGCACATAGTTAATTGGATCTTTAATTTTTGGTAGCGGACATATTTCTTCATGACACCTACTTTCTTAAGCAAGCTTTTGGCAATGAGAGCAACATTTGCAATGAGACAATACCCCAAAGCAACATAAACTCGGGAAAAACGCTAACCATCTATACTGATGGATCAAAGAAGGCTAGAGGTTCTGGAGCGGGAATTTTCTCGCATGCTCCAGGTGCGCCTTTCCACTGTGCTAGGTTCGAATTGCACGATGGCCTAAGCCGATATAACTGCTATGAATATAGTAGTCACGATTATAGATTCTAAAAACGTCGGCCGAAACGTCGTAATTTGCACTGATAGCAGACAGACTATGCTAGCGATTTGTTTAGGCACCGAACCTCATGGTTGGTGAAATCCTATCAGCAATTACTCGAAAGGGTAAACGTCTACAACAAGTCTCGGATGTTTTTTGAACCGTTTGTACCACTAGCCGTTAATACAGCATTAAAGTTGATAAACTCCAGCTTTATCGAAAGGGATTTACACAGTTTTTAGGAAAATGGAAAAGTGATTTTGGGGCTCCTTACCCATTTCCTGACCAAACGCTGCAGGTTAAGGATGTTATAATGGAAAACATGAACTAAGTCCCAACTTCGTGAACCTAAGAGAATCCATTTTCGGAACACCATGGCCCCGAATCTCGGATATAAGGATCATGTCTCTGTTTTATATTAACCTTCATAAAAGTATTGAGCTGGTTTTTTGACCCTTGAATTTCAATGAAGAATTCACTTCCACATGAAACTACATATTACACACAGATGATGTGTTGTACTCGTATAATTTTTAGTTTTGCAAGATGCATTTAATTGTGAATAACTATTTCCACTTGCCTTTTTAACCTCCTTGATAAAATTTGGTCTAGCAGTTTGTATGGAATATTTTCAGAAGGTACTAAAGTGCCACCCGTGCTCTATTACTCGAGAAATTTTAAATGCTACCGTATTTTAAAAACCACTGTTACATATAAAAATGTATCTCGTACTCGTAGTATGCGCATATGGTCACCGATGGGATAAGATGGGATTGATGGTAATCACATTGTTCAGGCTGTTCGTACTACAAAACCCGCACGCAATCTATTCCGTTCCATGTTTCGATTATTAAATGATAAACAGCCTTGATAAATGAATAATAATGCGTTGACCTGAGCGAATCTGTACAACATTCCACGTCTTGGTTAGTAAATCACAATATAGTAATATTAATAAACATAATTTTCTGTTTTAATAACACTACTAAAAATGATATCAAAATAATTCATAAAATTAAAAACACATTAAACAACACTAAAAAGCTAGTATTATTAATCTAATCTTTGATTATTCACAAAATGTTTGAGACTTGTTAATCTAAATTAATCGTGATATTATTAATCATGACAGCATTATAAAGGTTAACTTCTTGTATATCGTGAACCGTTAATAACAAAAGCCGCAACGGTTTGAGCTGATTGCGCAATTTCACAGGTAGGTATATTCACTTTACTTTCGGATGGATGTAAAGCGATTATAAATGACTTAATGATTCCGTGCGACGCCACGTCTAAAAACAAATTGCTTCGCTTAACATCTAACCCGTGTTATGTTGTATGTACATACGTGGTAATCCTTAAAGAAAGGATAAATGACTAACGAGAAGATAAACGGCGATTTAATAGACGTTTAGCGTACTCCCCGTATTAACAGTAATAGTCGTTAACTGATTTTAACTTTTACCGGTAGGAATTTCAATATCGGTCAGTAATAATGGATATTTTATGTCGATATTGTTCGTAATTTCAGAAAGTGTAAAATAATACTGTAAGGGGACTTATTCTTCATAAAGAGTTAACAATGATATTAAACAAAATAGGAGAATGTAGAGAAAGGCATTGTTAATTCAAAAAAGAAGTGCCTGTCATACGCACATGACGTGGGATTGGTGAAAAGAGGATAAATGGAACTGGGCACATACCTCCAGGATGTCGCGAAGATCGACTGGCCTCCATATTAACGATGATAAAAAGAAAAAAAGTTTTACCGTTTGTCTCTTATTTGCATCTAATTTTAAAATCAGTATTGAAACGCCTTCAAGAAGGTAATCAAACTCGCATTTAGAAGTACGTAAATTTATAAAAGATTTTTTCTTCAGTGTAATTACATGTTAGCTCCCTGTTAAGTAAATTATGTGTTCCTGATTTCCCCTGATCCACTTTCTGGCCCTCAACGCCTTTTCTACCGCTTTTCTTTCTATCTTGGTAACTAGTTTACTCTTTGTGTTAAGATAGTATGAAAACCAATTTATGCGAACTGAATCATTTTTTCGTTGACACATCAGTCTGCATAGTATATTCATAAAAAAAAGTATAATGATGTGGTAATTTTTCGGTTTCACGTTCCGTGGAATCACAATTTAAGACCAAACATATGCTCTAGAAACTAGAGGAAGGATTGGAATAGGGCGATCGGTCATTATCGGTCTCTTAATACAGAACTATGGGTATGGACTGAAGATCAAATGAAGCATCAAAAGTCGAAAGACAACATACTTAAGCGCACCTGTGATTTGCCTGGATACGGGGGGAGAAAAAAATCTAACAAACCATTTTTTGGACAACTAAAATAAAAAGTTATTGGTATAATTGGTAAATATTGGTAAAAGTGAATTTTAACCACCAAAAGACATTTGTTTACTTTCGAACCAGTGATGGGCGAATTTATAAACTGGGTATTTATCCGGGTATTTACTCCAGGCTATGGTAAATACCCAAAAAATTCAGTCCTTTTGATATCTTGATAAAATTCATATTTAAATATCTGAGTCCGTTCTTGAGATGTCATGTTTTGAACTGAAAGTAAATTTAGAGCTTAAAGAAATGTTCATGAGAAAATGTCTTGCACGATAATAAATCAAATTTACCACTAGATGACAAATCCTTTAGTATTGTTACCCCAAACATTTTCAAAATTAAAACACTCAAGAACTTCAAGGACCAACAATATGAACTTGAAAAGAAACATATTAGAAAAAAGCTTAGAATTCACTATAAACATCAGTTAATTATAGATTCCATACTGAATTTTATACATGAAAGGATGAAGGAACAACTCCATTATTTGGAGATTGAAGATATTCTAAGGTGAATTAGAGCAGAAGAATATTTTAAAACTTTAAAAACTAAAGAAATTAAATGTAAAAAGGTTTGAAATAACAACGCTAATTTAACATGTAGCCATAGCAATGTCTCTAAGTCATTAGTCAATATAGAATAATTCACTAATGTAATTGTAATTGTAATTGGTGTCTGTATTGAGCCCTGATCGAGCCTTTTAAATTGGAGTTGTGAGAATGTAAACACGTTCAGAAATTTATAATAAAAAACGTAAATAAACTCCAATTTAAAGGGACAATCCGCACATGAACGCCTAGCCCGATTACGTCTAGACACCTAAGTGACGCTTCTGTTTTCGCCTCGTGTTTTCGACTCAGTTCAACGTTACACTTCTTATTGTGAACACGTAGTGATTTAAGCACTAAAATGCCACGCAGACTTAACATTAAAAGAAAAAATCAATGTGCTCCGACAAATTGAAAACTAGCCATCCAATACGCCTCTACGCCAATTAGAGAAAACATTGGGCCTTCCAAAGTCAACGATCAGCCGATTAATAAAACAAAAGATGAACTAGAAAAACAATGGATTAATGCTGAAAACCAAGCGGAATCGCGTAAAAGGAAGCGAGAGGGAAAAGAACCAGAAGTTGATGATGGTCTCAATCGTTAGTTATCTGCGATAACCTAAAAAGGGGTTACTGTTAGTGGCCCAACGCTGAAATTAAAAGCAGAAGAATTGGCGACAAATTAGGTCATCAAGATTTTAAAGCAACGGAAGGTTGGTTTTCACGGTGGAAGGCAAGGTGCAACATAAAATTTAAAAACGCATATGGGGAGAAGGGTGGCGCAAATGTGGTCGCCGCTGATAAATGGAAAAAGGAAAAACTTCCAGAACTGTAAAAGTTGTTCAGTTCAGATATCATCTTCAATGCCGATGAAACTGGTCTGTTCTACCGTGCAACACCAGATGGATCACTGTGTTACAGGAATGAGACATTAGTTGGGTTTAAAAGAGCTATGGACCGCATAACTGTTCTATGTTGCGCCAATAAGTCCGGCAAAAACGGAAAAAAGGCAAAGCCTCGGTGTTTCAAGGAGATATCAATAAATAGGCTGCCGGTAGAATATCATTCAAATAAAAATGCCTGGATGACTACAAATATTTTTAAACAATGGTTGACGAAATGGGACCAACAACTGGAAAAAAAATCTAGAAAAATTGTATTGTTGCTCGATGAATGCCCTGCTCATCCTCATATAAACAATTTGAAAAATATACAATTAGAATTCCTGCCTTCTAATACAACATCATTAATACAACCTATGGACATGGGTCTTATCAAAAATTTAAAATTTCACTGTCGTAAAGCTTTACTGTATCACATCATTGAAAAAATAAAAAAATCTTCCTTGACATCATCATCTAGCTCAAAAGAGGTTAGCCCGAAAGTGACATACTAAACTGTATACAATTTGTAGCAGACAGTTGGAAAAATGTTTGTGGTGAATGTATACGCAATTGTTTAATCCATTGTGGCTTCAAAGATCCAGTGACATGCAACATTCTGAACAAAGGGTCACTTCAAGTGAAATCATAAATGACGCTGTACTTCGGCAAGTCAACAATGTTAATGATCTTGTAGAAATAGACGCAAATTTGGAGTGTTGCAACAATACCGAAGACTACGAGAGTGATATTATTGATGAAATTGTATCTACAAAACTGATCTCTAATAATGAAGTACAAGAAAGTAGCGACGAAAAAATCTATAATCCTATACGTATTCTAGAAGCTAAGAAAAGTATAGAAGTTTTAAGACGTTTTTTTATGCAAACAGACAATGAAGATTCTCCAATTGAATCTTTAGATAAATGTGCAGAGAAACCAAAGTACTATGGACAAGTATTTTTTACCTAAGTAAAAAATGTGGTTTTCTTTATTATTATTTTTGTTGTTTATTTATTTAATGTTTTCTTAAATAGAATAAATGTTTATTTTAATATTTTCACTTTTTATTTTCAACAATAATTACTTTTTATCGTGTAGATAAAAATACGTAGTATATTCTATATTGTTTTCTATAACCGTTTTTTTACTATCGGATAATTGGGACAGATTGAATGAGACCCGATGTGTCCCAATTAAGCGGAATGCACTGTACCTTTTCAGGAACAAAACCATATTTCAATATCTTAACCCGTTTTTGAGATATCATGTTTTGAACTCAACCTAAATTTAGAACAATTCATTAAATTAACGATATCCTTCATCATTATGAAAAAGAAATATTTAGTCATTTATAAAAGAAACTACGCACTCTAAGTATAATATGGCTCTTAAGTACAAAGCCATATTTCAATATCTCAATCCGTTTTTGAGATATTTTTTTTTAGATATTTTTTAGTTTTAAAGTTTCACAAAATTAATGATTTCCCTAATCATTTTGAAAAAATAATAAAAAAATCGAATTCTTAAGATATCTTTTCTGTTCATTTATAGAAGAAAGTATGTACTCTCTCAGGAACAAAACCATATTTGAATATCTCAACCCGTTTTTGAGATATCTTGTTTTGAACTCAACGTTAATTTTTAGCATTTCACAAAATTAATAACTTCTCTAACCATTTTGAAAAAATTGTAAAAAATCAAATTTTTAAGATATCTTGATGAAATATTTTGTTATTTATAGAGGAAGGTATGTACTTTTTCAGAAACAAAACCATATTTAAATATCTCAATCCGATTTTGAGATATCTAGTTTTGAATTCAACCCAAATTTGTAACATTTCACAAAATTAACGATTTATCTAACCATTTTGAAAAAAGTCGTAAAAAATCAAATTCTTAAGATATCTTAATGAAATATTTTATCATTTAGAGAGGAAAGTATATACTTTTTCAGAAAAACAGAAATATTTAAATATCTTAACCAGTTTTTGCGGTTTGAAGTTTTAAATTCAACTCATTTTGAAAAAAATCGAAGAAAATCAAATTTTTATGATATCTTGATGAAATGTATTGTCATTTACAAAGGAAAGCATGTACTTTTTCAGAAACAATACCATAGTTAAATATCTCAATCCAGTTTTGGCATATCCCATCCCGGCGAGAATAATGTCAGAAATAAAAAAAAACATTGTGAGGTTGTATCAGTAATTAATATTTTTTACATTAATTTAATAAATTTATTAATTTAATTATCTTAATTTGGTTAATTTAATTAATTTTATCATTAATTTGATTTTTAAATTCATAAATTCTAAGAGTCATAACAGGAGACTGAAAGCAGTCATTTGACAACAGGTTTTTTAATTAAGTAAAATTTGTATTTTTGTTGTTTTGTTACTAAAAAATAACAATGTTTAACGAATCAATCAGACGAAGTTATTATGGTTGAAACTTAATATAATATTTCTAGGGTTTATTCTTTTATTTTTAAGGATTCGTACTGTTTTAAGACTTTATAAATACTACGAAATGGAAAGTTTCTCTTGATAATAAATATCCGGGTATTTAGCAACACTATTTCGAACTGATACGAAATACATGAAGAGTATTGTTAATGAGATAACGTGTTATGGTTTTCTAAAAATATGTTTATAGAAACCCGTGGATTTCTATCAACAAAAAATAAAAATTAAAAAGAAATATTTTTCAGATAAACTGTAAATTAAAAAAAACTTGATATTGAATCAGAAAATGAAAAATGCATATCTTTTTTTGTAATAATTATTAAAATCTAATAAACATCAAGAGTATAAAAATGTGTTTATATTTGAATATATAAATATAGTTAAATATTTAATATATTTAATAAATTATCTGTTAATAAAAGAAAAATATCTTCAAGATGCAATTTAATAAATATATTACCTGGTAATGTTGTATATGCGAAGTTTTTGATTTAAAAGAATCGTCAAACCGGAACAAACTACGTTTCCTCACATGAACTACTCACACAAATTAACGGTAAAACAACCAGATTTAGGTTTAAAAAAAATGAAGTAATTAAATCGTATTACCATTCGCAAGTAATTACAGAACAGTTTTTGATACGCGACAGGCTTAGTATATAAAAAATTCAATTAAGTAATAATTATTAGATGTTCAAAGGCGGAATAAGAAAGATCTTTTATTGCTAGTCACCGTTACCGTTAACGAAGTAACGTGTCTACCGAAGGATATAAACTACTCGTTTTCATTCCACCTCTACCACTTATTTGTGCAACCGTACCTATTGTACACGTACTTAATTATCGCTTGTATAAATCGACTGTAATTTGAAACTAAGTTAACGGTTCTTGCAAATATCATATGTATGTCCAATCACAATTGTAAATTGGTTCTGTTATTACTGTTTTTAGTATATCTCTTTAAAAACTGCACATCTAACAAGACAAATTATTACTTAATAAATTATGGTTTATTAAATTTTCTGTGAATGTTCAAAATATGTAATTTTTTTCAAAACCAAACATTTCTTGTTATGATTATATTTGACTAGGCAGTGATTTATTTGAACTTTTGTAATTTACTTTGTTCTAAACTGTATATATCTACTCGTAAAATATTTCCTACGAATATGTACGCCTAAAGTGATTTTATTGTTTGCGAACGCAAATTGTATTTTATTTATTTCTCCTCAGCTAAAATAATAATAATAATGAGGCGACTTACATCTTTTTAAGGAATACATATATTACATATTCAAGAGAAGTAAGGAATGAATAGGACCGGAAAATCTGGGAGTTATTATGGGTTGTCTTGGAAACTATCACAGATAAGAAAAATATAGGTGCGATGTCCCGATCTCTTTTCCGAGACAAATCCAATCCCGCATATGTAATGTCAAATTTACGCGACTTCAAAAATGTTCTCATTTGTTTTCAAAATTGAAGAAAAGCTATCGATACATTATTAACATTTCTTCGGGCGCAATGCAAAAAAGTATCATATTTGGCGCAATGTATCAAAATGATCACAATATGTTTACTATGTTATGTAGCTGATTAAATATTATTTTATACATTTTTATTATTATACTTTTTAATCTATCTTGTGTATCTTTAGACATTCCAAGAATTTGCCGACTCTGACTTTTTTGCATCAATTGAGGCAATACTAACACCTGTGCTGACCTTTTGATTAATATTTTTTTGCGAATAAATTTTTGATTATTTTTAAAATAAATTGCTAATGCATTTATGCACGTAAGTTTTGAATTGCAGCTAACTTGTCTGCACTTTTTCTCTCTTTCTGAGTACTTTTAGCGTCGAATCTTGAAGATTTCATGATAGATTTGAATCTTTCTATGCTCATTACCAGTCTAAATTTATCAACGCTATCTTCTATCTAAACTTTGTTTATTAGTCTTGAAAGCAACAGCTAAGAACAAGAGACCAATGAACGTTTTCAATTCAATCAAATTGACAATACTTCACAATTGTTTCCAAAATATCATCTGTTACTAAATAGCTCCAATACTTTAAAGAAGTACGTGCCAATCTTACTGCGTCCACTACTACTGTAGTATTGCTAAACAGATTATGCTTTTTAGTTCAAAGTCTTTTTGCTGGTTGATTAAGACACCATTTCGTTTTTTGTCGTTTCCGAAAAAATGCAGATTGCTTTCTATTGACAATCAACTTTGTGTTCAGAATCTTCTTGTCTCGTATTAGAATTCTCCTTTAGACGTTCTACAGCATTAGGTGTATCCGTATCACTTTCATCACCAAAATTTTCCTTTTCACTAACAATTTCCTTTTCCCATAATATTTTTTTTAACTCCCTAACATCGTCAAAATATTTTTAATTTATTTCGAAATAAAAGACACTTATAGCATAAAATTATAACATGCAAAATTATAACGCCAGTAACCGTTATATTATCAATAATATATAAAATGCGTAAAATTCGCTTTTAGCTAAAATTCTGAATTATTTATAATGTTGACATTGTAGAGGGTTGTAAAATGAAAAGCTAACAAACAGAGACATTTGGAGACTCGATGATGTTATTGAAAAGAACAAATATTTAGCTTTCTAATGACGTATTATACGTCTGGTGTAATTGCGGAAAAAACGCTATTCATAACAGAAGATACTGGGTTACTTAACACCACCCAATTTCTGCAATAATCTATTACCCTCTGTTCCCGAGGTGAGATATATTGGTGTTATCAAGGACAAAGGATTGACTTGGAGTTGCAAAACCAACGCTTGTACTAGTCCAGTGTCGAAGGGAAATTCAGAATACTTGGGAATTAAATTCGAGGATTACAATGTGGATTTACTCTTCTGTGATAAGACCATGGTAGTTCATGTACCCATAGTTTGGTGCTCAGCACTAAAGCATGCATATAAAGCTAAATTGCTGCATGACAATCACGATGGAGACTATTCTGAATGCGCTTCCCCTAGATATTTTTGTCAGGGTGATGACGAACGTAACGTGATGGCGCTGCTTCGATTACGATCAGTATATGATAGGCAGACTGCTACAATGGGAATAGTCTGGAACAAGGTCATTCATAAAGACAAATTGAGACTTCAGCAAGTTACATTTTGGTATTAAAACGATACCCCAGACCAATCTAAGCTCGGACAACCCGTTGAACATCTACACTGATGGATCAAAGAAGACTGGAAATTTTGGAGCGGGAATTCACACTCACGATCTCCAGCTATACCTTTCTTCTTCGTTAGAGTTGTGTTGCACGACTGCTCAAGTCGAAATACCTGCTAGAAACATAGCAGCCAATGTGATCACAGACTCTAAATAAGTCGGCAGAAACGTTAGAATCTTTACTGATACCAGAGAGGGTATGCTGACTGTTTTTAGGAATCATTCGATGAGCCATATCTCAGTTGGCGCAAGTTGCGGCTAACAAGTCGCCGATCTCCCCTGAACCGTTTAGTGATGTATTAACTAGCCGTTAATACAGCATTAAATCTGATAAGGTCCATCTGTCATCGAGCATTTTATGATAGATGAGATGTGGCAGGAGTAGGTGACTTTGTAAAGAAAACTTTGCTATACCCTAAACCTGAAAAGATCTACTCAGTTTTTCAGAAAATCGAAATGTGATTTGAGGCACCTCATCCACTTCCTGGCTGGACACTGTAGGTTTCGTAAGAACATGTTCAAGAACACATATCAATGTGTTGCGTGAGATGTTGAGAATTTGACTCGATTGTCATCCAATTACTGTGAAACTTCTTCGGTGTCATTATTTTTTCTTTATCTTATTGTTTGTTTGTTTTGTTTTTTAGTTATAACTCAAAAACCATTGATGATTTCTCATTTCGTTTTCAGCAAAATTGAAGCTAAGGCTGAAATGAATCATCTTTATTAATATATCTATGTTAAAAATGATGTTGGACTAATTTTTTCGAATGTGATTTTCAACAAATGACCCATTATTTCGAAAGAAATATAAATTAACATTTTCGTTATCGTAATCAACGTTGTCTTTTGTTTCAATGCCACATCTAACGTCAATTTCTGACTTTACTGCTGGCCTTGCTGTTCTTTCTAAAAATTCTTCATCATCATGTTTTCAAAAACATACCTAGTACTCTACCACGTTATGATTAATCATTAATTACGTCATCTGGAATACCCCAGCACACAATTAGCCTCCCCATCTGATGAACTGAGGGAAAAAGGTGCCAATATTTGCAAAAAAAATGGCTGGTGGAGTAGGCATGTGTTCGAAGACGGGGATGATACTCTGAGTCTCAAATGGATGTTATGTAGGTATAGCTCAGCAATAGATTACCATCCCCATTTATTTCAATATCTTTATTTCAAATATTTTCAACCCCACCTCCGAAAAAATGTTTTCACCCTGATGTCCACCTTCAAATCAAATCAAATTCTATCACATTATAGAGCACAGTTTTAAGTATATATTAATTTTCAAACATTGTAACTTTTGGTGATCAAAATCTTGTTGGTTATGTAGCTACGAATACTTTAAATTTATGGCTGGATTTATAGATAATTTGCCATCAATTCAGTCATGTTTTTTTTATTAAAACCAACTCAACACAAAAATATAATACATTATGTTACATAATGGTTTGATTAATTCAAAGAAAATCACAATATGTCTATATTGGTTTGGAAGACTCTTGGTCTTTCTTTGACACTTTATTCTATAAAGCTTGTATTATTCAATAGGAACATTATTTTATTTTGTTATATATTTTCTTGTTTATTATTGAATTAATTAAATGAATAAGAAATAAAAATGATAAATTCGAGCATATATACATATTTATATTACATTATATTATTAAATTACAGTATGTAAAACTATAAGAAAATCGTTTGAACCTCGATCAGAGCCGCCAGAAGGAACTATACAACACCCGGGTGACGAACTTTATACAATATTTGGTAGATTAAAATCGCCGATAATTAAAAGATTATTTTTATCTTGATAAAAATTCCCAATGCAATTGGTGTTTGGTTTTCTATACCGTTGTGATGAATGTAATTTTCTTGTGTAGAAGGTGTCTTGTTAATATTCTATTTCTCGGCAGATCCGTTACGTTTATTTAAGACCCTTTCTAATCCTAAAGTTAATAAACTAAGCTTATAGGTATATACTATATATGTTTTATACTGTAACAGAATACTGTTGGAGATCAAATTCTATGAAATCGTACATATCCTTAGTTGCTCTAACAATAAAGATAATTGAATATTCGACAGCAAACTCTCATCAGTTATTCGATTCAAGTTAAAGTTCAATGTACACAAAATACAGTAATCATAGTTGTTAGTTAACGGACAAATTCATAATTATCTAGTAAGTGGCTCTAACACGCGGTGTTTTAATGGTTAATTTAATTGAATCATCATGTTTAATTTATCGAACACATTACTTTCTGACGACAAATATAGTAGCTTAAGTATTGATTTGAACTCTTGTAATTTACTACTATATTTTATCTGAGAATATGCATTTTGTTAAGTAAAGACATAAAGTATGTTTCGTCATAAGAAAACCTGAATAGTTAGCATATTTTAATTGCTAACATTAGGTGAATTTCTCGATAGATCTTTAGCATACTCAGCCACAAGCACGACATTTAAATGTATTTTTAGTTGCGGAGAAAACATCATCACGGACGGTCATGCCTCGAGAAATACAAAGAATCCTATATATTTACAGCATTATAGTTATTTATAGATAACGTTTAACATTCTTTTCATCGCAATACTTCTAAAACTGTACTGGATGTTTCTGGTTGAAAATAGCTACCTATAAAATTTAGTTTTTTCATTTTATAAAATTGCAATATTTCTGAATTGATTCCGTGCTTTGATTATTAGACCATTGCCGAAGAAATTTTCGATTTTTATGGCTGATATACTTATTGTGATAGACTAGGTCAGATAAAAAAAGCTTCAAGCTATGACTTTGTTGTTTAGTTATTTATATAGGGTGATTCGAAAAACTGCTGACGGGTTTCTTGAATAAGGAATACATGAAAAGTTAGCTACTCTAGAACCGTTAACGCTGTATCTCGTTAAGGAGAGATTTTTCATATTTTGCATCCCTACAAGTCTGTCAATGTGGTTATCTTAATTACCTGTGTACAGTTTATCTTGAATTTAGTATTAAATTTTATGGTATTCTGTGTTTTACGCGTTTTGCGAATATTAGATTTTGCTTAATTCATTTTTAATCAAAAGCTTGATTTGCAAATTCTTATTTATGAAAATCGAATATAAATAATAGAGTTACAGTCAGCAGTTTTTTTTTGTCTGATACCCTACATAATCCCTATAATAATCTAATCTAAATAATGGAAAATATAGATCGTTATTCAATAGCAGTACAGTCCAAGTTCAGGAGGTCTTTTGTGCAGAGATTACAAATAAGATAATGATTACTTTTTAATAACAGTGCCAAATTTATGGTAATAAGGAGTTGCGAAAGAATTTAATTCATAGTTTACTACACTAGAAATTTGTTTAACCAGAACATGAATCATTAGAAATGTAATCAGAACACTTTCACTGCTTCTATATTATGAGACTTACATCTGAATTTGAATTACTAAACACTTGACACAAACTTTTGTATGTATTCACATCTTCAGTACGAATTGCGGATTAATTTGTTCAATTTGAAATCGTTTTGTATTCTTGAGTCGCTACTTCATAAAGCGCAAGTAATCTTTGTATACATAAAATTAAATAAAGGAGAACTAATTAATTAGAGGAGGATTAACAGCATTTATGTCTTCTTACTATGTACGTATTGCTTGTATATCAGGATGTGAGGAACCCATTTAACAACTGACAGTATGAAAACAGTAATAATTCATTTACTCTTAAACATTAATAATGAAATTGCTATTTTATGCGGGTATTGTCAACATAACATTAATCTCAATTAAAACGATATTAGAAAATTATTATGACCATAGAAAATGCAAAGCTCCTAATCGAAATAACATCGAGTTCAAATCTTTATTAAGCTAATATCGATTAAATATACTAGTACCAAAGGAATATACATGAGACCACAGCAATTTAGTTCTCCAGATTCGCTATTGTAGCAATTTCATTAAAAGAAGTAAAAATGATGAAAGTTAATATAAGATTTTCGGGCCCTTGATGAAACCGTCTTCAAGTACAACGTCGTGATAAGGGTTTATAAGTTATGTTTGGTTTCAAAGAACAATTTCATCTTATATGTTAATGAACATTTCTGGCATTCTGGCATTGACAAATTTCTTAAAAACATGAAAGATGAGACCGTTCTTTGAAACCCATCATTATTTGTAAACCTATATCTCGACGTCATACAATGGCATAAATCCTGATTCTAGCTGGACAAATGTAAAAAATCATTGATAATGATAATATGATTCTTCAAAAAATTGGGGAATGAAAACGTCAGATTGAAGAAGGATTTTTTTAATTAATAATATATATTCTAAGAAGGAAGGCCATGGGCCATGATGAACCCATTATTGACATATAACAAATTCTTGAATTAAAACTAATAGTAGATTTCTCTCGAATTTCTTATAAAACTTGGAATTGGTTAGATCTTTTGGGGTGCTGATTACAAATCAGGGAAAAGAGTTATGAATTTAAAAAAAATCAAGATCGTGGATACAACATAGAGAACCAAAATTGCAAGAAACGATTGATATCCGGGGTTGGGTTGGGTTGCTTGAAAGGTGTTCTGCACTAGCTATAAATAACCATAAAGGGCATTTATAGCTGGCACAGGAAACCTTTCAGAGCATGATGGGTTGAATCCAAATTTTAATTGGACAAAAATCAAAAAAACACATTTTGAATATTTTCGATCATATCAATCATCCGATAGTGATTAATTTATGAATGTAAAATTATTTATATTACTATTATAGGGAATAAATGATTAAATAGTTGCAAAAAATAATAATAAATTAGTTATAATCATTTTGTGGTTAAAAGAAAGTGACTTCGCCCGCATTTTCGCATCAAGTAATTGATAAAAGTTGTAATTATACCGGTATTAATTTAAATGCAGGTACACAGATTGTAAGATTGAAAATTTATTACTCCTGCTCACGGTAATAAGTACACTTTCACGAATTATGAAACGAACCGTAAAGTTGTTCCTAATTTAATTTGATTATTTTCGTTTTATTTAAATACCTCCTTTCTTTACGCTGTGTTATTGCTACATTTAATGTTATAACACAGCTATTCCCAAACTGCGCGCGACGATGTCGTCAAAAGAGCGTCGTGTAATCGCTTTAAAAAAGGAAAGATTTTTAATTCTTCAAAAATATTAACAATTTAAAAAAAAAACGAATGTTAAAGTTTTTCCAATGTCTATGGAACACGATAAGTACGCATAATCTATGTCAAAGGGCAATGAAAGAAAAAAGTTACTCGAGTTAGAAATTTCTTCCTAAGGTATTGAGGTGTTGTTACTAATTTCAGAAGTAGTTTAGGTTATACTTTTAGTCCCAGAAGAATTTGCTACAATCTAGAGCTAAATAAGAATTAAAGCTAGAATTAACATTACACCTAGAATTAGAAAGATTCAGGTTTAGCCGCACGTTCAGGTTTAATAGTTCTAGTTTTAGTTCGGTACAAATATACAAGAATTAGCATTACAACTAGAATTAGAAAGATTCAGGTTTAGCCGCACGTTTAGGTTTAATAGTTCTAGTTTTAGTTCGATACAAATATACAACAATATAAAACTGAATAACAACGAGAAGTAGAGCAAATACTAAACACACAATTAACACTAGATTTTGAACTAGAATCATTTGGGTTTAGTCGTATGTTTCTTAAGACGGAACCCAACCCAAACCAACTCAACACTAGATAGATCTACAAACATTAGAATTTAGCCGTCTTAAGAAACGTAATGTTAAATGCTAATGTTTTTAGTTCTAGATCTTGTGTTAGTACCACAGCTAGGTTGTAGTGTTTGTGTAAAATGCGGTGTCAATTATACCAAAGCTTTGTTTTAAGAATTCCTGGTGCTATTCTACCGACTACCTTAACTTGCACTTGTGAAGAAAAGAACGAAGAAATTCTCCAGTTAAAACATAAATTGTCTCTTCTTGAGACAAGGGCATCTGAGAACGCTGTAAAAACTGTGGTAGATAAACCGGTAGCGTTTGTGTGATAATTTTGGTTTATGTGATGATCAAGAGAGAATAATTGCTCAGGAATCGCCATTAGAAGATGTTCCTGATTTGTGCCTTGAAAGTATAGTATATCGTGTTTTGAAATTGTGGACGTCAGATGAAGGGTGACTAATGAGGTGCATCATGTGGTTTTGTACAAACAATTTTTGAAGCTACGATGATGATTAATTGCTTGGATAATATATTTATTAATTTTTCAACTGAGGTGTACTTGACTGCCGTTGTCAGTTATATTTTATCTAACCACCTAGTTTGGCGGTTTGGAAAACCGTTGTAATACATGTCTCTAGAGTGATTTGGCCAATAACGATGCTTGGTGGTTTGACGATGCATTACATTATGTCTAGAATATGTTGGGATGTTTTGAGTGATTCGTAGGTAAATGCTAATTTACTAGTTACTAATTACGTTATACTTTAAACGTTTACTAATTAATTAGTAAATACGTTTACTAATTAATTGCTCTTTATTCTGTCTTTCCTAAGAAACATTAAGTTTAAGATGTGACATATGATTTTGTATGTTTACTTTACAAACAATTTAAAACGAATGATTTGCTGATTCTGCATAATACAATTACATCTGAGTATAGAAATGCCATAATATCCGCCAAAATTAGTGGTGGATATTAGCCAAAATTACAGCTGCTAAATTACAATGTAAATGATAGTAAATTCTAAGCTTGGAAATATCAGAAAAACCGATAATCTGAAACTAAATCTTGATGCCTTAAATACTTGTTTTGTGAATATTGCTGAGGATAATGCCAAAAAATTGCGACATACGTCAGATAATGCAGTATTGACTGCATGTTAATGTTGCATTACAACTGAATTTTAACATCTTTGAAATCTAGAAAATCTCATGATGTGTGTGGCATTTCAACCGATTTCATTAAATGGAATATTGGTAAATGCATCTTTTTATTCTGGTATTTTTCCTGATGTACTGAATTTGGGGCAGGAGTGTCAAAAAAGATCATCATGACTATCGCCTAATTAGTATACTTCCAATTTCTATGAACGTGCTATCTATGATAGATTGTGATTTACCGTATGATTTACTTGATCTAGATTGTGAATTTTGTCGCAAGCTACTTATCTCATCTAAATTAATTTGATTTTAGAAGGGCTGCATTGCTTTTGGATTTAACACGAGCTTTTGACACCGTTTTACATCAAATACTACTTGATAAGTTAGTTAATCTTTATAATGATGGACAAAGCTTTAAACTAATAAAATCTTATTTGATAGACAGGTTACAACAGGTCAGCGTTGTGGAAGCTCTGTGTCTGACAGATGTAGTATTAAAATAAGTGTTGCTCAGGGCTCCATTTTGGGGTCTTTGTTATTTCTGTTATTTTTGTTATTTCATTACCTATCTGGGTAAAGACGTACATTTTCTATTGTATGCCGACGATGCAACTCTTGCTATAAAAGGGAAAAATTATGAGAAGTTTTGGATAGGTGTGAACAGGCTTTATTAGAGCAGAGTACTGGCGTGTTACTAATAAACTTTGTTTAAATGACAACAAATCAGTTAAAACATTTCATGTTGTCATATTCAATACTCACTTTGGGAAGCAGACCAAATAGTGCATACATCTTTGCTTTGCAAAGGAGAGCGGTGAGAGTAGTGGGGCGTCTTCGAGTCTTCTATAGAAGCCTTTCGAGATGTTTTTGTTTGATTAAAAATTTTAAATCTACTCTCACTTTTTATTCTCTAATGCGCTGTCTACATCAGAAGTAGAAGAACAGGGAATATTTTGTGGTATATGCAGATATTCATGAGCATGATACAAGGAACATGAATGAAATTTATAACAATTACTGCCGTTTATCCAAAACATAGCGTGGACCAGAATACTTATCTCACACCGAAAAGAGATGGGGAACCTATGGTTTAGATAGTAAAGAAACACAAGCAAGGAATTTAGATTAATAGTTTATGAGTGTTAAAACTTTTCCAATGTCTATTGAACACGATAAGTACACATAATCTATCTTTGGCAACAAAAGGAAAAAGTTACCCCATTTTGAAAATTACTTCCTAAAGTGTTGGGGTCCTTTTTGGGTCAATACTGATTTCTGAACTAGTTTAGGTTATACTTTTAGTTCCAGAAGAATTTACAACAATCTAGACCTAAAATAAATAAGAATTAAAACTGGAACTAACACTAGACCTAGTATTAGAAGATTCAGGTTTAGCCGTACGACTGAGGATGCACGGCTAAGCCGAAACTTACTAATTCTAGGTGTAGTGTTAGTTCTAGTTTTACTTCGATACTAGTATATAATATTTAAGACTGGATAACAACCAGAAGTAGAGCTAAGACTAAACCTAGAGCTAACACTAGATTTTGAAGTAGAATTATTCGGGTTTAGCTATACGTCTCTTAAGACGGAACCCAACCCAACATAGCTGCAGAACTAACATTAGACTTAGAACTAGAAACATTAGAATTGTAATCTAATGTTTCTAATTCCACATCTAGTGTTAGTACTAAAGCTAGGCTGTAGGTCTAATATTAGTTATACTTTTACTTCCAGAACAATTTAAAACAATCTAAAATTAAATAAGAATTAAAACTGGAACTAACACTAGACCTAGTACTAGAAAGATTCAGGTTTAGCCGAAAAAAGAAGAAACTAAACCGAAACTTTCTAGTATTAAGTCTAATGTTAGTTCTAGTTTTAGTTTAATACAAATATACTACAATTTAAGACTGCATAACAACTAAAAATAGAGCCAATACTAACGCTAGAGCTACTACCAGATCTAGAACGAAAACTATTTGGGTTTCGTCATACCTCTCTTAAAATGGAAGCCAACCCAACCCAATCCAACCTAGTTTCAGAACTAACACTAGACTTAGAACTAGAAACATTCGGGTATAGCTGTCAACGGCACGAACGGAAAGTTTTCCAATTTTTCAAGAAAGTTAACAATTTAAAAGAAATCGGATGTAAATAACTTTTTCTCAAAACTTATGAAATTTTTGCAAGGAAAGTGTTTTTAATATTTTGGTTTTTCTATTATTTTTATCCATAATAATACGTGAGATGTATAATTTACTTTTTTAATTTGATTGTGATAAATTCTAATTTTAAAACATTAAATTTGGACAATATTTGGTAATAAAAGCCTGTTTAATAATCTATTGGCAACAGTTTCTTTTTGATGTAATAAACATTTTCCTCTGATTTTAATCTGTTATTATTTTCATTTTATGAAATATGAAAAATATATAAATCTAGTAAGTTGTTACTATACATTGAAATATGGAAAAATCGAAAAAATAGCTATCGTTGTCATAACATAACCAGAATCTATAATCTAAATATTGCTCGTGTCAAGCCGATCATATCATATCATTCTCTCACCACCCTCACCACCAACCAATTCAACTTATTCAACAAGTTATATTGTCTATCCTTCACATCTTTTAAAAAGCGAACTAAGAACCTTTAAAAAATGGTAAGAAAATCGTAATTTTATTTCCTATTACTATAATTTTTTTAATCTTTAGCGTGAATGCATCTCAATTCATGTTGGACAAGCAGGCGTACAAATTGGTAACGCTTGTTGGGAATTGTATTGTCTAGAACACGGCATTCAACCCGACGGTCAAATGCCATCTGACAAAACTATCGGTGGAGGAGACGATAGCTTCAATACTTTCTTCAGTGAAACTGGTGCTGGTAAACATGTTCCACGAGCTGTTTTCATTGATCTCGAGCCAACTGTGGTCGATGAAGTACGAACGGGAACATATCGACAACTTTTCCATCCAGAACAATTATTAACTGGTAAAGAAGATGCCGCTAATAATTATGCTCGTGGACATTACACCATCGGAAAAGAAATTGTAGATTTGGTGTTAGATCGCGTTCGTAAACTTGCAGACCAATGTACTGGATTACAAGGCTTTTTGATTTTCCACTCATTCGGTGGAGGAACGGGGTCCGGATTTACTTCTCTTTTAATGGAGCGACTCTCCGTTGATTATGGCAAGAAATCTAAATTGGAATTTGCTATTTATCCGGCTCCTCAAATAGCAACTGCTGTTGTTGAACCTTACAATTCAATTTTAACAACTCATACTACATTAGAACACTCGGACTGCGCATTTATGGTGGATAATGAAGCTATTTATGATATTTGTCGACGCAATTTGGATATAGAACGTCCAACATACACCAATTTAAACAGATTAATTGCGCAAATCGTTTCTTCAATTACCGCATCTTTAAGATTTGACGGTGCACTTAACGTGGATATTACAGAGTTTCAAACGAATTTGGTGCCATATCCCCGCATTCATTTTCCTTTAGCAACATATGCTCCTGTTGTTTCAGCTGAAAAAGCTTATCATGAGCAACTATCAGTTGCTGAAATTACCAATGCTTGTTTTGAACCAGCAAATCAAATGGTTAAATGTGACCCGAGACATGGAAAATACATGGCGTGTTGCATGTTGTTTCGTGGCGATGTGGTTCCTAAAGATGTTAACGCCGCCATTGCATCTATTAAAACTAAAAGAACAATTCAGTTTGTCGACTGGTGTCCAACCGGATTTAAGGTTGGTATCAATTATCAACCTCCAACAGTTGTTCCAGGTGGTGATTTAGCTAAAGTTCAACGTGCGGTGTGCATGTTGTCTAATACCACGGCTATTGCTGAAGCTTGGGCTAGGTTGGATCATAAATTTGATTTGATGTATGCTAAACGAGCTTTCGTTCACTGGTACGTCGGTGAAGGCATGGAAGAAGGTGAATTTTCCGAAGCCCGAGAAGATATGGCAGCTTTAGAAAAAGATTTTGAAGAGATTGGTGTAGATTCCGCCGATGGTGAAGAAGAAGGAGGTGAAGAATATTGAAATTATTTTAGAGTTTGATATTCACTATGTTAGATGTTTAATCTTAGTTATTTGTTAATAGTGTTATGGTTAATCATAAGCAAATGATTTCTCGTTTATCTTTAAATTATAAAATGTTATAATAAAAGTTGAAAAACAAACAACAATTAAAAATTGAATTATTAATTGTTATTAAAGTGTTCAATATTTTTTAGTTTTTGAGACAAAATTTCAAATAAAAGAAATGTCATCCAAAAGTGTCATCAAAAGTTTGTGACATGTCAGTTTTTACAAAAAAAAACTACAAAATCAAAGAAGAAAATGTTGAAAATATATCTAAATACATCAATATACATCCACCACAAGTCCAGCAGAATCTTTATCAAATTTACAAAATATGGGGCAATCAGAAGAAGCAGTGAGACTTTGAATACGGAAAAATAAGAATATGTGGTAGAGAAATCTTATCAACAAAAAACGAAACAAAGGTGAACATAATATCGCTTAGTTTGGAAAAACAGGATCAGTGAAATCTTCTTCTTCTATTTTATGTACATATAAAAGGAAGTGTAATCATGTTCCTACAAGAGTGCAAAAAATTATTTACTCTAAATTCTATACCATGGATTAGAGTGGACACGTTGCATGGCTATGCACTACTGTTAAAATAAGTTTGCTTATGAGAGGAAAAGATAACGCATCTGTTGAGAACATAGTCGTAAACAACATACTCGAAATTTCTTTTGCCTTGAAAAGAAGGTGTAAGTGTAAGGTGTATCTTAAAGTTCTCCACATATGAAAGGTTAAATTATGCTCTTGCAAAAAAGAGTGGGCCAAAAACAAACATATCCACATCAGATCAGAGAGGTAAACAAGTGTCGGGTTATAAAATCGCAGATGCCATTAAGGAATTTGTAATGCAACACCTTACAACAAGATCCTGTTCAAAAAGGCTACTACAAAACCATTTTTAACACATATAATTTGCATTTTTACATTCCAAAGAAACATAAGAAAAGATGTGATATATTTCTAATGAACATTCAACAAGAGAAATCTCTACAGATTAAATCAAAACAAAAGGAACGTCATGTTTTAGCTGAAAGGGCCCGTTCAATAATGAATTCATACAAACATAAAGTGTTGAGCAATGACTCCTCATGCTTCATCACATTTGACTTATAACATTCTTCAAAACACCTTTAACACATATAAGAACACATATAAGAGATTACTATAAGTACGAAGGCTTTCACGACCGATGTTAATTGAACTAAAATTAGAACTAACGCTAGCACTAACATCAGAACTATAACTAGGACTAACACTGGATCTAAAACTAGAATCTTTCGGGTTTTGCCGTGCGTTTTTTTGAAAAAATGTTTGATGAAAAAGAAATGAAACTGGTCACTTCTGAAGAAGGTTGCAACATGACATCCATATTTTTTTCAAAAAACGCACGGCAAAACCTGAAAGATTCTAGTTTTAGATCTAGTATTAGTCCTAGTGATAGTTCTAGTGTTAATTCTAATTTTAGTTCAATAAGAGATTACTGTTTATCATCTTATTAGCGGTCATGCTTCTCTGCCCAACGACTCTGATTGCTCAGATATTTCGAAAGTCCAAAAGAAGCAGCAGTACACACACACTTCAAAAGAAAGGATAGACTTGATTTGTAATTGTAGCAAGAGAAAAATATTTATTATGATGAATATGGTTAGGAAGTTCATTGACATTATGGTTAAATCACATAAAGAATAAAACAGGTTAAAGTATTAACAGGAATCTTATCCTAATTTCAAAAATAAGAAAAGTAAAACTTTGTAAACTAGAAAGTACAACTTATTTCGATGATGAATACTCGGAAAATTACGATGTTTTAGACTTAGATAAACAAAGGAATAGAAATCTGTTTTTAAATACTCTAAAGACCATCATTCATTAAAAAATGTAGGACTTAAAGAAAATGCGATGAAAGCACTATGCGGCACTCTGTCACCATCGGTTTTATTTAAACTTACCAAACTTTAGTGAAGAAACAGTGTAGCTTAAAATAAAGAGGAGGATGTGGTTCCAAATATAGTGGGTGAGTAATTTAAGGATATAATTTGTCAGTGCTAATTATTAATAAAATTATTTTCATTAAAAGCTCTTTTATTCCATTTCTGCAGCATATATACAGAAGTATAACTAAAGCCACCACAATCGATTGGAATCATTTGGAATCAATCATGAATATCAGTTACAATTTGAAAACGTACTTTTCTCCAAACATTTAAACCCCTATAACTCGCCGGGTCTTTTACCGCACGTATAATAAAATGTACGAACCGTATTTTGGCCATTTCTATGACTAACAAATTGTATCGAAATTGGTGGGACACAGTCGTAACACTTCCTTTGTTAGTGTAAAATTATTAATTAACTTAAAGTTTAGTATTTTGTTTTTTATTAATGGAAATCATGTTTATTGTAATGATGTTAATGGACTCATGTAGTGCTTTAAAATGGATGAAATGAGTCATATTCATCACAATGTCGCATATTAATTAGTTCCCTCTTCCGTCTACTAATACCTTCTTTTTGGAAACAATGGAAGACGAAGATACGTGGGACACTCTCACTTATATAGTGCAGGGTTTTTGGAGAATACCAAGGGCCTTTACTACAAAACTATTGTACAACGTATGCTCATTTCTTACAAACCCATATTGTAAGATTTCCTAAAAACTTGGGAGTCTACAGCGATGAATAAGTTGAAAGATTTCATCAAGATGTCAATGATTTTGAGAGACGTTTCCGAGGAAAATGAAATGTCAACCTGTTGGATACTCAATCGAGAACCTAAAAAAGGAAATCGGAAACGTATTCGAGAAGCATCAAAGCAAAAAAATGTTTTATTGTGCATAAATGTCAGAAACAATTTTGATTAGTTGTAAGAAAATACATATATTTAGTTCATAATAAAAAATAAATTTATTATTAAATTTGATTTTATTTTTCAAAAAACCTATACGTGATGGGAATATTACGGAAAACATTTTAATAATCTGCGACCTTTCAAATATAAAATTCGTCAAGAATAATTAGTGCAGCTGAAAAAAAAGTGTTTGCAACCTGTGATCTATATAATTACATAGGTTATGTGAATCCTAATATTAAACCCATGGAATTATCAATAAAAGCCTGAATATACCGATCAGTTTATCACATGAAATAAAAATATTTTAATTTTTTCTTATTTGGTAAATCAGAATGAAGACTGACCGAATCTGAAATATTGTTACAAAATCAAGTTATCTAGTTAAAATAATGTCTTTAATATGACATGACGTTGTAAATTATCATTCCAGTTTGGGTTGGGTTGGGTGTAGAACAATTCCCTTTTGTGCGATTTTAATACAAAATTTTGTTGTTGCACTTCGGGTACACCTCCTTTTCCACATTTTTTTCTGTATTTATAATAAAAGAAGCTAAAATTACGAAATATGGTAAGAGAACCCTATTTTATCTGTAATTAATCTCATATATTTGCTGATCAGATATAAATCTCTTCCACATACGTATTCACGTACGGTTCATGTTATATCTGAACAGATTTTACTAAATAAAAAATATTGACATTTTATTCCTGTCATAATTTAAATAACAAATTATATTCGGTTTTATTAGTTACATTTATCTTTTTTAGCGTGAATGTATTTCTTGTCATCTTGGACAAGCCGGTGTCCAAATTGGTAATGCTTGTTGGGAGTTGTACTGTTTAGAACATGGTATTCAACCAGATGGTCAAATGCCATGTGACAAAACGGTCGGGGGAGGAGACGACAGCTTCAATACTTTTTTCAGCGAAACTGGCGCTGGAAAACACGTCCCACGAGCAGTTTTTGTTGATTTAGAACCAACTGTGATAGATGAAGTACGATCAGGAACTTATCGGCAGCTCTTCCATCCAGAACAGTTAATAAATGGCAAAGAAGATGCAGCCAATAATTATGCTCGTGGGCATTATACGATTGGTAAAGAAATGGTTGATTTAGTGCTAGATCGTATTCGTAAGCTATCCGATCAGTGCTCAGGATTACAAGGCTTTCTGATTTTTCACTCCTTCGGAGGAGGAACTGGTTCCGGATTCACTTCTCTTTTAATGGAGCGATTATCTGTAGATTATGGAAAAAAATCAAAATTGGAATTTGCTGTTTATCCTGCCCCTCAGATCGCAACAGCCGTTGTGGAACCGTACAACTCAGTTCTAACTACACACACTACTTTAGAACACTCAGATGCTGCTTTTATGGTGGATAACGAGGCAATTTACGATATTTGTCGACGTAACTTGGATATAGAACGACCAACCTACACTAACTTAAATCGATTAATCGGTCAAATTGTTTCTTCAATTACAGCTTCTTTAAGATTTGATGGTGCCCTTAACGTAGATCTAACTGAATTTCAAACCAACTTGGTACCATACCCTCGCATTCATTTCCCGTTAGCTACGTATGCTCCAGTTATTTCCGCTGAAAAAGCTTATCATGAACAACTATCAGTTAATCAAATTACTAATGCTTGTTTCGAACCAGCTAATCAAATGGTAAAATGCGATCCACGACGAGGAAAATACATGGCGTGTTGCATGCTGTACCGCGGAGATGTGGTTCCTAAAGATGTTAATGCCGCTATTGGATCCATTAAAACAAAAAGAGCGATTCAGTTTGTTGATTGGTGCCCTACTGGATTTAAAGTTGGTATTAATTACCAACCACCGACGGTTGTTCCAGGTGGTGATTTAGCTAAGGTTCAACGAGCGGTGTGTATGTTGTCAAATACCACGGCGATTGCTGAAGCTTGGGCCCGTTTAGATCGTAAATTTGATTTGATGTTTGCTAAACGAGCTTTTGTTCATTGGTATGTAGGGGAAGGTATGGAAGAAGGTGAATTTGCAGAAGCCCGTGAAGATATGGCAGCTTTAGAAAAAGATTTTGAAGAGGTTGGGATGGATTCCGTTGAATGTGATGGAGAAGGAGGTGAATGTTTTTAAAAGGATTTCATTTCAAATTGGAAGCGTTTTGTGTTTGTTTTGTTAATGGGTGAATGTAAAAGTTTTGTTTGTGATAATAAATGTTTTTCACATAGTTTCACTTTTACTCTCTCATGATTCTAGATTTAGATTTATGAATTAACAGCTATCAATAAGGTACTAAATCACCGTTTAATAGATCGTGTTTTATAGGTGATTAGACAGCTCAGGTCATTAACGCCCCGTTTTATTTCATGTCTCTTAGTACATATGGCATTGAATTACGATGATGATGCGAATTAATGTGTGTACTATTTCCAAGAACTTTCACTGAACTAAGATAGGCAAAAGTAAAAACTTATATTAAATAGAATTATCATATTCCAATCATCTGGTGTTCCGTAAGAGTCGTTTGCTCTGGTTTTTAACGCTACAATTTAATGCCTACTTTCACCGAGAAAATTGCTGTAAAAATAGAAGTAAAGGAACTTATTAAAGAGAAAATGTTTTGAGCGCTCCAATCATTTTCATCATCGAGTCGGTAACTTGAGGAAGTTGTTAAGTACACTAAATAATTCCATATAGTCTCTGCACACGTGTTGAAATTAAACCGCTATACTACGACGTTACGCTCGAATGGCAGTCTTCGCGCAATTGGTCTCTAATTGTTAGATATTAAATGGGATTGTCTTTTCCAATTGGGTGAACTATCTAACTACTAACTATACTTGAATGATATCTATATGTGGTGAATCAAATTGTACTTACCACAACAAGGTTTTCCAAAATCAAGTCTGACTAATTGTACCATATAAGGTTCCAATAAGTTCACGTACCACCAAGGAGTGCGTTCAGATTTCGTTAACGTACATGTTTCCGCATTGAAGAAAGCACTCGTGCTTCCATCAATAGCTTTCTGTGGGATTCCTCCGTTCTCTGTGTTAATTTGCATTGGCGCCTTTCCAGCAGCGACATTCAACACTGAAACAATAAAAGAATTTCTATGTGAGCACGACATAAAACCGTTAGTTGTTAAACTAAAAAGAACTGAAAAAAAAAATGGGGAAACTTGCGGAGAAATTTTAGGAAGTTAATGGGGTTTTTATGTAAAAGAAAAGTTGCGGATGTAGGTCTTTATGTCAGGATGAGTTGGCGAAAAATATTTCATTTGAAATTGAAACTGGATAAAATTTATCTGAAATAAATAATTTAAAACATTTAATTAATTTTTAAAGAAATCAATGGATGAAACTTCAATAAGAAGTGATTAGTTATTAAAAATACGTTCGTCGTAGTTGGTGAACACAAGAATCTGACGAGAAAGCACAATCGGTATGAGGTTTCTAGGTAATTAAACAGCTAAATAAGGATGTAGGTAAAAGAAGATAATTCCAATAATGTTGCTATAATGCACTTAAAGATATTTGATGTAAATCAGATCAAAAGAATGGCCCCTTCTAATTCTTTAATTCCTTAAGTATGTGTACTAAACCGTAAAAAGACTATTAAGCTGTTAAAATCATATTTTTAGTTTGGTTACAAAACTATAAAGTAAACGCAACTTTACGACCTAGTTGTTCGAAATTTTGGGAAAACTGTCGGTTGTAATGTTCTTCTAATAGCCATTATTACATCGTCTGGCGGACACCAGTGTTTAAGTATGACAGGTTCACGCTTGACCTACATCCCTCATATTTGGATTCTGACTCATGTCGATGATCAGTGTTAAGGATTTCAAATGAAATGATCAGGATTAATGATAAATGAGAAAAATTATGATTAATGAAAAAAGTAAATGAAAATTACTTTCGGAGTCAGCTTAGAAAGTATTGTAGAAATATTTGTAGCTGTTAATAAGAAAGTAATGTACTTTATTTTTTTCATTTAATTATTTAAATATTCATCATTACAGATGGAACGGATTTGAAATATTCATGTGTGGTTTTGTTCTCAGAAAAGTACATACTCTCTTCTATAAATCGCCAAAAAATGATCATGATATCTTAAGAATTCTATTTTTAAGTTTTTTTTCAAAACAAAGCAACAAAGTTAGTTAGTTATAATGAAAAAGAATTCATTTATTGTTTTGCTCTGAGAAAAATCCATAACCCTTTATAAATCACGAAATATTTCATCAAGATATATTCTATATCCGTATATGCATACTTCTGATTCAGAAGATATCGGATACCAGTATATGATATAAAACTGATGTTGAAATTGACAGTGTATCTGTCAATTCTGATATTCGATATCCGGCTTTTTGTAAAATCATTATCTGTTCCCTGACTATTCATTATCCTATTTACTGATTCCAGTAGCGTCCATGAACGATCCTTGAGATTATATAATGTACAGCAAAATTATGGAATAAATTCAATAAACGCTTATAAACATTATTTTACAAAAAAACACGAAGCACGTCTCTTTCCTGTATCAACATTCTGTATAGTGCTTGAGGAATGATATAACGAATTTTGTGTGACATATTTAAATATATTTTTAATAACAGCTTTTAATAATTAACCAGTTCAACTATATGTGGACTTAAGTGGAAACTAAATATCATTCTGATTCTATGTCTAATATGATTTATTATGTACTAAGTCTTAAGTTCTTGTCCACTTGGACACTTTTGGAGGTCTTATACGTATTTTTTGTAAGTTTTCTTAATGTGTTCTTTTATTGTCTCGATTCCTAATTCTTCATGTATTTTAGATTTTCTCATAAACCACATACACATAAATGTAGAAAATCTTCAGGGGCTATATGATGAATAGTAGCTTTGCTAACTATAAGACTCGGTTCTATAATTAAAATATGAATTTTGCAAAGAAATCTCTTTCAAAGTCTTTGTACTATGATAGTATAACTTGTGTTATTAAAGATGCGTTAAGCTTAACATGGGATTCAAAGGTTCTACCGCAGATTAAAACAGTGTATCCATAAACGTCATCTGGTTGGTAGTATCCGTGAACTAGTAGATCAATCGGTTTTCGCAATAACATATTAATTCCAGGATAGGATTGAACGCAATTATTTTTTTCATAATCAATATTTTGTTTAATAAATAAGAAACGTGTTTAATCAATAAATAAGATACAAAATATTGATTTATTCAATAAATAAGAAACAAAATATTGGCCACGGAAAAAATAATTGCGTTTTTAGTGTCCTCAATCCTATCCCGGAATTAATTTATTATTCGAGTTGCTAACGGGATCTCATGTGTTTTTTGTACAAGTTATTTAAAGATTGTCTTTTATTTATAGAATTATTTGGATTTAGCATAACTTTAATGCTAGTTAAGTTAAAAACTTGGTAAGCTTCAATCAAAGATAGATTTCTTCAATATTGTGGAGTAAGTATTTATATGCTATGGATTTCTTGGTGATAATAACATATGCAAATGTATATAATCTAACAATTTGCTTGATTGTATTTCATTACTTTTCGATATTATGTACTATAACTACATTTTCCTTACACCATTATAAATCATGGAAGTAGATAAGGTGAGATATAAAGCATTAGTCTGTGTGGTTTTGTCGATTTACGTGGAGTTAATTTCCAAAATATTTAAATACGGTAAGGTATCTATGATCATAGTTACTGAAACTATAATGAATCCAACATTTTCCTACAAAATTACATATACTAAATTACAAAATTTGCTAAATCGAAAAATGAAAAACGTCTTACATTGTGTTATAACGCTATGTTAAAACAATCTTCTGAGCGCTGTTTGAAATTGAAATTCTGCCATAGCTTTGGCGCAGTAATATCAGTTTATTTTTGATTGATGAATTAGCAAGTAACTGCTGCATTTAAGAGTTCATCAAATTTATATAAAAAATAATTAGTGTGTTCCGTTCTATTAATTAAGAAAGTTTCAAGGGCGAATGCTGGTTCTCATTAAGATGATGGTAGAAAGCATTTAAAAGAGGAAGAAGGATCCTTCATGTGTCGAAGGAGATAAAATTATTTGTTATATAAGAAATAATTTCAGCCCACGTAACAGGAGCAATGTTTAGAGCATCCGACGTCGTCAAAGTCGGTCGAGATACTTTTTCCGTAAACTTTAAACAGGATTACTGCTTATATTATGTTTCCTATATCATGCTTACTACTTTTTATATTATGTATGATTCTTATCTTATTTGTTCGTACATAACTTGAGGCGGTCGACGTCTTTTATGTCGGCTGAGATACTTTTCCATAAACTCTAAACAGGATTACTTCTTATATTACAAACATAATTGCGGACGGCCGAAGTCTTCGAAGTCGGCGGAGATATTTTCCCATAAACTTTAAGGAGGGTAATCTTGGGTTTCTCCTCAAAAACCCGAATGCTGGCTACGAATATTTAAAAATTTTTGACAATCCAAGTCACTTACCGCAACAATTGCTCATGATATAAGAAATAATCTCAGCCGACTGCGAAGACGTCGACCACCCCCGCAGCAGGAATAATAATTAGAGATGCCGACGACTTCGAAGTATTTCAAACTTTTTTCATAAACTCTAAGCAGGATTACTTCTTATATCACGAACATAACTTGGGCTTATTATTAAATTTGCGGCTGTCGTTGGTGGTAGGCATGACTTTGGTATTATTTTCCTGTATTTAAAGTAAACGCCATTTAATTATTATTATTATTATGTATAAAATGACGTGTCCTATTAATGGCCATTACATATTTTCACCTACTTTCACGATCTCACTTACATCTCATACGATATCCAATTGATACGTTTATCAAAATGGTTTTATTTAACAAACTGATGATGAATCGTACTTTATCGATATCAAAATGAAGAATGCATAGCTACTCTAAGAATACTAGGCTTATATAGATAATGATAATCGGATATTATGCTATAGAAACTGTAGCACAAGTTAGTCATTGTAGATTCCGTTAATATACGAATTTTTACAATGACAATTAAATAGCTTGACTGGGAAACTTTATCTGATAAGAATTATCATGTGAAGTTTTGTCAAGTGAAGAGAATATATTAAGAATTGTTCAAAAAGTGTGAAACGATCCAGGTATTTGAGTATATACATGGATCATTATCCGACATGGAAACAATATATGTGTCGCAGGCAAATGTTTACTTTAGATAGATATTTTTTTTCTGGTCAGATACTGTTTGCCCAGGCAAATAGTTTTATTTCATTTATTTCAGTCAGATGAATACTAGATAGTTATACATATGCCACTAAACGCGAAGTATGAAGCTAGAAATGTTATGAAGCCGTGGAACATAGAGCGATATAATGAAGTGATTGATATTCTAAAACAGTATAAAACCAAAAAGAGTGGATATATTCAAGCGTTAATAGCAAAAGAAAAATATTGCGGTGTAAAGTATGATTTACTAGAAGTACCTGGAACACTAAAGGTAATGTTAAAACCGAAATTTACAAGTGATACACATATAATTTATATTATAAGAATTGAAACGTTCTTTGAGAAAATAGATGAGGAGTACCAAGCGACCAGTGATGGCGGAAGTGATAAAATATTGCATAGTTTAAAACTGCTACATTCCAAGTCTGGAAGTTATCTGGAAGTCTGGAAGTTATGCCGAGTTAGTGGCCATTACTACCATTACATTACTACTTACTTTCCTGGAATAAGGAAATGTTTGTTATCGTGCAGCTTCAGTTACAAACAAGCTTCAGTTATCGTGCAGAGCGACTAATGGTCTTGAATTTGTTTAATGGTTGATTTTGTTGTGGTCAGACTGTAAAATGATACATTTGTTGTCGCAAAAGTACTCCGAATCAGAGATTCGAGATGATACTCGAACAGAACAAGACGATTGGTCTCGTCTTGCATCTCGAACGAGAGTCTCGCAGGTAAACGTGATAGTGTCGATGACGAAGTTGAAATAGAGGAAATTGAAGATAATTCTAATGCACTATATATAGGTTCTTTTCGAACATCAAACGGTCAGATCAACTTTTAATTACATTTCAAAGTGCGTATAAAGCAAATGGTAATTCTCAACCAATTGATACCTGCGTTGGATGTGCCTACACGCTGGAATTCCAGTAATGATATATTAGTAGTAGCTCTTGAAGGTAGACATGGACTTGGTATATTGTGTCAAAATGTTGATTTAAAACCATATGCTCTTGAGGACAAAGAATGAATACGTCTAGAAGAAGTGCATAAATTACTAGTCAATTTTCAAATACTTTTCAAGAAACTCAAAGGGGAGAAGTACGTCACATTATACCTACGCTGTACTAATATGATGTACTTATAATATGCTAATAGATTATATTGAGAGTAAAATATTTGCATGGAAACGAAAGGTAGTTCGCAACATTGTCGAAGAGTAGCTTATTGTTAGTTTTTAGGCTGAGAGATATTAAAAAAATATTAAAGCATTATCGTGAAACTAATTGGATTTGTGCTGTAGTTTTTGATATGATAAGATGGGGCCAAGAGTTGAAAGAGATTTCGATTTAGAAATTTGAAGATGTATGCGACGCCTATGTACATCAATCAGAAAGACAACCTTCGAAAGTATTTTTAGTATTTTTAATTGTTTTGATGTATTCTATACAGTAAATCCTACTCTTTCCGAAGGAGAATGGATGCCGAGTTTCAAAAATATTATTCTAAGTCTCGGTATAATAAAGACAGATATATTACAATGGTGGAATATTCATGCTTCTGAAAAATTATTCTAACCTGCTCCGTTAACTATAAGAAAACATCGAAATGATTGGGTGGAAAACAAAATGAATTGTGACCACGAGGGGTGAATGTTCAGTTTTTATTTTCTTTAGAAGTATTACTCTCAAGTACATCATGTTACCTTACAACAAGTATTATTTTCTCTTCCGACTTTTACGACTTAGCAAGTGTTTAGCAAGAGGCTGTCATACGAGAAGCGAAACGAGACGAGACTGGATACAAGATTTCGTCGAGAGGAGAGGAGACTTTATGAAAATCTCGTCTCCTTCCTTTCGTGCGAACCACTAGAGAGATCAAACCAAGACTTTGTTTAAATGCTAATGATGTGTTTCCCAGGAATGCTTTATTTCTTTAAGAGAGTCCTGCACTTCACAGTCACTGGTTTCTGGGCAATGGATGTCAAAAGGCCAGTGCGAATCCTCGAAATTTCAGTGCAATGCATAAAATGTACTTGTTCCAAATATAAAATGATGAGCAATAGTAAATGCTATTTTAGGAACAATTGTCAAAACGGGTAAATTTTTGTATTTTGGTGTTAAGAAGAACAAGAAATAAATTGTTAATTATGTTTTTATTAAACTTAATAAAAGTATATGAAACTGTTATGCATTTCTTTTTGCAAACGATATGCTAATAATTTGACTCGTTTGCCACTCATTAATGACTTTAATTTAAGAAAAGTAGGTGCATAACGATAGAGACTACTTTATTTTAATCTAAACAGATACTTTCTATATATTGCATTGTTCTATCGCAAATATAATATAATAATAATATATGTTGATTAAAAATATTTGCCTACACATTTAATAATAATGTTTGCTTAGGCGGATGGTATCTGACCAGAAAAAAAAAACACTATAGACTAGTAGCTTCAACTTGCCAAGAACCAATTGTGAGTGGTGTCCCTATAATTAATTCAATTATAGGGTTACCAGTAACCAATCAAACATCTTTCAAATGCAACGATTTCAATGTTCTTTCAAATATGTAATGCTCTGAGTTCGTGCAAACTCGCAGATTTTACATCAAGACCTAAATAAATTGGCATTTGTAAAAAGGAATTATGTAGCAAAAATCAAATATTATAGGGAACACAAAATACCCTGCTGAATGTATTATACATGACTTCCATTAAAAACATTTATGAAGAGAAGATATTTCATCAACAAACATAAACCAATAACAGTTTATGGTGAATTTGCTAGAAATACATAACATTGTTAACAAAATTTATCAAGAAGTTTGAAAAGTTATAAAACAGTAGAAAAATAATAAAAAAATATTTAAAAAGCAAATAACATATTCTGTTTTGTTCAGTGGTCTTCTCATATTTTATAATAAATATCGATACAGCATTCTTAAAGTTATTGTCCAACTTCTTAAGAAGGCCAACAACTTTTCCTATCTTACATATAATTGCAATCTAATCAGATTAATCATATAATTAACTACTATCTCTCTTTGCTTATTCACTAATACTTAGTATCTACTGTATTGACACATGTCTTCAGATCATTAAATAATCAAGGAAAGGAGACCTTGACACATCTTGCCGGGTTGATTGGTAGATTTCTCTCACCAAAGAATGCAGAATATTAAGTACAATATCAATCGGCTATTAATTCACAAGATTGCCGCTACTTGCCTATCTTATTGACACAATTTTGAAAATTTAAATAATAATAAAAATGTTTTGTAATAATAATTATATTACACCTTGCTAAATCAAACACTACTTCTTCCTACTCCTTACTGTTACTGTCCTACTTCTTAACAAGATCAACAACTTTTCCTATCTTATGTATAATTGCAATCTAAAAGTGTTAATCACATAATTAATTACTGGTCCTTTCCTATTTACTAATAGCCTGTAACTACTGTAGCAACTACAGTTACACACATGTCTCTGCATCATTAAATAGCCAAGGAAAGCAGACCTTGACACTCCTTGCCGGTTGGTTTGGTGGATTTACAGACTGACTTGCCTCTAGTGGGATGACGTCGACAACGGTCGTGACCAGCTCTCCGGTAGGTCAAGAAGTAGGTCGGTCGGTCTCCGGTGCTATGGTGTCCCAACTTAGAAGGATGCCCACGCACACATGCTTACCAGACGCACATTCTTCACACTGAAGAAGCACGCCGAGCACGAGAGTTGAACGACTCCACCTCACGCTAACAATAATTGCTCAGTCAAGGATGAATGAATATTGTTTCACGAATGTCTCGGTCAATTTTATTTATGTTTACGTATTTATCATATATTTTTAAGTGTTTAAAATCCCTAGTTTTGATTAAATTAAATTAATTCATTATTATTAACCCAACCCATTAAAACTGTAATAGTATTTTTATACCAAATAAATACAAGAAGACAGTAATATGCCTAAGGCAATATGTTGTAAGTTAACTATATGTATAATAATTAACTCATTGGATATAGAAATAAAATAAAATCGATCGCCAAGGTAAGATTTAGCTTCAGTATCCATCATAACCTCTATACATGCAATAAATAATATTAAAAAGTATTTTTTTGCATCTTAATTGAAAAAAATGACATATCACTGAAGATGCGTTTAAGTTATCATCGTGTGTTAATAGATGTTAGTAGATAATAAAACTCTTATATAGATTTTGCGAAAGTATTACTAAGATCCATTACAAATCGTAAATAACAAAATTAAAAGTAAAAGCCTTAATAAAAGAATTATCGTCAAATGTGACCAATTAATTACTACCGAATTAATCCATTTCATTACGTTGACCATTTCGATTCTGAGAATAACTCGACACCAAATGCGGCGGAGATCGTGAAGTTCCGTTCTCTTAGTTAATCTTCTTGCATCATAATTGCCGAGTGCGGAATAATTTATTTGCAGTTGACGCATACCTTGTCTCGTTAATGTACCGTAATATGAACCAAAATGGCCCAAAATGAAAAAGTTAAAATCTGAAATAAAACCGAACAAATTTCATTATGGTCGTTTCACGGTTACCGTTCACAAGATTTACATCCCGTGTTTTTAGTCGTTTTACCTTAATAATAATTAATGTTCTAAAACGCAACAGGGAGTTATTTGATACAGTTAGTTTATAAAGGAAACAGTTTTCGATTAAATAATAAACTTGCTTGTAGGCATTTTAGTAATATCAGTTCGAAAACAACGTGAAAGGTTGCTTAAGTGAAAATCAAGTTATTCAGTTGAAGTAGGCATGTGTAGAAAACACTAAGTGCATAACTTTGAGTATGTAATATATTTTAGTCAGAAGAAGTTAATAGATTGAGGATTGTTGGAATCATCTAAACGATTCGATTTTCAATTTATTAAGTTGTGAAAGGTAACGATAGCATACGCTTAATCCTCAGATTAACTTCTTGCCGATAATAGGTTTTTTACATTTTTACAACGGTTTTTAATTTGATCTAGTTGCATGGTCATCATACATTTTATATACAGTTGGAACAGACTTAGACATGCTTAATCAATGCGTAGAACTGATCTTTATAATTAGAAATTGTTAATGTTATAAAGAATCCACAACTCAGGTATTTCCGCCAGTCTATCAACGTCGGACAACGATAAATAATTTTCATCTTAGGAACAGTTATCTATATAAATGCAATTCAACATTATCTGGGTTATTAATTAAATTTAGTTCACAATAACTAATGAATAGCTGTGAAATAGAGAAATTAGGTATGATATGTGGTACGCACTGTTTTAATAAAAGATTCGTACTAGAATCTCTATAAGAGTAAGGGATGAAAGAAGAATGTAAGTTAAAAGTGAAACAAGTGAAAAAAGTGATGTTAGTTAAAAGCATTGGGTGATCAACGCTTGTTGGCATAACGTTTGCAAAAATGTGATTGAAATTCTTTGCTTTATACATACAGCCCCAATGAAGAGGGACAACATTTCGCTTTGTATTGTAAAGTCTGTAATTATCAAAATCTTTTAAATCAAATAGTTAGATTCCACAGACTCTTATCTACAAAGTAAAGTGTGCTTTTAATAAAAGTGAAAAGCAAAGTATGTTAATACTTGCTTACATTCTATAAGGTATGTAGAATATACATACTAATGAGAGTGAGTGCAATAAATAATATCTTTTTGTAAACTCTAGGAAAACAAAAGTGTAACAAAGGAGATTTACATGTCCTAGAAATATAAAATCATCGTTTAAAATCGTTTGGAAGCAAGTCTATCACAGGCAGTATCGGGATCTTCTGAAAGCTTTTGAAGAGTTCCAGCCTAAGGATGTGCCATAGGAGAAAAATCTCCCATGGTCTGTTTCTGATATCATCTATGGTTATACATTTCTCCCCGAGAAATCACACAAGATATGTTTGACACTCTCGTCGTGCTGTTCACAGGTTTGACAGAAAGGCGAGTAGGTTTCAAATTATGAAGGTGCCAATTTACCTTACAGTACCCCGTGAGAGCTGTGACTAACCGAAGGGTGCTTTTTTCAAGCCCTACGAAGAATTGCACCTGTTGTTGCACCGCGGCATTCTGTCTCACCTGTAGTCTGTTTTGGAGTCGAGAAAGTGTTAGTTTAGCACCAAAACGATTACATGATTTGTGGTACAAATAAATGTACAACATGATAAAATTCATAAACTCACTTCCTCAGTGTTTAATAACAATATTATTCTGAGCTCAAACAAGACTTCATCACTACCCAAAAGCAGAAAAAAGTGTTGAAAAATGTGAAAAAGTTCTGAAAATATATTGTCGAAAAATTAACGGTATCAACAATTATGAAGTAGTAAATGAAGTTTCTACAATGCTCCATAATTTTTACACAAATTACACCAAAGTGGACCGAAAGCAGCCATCGTCTCAAAAACTTAAATCCTTAGATAATTTATAATTTATCAAAGTATATAAAAAATAATGTAATCAAGCAAATATTGCCTGAAAATTCGCTTCAAACAATAAAGAAACTTTTATATGAAACAGTTTTCTTTAAAACCATGAATCGCGAAGTTATTGGCGATATTTTAGACATTTGACACACTCTGTATGTACATAAGCCGATAACAATACGAAAACTTCTTAAACTGGTGGAGTACAGCTACAGGGATCATTCTAAGAAATTGTTAAAACATAGTCTTTAGAAAATTAGGTAGTAAATGTGCTGTTTGTGTAATATATAGGCAAGGTAAACAAATGCGTTTATAATTATCACTATATCAACCAGGGATCAAAAACGAAGAATATTTCTTTCGGTTTCAATCGTTTAGTTTTCTATCTCTGATTTCAATCCTATCTTTGTGAAATCTATAGATATACCATAATATGGTAAGACACATCTTGTGTGATATTGTGTTATGAAATCCCCGGTCTAGTCGATCAAAATGAGAGTTGATTGTGTTAAACTTATTATTCAGTGTAATAGCTACTAATTCTGATGATAGTGGTGGAGATAATTTGTCTAAAAATAATACAATCTCATCTGACTCGAAAGCTAAAAGTAAGTATTAGTAATATTGACTCCCAGTACAATATTTATGTGTAAGCTTTTACAATGTTAACTGTATATGTAACCTTAAAAAGGGATATAAGGAGCCAAAACTACATTAGAAGAGACATAAATTAAAGCAACTGAAAATAAAAAAATTAAATTTTGAAGCTTAGAAAATATTGGATAAAGATTCGGATTAGAGATCAACTCGTTTTATCAAACCGAGATAACTCGTGTTCAAGTCATGGAGATGAACTAGCTCGAGTTGGGTTTACATACATAAATAGCAAAACTCTAATGCTACATAAAGCCAGGCGCTTATAAAAAGCTCTTGCTATTATAATACAAACGCAACTTGGTGTTTATGAGATTATTAGAACAGCAACAAATACTATACTTCTTCATCCGCAATAAAAAAAACCTGCAATCTGGCTTCCACTATTGAAGATAATATTTGGAATATTATACAGATGTCCCGCAACGATTGTAAAATACTTTACCATCGCAGTCTCTGATCTAAAATAGACAAAAAACGCCACATGAAGCTAGGACCTAAGATAGTTCCAGAAGTGGAACTAATGTCTACCAACGGTACTAAACGATAAATTTCCCATAAAGATTGTATTTGTGACTACATTTACTCAAAACGAAATTGAAATACATTTGGAGCGATAAAAATCCTCATACAATACTAGAAACTCATCATCAGTGGCGATTCAGTGTTAATGTATAGGCTGGAGTTGTAGGTAACTAGTTATTAGGTCCATTTCTTTTTCCAAACAGATTGACAGCCGATGTTCACATATGTGCCCCAATCAGTGGGACCTATATTTATTAGGTTTTTTTGTCTATTTTCGACCAGAGAATACGCTTGTGCAGTATTGTATAATCGTTGTGAGACATCCTGTAAATCAAAAAATATCCACTGCAACTTGTTTAGTAGCCACTATGAATATTGATGTGTAGGTGTACAGAAATAACATGAACAACAGAATACCACAAATAGCTAAACCAGCCTTAAAAATTAAGGCTTGTAAGACTGGCTATTATGGAACATTTTTTTTGTAGCTGTAGATATTTTCTGATTCCTTGTTTATTGTTTTTGTTTATTGATTAAGTTTTTAATAACATTATTAATATTTTTATTAATATTAACTTATAACTACAGTGTGTTAACTAATTATCGTACCCGAAATCTAGGCAACCAATATCACAGTATTGGTATTGTAACGCGACGAATATTCCTATTATTTGAAATAATTTTTTCGAAAAATGCTATTAAAAGTTGACTTTTGTATAGCAATTAACGACTGTAAAAACGTGTTTCCTATGCTTAAAAGCGTCATAATCAACGTCGAAATCTGGGAAACGTTGGTTGAATTGCTGTATACAGCTTTGTAAGGAATAAACCCAACTATCGTCCGCATTCTGCGTACCGCTTCGATAATGTGCCATTAAAATAAAGGCATCATGTTCCAGTGTGAACGTCATAACGAAAGAAATAAAAATCTGAAAGAAATTCTCATTGAATGTTTTCGTTATTTTAATTTGTTTATTAACTTACCGTTTAAATCAATCGCTAGAAACAACGATAGCTCTAAGAAGAACTGTTTGGAGAAATATAAAGGCAGCAAAAAATGGTTAAAGAATAAAGAAAATCCGGAAACACACAAAGCATACGACAATCGCGACAATAATAACCTAATAACGTTCGATCTGCTGTCAACATCTGGTTAAAATTAGTTAAATAGTAGATTGAGTTGAAGTGAGTCGAAGAACACAACATTAGCTTAGGCATCCATCAATTCAAACCAATGCGAAAACTTCCGATTTTTGCTACCTATTCGGTTTGGATAACCCGATTTGATTACGGTTTATGCAAATTTTAAGTTCGGCCAACTTAGCAAATTTTTTAAGCTAATTTGGATAGCTAATGATAACATAATTTCGTGTTATTGCAATTGCTATTAATCATTGTGAACTCAACAAAGGTAGGAGAAATCTCACTAATAATACTTGACTTACAAGCCTTGATCTGACTAAAGAATTGGAAACATTAATTAAACACTTTACAGGACAGAATATTCAGCAACATCTTGTTATCATAATATATTAGGCTCCTAATCTCCCAAAAAAGAAAGATCGTTACTTTGAGTTGTTTACTGTTTTTTTGATTTCTAAAAATAAGATAAAATATATAGCCATAAATAATTATTGAGTACATCAGCATTAAATCAGATGTTGGGATTATGGAGATCTCTTCGGAATGAGGACTCTGACCTCTATTGAAATCGCCACAAAAAATTTCATATAAGGTTAAACAGATTCGGATTCCGACACCGATTTAAATTTCTGCTATGATTACGATTTAGTCTTATAGGTAGTTACATATCGACCTTACTTATGTTACAGTATAAATTATCTTCAACACATTACTTAGTAGATAAAATGGTTACCTACATTAACATCTCTCAATTAGCTTTTTCAGCATTTAATCCCGCAATCACATTTTTTTGACTTTCATATCTCACTAATTAGTTCTCGTAAAGATGTCTCGTGTCCCCTTAAACACGTCGCTTGATCTTCCACCTTAGCACCGTTTCCACCACACCCACTCTGATTGCTTACACGTACCTTGGGTTCAATAAATCGCCGGCGATCGTGAATATTCAGTCCGTAATCTTTGAAACCGGTTAAAAAGTGGTAACTGGCAATAAATTTACGTAGAATAGATACCGGAGACCGGTAATTAAACGCCGCGAAACTACTCTTGGGCGTGTGTTAATTCGCGTGCTATGGTACAGATGACCGCAAGATGATGATGGCGATGTACATTCACTTTCTTATTATAACATCCCACGTACGAAGATTTTCTGATTCAAAACTTTCGAATGATTAATCTTTAAAAAACCGTTACTATTATTGGATAGGTTTATGGGTAATTGTGATGAGTAATGTTCATTCCAAAAGAACTTTGAGTTAATTTATGATAAATTTGAATTTGGAAGGAATGAAACCAATCGACTTTTTTACAACAAAAATTGTTCGATTTTTCTTGAACATTTTGTATTTCGCCAACGGTATATGGTATATGGTATTTTGGAAACAAAATCAAATTTTATAAACAGATTCTTTGCAATAAAAATGTCTTCTGTTAGCAGTATTTAGTCTTTAATTAACAGTTTGTGGACTACTTACGACAAGATTTTGTAATTTGCCCAATCGTATTTAATGCGATGAAAACATTTTCTGCAAGCAGTTTTACGAACAGTATCAAGCCTTATAATCAAGTCTTATGTAGTATCAAGTTTTTTGGAAGCATCTCATGTGTTCTGGGAGCAATATCAAGTCTTCTGGAAGCAGTATTAACCTTTTTTGGAAGTATCTTAAGTCCTCTGGAAGCAGTATCACGTCTTCTAGAAGCAGTATCAATTCGTTCAGGGCCAGTAGCAAGTCTTCTAGAAGCAGTTCAATCCTTCTGAAAGCATTTCAAGTCTTTTAAAAGTAGTATCAATTATTTCAGCGGTAGTATTGAATCTTCTGGAAGCAACTTTGGAGAAATATGCAACGAATTGATATAACGGAAGTAGAGACTCAAATTATGAATAAGATCGTGTGACATTCGAAGAAAGGTATTATCAAGCAATGTCGAAAAGTGATGTGTTCTTGGAAAGAGACACTCTCTCTTTCTATAACTACAGAATTAAATACCATAGTCTCGGAGTATGCAATTTGTATTTGTATTGCTGATGATTTTATACGATTGCCAACCTTAAATTTGCAAACGTGTGATGGTTCATATGAAAACAGGCAAGGCTTTAAGGATACGTTGGAGGCCAAGTTTGGACAAAATCCAAAATTGAGCAGGGCTCAAAGATTTAGATATTTACAAGGCTGTTTTACTGATAGTATTCTGTAAGATAGTATTCTGTTGAGAAAGTTGTATGACACATATCCGAAACATTTCCGAGCCTGGTGAGTCTGGTAAACATTGTTGATATACTTGATTATATCAAAATTAGATAATGTAACAGGAAAGTGTTAGAAAGCTGAGACAAATTCTACAAGTGTACCTACCTTCAATGAAATGGTTAACCTTTTGAAGTAAACATGTTTATTGCTGCAAACCATAACGAGCAAATCAGATAGACATAATAAAATTATTGATAGTAATAAAAACTGTAACACTGCTGCTACACATGTATCGAATATGAGAAAGTTGATTTTCTGACATTTAACATAAATAAAAGAAGAGACGAAACAAGACGATTAAATTTTTTTTTATGCTTGAGAAGACAACATCAATATACTGACTGCAAGGCAAACCATTGTTCCAAATGCGGTGGGAAGCATAATATACTTCCGCATACAGAGTGGAGGACTTCTGAAGCCAACAATACTTCAGAGATAACTGGGCAGACACAACAAGTCGACGGTCAGATATTATTATGTACTGCGAGGATTTTGATAGAAGACTTTATCTTTTGTGCTCATTAGCAAAATTACTGAGAACATTCCCACTGTGAAACTGTGCACATTTGAACTGAACCTACCAAAGAATATTCAGTTGGCTGATCCTAGATTATTTATTTCGAGAGAGATAGACATCTTGTTGGGTGCACAAATATTTTATGAATTAGTTCTGGATGGGTAGATTAAATTAGATACGTCTACGTTGAGAGAATCCAATTTCGGATGGTTAGTGACTAGAAAGTTGCCCACAAATAACATGCCAACAAACGCTTCATAATGTTAACAATACAGAAATTGCTGTCGAGAAATGGTGGGAGATAGAGGATGTAGAGGAAGAAACAGGTTTTGACCATGATATGGTTTTGGGACACAGTCTTAGCATGGCAATAGAAAGATTTCGTAATTTGGAACGAAGATTAGAAGAAGACCCTACTCTGAAAATGAAATACTTTCAATTTTTGCAAGACTATGAAGACGCTGATCATATATCGGTAGTTGATGAATTGCACGAAGATTCTCTGATACCAATTGGGAAAGATTTGAATGGAGGCTCTCTAAGATTAGGTTGGATTATTATATCTACGATTTGGAGAATATAATGTAACATTTTCTGCGGATGTGGGGCAGATGAAGGAAGCAAGATGTTAATGACAAAACTATAATATTTAGACTAAATATTGTCACTTATGATTTAAAATCTGCCACCTATCTGACGACTAGATAGGTGCTTCTGATATAATACTGAAGGATATGTACGTCGATGTCATCACCCTTGGAGCTAACTGCATATCTTTCAGTATTAAAATTCAAAAGGGAAATCAATGATAGATCAACGAAGAATGGTTGTTTTGAGATAACAAAGTGGGGAAGTAATTGTTCAAAGTTGTTAAACGATTTTGGAGACAATAAATCAAATAATAAACATTTCATTAAAGATAGTTCTGAAATAACAACGTTGGGTTTGGTTTGGGATTTGTGGGAAGATGTATTGAAGTTTCCAATCAACTTGAATCTGGATTCAAACAACAAACTAAGTAAACGAACGGCAATATCATTGATTTCTAGAATTTTTGATCCCTTCAGGATAGTTGGTCCGATGATTGTAAAGGGTAAACATTTCAGGCAGAGTTTGTGGTTATTGAACTTGGCTTTGGATGATTTTTTACTGAAGGCAATGCAAAACGAATTTGCTGAACTTACTGAAGATTTAAAACAAATGTGATTCCTCGAGGCACAATTATTGAGAACTGTACTGTTTTGGAGATTAATTAATTTTGTGGTGCATGTTTAAAGTCATATTGTGCTGCGATATATTTACGTTCTAAAGATCACTCCGTCAGAAGTTGCATATTTAAAAAAATTTACGCTAACCAGACTTGAGTTGTATGGCGTTGTGTCGCTTGCCATTTTGGTCAGTTACTAAAACTGAATAACATCGCGTTTGAACTTAGCCATATAAGAGAATCTCTTTGATTTTTGATGTCTTTGTTTACTAATGATTAAAGACCGGATTAAAAGGCACAAAAAAGACGGAAAAAGGCACTTAGAAAGGCATGAAATTTTGGCAACAAAAGCATTAAAAAGGCATAAAAATTAGAAATCCAAAAAGTTGCTATACCTAATTAATAATGTATTTTAATAACGGTTTCATTAACAAATACATCGTTAAACTAAACATTCATATATAATTATTAAACCACTAATCACGAAAACAACTAATTATTAAATGCTGTTCTAAATGTTCCATTGTGAAGTTGTGTCTTCTCTCACTTAACGTATTGTTGTAAGCTGAAAAACTTCTCTCCACGTCCGCACTTGTAATTGGTGCATACTTGAACTTTGTAATTAATGCGGGATCCATAATAAATCCAGTAACAATACAACAACACCACTTAAAATTGATACAATTTTTTGTAATGTGGCAAATCCTTCATTTTTACACAGAACGTCATTAAATTTATTCGTAATTATTTGACCAATATGTCCTGGTACGCTATACGTGCTGTCTTGAAACTTTTTAATCACTACTACCGCAGTCACTAAAAGTAAATCCTGTTTTTCAAGTAATTTTATGGATTCACTTATATAACTGTAATTGCTTTTTATAAATGCCAAATTATTTTGTAGCTCCACTTCTTTCAGGACGGCCTGGCAATCTTGTATTGCTTTACTACTTGTAGCCGGAAATTCATTTATTAATTGTTTAAAATGATCTAAGGCGTTTGTGTAGTATATAGCAGCATCTAGCCATGTTCCCCATCATGTTAGAACTGGTTGTGGTGGTAATGGGGTATTTGGTAACCTCTCTCTAAACAATTCTACCCTTAAAGGGGCTTTAACAAATATTTGTTTACCGCTTTTTATTAATTTATTAACTAATGGGAACTGTAACCTTATAGTTTCTGCTTCTCGATTAAGCCCGTGTGCTAAGCAAGTACAATGAATTAAATTAGGGTAAAAAATCTTCATATTAGACGCAGCTTTTACCATGTATGCCGCTGCGTCTGACACCATCAGTAAAATTTTATCATTCGGTACCGGCTCCGGTAAGAAAAAATGCGTTAATTCGTCGTGAATAAATCTTGTTACCGTATTATTATTTGTTTTAATTAATTCTTTGGTACTTATTAGAAAACTTTTTGTCGAATTTTCATCACTTAATACGCCAAGTATTAAATTTGCCACGTATCGTCCACATACATAAGTTATTTCGTCTACACTTATCCAAATATAATTATTTCCAATAATATTTTTTATTTCTTGAATAACTTCATTGTAGACTGAAGTATTATAATTTTTGCGGAGATGGCTTTCATCGGGAATATGCATTGTACAATATGTTTGTAAAAAAGTTTTGAAATATTTATTTGTCACTTTATGGATTGGTATGTTTGCTTTTATCAAAGCTTTGCAAAGATCAACATTGAATTTTGATTGTTCAGTGTAGCCGGATGTTGATGCCACAGATTGTATAGCTGTACCTATAGTTTGTTGTTTTTTTGGATTGACTTTTAGTCAGTTTTAATTTTTCCTGATGCAATGATGTTTTAACATGTTGAATTATGTAGTATTTCTTGTCACAATTAATCTGTTAACAGTAATTTAATAACGTCAGTATTTTATAATATCTTCCATAATTATTAAACAATCAATATATTGTTCTATTAATTTTAGTGATCGGAGTACTACATTGAATCAATAGTGAATTTTATTTCTAGTGAATTTTGGGACATGCTATTCTTTATAATTTCCAATTTTATAGTATTATACATAATTTAATCATTATTTAAAAATATAATTAATATAATTAATTGTTTTTACTCGATTAACTCCATCAATACTTACGATTTTTGAACAGGCTTGGCAAAATAAACGATTGATTCTTCTACGGTTGGCTTTTGTTTCGGCATTGTACTACGCAAGAACTTCATACTGTCACTCGAGTAACTTTAATACAACTAAATGAATTGAAGACTCGACGCAAGTCAAACCACATACGGGGAATCCCGTGTAAGACGACACGGCACAACGGGGAATTCCAAAGCTTAAATTCGGATCGATGAAAAACGCGGATCTTACGTCAGACGGCACAACGAGGAAATGTACAGAGGCACATTTTTTCATAATTCAACCAATTTTTGGGGAAAAGACGCCAAAAAGTTGGAAAAAGGCTTTAAATAGGCATAAAAAAATAATAGGCATGAAAATTCAAAAAAGGCATAACTAACCTGGTCTTATTTCACTTATTTTTAACTGATTCATAAAGATATTTAAATATATTTGTAATGCCTTTAATTTTGAGCATAAGCATATTTTCTATAAATCCGGTCTTTACTAATGATGCTGCTATAGGTATATAGCGTAATTAAACAGACAACACGTTCAAACAACTACGAGGGTATGAACTGTTTATACCGATTAAGTGCATTAGCGTCATTCAAGAAAAAATATATTTGCGAATATGCGTCATGTCGCTTTGCCGCCATCGGATTCTACAAAGAAAGATGCTGATTACATTCACAAGTTAATTTTTCTACTATAATGCAGTCCTAAAAGCAGGGTGCGGATTAGATTCAAATGTGGATAATATTCGAGAAAATATGGTAGTACAATATTTTATCATAAAGATTTTTCATTTTTGGGTACGTCGGGGGCTGCCTACATGGACTTCAGCAATAGACCAATTTGTTCTTCGAACTGCCGAATGTAGTAGTTAGTAATGGATACAACACAGTCACATTTTTTGGAATTTTGTCTCCATGTCTTTTTTCTAACTTCTGCCGTATTTCTAAGTCGAACGAATATACATAACAATAGTGAAAGTCAATCAAAACATTACCGAGTTTGGTCGCCCCTGATATATGTACCTCTGATTTAGAAAATACCGGATATCTGTATAGGACATAAAACTGATGTTGAAATTAATAGTTACATATAATGGCTGGATATTTGGTACCCGTAAAATCACTATCTGTTCTATCACTAGCAGATCTATTTTTGTAGATTTGTTCTAACAATATAGTGCAATCATAATTCCGTGAAAAATTGTGTGAAGATTTCTCGTGAAAGTTATCTTTATAAACAACGTCCGTGTGCACCTATAATTAATGATGTAATAAGAGGATAAATAATAACAAATAAGGTACGACTGAAGAAACAAACTACATACCGTCCGTCGTACTTCGTGTATATATTTAATATTTATCGCATCCTCTAATAACCCGAAGGTTAATCGAAGATGATAGCGAGTAGCCGATCGTCGGCAAGACATAAGAAGAAGAGGAGATCGCGCGATTTGTACTCTCTTCTATTACGATCGACCGCGATAATTACAGCGTTCGTACGGTCAGTGACATCCCGCCGCGATGCTGACTGGAATGTAGGAACTGTTTACCTCAACCTATAACGCTTATAGGAGCTTATAATTACGGTCGCCTAATGACATTATCGAGGAAACTATCCTATTCTAATGTCTATAGAAATTCACATTAAAGGTTTTAAAGGGCATTTTAATTTGGTAATCAAATTTAAGTTTATTGATTGATTCAGAAGCTTTGTAAAACACAGATTGAAGGAAATTCAATAAAGGTTTTTATGAAAACAAAACTTGTTCAGACATATAATTTCTTTGTTATCATGGACGATGGGCTACTCTGAATGTAGTAAGACTTAATATACATACAAAAATAAAAATAAAATAAAATTTAAAGTTTAATATTTTATCCATTAAGTCAACTTAAACTATTGAGAAGATTGAACGCTGCAAAATTCATTAGGTGATGCAACAAATAGGCAGATACAAATTGCTTAGATATCGGCGATCTCGCACTAGAGATTTCTTGACGACAACCACACGTACTCTTGTAACAAGCCACGAAGCCGTGGAAAAACCGTTCGGACATTTCAAATATGGAAGTGCCGTTCGCAACTCGTTTGATGTGAAGGAACAAGCCCCGGGACTCTTCCCGGTGCTGTCAACCCATGAAAATCAATTAAATCCCCGTATACGTCGACTTATTAGACCTGTTCTAAGTCGGAGCACATGTGATGTTACAGTTAACCGAGAAGCGATCGCATCAACAACAAAGTGATAGAGAACGAATCGGCAGCGAGAAATGCGCTCTTGTGCTTGGAAAAGTAAGTCCAATCGTTTGCTCTTTCAGACAAATTGCGAGATAAGACGGGTGAACGTTGAACACGATGAATGTTAAGTGTATAAGAAAAGGATAACGAAGGTTACTCTGCAGATTAGTCGGCTGGATATGTTAATTGAACTTGGGTTCTTGGAATTAAAGGAATTTGTTAGTTGGGATGCCGAGTTAATCCTTAAAAATTTTAATAGAAACTTTATTTAGTAATGTTAATGATTCTCAAAAATAAGTCGTTTATGTTTATAACATTACTTTAAAAAAATAAGGATTTTCTAGCGATAAATAGGTTAGATATTGTTTTAAGTAGAATAGGGCACCATTAATTGCAAAAATCCATTGTTACATCATGACTTAATTCCCAAGCCATTTAAATAGAAACTTCAATTAGTTGAAATCAAATAACTAGAATTCCGTAGTGTTATATTCAGTATTAAATTTTTAGAATTCTAATTTCACATCTGTTGTGATAATGATATCGGCGTACCAATAATTTGATCCAACTGTACGGATATGTGGTATGCGTTAGCGAACGCCTATTTTATTGAATATGCGCTGGAATTAGTTTTGTGTTCATAGAAAGCGGCATGGTGCCCCAATGGAGGAAGAATAGCATGCCGATACCTATCTACAAAAAAGTAGGAAAATAACTGTCCTCAATACAATCGAAATGGTAAAAGAGCAGCAGGATTCCAACGGAATAGGGACACAACGGACGCAATCCTCATTATTAAGCATTTGATCGTACATATGATAATAAAAAAATATATAACATTTTGCTTTGTATAATTGAAGACATACAATATACAATGTAATAAGATATATTAATCAACTTGATTTAATTCTATTCCTATTTGATATACTAATGAATCACATAATAGGAGCCTCTAGACCAAAATATCAACATATTACATTGTTTGTTATGTAGATAACTAGTGTGCTTTAGCCATGATTACAATTAGAGCCAGTTTTCCTCTTAGTATTTTAGCACCCCCTGCGATATTCTACATTATATCCCTACATCCAAAATTATCTGTCATAACTTAAAAAGAAAGATTATTAAGCTGGTATTTACATAAAAGATTTTTTTCTGTTATAAATTCAGCAATAATTTCCTTAAGATTAAAAGTGTGGCTTACTGACCTTTCAATATATATCATTGCCAGAATGTTTAAACTTTCTTGTGATATAAAAAAAACTGTGATATCAATTTAAAACCTTGTGACGTTGGTCCTTTAATTGTAAATGATGTAAATGATGCATGTAAATGACATTAAATCGGTCCAAAAATGTACAGGTTTGAAAGGAATACTTGTTTAATAACCCTCCAACACCTTGTAGCGTAGCATAGAGGTTAGTGCAACAGTCCGGCAAACTGGAGACCTGGGTTCGAATCCCAGCGCTGCTATCATTTCTTTTCATTTATTCCTGTCTCTACGTGTGTTAGGTAAAATTTCTTTCCTTCTGCTTTCATTTCTTGTGATATTGTTGTGTCAGTTTTGGATTTGAGAAAGACGTTTTCCCAGTAGCTGCAGCAAATGGAATAGTTAGCAAAATTCTCAATGCTATGAATAAAGTTGCAAACACGCAAGTTAAACTGCTTTTATAAATGACGTTCAAAACTTCTATGGTTATATTCTTATATTCTTCTATGCTTATATTTCTAAGGTTTTACAATGTCATTAGAGGTGGAAACAATACGCAAGAAGAAAAATATATTTATAAAATGCTGTAATTGTTCATCTTTCAAACATTACTTGTATTACCTTATCACATTCTATTTTATTCTTGAGAGACAATGCCACAATAAATTTTTTGTCTCATTTCAATTATTATCTACAATTTCCTATAATCCATCAAAAATTTAGTGTCTTAATTCGATTTTCTCAGCATATATCTGATAATGGTTTAAGTGTTATGCCACTGATTTTATCTTTAATGACTTTCAATCGTTTCTGCTGGAAGAAAAAAGTACATCTTTTACACATGGTACATGGTACATAAAGTACTCTTAGATTTAGATCCATTTTTTTAAGTCCATTGTACGTGCCCTTCATATTTACACCATTATCATACTCTGAAAATGCATATATTTATAAGTTGTCTTATTTTCTTTTAAGGCCCGGCGTGCACATGATTTCCTTTACTGCAAAGGTTTATCGAAGTAAAAACAAATCATATCCTGAAGTATAATATACAAAGAATATGCACAATTTTTATTAAATGATAATATTGTAAAACGGTTACAACTACTGGAAACAAAACAGCTACTGGAAATCGACACATCATGTTTACGGTGTGCAGTCTAGGGGTCTCAAATCTCAACTAAAATCGAAAAATAAAATTATTAACGTTAAAATGCATCCATGCGTTTTGCCGTCGAGGAAAATAAGTAAAATAAAATACAGAACTTGGCTTCATTTTGTAAGATTCTTTGTTTCTGAGTAAGCAAAGGGTATGAAACAATATTAAGATTTTTGTTTTTAAAATAAATCAAACTATATGCAATAACCAGTGAGTTAGGGAATATCTATAGAAAGTTTCATTGGAATTTGATGCGTAAAATTTACGTTCTGAGAAAAACACATTTAAAGTTTTTGATACTGGAAAGTACCGTTCGACTTTCTCAACGGTTACTCAGCAATACCAGACCCATACAATATTCCTTCTTCTTCTGTAAATGCACCCTTTCAACTCACTCCTTCCTGTTTTTCGCCGATCTCACCTCTTTTGACTTGCTGTGAGTACGATCTTGTTCAGACCATGATACCTATACTCATAGAGATGTATATATTTCGAATATGTATCTGAATTTTTATATGGATCTGAACTGAAAAAATATTTCAAGAAACTCATGTAAGAAATTACATGAGTTTCCCCTCTCCATTCCATGACCGGCACGTTTCCCACATACAAACCACATGGAGGACCTCTGAGGCATCCTGGTTTGTCCTGTGACAAACCAAACCTGTGTACAAGAACAAGCAGTATGCATCAGGAACAATCATCAAGAAGTGGAACGGCATCGAGTCATACGTAATTCAGTAATTATATAACTCATCTGATTTCATGTTCTTTTCGTTTTTTCAATTTCCTTTGTTGGCTACCCGATGATCTTTTACTGCAGGACTCTCCAGAGTACGAGAGTCCTGCACTCTCACGACTCTCGTACTCTGCATGGATTGTATAGTCGCATGAGTCAGTTGTGACTATAGTAATGTTTAAAATGTCAAGATATTGCAAGCATTGAACCAACAAGCCGTCACGATTGATGCTGGATGAGGCATTTAAATTGTAACGACCTTGTAATTCATATAAAGTTTTATCATATAAGGGGGAAAATATTCTGTTATTATTGCATTTCAAAAGCGCTATCTTTTGACTGTTAAATCAATTTTCTTGACCGGAAACATATAATGTTCTGGTTAATGCGAGGTATCATCCGTTCATCTTCTTAGCTATTCCCCGTGGACAAGAGCAGATGTTTCGCCAAGATCTCACTTGGCATCTTCAGTGTGTTGACGTAGTCTCTTCTTGGCAGATTGACAGGAGACTTATACTTACTCATACTTCTCCATCCGTGAAGCAGTAGGACATACATACACTGTATACATAAAGTAGGGAATCAATTCGATATAAATTCAGGAGATGTTCTTAGAAAAAAGGGTGTAGCGAGCTATGTTATATATTTAGCACGCATTTTTTGAGTTAAAATTGAAATGTACAGGATGTTTCAAAATTGAGATACAATCCTTAGGTTGACATTTTTTGTTAGATTTATGGATATTATGTTAAATTCTGAGTATTTTTCATGTAGCACACCTTATGTTGATATTCAGCTGTCTTTGAAAAAATGGTAATGTGTTCCTAAAACCTACTTTCCCAAGCGCTTGCTTTGAAATAAGGATCAACCGCTTGGGTAAGTAGTTTTTTATGGATAGTCTTTTTTGATCGCAGTGCATATACTCGATATAATTTCGAGGAATATTATAATAACAAAAAGGCTTGGACATCTGTGTTATATTTTTTACGTGCTTTTTCTGACATAAAATTAAAATGTACAGGTGTCCCAAAATTGAGAAATTTTTTGTTGCACTTATACATTCAATTTTGAATATTTTTCATGTATGTTTGAAAATGTTAACTGAGGCATGGTATTCTGAGGCATTTCCAGCATTTATATCGAATTGATTCCGTACTTTAAGTAAGTACACACTTTCTTTTTTTTTCATTAATGTACGATTCCCCATGACCAAATACATACAGCTTTTGTTTGACACATTTTTCATTCATACAAAAACATGAAAATGTGAAAATTTGATGAATTTCCTATGTTTACAAGTTGTCAACGGTAACCCTTGGAAATCAAACTATGTTGCAAAATATGCTTTTTTTATTACATTACAAATTTTATTCTTGTCAATGTTGCTCTCTCGCACTTTAATTCTTATATTCACGAAAATCGAGGAAAACACGATCATATATAGACATGCATAGATTTTAATGGTAGTGCTTGGAATACGAAGCATGTTACACAACAGCTTTTAGAACAAAAGTTACGGCAAATCTTCTTAACCATATTTCACCCTTACACTTTTGTATTTAGATTCGTCAACATAGAGAAAATACGATAATATGAAAATGTGACGGATTTCGTTGCTTAACAAGATCTTAATGGTAACACTTGGCAATCGGGGCATGTAATACAAAAAAAAATTTAAAACAAAAGTTGTGGCAAATCTTCTTAACAACATTGTTGTTTTGCACTTTTGTTCTTAAATGGAGATATATTGAGAGAAATGCGTAAATATGAAAATTGGATTTGGTAGCACTTTGAATATCTATTATGAATAACATTCATTAAAACGAAACTTATTTATTTTGTCTTTTATATATTCATTTAAAAAAATTTACTTAACAATCGAACGACATAGATGGCGCTTCTAAAATGCAATGATAATCATACAGAATACTTTTCATATGTTGAAAGTTTTATTTGAAACATTTTCTATAAAATGGATATTTTCTGAATTAGAATGTATATATTATAAGGTATAGAAAAGCCCAAGAGAAAGTCACCAGTCAAAGCGATCGCCATTACAGAATAACTTATTAAAGTTAACTTATTGTGGCATACTTTATTAAACAACAATTATAAACTCTATCGCCACAACATTTAACAGAATAGGTGCTTGCTATTTGTTAGCATGAAAGTCATATTAAATCAACTACTATTAAATTTACAAGATTAAGAGGTAATTAACATAATTAGCATCATAAGGTTGAACATAACAATTGAAAATCCTACCAGATGTAGTAAAACTGTTGAAGAAGCTACTAAAAAAATGAATCTATACCATTTTATTTGGGTATTTATGTCTTTGTTAAAATGTTTTACATTATATTGACCAATAAATAAAGTGTCATTATTATTTAATACTTTGCGAGATCATCGAAATAAAATAATCATTATTATTAACCATTTTTTTCTTTTTGTTGATATCCTTTTGTTAATTCTCATCTAAGTAAGTATCTGCTATACACCTAAAATTACAAGCTATTTTGTATGCACTTGTTACGGTCTTATGGTCGTTCATGCTTGGTATCCGGCGTTGTTTCGGATAATACAGCGAACATCGTGTTAAGTTATATTTAGAATTAGATTGATTAACACCATCGACAAGTAAATTTATAAATAAAATAATTTTTTGGCATTTTGCTTATTTTCGAACATAAAAATCTACCAAATAACAAAACTTACCAGTTTACGCATGATTTTTTTTCGACAAAATACAATTATCCCGAATTTGAAGTAATACTCGTTATTGCTAAGAGAATTCTTGTTAATTACCACTTATTTTAGTATTTTTAAGCAGTTGTATATGTGCCATTATGTGTTCATATTTGATATAAAAATAATATATATTTTTCTGCAAAGTATTAACGGTAATAAATAATACATTGCAACTTATATATTTAATAGAAACATCTCCACGCATATTATTTTCGCAAAGTTAAGTACCATACATTATACATTAGAATACAAATTACCATACCTTATTTATGGCTTTATTTTCTATTCGACATATCACCATGAATAACCGTTATATAATACCAGGTTTTGCAGCATTCTACAAGAAATGCACTCCTAATAACCACGCTTTTGATTTAAAAGTGCAATCCAAAGTTCATTAACCTATAATACTCAATTATTTGTTATTTGTTACCACATAACCGCACGTATTATTGAATAAGTAGTTGTGAACTGGTTGATTATTCTTTTTGTCATTATAACCGTAGTTTTAAATTAATATCCATCAATACTTCACTGCATAATTAGTTACGACACTTCATAACTCATCATATTTCAGTAAGTTTTCTTTATGCGCATTGTTCTTGCATACAATAGTAGTAGATGTTTAAACACATTTGGGTGTTAAATTATGTTAAGCAGCGTCAAAATATTGTCAACTTAGTTACACATTATGTACTTGGCTATGCACGTGGTTTTCTTTATTCCGAGTGCAATAGGCAACGGTACTGAAAGGTGTTTCTGGATAATCGTGACGACCAAATGCATATCTATTGTCAGGTGAGAGAACGAAGAAAATCGAACAGATGGCAAACGAAACTCGAAAAAGTTGGTTCTAGAAGCAATTGCTGTTGTACTGGTAAGTAATGAAACAACAGTAACGAGATTTTATTATGAAAAATAAAGTAATGTAAGAATTTGCCATTTACAGGATGGTACCAATTCGATGTCCGAATAGGCTATCTCGGAAACTATAAGATTTAGAAAAACTAGCTTCCATATCTCGATCATTTTGTTTTAAATAATCTCCAATATTGAGAACCTCAAAAATGCTATCGTCTTTTATTTTTCTCCTAAAGGCCAAAATTGAATATATCGTAAAATCAGAGTGTACAATTATCTTGTCTATTATTATAGGTGAAGTAATATAACTCCGATATTGTTCGGGCATTTTTTACAGGGAATATTTTATTAAATATTGTTTCTCTTAAATTTTGAGATTTTATTAACAACATTCGTTTTATTTAATGGAACCAACCACTGATTTTGGTCTATTATATTCATTATTTATTCTGATTTAAAAAACATGGGATTCAAAACGTCTATTTATTATTTGTTAAGTTTGTTTCTTTTTTCCATCTTTTAGTAATTTAAAACGTTTGTTGTCTTTTTTTGTACTTTACTTAAAAATTGGTATATAAAACTATTTTCGTTCAACCAGTTTCGATCTCTATTAGATCATCATCAGGAACTCCCGTCTGTTATCGGTATCAGAATATTTCATGTAATCTTTCTATTTTATCTGAAACTTATATTAAAAAAAATAAAATTTAGGTTATAACAATTAGAACATAACTTAAATTTTTACCTAAACACACGTTGATCAAAGAGACAATTTCGAAGATACTTAACAGGCAGTAACTAAATAAGTTTCAGATAAAATAGAAAGATTACATGAAATACTCTGATACCGATAATAGACGTGTTCCCGGGAGTTCCTGATGATCTAATAGAGAATCGAAATCGGTTGAACGAAAATAGTTTTATATACCAATCTTTAAATAAAGTACAAAAAAAGACAACAAACGTTTTAAATTTATTATTTGGTTTATTAACAAGTTTATTATTAAGTGTATTAACAAAAAAAAACTAATAGTATTGTGGTAGTTAATTTAAGCATTATTTATAAGATTGCTTTAAATACATTTTGGGAAGTAATATTATAAAAGAAAATAGATGTGTAATTATCTGCCTGTATGTTTGATTATGAGATTGTACTCAGAATGTTTCTGAGATTCCTAGAATATTTAAAATATATTAAATATAGGTTAATACGTTATTTTCTATTAATAAATTATCTGCATAGGTTACAGACTTAAATAGAATATAAGCAGCTGTTTATTTAGAGTAACTAGAAATATCTACAGAAGTTAGTTAGCTAGTATTCTACCCCTTTTAATATAGAAGGAAATACTTCAGAAAAGTAGATTTAAAGAAGGATAAATTATAACAATTAATTAACAAATTATTGTTGTTAATCAGAACGTTAAGTAACCAAGCCTTCCGAATTACTAAAGCAAGTATCTGAACAAATATTTGAGTTTCTATCGCACACATTTAATTGAAAAATAAGTTAATAATAAATAAGTAAGTTAGTAATACTTATAAGATAGAGATCCCAGACGATTTATGAGCACTATTGAAATTCGATATTGTCTTAAAAATACCGGTATCAAAATAAATACAATATCAAAATATTATTTTTAAAGTATATATAAAAAAGGTGTTACCAGTTCTAGCAGGTCTATACTTTGGCTTAGAAGCACTTGCAATTTTTGCTAAATCAGATGTTAGGTGTCTTGGAAGCTTTTTGGAATTTGTCTTCAATTTCTTTCTTCTCTTAGTTCAATACGTCCTCCGAATGGTTTTCGGTATTACTATTATTTTAAATAAAACCAGTATACCACTATTAATACCGGTATTAGTTTAATGTTTTTATCTCGACCAAAATTACAAAATAGTTGATGGTAAATAATAATGATAGGGCATCGCTAGCTATTATGTGCTAAATTGTTTTGGCAAGCTTTTTGACTTTTGTTGTTAAATGAATTTGTTACCCTACTTAGTTTAGGTGTACTATATTCACCATTCACCCATGGGCCATACTTTGTTTTAGGAATACGCAAATAAATAATTGTTAAACATACATGACGATCACTAGTAGAACTTCAAGTGCCCCTTCTTTCTGTGATCACTAAAGGTTTCTTTATTCATGGTGTTTACTTTTTTCTCATAATTTGACAGATGAATGCCACTTAAGTCCTAAACGCTATATGTTTCAAACATAGGTTGAAAGGATGTAACGGGCTAAGAGATGAAATGAATTGAAGACGGATTCCAAAAGTGGGACAAATAAGTCCCACACACGTTGTATCATTGCGTTGGGTTAGGTTAAGTTGAAAATATTAAGAGCTACTTAGTAACTTGTAACTTGCGGAGTACTGCAAGGATCCTTATTATTAGGCCCACTTTTATAGAATTTGTACTATGATAAAGTTCTGAGAATAGATTTGGAGGCGGAAGTAGAAATCATTTGTTACGCAGATGATCTGAAACTCTTAGTTATCCGCTATCGACGTCCTAAGCAGTTCAACGAATTATTAATACTTTTAAAGAGATAGGATTTAATATTACAGCACAAAAGAAAACAGATATGATGTTGCTACAAGGAAGAAGGAAGGTAAGAACTCTTAACATGAAGGTTAATGGAATTGTAACTCAATGTGCAGAAAAGGTGAAGTACCTCGGAGTGTCTATTAATAAAGACATGACTATAATCAAACATATTGAGGAGGTGACAATGAAGGCGACGTTTATGTGTAACTTACTTTTAAGATTGATGACAAACTTAGGTGGACCAATATCAAGACGTACAAACTTTTGAATACAAATGGTTAAATCGGTTATTTTATATGCTGCACTTATTTGGCATAAAGCAGTTAAATATAAACGTTTGCGTGATATATTGACAAGAGTTAATAACCCCAATGGAACCTTTCAAGTGTTCCTAATTTTAGATATCTAAAGATATAAGAATTCTGATCCCCTTCCAGCCCAGTCTCACGTAACTTACAGAATATCTATAATAGTTGCAATGGTGCATATATCGGATAGAATTAACCAACATAAAAGGGTTTGCTTAGCTGGAAATTAGAGAAAAAGTGCGTTAGTAGCCCATCATGTTAATGAGGGCCATCATTTCGATTTTAACAATGCAACTATCATAAATAGAGAGCAGGTATACCAAAAAAAAGGTTATTTTGGAGGTGCTAAAAATCCAAAAATCAACTTTAGAACTGATATCGATAATTTAAGCTTAATTTATAGTTACCTTCTATTCCACAATTGGAGGTCTCAAGATAAATGCTATCTTAATGAAACATCACTTTTTTCTAAAAACATTATTTTTGAACATTCGTATGTATTTTTTTTTGTTTTGTGTTTTTTTTTTAAAGTTGTTGAGTAGCGCCTCTGTTGGGTGACTGGTGTAAATGGAACATTTCAAGTTTTTTAATGTTTAACTTCCTCAAATCCTCAAGCTATTTTGGTTTATAAAAGATTTCACGTGTTCTGTTTTACTGTGGAGTTAGAGATTAAATTAAGGTTGATTAATTGGTAACAAAAAAAATCTGCGTTTGACGCTTTTAATATGATTGAATACCTATGTTGCTTGAACTGATTGAACCGCTTTCCATTTGTAAGTAGATTAATTTATTTTTAGATCAATTAGATTTTGTTGTACATTGCGTTGTTTTCTTTTGTTCAGTAACCCCAATGAAGGAATAAAAAAGATTCCGAAAGCTTGGTACTGAAAAAAGGAGGCTGTTTTATTGAAATCCTTGAAAAATAGGTCGCGTTTCTTACAAATTATTAATTAAAGTAGTAAAAATCGATGATATGTTCAAAACTGTTAATAAACTTAAATTGACCTTTAATGACCTTCAATAGAAGTTCTAAATGTATATATGGCTTATACAAGTAACCATTGTCGATGGATCAATACCAATAAAAAATTCTGTATCAAAATGTATATGCGAGTTAATAATATATTACAGTTCTATGAAACGTTTAGAAAGTAAAATTTGATCTTATAAAGCATTAAAGTACACAGAAACTGAATCCTCTTTCAAATAAAAAATACCATTTGATTGCCATCAATAACATGTTTTTAATAACATCTTAGATGAAGTGAATGGCCGGTCGGGCAAATATGAACCTCACAGATGTTGTTAAGAAGATCAGCGCTATCAAGCTGGGTAATGAGAAGATGACCCACACAGGACTTTGTGCTGACGATGAGAAACAAAAAAGCTCTGAGCTTTCGTCTCGTTATACGCCTCGTTATACGTCTCGTTAGTTGAGCCTTTCTTCTATTTAGACATTAATCCGATTTCTGCAGGCTGTCATACCAGTGCAAATGCATTACATGCATTAGAAGTTATCGTACGTAGTCATATTTATTTAATAAATACCAGGAAATTTTCGCACAGGAATTTTGCACCCGTTTGAAACCATATGTTCTTCGTAGATGACCACTAAATAATCAATTGTTACACTATTCTTTAAATCCTCTATACCATGTTGTATCTAACTTTGCATAAAAAAAGTGTAATAGTTACTAACAAGTATAATAATTACTTATTACATATTGGAGTCTAAGTTTGTCAAATATAGCTACCATAGTAATAAGTAATAGCTAAATTATTTCATTAAACATTCAGTTTAATAACGCATTTGGTTTTCAAATGAGGTTTAAGATGGCCTATACCCGTTAGAGAACATAAAATCATCGAGATGAAACATTAAATATAGAAATAAGGGGATTAATTTCACCGCATTTATGAGTTATAAATACCACATTTATAGAGAAAACATCAGTAGCCTTGACATGGTATGTACCTACTTCTATTAAACACTTACTGTAATAATAATTTACTTCTAACAATTTACAGCAGTAAAACACAGATTCAATCTTTACTGTCAGGTCGTAATCGTACTGTTAACCATCCGTCGCAAAATTGATTCCTTAAATTACCCATTTATATTATTTTGAAATTTCTCAAAATAAAGTATGTCACTAAAAAAGTTACATAAAATAAGCATTGTTATATTAAATAAAGATTGTGTTTAAGTTCGGCTGTTTATTAATATTTCTTTAATGCCTATTTTACCATACTTAATATTTCGCATGGTTTCAATTTAACGCCTCGTAATTCAATCTTACGTTGCAATTAATAATCGCTAATTACCTCGGTCGATCATTAACGGTTACCTGTAATCGTGTATTCATAGTCATATTGTCGACTATTAAGTGCTGAGACAATTAGTTATGATTAACGTCAGCATTGATTTCCAAAGACCTGTCAATTACAATTATATCGACATAATGAATCATAATACACAATCATACTCTAATAGATAACTATACGTGTAAATTGTTTCATATAACCAATTTTCTTCTTTGACTGAAGTGGTATTTTTAATTCATAGATGATCATTATTTCTCTATATCGCACTGTCTACACGTTTGGGCAATCAAATCAAAGACAATCGTGAATATATAATAGCGAGAAAGTGTGAGCATGATCTATGATAATAACTTTAAAGAGCCATTTAATAAGAATTCTTTTCTCATATTCATTTGGTTTATTTATTAAAAAGAATAATTTAATTTTTTCTTCGTTGTTTTGCATTAGACGAATATTTCAGGATTATAGCACAAAAACAGTTAAATTAAAAGAATAAGAATTCAAAGAATTCAACCAACAAGAATTCTCTATTTAATTACTCATGCATAACGGTTTTTTAACAAACTGTGAAATAAATATAAGAGTGAAAAAAAAGTGCGAATTACTGTTGATTTGTTGACTTCATAAAATAAATAATACCGTATTTCTAGAAAAATACATAGTATTTATTATGCTGTTTCGGTCGTTATACGTTGATGTTATACATATAATCGTGATGTATATGATATAAGGGATTAACTATCTAACAACCCAAAGGCTTTTGAATTCCTGGTTGTTACTTAGTAGGAGCGTCGTTCGTGTGGCGTTGCGTAGGTTGAATAGATTCTGGACACATTTGTCACAATTATTTACTACTACCACTTGCTGCCGCACCACCACCAATGCTATTGATTAGTAGCAAGTACCGCGCTTCCGGCAATCGCTTTATCGTTGCCTTGCACGCTCTCCGGAGGTGGGTATTAAATTTAAGAGCACCGTGCAATGAGATACATATGCTCGAATTTATTACGCGATTTGCTATAGTGAGGTTTAATCATTATCTATAATTTATTCTGGTAAATTTGTAGTACAAAGGAAAGTAAAAGTTTACATTCATAATTATAATTCTATCGAAAAGAATTTCTGCTTTACTCTTTGTTTCGTAACTTTTATTTTTATTGGAATTACTTTAATATTTATTTTATTTACCTAATGGCTACATTATAGACAATTTTATAATACTGAGAGTGTATATAAATAGACTTCTTTGCACTACATGGCACATTACGGATGGCAGGCGGTGCACTCTTCTCTAACTCTTCTCTCCAACGCTCGACTACGCTGAAGATATTTACGATTTCTATTTTTTTAGTTTTCAGAAGAAGGTTTTTTGAACGGGGAGTACTTATGTCCCTGCCCCAATTCCAATGAGGGAGTGTTCTCCCAGACAAGAACATGTTCTCAAGGAGAGTGCGGAAGAGCTATACAACTCAATGGCTGTGCTTATGTTTGATGTACTATATATAGCTTAGTTGAATTGGATATCAGCACGGTTATTATGGAAGGTGAAGGGTGGGGAGATTATCAGATTGTACAGAATAATAACTAGCAACGAATTCTTTAGGGATCTTCTGCGTCTTTGATAATCAACAATAAGTTAATCGTGCTATACTCCCAGACAACAACATGTTCTTAACAGGAATGTAGAGGAGTTATATGGCTTCGTGGCCTTGATTATGTCTGACGTACCACAGCAGGCAAAATTATGGGCAGGCGAAATCCTATTCCTCTCACGCATAATAAGCTGATGTTAACTGATTATTTAGTTATAACACACTCTGACCAAAATTGTAAACAAATCAAAATATTGATTTGAGATTTCCTAATAAGGTGCACATAATATTTTGTGATATTCGATGATAATCTTTCCGAAATTCATATTTTCTATTTTGTTATAAAAAAATAAGCCGTCCACACTCAATAATCAACTAAATAAAAAAATAATCTTTCAACCTAGTTTGGAAATATTACAGTTTGGAAGATTTCCACGCTCTAAAAACTGTGTAATTATACATTGTCGATTTGCACTAAAAGTCAAGATACCACATTTAGAATGTCAAAGAGAGAAACAAAAAGGCAATCAGGCGCCTTTTATAAGAAAAAAGAATGAATAAAGAAGAAGAAAAGCAATAGCTACAAGAAGCAACTACAGGATTCTCTTGAGATGCCGGCATGTCCATTTTCAAGCTTAAATCCAGTGAAACTTAAAAATCAATTAGAAAATTGTAAATTTAATCAGCCATCTAGTTATGATATATCTATTGCAACAATTACGTACACACTAGAATCAACGTCAATCCAGAAGGTACATGAGAAACGAGAAGACGTCTAAGTAAATTAGTTAATAAAGATTATTATTTTTCAACATTTTCGTATTTTTCAACAACAGTGAAAAATACGTTAGAGCCATTGGCGACAAGTTTTTCACCGACTATCAATAGTTATTCTTACACTAACTGAATTAAATTTGCAATTTAGAGGAAAATCTTATGTACTTTTCGAAAAAATAATAGAGCGTCTTTGAAATCTAAAGAGACACAGATTCTCTTTGGCACAAATGACTAAAAAGCAATTTATAGAAAGATACAGATAGCCAATTTAGTGTATGTAACCATGGATACAACTTCCACTATCGCCACAAAGAACAACGCACATTAATAATTCAAGCAACATATTACAGAAATTAAATTATCAGTTCATATGCATACAATGTGGTACAACGTACTTTTAGATATTAACAGAGTAAATCTTAAGAAACAAAGAAGTGGGCATTCAGCTAGCCGAAGAGGTCAACATTATTTCAAATTATTTATTGTTACATATTCAAATCTTTATATAGCTTTGAAAATCTTATTAACTATTCCTGTCTTTCAAATTTTTTCGCTGTTCTTAGGTGAAGTGTATATAGGCTGTATAGAGAATAACAGGTAACGAATTCATCAAGGATCTTCTGCGTCTTTGATAACCAACAATAAGTTAATAATCTGAATTGTTCGAAGAAATAATGAGTTATCAGCTAAACATTGATGGTCACCAACATCAACGTTTTGTAATGGAGGTTCTTCAAAATTCATTAATGACTGCACCGATGACACATAAAGTGTTTAATAACCAGCGTAATTTTTACGCCAATGAAAGCAATTTACTGTATAATAGCTAAAGATAATAGATTCTCCACTGAACAGTCAGCCAGAAAGATGTTTTAAAAAGGTCTATCTCCAACATATTTAAAACTACTCTCTTGGTCTATATGTTTAATCTGAAATGGCAATTTGTAATGAAATAAGTCTTTTGCAACTGGTTTCTGATGTTTCAAATCTTCATCAACTTACAACAGAATAGTTTCAACTGCGTGACAAAACATATTCAGTTCTTCGTTTCCCAACGGATAACACTTTTCAGCTAATTTGACGTCAATTCTTATTGTGTACCATGATCAAGCAAAAACATATAATGTTTCGCCTAGCTGCCTATCGTATAGCGGTTTAAATGCCTATATCTGCACAGTCTTCTAAGAGTGAACGATATTAACATGGTCTACTTAGCGGTACTTATCATAGACATACAAATATAAATATTACATTCTACTTTCAAGATTTACCAAGAACAACATCTACGAGATAATTGTAACAATCGGCTAATAGTTATAATAAATAGCTAATAGTTACGACTTGACTCTTAGAAGAATATTTTGGAGTACCCGATTTTGGAATCGATTGTACTCCATATCCAGTTTGTCAAATACTCTCGTTTAGTACCCAATATCATATCATATCCGCATGGCATAATATTTACGGGTGCTAGCCGCTTGGTTGCTCGATGAGATTTATTAATGAAATGTATAGTTCTCATATAGAGAATCTTAAAAGAAGAAATTCAACAGCTGGACTATGCTTGTAGTTGAAATATTGATCCACCAAAACAAGAAGTTTCATGGGTATTACATGGGATAGATGAGAAATAGAAGATTGTCATGAGTTAGACGTTAACACAATCAAGCATAGACATGTACCAGGTGAAAATCATGAACAACTATTGATTGTAAAAATGTAATGTGTAGTATTGAAATCTGTGGTCACTCCTGTAAAACGTCGAGCGTTCAACACTCGAAGTTTTGCAAGGACAGGATTGTATTTATTATGTATATTTACTGCGGTATATACACTCTTATTTCTTTGAGAAATTAATGGAATGGATTATTTAAGACCTTTTCTTAAAACCATGTATGGATAGCTAAAATAGAAATTTTTTCGACATACAGGTGGTAGTCGTCTTACGACACTACTTATGACGACTTACGAAAATATTTAGAAAAATCAGTTCAATCTTCTTAATTTTGATGACCTATAACTCCACCACTTAATGATTTAGACCAAACATTTATACGCAAATCGTTATCATTTTCATTCCAGTATATGTGGTTTAATTTGTGCCCGAGTCAACGAAACACCATGTATAATAAAATACCTTAAAAATCTTTAACTTTAAAAAAATCCTTAAAAAATCTTTAAAAACATTAGTAAGAACGTATACATATTGCAGACAGTAGTTCATAAAAAAATGTCCAGTCCCAGTATTTATTTCCGGGTCGGCCCCGGATTTCATGATAGAAATGATAGATCTAGGACCACTAAGAAATCTCGGGATTATAAAAGTCTTGAAATTAAGAAAAAGTTAATATATCCGAAACAATTTTTTTAGCGACTGTTGATATTAAGTCTTCCGGTATTATTATCCAGTATTAAGTCTTCTAGAAGCATTTCAGCTTTTCCGGAGCTCTAATTCAAAATACGTGCTCTCTAATAAGAACAGTCGCAGCAGATATCTGGTACTGAATTGGGAAGAGCAATCATTAACAATTTTGTATGGGTGGTACAACAGTGTGTATACTACAGGGTTTTGTTGATAGTCGTATGTGCAAGTCGACGTAAGTCGAGCTGTTGCAACCCGAGGTCAACCTGTATTTAATTTGACGTCAAAGTTTGCAATTATCATCCCAAATTTAAGTTGCAATGGTTTTATATTTTAAAACCCCCAAAAAATTCTCTGGGCGCTATGAAGAAGTTGGCACCTGACAACTTCTTTGATTTTAATAAACCTGAAACATCTAAACACGTTGATGACAAGAGGTATAATACTTGCAGTCTGTACCACGAGAAGTGGAGGTAACTCATCGCCTAACAGTGTACGGAACAGACGTACGCGCTAGTAATCATTCCACTCTAACATACGTCAACGCGCGGACATAATATTTGTAACGTATGCGCAAAATTCTTTCGGTGAGTCACATTCACTTCTCGTGGTACAGACTATATCTACCGTCGACTGCACCAGTGGAACCATTATTTTCTTTAGTATCAAAAATGAATTCAATAAAGTAACGGCAGATATAGAAAAATAATTTTTTACAAGTACACCCGATACTTGTACTCATAGTATTACACTCTGAGTACGTTTGTGTAAGTAAAGTTCTTTGTACTCCGTACTCGTTCCTTAATTACGCCATATAACTGATAACCGGTACTGAATATATTTTCTCAAAACCTTGCAATACAGAACTATGTATTTTAACAGCCCCTATTGGTTATTTAATACCATATTGGTGATCCCGACATGATAATTTGAAAGAATCCTGCTCCCAGCCCGAGGTGATAATTTTCAATCTGAAAAAGTACACTTATAAAGAAAACAACAAGACCAATCCAGAACCCCGCTATCTCTTCAACTGATTCCAGTGATCTCTTTATACAACGTTCAGAAGAATGGATCTGAAGCTTCTCTTACAAAAACAATCCGGTTACTAAACTAAATTTTCATAATTATTCCATGTGAAGAGATGAAATCTAAAACGTTAAAGCAATTAGACTGCCACCTCTTTGGAGTTTAAACCCGGACTTCTAAAAACGAAAGAAATAAATTTAATTATATTTTTATGTGATAAACCCTATCCTATTAAATAAGTTATAGATAAGGAGCTGCCTTAGGGTAGTTTCCGTTACTCTTCTAAAAAATGAGAAGGAAGAAAATACAGACGTTCCTATAGAAACCTTAAATTAAGTTGTTTTAATTTATAGATCATATTTTTTAATGAAACTGGTTGTTGTTTATAAGTTATTGTTTACTTTTTATGTTTTTATTTATAATTAGCTAGCGTGTCAACCATGCTACAACACATCTCTTATTTGATGACAAGAAAAGAGACATTTTGTAGCATGGACAACAAAGACTAATGTTTACAAGCAAAAAGAAGGATTGTTTGCTATAAACCATACAGAATGGAGACTAATGAGCAGGAAATTGCAGATCAATGTCGCCAAAGTTTCAACAGCAGTAGCCTGCTTCCATTTAAACAATAGGATCGATACTTCTAATAAAGATTTTATATTGTTTTATATTGTAATCCAACGTTTACTCTATGCTAACATTAAATCTAACATTGATTTCGCATAATTATTGAACGTTTAAATCTTGTTCTATTGATAGGGCCTATTCATTGCACATAATGTATAAATAGCGTGCGTGCGTTCATAGTTGCAGTTATTATCTTCTGGGTAGCGGAATGAGTAATAACCCAATGGTCCGTAAAACGGCCGACATCGTCGTTTTTAAATTTAACATCACGCTTCCTCGATCGAATTATGCGTGGTACTCCCGCAACACATAGAATAAAAATAAAGCTAGCATATTACGTTCCTGTATACCTAGCATAGTGCGGGTTACTCTTCGCTTCCTGATCGGAATTTCTTTTTTCTTGTATGCAAGGATACAAGGACCCGTGGCCTGTCGAAGGAATGTATTATCAAGATATTAACTGCAGCTGGTCGCTATACTCGCTCGATTCGATGGACGGCGGGAAATCGTAAAGAATCGCTTGGTCGGCCTAGGAAAATCACAATAAAATATGCTTTTATGCTCGCTGCAATCAGAAACTAGTTGATAATGAAAGTAGTTAGTATAATTAAAGTATTTACTTTTTGATTGCACATAGTTCAAATTCTGATATTTCCGCATGTAAATATTACTTTAATTTTAATATACTTAGTCCCAGTTTATTCATCTTTAGTTACATTTAGCCACTGGATATTTTTATGATTACTGTAATTTCACTTGCTGTGATTGACTATTGGACCACTAACTATGGTGAATATTTGATAGTTAAATTTAACCAAAGGTCAATAAATTTAGGATAACTTTTCCATCCTTCAGTTAAATTATCTAGAATCTAGAGCATAATTATCGTGGTTACAGCAAATTTAAGCGCCCCCATTGACTAAGACGTAGTCTTCAACTGTTGTATAAATTTGTATTATAACCACTTAATACTTTAACGACAAAATGAAGGTCTAAAAATGATTGTATTATGTAAAGTTGTCATGTTTTCCTTTTTAGATTCGAATCGTTAACATTTCCTGGGGTAAAAATGTTAACTGTAAGCAATGTGTCAATGATTTTTCATACACTTTTCATATTATAACATCGGCGTGTGGAACAATTGAAATGTTTTCCATTGATTATGTTTGGAGGATATATGTTGATAAAATTAAGTGACTAACTGATATGAAGACTTGTCAATAGGCAGAATTAGTTGATAGATATACAGGCAATAACGGATTTCTAGAAAACGTTATGGTACAATACCCATTCTCTAAGTCATGCATACGCTACTCGAGGATGCAACAGAAAACAACATCCCCTCCGCTTTGTCATCATGAATTATTAAAAGACGTTCTACACATTTACACCATTGCAACACTACTGCCCAACATAGAAGAATACCCGGTTGAGAGAGGTATTCACCAGTGGGCATGATATTGAGGTTACAAAGGAGTTGAAAGATATGCTGAAGAGGCTCCATAAATTATTAATAAAAGCCAGTCAAATGATGCGAATTCGAAAGACAAAGATCAATCCTCAGTTTTCAATCAAAAATAATATTATAGAAATAGTAAAACACTACCTCGGTGACGGTACCAAGCTAGGCAAATAAAACTTGATCTGAAGTGGAAACTGTAAATATTAAATGGTATAAGCTTGAAAATCACCGTACTTGAAAAAATAAACCAAATCGTTATGGAGAGGACAATATATAAGGTGATCAGATTCAGAGATAATGTGAACTGGCAATGGTTAAAACATGTCCCATGATAAGACAACCTCACACGGCCAAAGACAGATCGCCACGGAAATGATTGAATAAGTTCTCAGTATCTTTTTATAGCAATATTACTTTGATTCATTTAACCCTTCGTCAAATAGACACCATTTTTCAAAGAGGTTATACACCACCCATAACTTTGAAAATCGACTTTATTCAATTAAAGTTTACACCAAGAATAACCAAATTATCAAGTTTAAAAATATCATTATAAAAGATTTAAATCATTTGTTTTACACATCTTAAGTATTAAAAACACAACTTAAGGTAGCTATAACCGTTAATACATATTTTTGTCTTGTAAAGTAATATATTAACTTAAAAGTAAACATGTTTTTGTGAGTTACAGTATGAGATATATTATGTCTCCGGATCGAGTTACAAAGAGAAAAAAAATTATTACTGATTTTTCAAACTTATTTTAGCATAAGTAATGCGTCGGATATGTTCAAATCACCAAATGGCACAAATTTTATATTCTAACTATAAAAGTTAATTAACTATTTCCATTTTAATGTAAAAATTAGAGATTGAGGACAGTATTTCTTTCGCACAAGTTTTAAACATGTGTTGGTGATTCGACGAAGCAAAGCCGACCAGTATTAATAAACTACATTCCAATCATCTTAATAGGTGCACAGCTTTTTTTCGAAAACAGCTGAATATCGACATAAGGCTACATGAAAAATACTCAAAATTTAACATAAAATCCATAATTGTAACAAGAATGGGTTATCTATTTAAGAATATCAACTAAGGCATAGTATATTAATTTAGGGATCCTACACATACGAATTTATATGGACTTGAATACATACTTTATATACAGGCTGGTTCAAATTCGATGTCGGATTAGGTTGTCTCGGAAACTATAAGAGTTAGAAAAAAGTATCTTACATGAATCGATCTCTTTTTTTGAATTCGTTTTTCCTTTAGAGACCAAAATTAAAAATATCGTAAAATCAACAAATCTTGCTTATTATTGTAGGTTCTTATTGTTGTTATTTTTTTCATTTTTAAATTTTGATATATGCCAATTATTATTTGTTTTTAAGGAAACTGCTTCTCGTTATTTTTTCTGATTTCAAAAATACGAAAGTCCTAAGGTCTATATCTTATTGTTTTAGATTAAATCTAAAAGTAACCATAACATTACGATACGCTTCAGGCTGGGAGATGGCAGTCCGCTGGGAGGGGTGTTATTTTCCCTGCTTTGGTTGATGACCTGCTTGGAATAGTCAAAGCTGTTGGTTCAGAAATGCAAGCGTATGCTGAGAACATTGTCTCTTTTTTAAAATATGTAAAGTAAATTTTAGTCATGCCAGAAGGACTTTTGTTCGAATAGCTGTAGCACTTAATAAATAAAGATATTTCATTCATCATTTCAGTATTGTTATTATTTTAAATTCAAAGATGATGAATTTGGAATCAATTTTGGTCAAAATATTTTCCTGTTCATAGATGGATCAAAAACGTCACTTTATATTAAGCAAGCTTACATTATGGCTACTTACTGTCCTGTATTTCAAAAGGAGGTTCATAGCTCCAGACGGCAGTGTCGGCTCTGGTTAATAACTGGACTATTAAACTTTTGGAGTTTGCCGTGCGTTTTTTGAAAAAATGTTTGACGTTTCGGATGCCATGTTAGAACTTTCTTCAGAAACTGATTTGTGGTTATAAGCGACTATAAGAGAAGTTTAAACGCACTAAGTTGTGATAATAGGGTCTCTCTGATGAAGATCCCAGATTACTCTGGTGTTGTTGGCAATGAAGCGGCAGATGAGCTAAAACAAGTGGGCAGCGCTTATACGTTTGTGGGACCAGAGGCAGTGGTTGGTGTATCATTTGTGAAGGCTAAACGCATGATTAAACTGTTAGATGGAGAGCTTTAGTTCTTATATTCGATTTGGGTCACAGTTTATCTCTCATAAGAGTCTGACAGGTTCGTTAAGAACATTGGACTACACGGCGAAATTTGATAACATTATCTATCGGAATACAATAGATCCTTAGGATAAAGATACGTTTGATTAGTCTGCCTATTCGATATATAACTTATGTAATGTAATGTAATGCACAACCAATGGATCAGGGTACGATTGAGAGAATGAAATGCATATATCGGAAAGATTAATGAAGAATTCATTGGATGAAGTTGACCTGGAGCAGTTTTGGTAATTTTTGATCGTCAAATCAAAGATGTAATTTTCACAGTGGTAAGTGTATCGAGTGGAATGGACTATTAACCCATTAACTGGCTTATGAACCGAGGCTGATGGTCTTCGTAAAGTCACCAAAATTTTATCGCATGCGAATATACAGGGTGTTCCCGTGACTCGGGGCATAAAATTAACCACATATACTAGAGCAAAAATGATGATGATTCGTGAAAAAAAATTATTATAAAAGTCTTCAAATGGCCAAGATATGGGCCATCAAAGTTCAGAAATTTTAACACATTTTTCTAAATATTTTCAAAACCATTAATGGTAGAGGGTTGAAATTTGGTACAGAGTAAACAAACATCATGCAAAATCATTGAACCAATTTTGACTTTGGCCGGATGACGGCAACCATGTTATACAGGGTGTTCCTAAAATTTGTTTGCTCAGAACTTTTTTGTTTGTTCGTAACCCTACATTTTTTTTGTACTTTTTAATAGAAAATTTATTTTCGAAACTTTTTTCACTCTTTGAAAATTTTGATAACATTAACCGTTTGCGAGTTAAACGCGAAAATATTAAGCTTCGATTTCAATGGTAACACTAAACACAATAATTTTCGAAAAAGTTGGCCATGGCAATTAAAAGAAAAACAAATTGAGCCGTCAACTTGCTTATGTAGTTTAAACATAAAGTTGTTTGTTAATGAAGTTTTTATTAATTTTGCGTGTTCAAAATGGACAATTACACATTTAGTGAACAAACTGACATGATTTTGACATTGGGAGAATGTCATGGAAACGCCGTAGCAGCCGCTAACCGTTATCGGGAGAAATTTCCGAACCGCAGAGCGCCCAATCGAAAAACATTTTTAAGAATTGAAACCCGTTTAAGGGAAAATGGGACGTTTAAGCCGAATTTTAGTAACAACGGTAAAGTCAGATCAGTCCGAACAACCGAACTAGAAGAAGATATTCTAGACTACGTACAAGAAAATCCTACAGCTAGTACTTTGGATATGGCGAGGCATTTTTTAACGTCAAAAACAACTATCTGGCGTGTTCTTCACGAGCAACAGCTTTATCCATATCATAGTTATAAAGTTCAGGAAGTTCGACAGGCTGATTACCCACTACGACTGCAATATTGTCAAATAATGCAGCACAAAATCCAAATTGATGATCAATTTTTAGAAAAAATACTTTTTGCAGATGAATCGACATTTTCTAAAGATGGAATCATCAATTTGAGAAATTCACATAGTTGGGCGGACGAAAATCCAAGATTTAAGAAAGCTTGGAAATCGCAATGGAGGTTTTCTCTTAACGTTTGGGCTGGCATTGTGGGCGATGTCATTATAGGACCCGTTTTCTTGCCGTCAAGGCTGGATGGCCATACATACAGGGGACATTTAGAGCAATTAAATGATTTTTTAGATGACGTTCCTTTAAACACAAGACAAGAAATGTGGTATATGCATGATGGTGCTCCTGCGCATAGTACACATGCTGTCCAAGAATTTCTATGTGAACGGTTTCCGGAACGGTGGATTGGACGAGGAGTGGATGCACCGATAAGTTGGCCCCCCCGATCGCCGGATCTTACACCTCTAGATTTTTATTTATGGGGACGCATTAAATCGCTTGTGTACTGCGTTGAAATAACTTCAGTTGATCAACTGAGGTTACGAATTGTTGATTCATTTGATCAACTTCGAACTGAAATCAACGTCCTCAGCAGAGTGCGCTTTAATTTAAGACGGCGATATCAGGCGTGCATTGAAGCCGGCGGGAGTGTTTTTGAACATCTGCTTTAGTATTTTTTTTTGTTCTGTTTTATTTATTACCATTTGTTTATAATTTTATTGTTCTTATTCATATTTTTGTTAGAATTTTTATTATGTTCTTGTTTGTTGTTACCGCGAAAATTAAATTTATTGTTTTGGAAATTACATTCTTTTATTCAATTAAAATAAATTAACACTGGATTTAACTAAATCTACACTGAGAAATTTATGCAAATAATGGTTATTAGATCAGTTCGTTTTTCAATTGTCATCGCCTTCTAAGATCTTGCGGAATATGTTTTATTTGTTACGATTGAAATCAAAGCTTAACAGTTTCGCGTATAACTCGAAAACAGTCAATGTTATCAAAATTTTCAAAGAGTGAAAAAAGTTTCGAAAATAAATTTTCTATTAAAAACTACAAAAATAAATGTAGGGTTACGAACAAACAAAAAAGTTCTGAGCAAACAAATTTTAGGAACACCCTGTATAACATGGTTGCCGTCATCCGGCCAAAGTCAAAATTGGTTCAATGATTTTGCATGATGTTTGTTTACTCTGTACCAAATTTCAACCCTCTACCATTAATGGTTTTGAAAATATTTAGAAAAATGTGTTAAAATTTCTGAACTTTGATGGCCCATATCTTGGCCATTTGAAGACTTTTATAATAATTTTTTTTCACGAATCATCATCATTTTTGCTCTAGTATATGTGGTTAATTTTATGCCCCGAGTCACGGGAACACCCTGTATACGTCATAAATATTAAATATTAGAATATTACGGAAAACCTTTATATTAACAATAAATAAAAAAAGAGTTGATATAGAAACATTTAATGTCTATATCTACAGGTAAATAAGAAGAAATTTTATTTTTATATGTTTAACCGAAAATAAAGCGTAAAGTAACATGGAGTCCAACAAAGACCTGTATGGCTAAATATGGTGTGTTGCTCACACTAGTATATTGATTCTTTTCAAAGTTATTCAAAACGAGTTAACGAACAAACAAACTGACGTGTGTTTCAATGTATAGATTATCACATGTGTACATAATCAGGCACCATAATTTTATCAGGATTGAATTTGCCATTTTCAATTACTATTTTAATGTTTGTGTAGTATTATATTGATAGAGGGCACGTATTTTGAATTGAGACTTGATACTCCTTCTTTATTACACTTCGGTTTGTTGCATTGTAGATAATAGTTGGTTTGATGGTGCAGAGACTTAACGCTACTTCCAGAATATCTGAAATGTTTCCAGAAAACCTTTCGGAAAACTTGAAACCACTGCTTCTAGATCACTTGGTACTGCTTCTAAATGGCTTGCTACTGTTTCTAGAAGACCTGAAATGCTTCCAGAAGACTTAAGTTGCTTCTAGAAGCTTCCATTTGCTTCCAGAAGACTCTTTATTGCCCCTGAAAGGCTGAATACTCCTTCGAAAAGACTTGAAATGCTTCCAGAAGCTTGAATTGCTTCCAGAAGACTTAATACTGATTCTACAAGATTTGAAATGCTTCCAAAAGACTATATACTACCTCTGGAAGACTTGCAACTGCTTCCAAAATTGGCTTGAATTGCTTCAAAAAGACTTGTAATGTTTCCAGAAAACTTGAAATGCTTCCAAACGACTGGAACTGCTTCCATACAACTTGATCTTGCTTACAGAAAACTTGAAATACTTTCAAAGACTTGGTACTGCAACTAGAAGAATAGTAATGTCTCCAGAAGACTTGATATTGCCTCTGGAAGACTTGAAATGCTTCCAAAATGTATCCATACAAAATTGTTAATGGTTTTGTCTCAAGTAAAGTTATCATTTTAAATCAATTTTTAATTTTAATGTACTATTAAGCTTATTCTTCTCATACGTGTTCTTCAGCACGTATGATACTTTGAACTTTTTCGGACTTAATTTAGGCTCTTTTTTGGAGTGTCTTCATTTGTCGTTTGAGTTGGGAACTCAGTTTTTTCAGTACCCAGCATTCACACGTATTTTCAAAAATTGGCGCCTTTGTAATGTGCGAGTATACGTTATAAGCACCTAATAAGTGATTATAATACGCGTATATATTCGTCTTAAACAGTTAAAGGGTTAAAAAGTTAAAGATTAAACAATATAATGACACTGAAGATATGATGAAGATAAAAGCATTGTCTTGATTTGATGACAAAGGAATCAGTAATTCTAAACTACTTGCATTAGTATAGTACGCCAATGAATTCAAGCAAACCGATGATAATGAGATGGAGAAATGGAGCTAATGTGACGAAAATAAGACGAGGTGTCAGCTTCATACCAATGGCGATATCGTTGATGAAGTTTTAAGTCGAAATAATACAATGTAGTCTTGTACAGCCGAGTAACAAACCAGGCTGAAGATAAATAAAGAATCTGCGACTGTATTAGACTATTTTGAGTAGAATCATCAGACCTTGTTAGTATTTTAAACATGCGCAAAAAACTTAGCGTATAAGTAACTAAAAAAGTAAAATATGTGCAACTCAAACCAAAATGACAGAATTTTTTGAAACAATAACTTACACGTAGAATACATAAATAAGTCCTAAGTTAGCTTCAGTTATAATGCAAAAAAACAAAACTATTTGGATTATCCATGCTTTTCAGTTATATGTGCCCATTCTGTTTTAGTGTATTAATATTGTGAACGGCAGATATAGACATTGAAAAATTATTATTTCTCTTTAGTGTCTAAATAACTGATAAATAACAGCTGATTAAGAAAACAATTTTTGCCAATCCTTGTATACTTTTATATGTGCAGTAGAAAGGAGAAAATGTTATTTTATTATTTATTACCATAAGAAAGTTGCTTCCAAGAATACCCTACAAATTATTTTGTTTTCCCTGAGTGTTATTGTCGTGCTATCCGTAAATATAATTATTATTAGTTGTGAAAACAATTTCCATATTAGACAATGTATTCGATTCGTAGTTTCTTCTACGACTCCTAAAAATTATTCCTATATGAACTAACTTCAATTTTAATGCCTTGCATCAAAATTACTAACAGTAATTTAATGTACTAACTGAACAAATACAGTTACTTACATCTTTCAAAACAAGATTGGCTGTGTACGTAGCATAAAACCAAACGTAATGGTGTATAAATAACGATCGGTAAAGTTCAAGCGATAAAGCCCACAAATCCTTATACATCTTTTTCTTTTTTGGGATACTGACACATTTACTGTTTTAAAATGCCCCGTTATTCGCATCGGGTACCATGGGTATTTATTTTTATACTTCTTTCATGTTTCATCAACACGATCAAATTGTACAAAAACATCCAAACCAAGCTTTCAATCATTTGATTACTTTATTAACCGAACCTTTTGCATTTCTTTATTTATAAATGTCCAGTAGACCGTTTAATTACAACTTCTCAATGAATATACGTGTTGATTAAGAAAGTGTGTATATTTTGCATCAAGAAGCATGACAAAAAGAAGGTAGAAAAAGTTAAACTTGACTTTCTACGAAGTTGATTTGTTTTATATTTTCTGAGAACGTAAAGAAAGTCTCAAATGGCGAAATGATAACGTGGAACAAACTGTAGTTATTCTGAGAGTGACGAAACAATTTATTTGATTTGTAGTGAAAGCTTATCAAGTTAGTTGACTAAATAATTAGTCTTAACAAAATAATGTTCGAGAATTTGTTACACAAATTATTGTTTATTATTATATTATTATTATAACCGAGTTTTATTTATCCAAAGAATTAAACGAAAATAGTCTGATAGATTTCGTTTAGAGCACAATATAGTTATTCGAAACTCGCATTGAATGATGCATGACGAATCCGGCATCGACCAACAAGTAATGGAAGGTTAAGGTCTGCGCGGTTCGTCGGTCAACAGAAGAAACTTTCTTCTCTCTTTGAAACTGTGTCATATGACGTCAATTTCTTGTGTCATTGAGGTCCTGTTATATGGTATTCAATTATTTTATATAAGCAAATAAAGTTAACATTCCCGGTAGATTGTAATCTTTACATGGATTAAGAACAACCCAAATAATACTTTTTATATCTCAAGCCAATCTTTATGAATACTTTCACTTTTCAGTATTTTTAGAAGCATTTAATTCTTTTAATTTATGAATTGAATGTAAAAACGAGTTGTTTCATGCAGATTCATTTTAGGAGTCTTTAAATATAACCACGAAACTAATAGTTTTCTACGTTACCGTAACGGATTACGCTTTACGTTATCTGGGTCAAGTGTATACGGCGTAAGACGGAGGAAGAAGAAATTGACCTAAATTCTTCAGTCGTTCCGGTGCGGCGCAAAAAAAAATTATAGTATCAACATTATGTACATTTTTGTAACACTCTCATTATATCGTATAACAATAATAACTTCCTATAAATTTTCGATAAAGATCGATTTTTTAATTGATTTTTTTAAGTAGTGAAGGTGCTTACCACAAAACGGTATTCCCTCGGGATACCAGAACCCATTGTCGCATTGTCTTCTAGAAGGACCAAGAAGTTCAAATCCACGCTCACAAGTGTAAGTTGCTATTGTGCCTGGTCCTAAGGTTTCATTGGAAAATCTAACACTGGAATGTGCCGGAGCACCTGGAAATCTACAGGTTTGTTCTTCACCGTTTACACCTGTAAGAAAAATAAAATGATATATTAGTTTTTTTTATTTAGTTGTATTATTTAAAATAATTAAAGTGAATGTAAAGTAAAGAAATATTAAATAGTTTTTAGATATAGATTTTAATAAAAGGAAAATTGAACATTTAATTTCCCCATAAAATCTTTCTTAATTCAGATTTGTTATAATAGTTGTTTAGTTTAAATTTAATGTATATTACATACTGTATTTATAATTTATAAAGTAAGTAATGAAGGAACATAAAATATAATAAAATTTTGGTATGAATATATGTCAAAATATCAGGTAATCCAAATTTTCCAGTTTAGCCTAGTTTTAAAGCTTGTATATATAATTATATCACTTAATATTGACAACAATTACATTGATGTTAACATTGATGTTGAAAGAATTTTCTTTTGTTTTAAAGATATTTATACCAACTGCCAAAGCTTTAGTGTAGAAAATTTGGAAAATCATTTAGTTATACGATAATAATAACAATAATTTCGAATAGTGTGAAATAATACATGTGCGATAAGTTTTGTTCGTAAATTTCTTATTAGCTGTATTCGTTTTATTTCTTTTGTTCATCTCTTATTATGTTCATTGTGTGCAAATATTTCAACACATTTATTTTATGTATTATATGAATATATTATGCTTATTTCAAATTGCTTATTAAAATACAAGGTTGTTTTCTATTATTTACTAACATTGTACACACTGCAGAAAGTTTATTATCAAACTGTTTTAAAACCAATATTTGCATAGTGTTATGTTGTACCATTATGTTATGTTATTCCATCAAGAATAGCATAATAATATAGTTGCTGGACGGTTAGACCTCGTATAGAATCAGTTAATTTTAAATCTGTAGAACGTTCGGTATACGATACCACTTTTTTTGGAAACATATGGCGCTGAAATATTTTTTCTCATAACACCTATTGCATTTTGTACTTTTATTGAAACTATACTTCTCCAACAGCACAATTTTCAAAAGTTGATGGAAAACATTGACAAACAAGGCTACATAATGCTCCAAATTTACTATTTGTCCTCATCGAAAAAATTATCAAAATATCTCTTTTGACGAAGAAGATTATTATTTCCATTAATATTTCGGCGATATTTGACATCAGGGCAGGTACATGTTTTGAAGCAGAGCGCCTAGGAGATCACAAAACTAAAGCTCAAAATACATCCATGTCTGCATGTCTTTTAATAGGTAGTGCTGCCCCTGACCTCTTCCTAAAAACATTTGCTCTAAAAATTTCCATCTACAATAACACACCCGTACGGAAATTATATAAACGGCACCTCCTCTACACTGCGAAGAGCGACTGGTCTTTTTACCAAAAACATTTTCACAATTGACGATGTTTGACACACAGATTCTCCCACTTAAATTCCATGCTAACACCGCGCCTCAACAGCCTTACAACACAATTTTATTGAGAAAAGAAAGTTTTAATGCCCGTTTTAATGTGTAATAAGCTGCAGGAAATACCTTCATGAACTTTGGTGTCATCTACAGCAAGCCTAAGATGAGATTTACAATATACAGCGAGTTAGACAGTGCATAAATAATGGGCACGATGTAACACTTTATTCAAATAAATTGTAAATATTTTTTTGATTTGTTATGATTTATCGTTTGCGGCTCCGCTCTTTCTACGTCTTACAATTTCTTTTTGCTTACTTTAGATGTTGCCATTCTGAAGCTTTTTATATGGATTAACTTAAGCAAATATGTACATTAATTCATGTATTGTATATACATAATAGTAATATCTACATATTTTCATTAGTTTTTTTAAGAAAGGTAACCATTTCATAATAGTTATACCATTTGTTTTGTACTAAATTAATAATTCATATAATTTCTCGAGTTACGATAAAATCGACTTATGACGAAGTCATTGGAACGAAACCCCATCGTAAGTAGAATATCAGCTGTATATAAAACGTGTTATAATTACCTTAAATTTTTGTTATAATTACATTCAAATATGTACTAATTTTGTGCTTATCCATCAAAAATAATAAATTAACCATTTATAGTGCTTTCAAATAATTTATGAAATACTTTTTTACAATTATTAATTTAGTTCCTATAGAATATGTTATCACTCTTAATCAAGTCGATATCATAACGATTATTTCTTTTTATTTTTGGCAATGTTTAGCATGCACATACGGAACATTTTTCACTGCACATTAGAATTTTATAGTACATTGTATCCAATAGTACTATTATCCTATAATAACTCCAAATTATCTAACCACAATCACACAGGATTTATAGTATTTATATTGACTGCAGAGAATTCAAATGGTAGTTGTTATAATAGAACCTTTAACAAAGAGAATTCTGACTGGGAAATTCAAATAAAATGTTACATGGGTAATATCAATCTACTACAACAAAATGTGATAGAGAGAGCCTTCCTCAAGCCTTGCCTATTAAACTAATAAATATCTTAAGTTGTTCGACACGGAGAAACACATCACTTTATTAACTGAAGTGACATCACCGTGTGCTCTCCCGAGAGAATTCGACAATATCAACTTCAAAATATATAGGATGATTCAAAAAACAGTTACCACAACAATCGACAATGGAGAAGACTGATCGCGAACTTTAAAAGACCCGTAATACACACACCAAGAAGTTTGAATTATTGGAATGCCGGATACAGAAGAAGAAGAACAATAGTCTACCGGTAGAAACGATTGTCATCAACAAATCGAGTGACCCACAAATGAAGAAAGAAATCACAGTACTGGCCAAAGAACTGAAATACGCAATCACCCCAAAGAAGGTCCAGAAGGCGAAAATAATTTACGAAGTGTAAGCAGCTGTTCGAGGGATGTCCACACTGAAAGCCAAAGAGATCCGACAAGTATTTACGAAAGAATTGAGGCCAGCAAAACCACCGAAATCCAACTTGATATTTAGCCAGGATTGTTATGAACAAAGAAGAATATGACGCCAAAATAATAGACCTACTAGACCCGATCACCTACGGGAAGATCAAGAAGGACCCTACAGTCAAGGAAATTGAAAAACCTGGTAAAATCAGGTTTTATGGACCAAGGATTTATGGACTGCCAAAGGTCAATAAATCAGACATTCGTCCCCCTTCGCTCTATCGTCAGAGTCCCGAATATTCTGTCTCCAGTTCATCCAGTTCACACGAAATCCTATGTAGGGAATACTACACATATTGTGGAATCGGTAAAAAGTATAAAATCAGATTAAATAATATCCAAAATACCTTATTACTAGTATTTTAGTTTTCAAAAACTATTAGTTTACAGTAGGCCTTTACTAGCAGATTTCTTTCTAAACATCATCTTCTAGAAAAGATACGTGGCTGACATCCTAATTATTTGGAAAACTATACAATACACACAATAATCTCAAAAATTTACATCTAATACTTAATGAACTTCAACCCAATATGCACTTCACAATGGAAGAGGAACACAATACTTTACCTTATCTTGATCTTAAACTACTTAACATGAATATCAAAACAGACGAATAACTACATGAATAACTTCTCTTAATGACACAACCAACAACAAAAGCAAGGAAATGACAAGTATCAGAACAATAGCACTTAATAATGTATACCCCATGAATTTTGAAAATGACAAAAAACTACCAACAAGAAACATCAACAAACAAATGAGAACGCGATAAAAGGCGATAATATAAATAATAAATAAATTAAATATAAATTATATAAAATAAACAATATATATATATATATATATATATATATATATATATATATATATATATATTATATATATATATATAATATATTATATTATATATATATTATATATATATATATATATTATATATTATATTATATATATATTATATATTATATATATATATATATATAATATAAAATATAAATAATATATAAAGTAAATAATATAAAATATAAATAATATAAAAATATAAATAAATGTGTTCACACATTTATTTAACCTTACTTTTTAAGTTGTTCGTGCCATCATAATTTTATGTTATGTGAATGTCCAATTTTTTTTGAAATATTTAATTATTTATTAAGTACTAGTTTGACATTTTTCAACGTGGTTGAAACAATACAGAGATTTTTTTCTATTCTAAACTTAACGTTACGATGACAACAAGGAGAACAAATCTATCAACCTTCTAAATTGTTCAACCAAATTCAATCAAGATACGGGTATAAAAATATTGCATAAGATGGAAAAGGTAATAATTATAATAATAACTATTACCGAAGCTTTTGAAATACAAAAATTCAAATACCAAAACAAACACGTCGAATGTCTCAATGACCAGAGTGACTTCACCAAACCACCGCTATATAGAACATTAAAAATCCATTCCCAATAGATCCTACTTAAGATAGTTTTGAAATCACCTATATATCCCTACCCCATTTTCCTCATCCCTTGTTCTTAACAGAAGAGAGCTTCACTTCAAGATTGTATAACTTGAACTGTACTATTTGTGAGGTCTTTGACAATCATCTTAACCCATATATTTTTCCGTTTTCCCGCTCCTCGACTCCTTTATATTACGACATGCTCAATAGAAATAAAAGGTAAACAACAACTTAACCTCAAACATTGAATTTTCGCCGATACAACAACGTTATCTGCAGTTTATGTCTATTCTATATTCTCTTCTCCCATGTTAAATTTGGTTTTTTGTTTTAATGATGTAAGTAACTTCTGTAACAATTAATTTAGTCATGTTCCTATTATTGGTTATATATTTCATTGATTTTATATGTTTTATACCTATCAATAATTTTAATCAAGAATTGCCTCTTTTTTCGCAGTTCTTTTTTAGAACTGTAATTCTATTAATTGCTTGTAGGCCGATGGCTTTCGGGCCGAAACATGTTAGGCTAAATTAATAATTTTTCAAAAATAAACCAGTAGTAACAAGCTTTTTTGGATTTTATTTAATCTCGGAACTGATTAAACCATGGATCCCCGTATTTCACATAAAGTTAGAAGCTGACGATTTTTTGGTTAGTTTCGATGTGAAATCTCTTTAACACTGTTTATCGTCAACGTGGCAACTACGCGCAGATTGAATGGGCAGTTATAGGATCTCCATTATCGCCGATATATTTCTACATGGAGTTATTCGAAGAAGCTGCTTTGAAGAAGAGCCAGTGTAAATAAAAACTATGGCTTCACGATGTGGACATTACGTATGTGGTTTGGCGAAATGCAGAGAATGCTTCCAAGAGTTCTTAGATCATTTAAACGCCAACGTCCCATTCCAACTTTTCTTGGATCTTGGTTTGTAGCGGAAAAAAACCCACACCAACAGGTACTTAGAGTCAACATCACACCATCATCTCCACCAGAAGAGATCCGTGTTCCGCACTTTGTTTCAGAGAGCAGCAAGAATTTTTGAAGCGGACAACCTAAACAAGGGGTGACGATTTCTACAGGGCGTGTTGTAGAAGAGCGAATATATTTTGAGAGACATCAACCGAGCCATCAAGCAGCGGAAGCAGGGAGAAGAGGCTGCAGCAAGTACAGAACCAGCTGGATTTATCCGTCTCTCTTATGTTTCCGGTGTAACAGAACGATTTGCAATACACCTCCAGAAAAACGACATCGTGGTTCGTAAAATTGCGCATAAAACAAAAATTGAAAAACAAAATTAACACAAAATAACATAAATTTGATTTGTTGCTGACATCTTGCAATGTGAGAAAAATGCTTATAACGTGGTTTATTGGGTTTGTACGTATCTGTGCACAGGCGAAGAGTGAATGGAATTTTGTTTAGTCTGTTTATACAAAACCTAAAAAAAAGGCCGTTTGTTTCTGTTTAGTGCAGTTGTGCGACATTTTAAGGATGATAGAGCCGATACCTGTGTTCTTTATATAAATATTAAAACTAAGTTTGTGTTTAACTCTTTTTAATCCTGGAGGAGGAACTTGCTTTTCAAGAAACGCAGTTGTATCTGCTATTCTCCATAAACTGCGAAACTTCATGATGAATCGAGAGAAGACTTACGACATCAATTTCCTAAAAACAGCTATAAAACTTAAACGCTTTTAAAGTGAAAACTCCAAAGAACAGACTGCCGCTGTTTTAAGGACAAGCTAATTATATTAAAAAGAACGAGAGTATATCGGTTATCTCTAACGCACGCATACTTTTTTGGTTAAATGCAAGTCGCTAAGATCTTAAAATTTAGCCCGTAACGACGGGCATACACATTATAAGTAAACATTTTTCAATCAGCTTTCTCTCAATCATTTATCTAGGATAATTTACTAATTAGTAAAAATTTTATAATAGCAACCTATTAGCATGTGCGAACAAATGCTTATTTACTTCCTATTATGCTGTCAAAATTGTCTGTAAACCATCAACCTCTTTCATTAACATTCTTTAATAATTTCTTCGGAACAGCTTTAAATCATAAACTATCAATTAACACTCTATCACTAAAGGTGTTTATGAGGATGCTATTTATTTCCAGCACAAAATAAATGTTGTTAGTTTTTATATTAACTTTCATTTATTTTCTTTCTGTGATAGGAAATCTTTAAAAAAAAGTAATCATTTAACTCATTCTAAAATCAATTTTTTTATTTGACGCCCATTAACTTCTTTAACATGCAAGATTTTTTCCCCATTCTTTTTCTTAATAAGAAGTGTATCAAATCCACTTTCAATATAACTCGTGACACTTTCCCGTTCCCAATTCCTATTCTATTGTGTCCCGTATCCGGTCACACTTGCACTTTGTCGGTAGCCCTATTTTTTCCCCTCTACTTATTCATTTCTTCCACAGAACTCAAACAAACCTACATGGTACGTTGAATTTCCGGTTTACACGGCAGACAAAAGGTCTCTCCGGTTGATGTCTGGTCTCTGCACGTTATTCTCATAACACACCTTTAATGACCTTCTACAGCATATTTTCTCTCCTTCTAGCCGTTTCGTTTTATTGGTGTGGCTACACTCTTCTTCTTCTTAACGTTCGTGTGTGCACTTGACTCTCTTCTCTGCGACCACGGAAAAGCTCTTTGTAGGTCAGCGGGACATGTGTGTAGTTCCTATTATTTGAAATCTATTTAGTAGTACTAGTTCCTATATGGAAGCTTCAATTAACATTTTAATTTAAAAATAAAAATTGTATACAAAATATGATACTTCTATAATTAAAGGATGTTACCATATGTTATAAATTACATCCGGGATATATTGCCATTTTGTTGCAATAAAAACGTAACATAGAAAAGAATACCATTATTACAATTATTTTGTTTAATTGGGCGGTTTATAATTTTCTTCTGAAACTTGCCATCAAATTCATTTCTTTCTCAAACAAAAAAAACAAAAAAAATTTACTTATTATTTTAACATTTAAATCCGAAGTAAATATCATTTGAAACAATCAACTTGAAGATAAGATCGACAACGCTACATGCCGTAGCGTTATAATATATTATTAATAACGAGTATTATCCCGTTGTAAAGTCTTAAACATTAATACTGTTATACCTCGGTTATTTCTATGATTTTCACATCACGCGTGACCGTATTTAATTATAGCTGCCTACCGGCAGATAGCCGTATCATTTTCTTTTCTGCTCAAAATCGAACGTTTCTCACGCAAAGTAATAACAACCGATGATGCACATTTTGTTCCGAGTGTTTTAAAAAGACATGTACTGTACGTAAACCTTTTATGAAGTGAAATTTATAACGGTTTCTATCTTTTTCATTTGTTCTTCTTTATTTGGAACCCAACTAATGAATAGTGTATAGCTGAATTGATTTGTAACGTATTAATTGTGACAGTGTGACTGAATTCCGAGGGAATTACTGTGATTAATGTTCATTTTCCACGTTCCATGGTTATCCCTAATAAATTTCATATAATTTAGATAACGGTAACGGATAAGATGCGAATAAAATTCTTTACAGATGCTCATAATAAATCAAATGAAAAAAGATTCAACCAATAATAAAAGTGCAACGATACAGATTCGATCGCCAATTAGCGAAGGATACAAAAGCAAAGTGTCCATTATCATTAATTTCGCTCTGAAACGGCATATTTATAAATCGCTATTGGCTGGTATTCACATTATAAGAATGTTATCATCAATTTCGGTTATTATGAAGTTATACCAATACTCTAATGGGGGGTATTATATACATTTGTATGCATAGCATGTAAGTCAACAGAGAATCTATTAATCAGAGATGGTGCCAAAATTTGCTATTATAAATAAAATACCAAATTTGAGAACGATGAACTTTTTTATTATATGTTATCAGTGCTACATATATTTCGAGAATAAAATCTTATCTTCAGGTACTACTAAAATGAACCAAAAATATGCAAAGTATAATTATAATCATCCATATCATCCAATAGAATTAATTATCGTCAATGGTTTGCTTTGAAGCACATAAACAAAAAACTAAATCAAATTATAGGATCCCGAATAATATAAATTCTCTAGATTATCATAAATTAACTGGTCAATCACACCATAAAATTCGTTCTACATTTACAAACACGCAGATTGATCCTTTAAAACAAAAAATTATCAACATAATCGAATAATATTATTGTCTAATATTTTGATCTGGATTTGCAGGCACGAACAGATTTATTTATTCTCAAATTTTGTACTTTTATAGCATTTCATTACTCCATGTTGTTTGTTACAAATTTTAGCTCATGTAATTTACAATTTTAATAATTAAACGCAGTTTTTATACTTTTTAATGCGTTCAATGTTTTTTAAATAATGTTTATGACGATTCTTTATTAAGGTTGGACCGACTATGTTTTTGGCAGACTAACAACTATCCGACTAGTCGGCCCTTTAAGGGCCGAATTTTAGGGCCGATTAATCGGCCATTGCTGATCATTCCGACCAAAGTTTGGACACTTTCATTCGGATACTTTTGGAAGCACTTATATGTCACATACTCCTCTTGTAACAAGTTCAGATGTATCCGGTTTTCTTTCATAATGCAGGTGTTTGTAGTAAAGTATTATTTTTATAAAGAAAAGATTCAGCTTCTGAGCAATGTCGAGAAAAAAATCGCGTGTATGGGTACTTTAATAATACCCATACATAACGTGACCGTTTTTATTTCGAATGAAAACGGGACTCTAGGTACTTTTGTTGATAATCAGGTGCATTTTAAAATGATTAAAATTTGTTTTTAATTTAGCATAATTAATAATAGCATATTTTATTATAATTGTGAAATTGGAATAATCTAGTTGGTGTGTATGAAAATGTGTTGATATTTCTACCAAACGATTTTCATTAGAAATATTCTTATCATTCCACGCTGAGACATTTTAGAATGTCACAAACTTCAAAATCAGTAAAAATTCATTAGACACTACTGTGTCTTGTTCTGGCTTTAAAAACCCCCTTTGAATTAATAAATCTATCACTTATTGTGCTTTATCCCATACAGGATTTTTTTGTAGATTCAGTTGTCAAACTGAAATAAGTCAATTGGCGAGTCAATTTATAACCTGTAAGAGTACAGACTTGTTATTGCTGTTAGAAGTCTTGATATTGCTTTCAGAAGATTTGAATTGCTTCCAAAAGACTTGAAGTGCTCTCAGAAGACTTGGAATGCTTTTAGAAGACTTGAAATGTCTAAAAGCATTTGAAATGCTTCTAGAAAACTTGATACTATATCCAGAAGACTCTATACTGCCCTTGAAAGACTTGAAATGGTTCCAAAAGACTTGATACTACTTGTAAAACTGTTTGTAAAAATTGTATGCTGTTGATAAACCAACTGTCTTTACATAAATAGTCCATAGACAATAATTTAGGCTTTAATATTAATTAAAGGCTAAATACTGCAGGCAGAAGACATTTTTATTGTGGAAAACGAGGAACTGTTAATAAAATTTAATTTTGCTTCCAAAAATACTAAATACTGTTGGCAAAATACGATGTTCATCATATCATCCATATCATATCATCCATGTTCATATGCTAGTAATACACTTTTTTCTCAATTTAGTCCCAGCATATGTTGCGAATGTTTTATCAGACTTTTTTGCAGAGTACAAGCCAACCCAACTCCTATTTTCAAAAACCCTGATGATTATGTTGATAGGTTTTTGTATTTTTAAATTAAACTTGGTTACCTTCCCAATGGTTTTTGGTCTTTGTACAGATTTAAAATTTTATAAATTCCTCGAAATACTCATCTTGGGTTGGGTTGGGTATTTAACAACACTGATTACGGTACATGGAAGAATAGAAGAATTAATAATGAAATGCGCCATGATTATATGCTAATTAAGCTAATATTTATAAAATACAACATCAACATACCATCTGCATACCAGCAGTTGAACGGATGTTCATCTTTGCATTCTTGATTAATTGATCAGGAAGGCATGCTACCTCAGACAATTCTTTTGAGCAGTTGGGTTTTTTTAAAGATATAACAAATTTTTTGGAATCCTTTATTCACCAAGTATTGATTAGAGGATGTAAAGTATACACTTTTGGTGATATTAATAAACTTATTTGTTCTAAACTAGTTTGTAAACATAAAAATAAGTATTGCCAGTTAATTTGCCTATAATACATTCAAAATCAATTGGCAATCAATCGGCAGTTTTAATGGAATTGTGGACATTATGAGGTCCACAGCCAATTCTTTTCATACTCATGCCACCAACGTGCTCAGTTTTGTATAAATATTGCCGTGCCAGATGCTGCGCTTTGATCTGATAATATATCTTTTTTGATTTTAAATATTGTTGACGTTTTAGTCAAAAAGGAGTTGCCAGTGAAATTGTTCAAGTAATTTTTCACTTTGTAATAAATAAATACTGAAATTATTTTTACATTATTTTTCATTTGTATGTTATTTGCAGCATTATACTAAATGCCGACTTTTATTGTTTAATCGCCGATTAATCGCCGACTAATAGTGGACTAAATAGTGGTCGAATAATCGGCTTTTCCGATTAGTCGCCGATAAATCGGTACAACCCTATTCTTTATGTATGTTTGCTTCAAAAAACAAGTAAGTTTTTAAGTTAATTTTTTTTTCGTGTATCGTATATAACGTATCAAAATTGATACGTTATTTTTCGGTTTAACCTCATGATTGATTCGGAATACATATTTCCATTTTTAACAATTAAGATGCTCTGAGTAAGATTAAAAATAAATTACAATCGAAATATTAGCATTTAAAAAATGTTGTTTTAATTAACACATCTTGTGGATCGTTTATGGCGATTAAAATTTTATACTTGTTACCCACGTACGGTCGTTGGATACTTCTTGCAGACCTATTATTGGCAATAATAATACCCCAACAAGCCGAGTTGCTAAGATCATCCAAATATTTCTGTTCACAACATTTAATGACAAACTTCATTACAACATTAAAAACTCACAAGATCTTGTAAAAATACTAAAGATGTAATCATTACCTATAACACTAAAATAACACTACAAAAATGTATGCAAACATCCCTATAAAAGTTAATTTGTTTTCAAAATTATTTCATATTTAATAATTAATACACAAGGCATAGCACTCAAGGGTAATGATGCGAAATTGCATGCTCTTCAAAACTTATTTAATAATCTATGTCCACTAAAATTCACAACAAAAATGGAATTCAGAATACAGAATCTATATGAAAACTAATTTTTTAGGTATGGAAATAAGACAAAATCATACTATCCGCAAACTTGAATTTAATGTTTTTAGCAAACTTCTTATGCAGACCATAACATTATAATACCAAAATTTTCATATAACTGCAACCAACATAAATAAAAATACTAAAGGTTGGGTATCATAATGGTTACAATATTCTTATACACTTCGTTAATACACATTCAGAGAAAATTAAACAAGCTGAACATAAACCAAGCTTTTATTCCAAATAACAAATTGATTGATATAAATAAATAAATAACGGACACAAAATTAACAATCTCGAACGTTGCGGACTTTCGCGGATAAAATTACATGTGATGACTGTAAGAAGTTTTACATTGGACAGACGGGAAGAAAATTAAGTTTAGGTTTTAAATAAGTGACCTGCACGATGTGTATTTTGATTTTCGTTTACTATTTTATAATAACCTGTTCTCTTACAGTATTATACAGTTTTGGTTGAGTTTCGTTAGTGTGAAGCTGTTAAACTCGAATCGATATGATCGGCAAATAAGTTAACCATCGTCGGCAAATAAGATACACTTTTTAAGTTCTTTATTTCCTTTTTTATACCCCCCTCAAAATATCTGACATATATTCGACGCTCCTGTGGTATTCGTGACTTACAATCTCAACAAAGTCGATTAAATCTTGTGCGATGAGTTTTTCTGAAGAATTTATGGTGGTGTTTTTCTAATTTAAGTATTCCTATGCGGTCAGGTGACTACCATAAAGGATACCTCGACTTGGTATGCTTAACCGTAGATTTAGGTACGTGAGTGTTAAAGACGTAGTAATTTTAAACCACCTCTCGGGATTAAGTCATCAACTAAACACTCATCAATCATATCAAGGATAGTATCAAAATTTAAAAGTGAAGAATGTATAGAATCATCTCTTTGGCAATGCAGAACTAATCAATTATACAATAAATCCAGTGCATTTAAATTCTTGAAAAGTGGAAAATATTACTGCTCTAGACGGAAAATCAAGTCTTCTAGAAGCAGTTCAAGTCTTCTAAAAATATTTCAAGTCTTTTCGAAACAATATCAAGCCTTTTGAATGTATTTCAAGTCTATTGGAAGCAGTGTCATGTTTCCTAGGAGCAGCGTCAAGTCTTCCAGAACCAGTATCATATCTTCTCTAGCAATTCGAGCCTTATGGAAGCAGTCAAGTCATCTGGAAGCCGTTCAAGTCTTCTGAAAGAGGCGATATCAAGTCATTTGGAAGCATTTTATGTCATCGAGAAGCATTGTCAAATCATCTAAAAGCGTTACCAAGTTTTCTAGAAACATTTCTAGTCTTCTGGAAGCAGTATCAACCTACAAATTCGGCGATTATGCGAATGGGTGCTGAGCAAAACAAATTGTGAGGAAACCAAACTTTACAAAATTTTACAACAAAACACATCATCAAAAAACAACAGATCCTTGGTTACTATCAATGCAAACGCAAAGTAAATAGGCGGTGGCATGTTGTGCTGTTTTGCAATATGCTCGACATTTCTGCATACAATTTCGGTTTATTTACCCAATTGAATACCAATTAGAACAGTACAAAAAGGAATATTCACGGAAGTTTATTTTTGATAGAGGTAAAAAGCTAGACAGCAATAATCATTGTCTGACATTGTATCAATTTCATACAAGTCCAGAGGAGGTTTAAGAATATATTAATCGCTTTTCTTCAATTTAAAAAATAAACGAAATATGAGCAGTTAAATTATAAAAAATAATTTAATAATGGAATATTGAAAATTTGACTTTTTGGCTATAACTTAATACTTATATCAAATTAAACTGTCTAAACAGCGGCGTTCGATATATTTTTAGAGGTTTTCTTTATATTTATATTTTCTTTATTTAGACCATTGTGCGTCGTACAAAGAAGTTTTTGGCTTTCAAGAATATGTTAAGTGATAGATGACATAAATTTACAATATAACATTTAGAATAATATTTAATAATTAATTGTTTTCGTGATAATAGTTATTTATAAAAAGAGTTGGTTTGATAAAATATTTTATTTATTTTGTTATAAATTACAGAATTTTTTGAATAGTAGTTTTTAAAAAAATAGTTTTTATAAAATCTTGTTTCAAAAGATTATTTAAAACGTTTTCTTCCATTCATCACAAAAAAACGAAACTTCAGCATCTGAAAGTGATTCAAATATAGACTAATCAACAAATAATGCATTTATTAATTTTTCTCACTTTATTTGAAATTAACCTGAGTACATTGTTTTTATTCTTTAAATATGGTTTTAATTTGAGCAAGAATATTTTGCAGTGTTTAAAATAAACTAAATTATTAACGTTTATCGTTTGGTTATTTTTGTTTGACCGTGTTTTTAAATAGTCTAATTTAGCATCAATTTGTATCTTAAGTTGGTATAATAAAATAGTTAAGTATACACCAGGTACATGGTCCAGTATAGCTGGTATAGAACTGTTAAGAACATACTCGGTACAACATCTTTCAGTTTATATCGGTTACATAATCTAATAACTCAATATATCTTTACAAAGTAATAGTAACCAAATAATAAAAAAATAGAATTTTAGAACTAGAAAATCCCAACCCAACCCATTGAACGTACAGTTAAGAGTGCGAACCATACGCTCTTTTCTTTTTAAAACACCGTTAAAACGTTCTGTTCAACTAAGCGGAGCCTTCGACATCATCATCAGTGCGTTCGGCTGGTCAATAAATGGAACGGTTCTTCCCTCTCGGAAAGACTGATGAGAAGTGCTCGCGAAGAAGATATGCGTAACCGTAGCAGATGATGGTTCGAAAAGCAGCGCACATAACACACCTGATACGATGATGATCTTCGAGTCGTGTCACTTGCCTTTTTTAAAAACCCGTCCGCTGATTCTTCGATCGTCGCCGACTCTGCGTCAAGATCGTTCAACATTCGATTCTTCGAACTTACTTCGAATGAATAACTGTTTTTTAATTTGAAATACGATTCTCATTGTGTCTCATTTATCAGGTGATCAACCACAATTCTGCGTAGAATTACAAATAACTGTTTTAAAGTATAGTACGAGATAAATTTTCCGTGAAAATTTAATGTAAATAACGTTTTGTGAAGGATATTTAAAGTAAACAATTATTTAATACATCAAAATGAAGTGCATACCGGTTAATTTGGACATTTGGGCCTCACGCAACATGTCTCAGTTAAACGATTGTCCTAAAATATCCAATTGTAAAAATACTGACCAACAAAGAAAAAAGATTTCGCCATGACTAAAATAATGCAGATAATGGAATGATATATGGATCAAATTGAAACTGAAAATGTCTTCTTTAAAATGATATAGGATAACCACTGTTTTATTTAAAAAATATTCAGATAAAACTTCCAATCACCGTGGTAAAAATAATGAGGCAAATGAAATAATTCATGGATCAAATTGAAATCGAAAAATAATAGAAGTATAAAATAACTGACGTTTTAACCAGAAATCATTGAACTACAAATTAAAATGAGATTGCGTTCAAATTAGTTAAATTTCATAAAAATAAATTGGCTGATGACATAAATTGAAAATAATTTATGATAAGCGCTATTTTATCCAAACATTATTGAAATATAAAATGAAGTATGTAAGATTGCGTTTCAGCTTAGATAAGAGTAAGATAACATAAGTGTTAGAATTCAAAAAATCACCATTGCTAAGATAATGGAGATAATGAATAGAGAAAATATATTACCAAATTAAAACGTCGGCGGAGTCGTTCTCCACTTCTTCGGTACAAACAAAATAAATTGTAACTCGAAAACGTGGCTTACCCAAAAGAGCAGAAAAGTCGACGGAAAAACCAAACCAGAAAATCTCTCTCGGCCAACCAATGACCATCAAGAGAGATGTCTACAAAACCACTTTATACAATTTCGGCTGATATAAATAAAAGCCAAACAAATAAATAAACCAAAACAAACACTCTTTCAAATGCAAATAAAATCAAAACAAGTCAATTAAATGCCATTTAAAAACCAGCATACACACAGCGGTATAATTGAAGAAGATGTGATTTCCTACAATACTGAAGGATTTCTCTTAAAACGCAAGCCTTCAAAACCCCATGTTAAAATTTTAACCGATTATTTAAACAACAGAAGCATAATATCTCAATACAAAGAAAGTCAACCTAGAAAATTTTCAATCAAATGTATGAACGCAATAATATGCAATATGGAAACAGAAAAAAAATGATGCCTAAACGCGTTTCTACATGAGAAAAACATCACACACAAATATTGTCAATATTTTATCTCCCGTATCACAAACAAACCAACACACAAAGTCCGAATAATAATAGGGGATGTCAATTCTTTTCAAAAACTATTTAAAAAAGGACTCTATTTCATTTTCAAATACTATAAAATAATCGTAAGCGAGCGCCTCCACCTTCGCAGCCCGCGGTATTGGTGCTATACCGTGTGCCAAATACTGAGTATTCAGCCACATAACACAGAACTGCGAAAAATAACAACAATCTGTAGTAAATGCAAGGAAAATCATAGTAAAGATGATTTGAAAACGCTCCACAACATTGCCTGAAATCTGCAAAGCATGTGGAACAGAAGGTCCCCAAGCATGGTCCTTCAAATGTAAATAACGACTAACAAAAGCAATAGAAGGATTCTCATCAATAAAAATTAAATCAGCCAATATGAAGTCAAGTACAAGAACGACACACGACTACATTATTGATACATTTATCAAATCATGCAACCAAATCATGGACACCAAAACATGCAACGATTAGACAAGAACTGATAGAAAAACTCTGAAAGCGCCTCGCCGTAAACTTTAATATCGATATCTTCGTCAATATACCTTCCGGTAAACATGTGTACATTATGATGCTTGATCGTTCACGAAGATGGATATAGCTGGGTCACTACCCACGGAACTTTACTACATATAGCAACCAACAGATTCATCAACCTCCGAACAAGAAGATCATTGCAACATCATCTCACGAAATCGTCTAAAAGTAATGTATGCAAATGTCAACAGTTTCAACAACAAACACGGTATTAGAATACTTAATTACGTACAATAAAATGGCATTGATTTAGCCGTATTGACGGAAACCAAAATGAAAATATATACTATCCAGTACAGAAATTGGTATACCACACAACGGCCAAAGGCGGTTCAATAATCTTTCCTTATCCAACATACTACCTGAATAAACTTAACCTATCTTTCCTAAATAATCCGTACAATGAATGCTTACACTGGTTCAGCCCATTTAATGATGAACAGCTCCATATTTTTCTTGTACACTCTCGCCATCACTGTCCTCTACAATATCTTCAGAAAAGCTGCCCTGTACACATTCGCTATAGTTATTGGTGATTTCAACCTTAACCTAGCCACAAAATAGCACACAACCTCAACGTTTATAATGGCGGGTAACATGACACCACGTCATCATATTATTACTAACATAGCAACAACTGGTGATTTATGCTCAGATCATCTGGGTATATTTTTCTACATAGAAATTAATTTACCCACACATTCCACCATAGGTGAACAAGCAATTAAATACGATCTAACGCGAAGTAACATTGAAGGAGTAAACAAGGACAAACCCATAAATATGAAACTCTTTACCGAATACACTTTTCCAAATAAAAATCACAAATGCAATGCCCCAAAAATAATAAACTCGCCCTTCCAATACTATCTGCCAGCAGAAATAATCAATATCCTCAAAAGCAAAGAAAAACAGAGAATATACAAGAACAAAAGATCCAATCAAAAAATCTGATTATAACAAAGCTTACAAAGAAATTCGATAAACATTCCTGTTGAAAAACAGAAATAATGGCTAAAGATATGCGAAGAGATCAATGAAGACCGAGGACGACCGTTTTGGCAGAAGATCAAAAAGAAATACCAAATGCCACAAATTCAAGATAATTGGACCACATTAATATTTGAAGACAACGAACATTAAACAAATACAGAAAAATGGGAGGAAAAATGTCTTATTCGATATCGACAACAAACTAATGGTAGAGAACTGGTACGAAAACTTCATAAAACGGACTACGGACACAGAATCAATTACCGATATTGTCGAAGACGAATACATGGAGCAAATCAACACAGGAAAAACTTATCTCCAGGAAAGTTTAGTTACTTAGTTACGAAATTTCTGCTAAGAAACCTCATTCCAAACATATACCAGTTTATACAAAAATCATTGAATCACTGTCTACAATCCAAGGCAAATCCCATATATATGGAAAAACGGCACCATAATTCCGATTCCCAAACCTGACGCCCACCATCACCAACCCAAAAGTTACAGACATATCACACTACTCCCAACATTAGGCACACGCAAAAATTCCATTTTGCTAGTTTGGTTTCAAACCAAAAAACTCTACCTTACACCCACTGATCACGCTAGTAAATATGTAATTTATTCGAAAATTAAACAAAAAGATGATGACTTTATTCTTGGACATTAACAGAGCGTTTGATTCAGTCTGGCATAAGGGACTACTTTTCTAAATGGAAAAAATGGGTACTAAAAACAACCTAATCACGTTAATCGGCGGATTTTTAAAAGAAAGATCACTTCGAATAAAGATTAGCGACACATTTTGCTTTCTTTTCACACCTAAGCAAAGACTCAGGGTTCGGCACTGTATCCCAGGTTATACAATATATACTGCTAAGACATCTACACAGAAAACCAAAATTACTTCAACCCAGAACTGTATATCCTACAATATGCGGACGACTCCACGCTATTTGAACATAGTAATACATTGGACAAAGTCACAACAAATTTGCAGGATTTTTACAAGGTGTTAGAATGGAGACTTACACCAAATCCGAAAAAATCCACCTGTTAATTAAAAAAAAATAACAGAAAATACAGCAATGAAAGCCATATGCAAACCTGTTCTAGACTATGGACACATTCTAACAATCAACTCAACAAATAAGTCCAAAGAAAACATTGATAAAGCAGAAAATTTTCTGGTCAACATAGGCAATAAAAATGTGTACACTAAAATCCAAATAAACCCAATACAATTAAAACACAGAGAACTAATCGAGAAATTAATTAATAAAAACGACATCTCGCAAATATTGGACAAATTGTGTTTAAAAAGAAAGATAAGTGGTAACAATAATAAATTCTCAAATCTCTCAATAAACAGTATACGAAGCAATTATGCCAGAACAGGATGAAGATGCAACACTATACTAAAACACTATACTAAACACTAATAAACGAAATCGTCAGGGCTAAAATAATGAAGATAATATTGTAATTAGTAGTCAATAGTATGATTAATGGATCAAGATGAATACGAAAATTCCGTCTTTAAAATTATACAGGATAATTAACGTATAAACGAGAAATTATTGATATAGAATTTAAAATGAGATAAAGGAATGAATCAACTTAATTTTAAAATGAATATGTCTTCTTTAAAATAAGGTATGATAACCGTTGTTTTATTAAAATGTTATTCAGATAAAAATTGTAGTATGTAAGATTGCGTTTTAGCTGAAATAATAGTAAAATAATATAAATGGAATTCAAAAAAATCACCATGGCTAAAATTATGGAGACAATGAATCAAGTTGAAGACAAAAGTACCCTCTTTAAAATGATGTAAGATAACTAACGTCTGAACGAGAAATTATTGAGATTGAATTTAAAATGTGTAGAATTGCGCTTCAAATCAATTAAACTTCAAAAAATCGCCTTTACTTTAATAATAGAGATAGAAGAATGCACGATGGTTTAAATTAAATGTGAAGATGTCTTCATGACTTTTAAAGTCATGTTTTATGCTATATCATACTTAAATTGGTGATAGTCGTTGTTTTATATAAAAATTATTGAGCTTGCGTTTCAATTTAGATAACATTAAGACAAATTAGACAAGTTGGACGGATTAAACGAATTATTCGACCTTTTAACATATATAAGTTATGTGTAAAACGTGTCGGTTTTATACGTTTTGTCCCGATTAAGCGAATGTTCCTATTAACCAGCGGGTTAACCAATCGAATCAGAGTGCACTGTACTTTAGTAACATTGTATTAAATAAATCGATAACCTTTTTATTATAAATAATTTACCTATCTTCTTTAAGTTGTCAAGCAATTACCATCCATTTAAGATCGGTCTTACAAAAACTCTTTTGAATTGACATGCAAGAATTTCTTTCATCGGATGACAATAACTTTGATGAGCAAGTACCAATCGCTCTTTATGATGTGGTACCGTTACGAATCTGCTAAATAGCGCGCAAAAGTGCCGTTGGTAATTTGGCTTAAATACTAGTCATGAAGAGACATAAATAAGTAACTCGTTAAAGTCAAAACGGAACCGATCGCGAATATATTAACCATAAATATGAACATAGTACGCAGTATGCATAAAAAATCACTTACTGGTCGTGTAGTTTCTTGTAACCCAGTTTTAGTTTTTACGGTTCTATGACTTTAAAATCATAACCATTATTTCAAAATGGGTATAGTTACGAAATAGTGCTATTTGACTTACATCTAAGTAAACACGAAAATGTTGGATTTATTTATGATATTGCTATTAAACTCAATTGACCTTTAAATTGCACTATAATTAAATGTAATGAGTTTAGTGTTGTTATGGCAAATCGATTATAAGGTTAAAGATGAGCCACAATAGAAAGGGCCAATCCCATCGATGAACTTTGGTCTTGTATAGTTAAGTAAATGAAGAAGAAAACGGCGAAGACGCCCACGTTGGCGAATGACAATAGCTTACGGTTAACAAGATATTTTAAGTTTTAATTGCTTTTGTCAACAAACCCCAATAGATTTTGCGATAAACGGTTTAATACTTATTTATATCAATAAACAGTTATCTATTGTAGACAATAAACACTATTAAATAAAGTGGTAGAAGCCGGCTTGAAAATGTTAATAAACGAAAATTTTACATAATAACATTAGATTATTACAATGGGAAAATAACTGTTTATACTTTTTACTATTTCAACATAAAAATTGTATAAGTACAGAAGCAATTTTCTCTTCGCGTAACTCATATGAGGTTTCGTGGAAGTGACCTCACATTTTCACATCCTGCAAATGAGTCAATCTTTGTCCAGACGTATAGTTTACACTGGTGTAACTTCCTACGACAAATCTGTTTACGCAAACTTAACTATTGCTGCAATAAAAAGTGTTTTTCCTTTACTTCTCGGTTTATTGTTCTTATGTATTTAGCTTATTTACATATATATTTCATTTATCTTCCAACAAGGTTAACGCACACAAATATGATTAGTGATTGGAATATAGTATCAAATTAATTCTCTTCTTTTCAACTGTCGGCTTCATCCATAAATCATTTCAAGTAACAAGATATTTTTTGAATCTTTTAAATTCCGATAATATTTATGAAACTAAAGTTTGTACGTTCTCTCGCGATATTTAATACTTGTAGATGTGGGAAGTTATGTTCTCGCACTATCCGCGTCGAAACTATCTATATATATTTAAGATAGAACAATAGCGATCCATGTCAACAAAACGCATAGTTTCCATCTGAACAATGGGATTAAGGTATAATTATACCGTTTCTGTATCAACACACAATGGTCGAATAAGAAATAACTACGTTAAAGTGCCACTTAACTTACATTTACGAGTACATAAGGCATAATAAAAATAAATAAGTAAACAAAAATCAATGACCACGATTTATTTTGAATTAATATTTAATATTTAATATTAATTGTTTATCGGTCATATTGGTTGCACAATTAACATAGGATTAAACAAAGTACATTTATTATGCGTAAGTGAAAGTAAAACATTAAGATCAAGACTTTCTTCTAAAATCTATCATTACATATACAAACTGTTTGAAAGCAGTATACTTAAAACAGTTAAAGTGGGTTTTAACCACGATTAACGTTTCTACGCTTTCTCCTACGCTTTATTCTTTATTTCTAAATAAATCTTACACAAATCTTATTCATAAAAAAGAGAAATTCTGAAGAATTAATTCTAACAATTTTAAATTATAATTAGGATTAATGTTCTTTGAATAAGAAAAATGCGATATTTTAAAAGAAAACATGTCTAACGATTATCTTTGATAAATACTTTAAATATGTAATAAAATATAAAAAAAATGTAATGTAAGGCTTTAGTTCAAACAGCAGTAGGTAAAATCTCATTCTCCGAATAATCTCCGATTAGTTCTATACAGAATGGTACAGATTTCTCACGGAAAACTTTATACGGATGTGGTATATACCAAAATAATATAAGGGTTTTCTTGTTTTTGAGCATGATCAAAGATGAAATAAAAATTCATATTTTCGTTTTGACTATAAGTAAACTGTAAGGCGATACAATAAGGCGATGGACCTAGACCTTAATATCACAGAAGCAGAAATGACGGAACATAATAACAATTCAAATAGCTATTGGTAAGAAAAAGAAGAAGGAATCCTATCATATCTAAATCTCTGACATAACAGATAGAGTCGCAAGGTTATCAATTTTCTTGTGATAATTATGCTCGGAAACTTTTATTGATTGTTACTATTACTTTCAAGAATGATTATCACCTTATCACTACATGCTAGATGAAAATTCTGTTAAAATATAATATCATTGTTTGAGTAATATTTGGTTAAATAGAAAAATTTAAAAAAAAGTAATAAACTTTAGGCGAATCAAAAAAATTCTAGACACCACATGATATTATTACCTGAGTGAACATCAATGATAACAGTGCGATGTATTACCCCTAAAAATATAACCGCTCATTGAGTTCTAATTAATTCGATTAATAAGAAATTCACGATATTAGAAAGGTGCCAATTTTAATACGCTTTATATAACATGTAATTTGATTAGTAATAATAATTAGACTTAAACAAAATTTCATTAAACATTGAGTATTGTACAAACAAAAAGTTTGTAACAAATGTTATGAAAGATAAAAATAACAACTAATAAAAAGATAATAGCGGTTACGACAAGAATCAGAATTGTGGTTTTGAGTTCAAAAAGGGCAGATTATAAATTAAGAATGTTGCAACTTAGAAAGTGTGGGAGAGAAAGTAGTTTAAAATCAAATATAATAGTAAAGACAATAAAAGAATTAAACGGTAATCTTGAGCAATATTTTAAAAAATAAATTGGAAATATCCAACAGAGCTAGTACCAGAGGTTTAGTGGCCTCACAAATATGGCGAGTTACGTCGAAGGTTACCATCATTGATATATCCTAAAATACTTTAACAATTATGAATTCTAATCACGTTGCATTTTAAGACTGTAAAGATCGTTTGGTATTTGGAAACGACGTTTGTTAAAATTAAAAATTAAATTACTTGTTATTTCATAAAATTCCGAACGTTGGCAGTTAAATAATGGAATAGTTTTTTTGATACTTTAACTAGTTATTTTAGGCAATATGGAGTTGCCTCCATGTACACTGTATAATGAAACATCATAACACATTTATAACCTCAAGTATCATGTTAACCTATATTTAACCACGAAAAGGAATAGTGCTATATAATATATGAAAAATATGTAAGTTAAAGAAAGATGTAAATCGTGCGAAAGAAAGAGAGAAAAGAAATCTATGAGATTATTGGTAGTTGCAAAACTACAATACACTTGTAATAAGGGCTACCAAAAAATTAATTGTATCAATGAAAGAAACGGACTCAGAAGTGGTTTATTGTTACGAAACATGATTTATTCAACGTACTGGAGGAAGAGATAAAATGTTTTCTGGGCTACTGTGAATTATGTCAACAAACAAGGAAAGATTTCATTGACTTTCAATCTCACCCAGATGTTAATTATAATTTCATCTTTGATTAACAAGACCACCGTGCAAAATTACTATTATTACTACCAAAATTACTAAATTATTATTACATATTTTTGAAATATTGTTACATCTTGGAACTTCTAACATTAACCAATCAAACAATTGTCGCGAATTCTGCAGTAACATGATACAACTTTAAAAGATATGTTTCGGGAGATAAAAATTATGTATGAAAAATCCCGCCTATCATTTCCTAATTCACCTCCTTTATAAACCGATGTTTGGAGCAAATCCAAAAGGTGGTTTAACGTCTTCTTTGCCGAAAGGAGTAACAGGATTATGACGGGATAAAGATACTAATAAACTTTTGGAAAACATTGAAAATGATAATAATACATTTATTGACAAATTGGAAAATATATGCAATACAATTAACAAAACGAAAAAGTTAACTTCTTTGTCAAAAAGAGCCGAGTCAATGTATCCATATAGAATACTATTGTTTTTCAAAAGTGTATGCAAGAAATCAAACATCGAAGAGAAAGATAAAAAATATAGTTAGAAAGGTGGTTATGACAATAAAGAATTTTAGAAACCTGCTCAGAATCATACGTTGTGCACATCAACGTTGATGGAGCAAATCAAAATCGGCGATGTCTCAACTTTATATCATCAAGCAAAAAAAGATGAAAATTATTTTAATTCGAAACAAACTCTCAGCTGCAATGAGATGGAATGATGAAATGATGTTCATTGAAGAAGAGATCCTAGATCTATACTTGTAATTATAATGCAGTCTATACAGTTCAGTTTTTATGAAGATTAATTATTTTAAAACAATTTTTTATTTAATTCCTCCAATAATATAAATATCGTTCATTGAGTATGTATTTTATTACATAATTTTGCAGATCTACGTTTTTGTTATAGAATAGCTATATATCATATAAAATAAATAGTTAAAGCATTAAATAAAAATATTTTATAATTTTCCTAACGTTGATAACTAATTATTTCATATAATACCGGAATTATAAAGTGTAACGCTAACATATAATTAAATGCCCCATAAGAAAATCACTATTGAAATCTGAAGGCATTAAGATAATGACCTTGACTAAATTTACACCATTGCACTAAATTAGTATAAATTCAGGTACTTCAGTACAAAAGTACCTATATCGCCATTTGAGATAATACCCCAAATTAAGTACATTTTGAAAATCTGGTATGGAGAATTTTATTTAGGTTTTTTTCACTGCGCAATTTACTAGATTATAGACTATATTGTTAATAATAATACAGAAATTTTCTGTTGTACACTTCAATTTTCTCTTCTTTCTTAATATACAACATTTAGAATGTTTACAACATTCAGAGTGGACTAAATGCGCAGGTAGTAGAAACCAAATTGATGCTTTTTCGTTATTAATGTTTTGAGAAAGAAAAATGTTTGTAATATATGATTAACCTTATTAACTTATTTAATATATAATTAAATAAATTTATATATTTATATATAATTAAATAAGTTAATAAACCGCTGATATTTTTTGTTGATTAGTTTCCTAGCGAACGAACTAAGTCCAGAGTATCCCAGAATTTACTGTTTGCAAAAGCTGTAAGGACTGCTACTAAATCGTAACAACAGAAACGGAGATTTTGCGAACAGTACAAATAACAAGCTCGTTTTACCAGAAATAGTGTTCTAAATTTTTACAACTCCCATATTGGTTAGACGAAAACACACTTTTCTTCAGGGTTCTTTTTTGAAAAAGTTTATTTACAGTTTTTGCAACATAACATGTGGTTTATGCACAATGGATGATCTGCACATTTTAGTTGTAATGTAAGAGATTATGTCAATAATATTTTTCCGCAAAAACGGATTGGGCGGGGTGGATCTAATGCGTGGAAACCACGTAGTCATCATGGTAATCAATTAGACTTTTTTTTATTGGGATTCATGAAGAAAAGAGTATACGCTATCTAGGTTAGCACAATAGACCAACTTCGAGATAGTATCACCGCCGCTTCAAGGTATATACATCCTCAATTTTCAAGATTATTAACGGTTATTATCACTTTCAAAATAGATTATAATGTACTTGTTTGAGGTATTGTAATTTTACATTTAAAACATTATTAATATTACAATTTTTCGGCTTCATATTCACATTCACGGAAACTGTCAATAACAATACGGATATAGTACAATATAGGATTACTCAGAATTCTTGGAACCTGCCTTTCGAACAAACAGGTTGAAACAGCGAAATCGTATTCTATATAATAATAATAATCTTTATTGTGCATACTTTTCTACACGTTAAAAAAAAAGCATAAATAAAAAACTAAAGGGCACAAAAGGCGGGTTCCAGACTTTAGTATGTTAAAAAAAATAAAAAAAGCAATACTAATAAACACAAAAGAAAACTAAAAAATAATTACGTAGTATTATATAGATAAAGAAAATGAAAATAATAATACACGGGCAATATACAAATAATAATAAAATATATATAAACAACAGCGACAACATGATGCACAACATCCTGTTGTCGCTTCAACACGACTAACTTGCGAACATACGTTCATATTAACTTGAAGACGTACAGGATAAATCGTCTAGCCAACCAAGAGGTTGATAAAAATGATAGCAAAATCAGTCACTTTTTTTATTGTACATTAGAATCAATTTATGTTTACACTGCCTCACTAAGCCATTATATGGATTGTTTATTTTGAAAGCTTAATTCATGTTTAATTTAATGTAAATTTTTTATATATAACTAGTCTGTGTTTACTTTCTTAGAAAATTCCATGTTATTTACAAATTAAAATTAGTCGGTAAATGAAATTGTATAATCATCGATTATGGCAGTCTTGTAAGTCCAATTGAGAGATAGGTATATATGGTTATAAATTTATCTTGTCAGTTGTGGTGGAAACATTTTAGCATGAAACAAGTTTTGCATTGATACTTTCATTAAATCTACTCCTCCAGTACATTGATCGTATCCTAAAAGCGCATGAGAATATTCCGAAAAACGCGTGAAAAATGAATGGGTCTTACAGAAGAAGTAATGAGCTAGTGACGAATACAATGATAAAACACATAAAGAAGTTTCCTTAAAATGTATTTTAATATATACTCGATCCTAAAATCCTGAACAGATGTTTTTAAATCACAATTTTTAACTACTTAGAAAAATTCAAGGAGTGAATGAATAAGTGAATGAATTAACAAGAATTATTAATATACAGGCTATCTCTGAAATGCGTGTACAACGGAAGAACACAGATTCTTTGGCTCAAAATAGGCCGATTTAAGTTAACTTATCTATATCCAAAGTAGCTTCGTTTCGCCGCTAGAGGACTTCAAAGTTAGCAAAAAATTCGTTTATTCTATATAATTCGAAACCGCGATAAACAACCTAAACCATTTTTGAGATGTGAGTTTCTAGGTTCCATTAACGACTTTTTATAGTTTTAAGTGAAATTTTGAAAACGTAGTAAATAATCGGAAAGCTATGTCTTCAGCAGTTATTGCTCCATATCTTCTTTGCTGAGTAGAGGATGACTAGACAATTAAAATTTCTGAATAGCCCGACGACATGATATTCAAGATGCTGAATTAGCAAAAAAAGCATTGGAAGAAGGTAAAATTTTCGCACCAAAAAATCCAGATAAACACTTTGCCTTCTCTTTTAACTTACAAAAAGCATTACTTTACGCCAAATTATCTGCCTCAATCACATATTATGAGCAAGCTGTGTATATTTTAAACGAGGGTTTTCACAGTTTTTACGACAATAAATGAGGAGCTCGCGTGCAAAACCGGTTATATCCACATTTTGACGAATTTATTTGGCATATGAATTCGCAAGCGAGATATGGCGTCTACCGCTTGGTAAATTCAATTACAGGAAGAAGCGGACATATCACACTCTAATAACTAGTTGAAAATATGCATTGCTTATCTTTAAAGGCAAACTGTCAAAAGTTTTTCGCGTTTTCTGACACTTTTTTAAAAATGGATGTATTCAGTTTTGCACGCGAGCTCCTCAAATTTAATATGTATTGTGGGACAAAACTATTGCTTCCAAGATCGCAAGCCATGTTATTGCCTACAGTGACCTGTGTACTGTGCAAAATCGAAATTTACAAATGTCATTGACGTGTTTGAAGGTTATTCAGTTATTGTACCAAGTTTGTACCAGCACTATTATTTATGAAAAATATACAGACATCAAGCAGTTATTACCTTATATACCTCCGATGCATCATATATACTTCGATACACTTCCACATGCGTCTAAAACGTCTAAAATTTAAAACAACTACTTCTATATCATGTCGTGTCATTAATTGTAAACAAATTTAGATTAATATGAAGTATATTTTAAGGTGTTTAAAATTATCTAATTTCGAAAGCGGCGCAATTCTTTTCACAGCCTCTAAGTATACATCAGGTTAGTGTTCGATCGAAATATCGATTTCGCCAGTTTCGGCCTAAAATAGGGATTTCGGTGAAGTTTCAGTTTAGTCAGTATTTTGCCAATACATGGCCGAAATCGAAATTACGCCCATAAAGGTTAATTGCGATCTGTTTGAACAAAAACTTTAGTGGTATGCCGATATACACTCATATTGGGATTCCAAATCGTATCCTATCTTGCGATAAATTTCTTTAAAATATTTTTTTTAGTGAACACTGGTAACTACTCGAAAACATGATCCACCAGTACCATAGCATTTCACACTGTACAATTAAAACGAGAGCTAACACTAACACTAGAGTTAACACTAGAACTTGAAATATTTAGGTTTAGTCGTACGTCTCTTAAAACGGAACCGAACCCAACCCAACCTTTGAGTTGGGCTGGGTTTGGTTTCGTTTTGCAATCCGGGTTTAGTCGTCTTAAGAGACGTATGGTTGAACCCTAATGTTTCTAGTTCTAGGTCTAGTGCTAGTTCTAAAGCTAGGTTGTAGGCCTAGCATGAGTTATACTTTTAGTTCCAGAAGAAATTAAAACAATCTAGAGCTAAACAAAAAGTATAACTAGAATTAACACTAGAACTAGAACTGGAAAGATTCAAGTTTAGCCATGCGTCTTCATACGAAACTTCTAAAACTTTCTAGACATAAACTTTCTAGTTCTAGGTCTAGTGTTAGTATGTAAAAAGTAGTATGTAAAAAACTTAATTTTATGGTTTCTATGATTACATATAATGAATTGAACTAAAAAAAAATATAAATTTGGGAAAAGTCGTAGTACACTTAAATAGTAGAAACATTACCAGACTTCATATAATTTGCTTACATTTTTTAATTATCCAGACATGTTAACGTTTATTTTTTTCGAAATAAGCGTACCATTTTCAAATTAAACGGTTCATATTATAAATGTATTAATGATGTACATTTTAGCTACTATTCTCCATTCCCATGATTTTTCCAATGATTATTTTATTTTCATACTATACCTTAAATTTTCGATTGTCGATATTCAACAAGCAATGGTTTTCATGATGAAAATCTTTTTGTAACAGTGGATGTTCATTTCGTAGTAAGTACGTAACTTACGTAAATTCGATATTCCATATAAGACTGATCTAAGAATTCTTCTTCGTCTAATGTTTGTTTTGAATAACATAATAGATGATTTATAAAGGTATTTTCTACTGGATCATAAAATTTACTAAATATTTCAGCATAGATTTGTAAACATTAGCTATATTGTGATTATTAATATAATGATTCCAACACAGTAACATAAAAATACAGTACTACACCAAATAAAAAATTGTATAAATAATATACAGCGAAGACAGTCTATAGATATACTACATATTTATTATAGATTGTAACGGTTGTACGCTATTTCGCGGTTGCACTACTTAATTGGTTAAGTTTGTGGTATCGTCTTTACCGGTTGTAGAATTAATGAACCACAACCAATCGATCCTAGCCTACCAAGCGTGACCGAATAATACTCACACCCTCACCACACTTGTTTATACATTCTTATTGTAAAAGCCAACCAGCCAATTTAATTACTTAAAAAGCAGCAAATTATCTCTTAAAGCACAAAAAATATACTTGTAGTTATTAGAAAATAACTGAAATAATTTTCATAGATTTTTATTGTAACAAATATTATTGCAGATAAATATCGTTAAATATTTTACGAGAACTGAATACTATTCGAGATAAATGAATAAAGACTTCATCAATTTCTCTTCAGTCGTTTACAGTTAGAGTACAATTGGCATATTTCATACCGGTTCATAGTTTTCGAAACGGATGTCTGCTCGTAATGATTGCATAGGATTTGACACACTTAAAGCTAATCGGATAGTTAATTGAATGAAGATCTTTAAATCACTCAATAGTGATACACCCAAAATGTAGGTTTTGAATACAACAAGACAGTCTTTAACGAGCACAACAATTCTTATCGATTTCTATGACTGTGTTACTATTCAATCTTAACTAGCTAGTGTTTTACATTTTAATTCAATTTGAAAATGTTTTAGGGATTACATTTTTGTACTATAACATTTTTGTCTTTCAAATTTCTTGTTTCAAACACAAAATAATTAGTTGGTTAAGTCTGGCAACTGTAATCTATTAACCACAATTCTGATAGTGTCTCTTGAATTTTCGGATCAACTAATAAGCAAAACAACTTTAATTATTGGCGAGAATGTGTGTAACGGTACTTTTATGCTAGTTTTCTACGTAACATATGCGAATTTTAAACGTGTGGATGATAAATTATTAATATTTTGACTTGGTGGTGATAAATACTAATTGTTTATAATGCATTATTGAGCAGGTAATTACTTTTAAAAGAGGAATTGTGTTAATATGTAAATATTTAGGATGTAATACGTTCCACAAGAACTTGTACCTAATGAGTAAAATCGGAAAAATTTTGTAATTCATTTTCTGGTGTGTTATTTCTAATTATACCATGAAAACTAATTATTGAGACATTTTTCATTTCGAAATTTTACTTAAATACATATAGTATTATTAAAATAAATAAATTATATAAAGAAAGTTATAATGTATCATTATCCCTGTAATAAAGAAATTCGGTTACATTTATGCCTTAACTGAAGTCCGTTAGAAATAAAATGAATTCGTCAATCAAATAAAACGATGTTTTTCATGCGTCATAAATTCGAAGAAAATATAGCATAAATATCGTGGCAGCAACGAGCCTTAGCGCAGAAGTAGCCTAATCACGTCAGTTCGCCAACTATGTATATTCGTAACAGATATCTAACAGTGCGAGGGAACTCACCGTTAACGAAAGCAGAAGTAACCACAAGCCCGAGAAACACGATTAGGGACCGTCTACGGGCCTTGGAAAAGCACTCACACCACAACATCGTTTCTATTCCGTAAACAAACCTAAGTCGAATCTCGCGATTCTCAAGTTTATACTTTTTTGAATAATTTTTTTGATTTAACGTTGGGAGACTTTAAATTTTTAAGTCACAGAGTAAGAGTTTTATCTTTCGTCTATTATCTGGCACTGCACCTGTCGCGGAACGAACCACTACTGACGGCTAAGCAAAGAAGCCAACTGTCTCGGGCACGGAAACCAGGCCATCCGAGGAGACCACCGTTCGACGGGGCCTTCCTACTCCTTCCAAACCGCCTGCCGAAGATGGTAGTAGAGTGGCCGTGGAAGCGGCACTTGGCGGCCAAAGCTCACATTAAGCGCATATTAAGCTTTTACCCAAATCACTGCCTACTTCAACTATGAAGAACTGTTGAAAGAATAAGTGTATTTATTCCAGTTATACACATTTAACCTCTATTAAGATGCAAATTTATATGTATAGTATTTTGATTATGACAAGGTAATCTCTTAATCAATTATGATAGACAATATCTCGTTCGAAAGCTTTTCCTAAGGCCAAGATAAAATTTGAAAAGGTCGATTGAAAATCTGTTTCGAAAACAGCTAGTTCGGCAAAATATTGCCAAAGTAACAGAAAATAACATATAAATGACTTTCTTAAGACAATCAATTTAAATTTTTCCAATTGAGTAAAGCCTCTTAATGATATCGTTTTCGGCTTTATTTATACTCGTATGAACACAATAAGAAAGAAAATGATTTAGTTAATCTATATACGGGATTCAAAACATTTTAGAACAAAACTTGTAACAAATTTATACTTAACAATAGTTTTTCTTTCATACTTTTGCTCTCAAATGCATCAATATCGAAAACAGTTTGAACAGATAAAAAGCTAAAGAAATTATTAAATAAATTTTTGTCGTTAAGTCATTCTGATTTAAGAGCATAGGATTGTTACAGGAAAAAAGATTCAGTATAAAAGTTATTGTAACCTTATGCTCCTTGATACCATAGAATGCCCAATTACGTATGAAATGTAGCATATATCTCTGTATATATCGATTTTATAAAAAAACTTTTTATATAAAAGTTCTTTAGTATTTTATTTGCCAAAGCATAATAATAAAATTAAGAAGTTAGAAATGTTATTTTGTACAGAGATTTTACTTAAACTAGTCAATTTTAAGTTCTCATAAACAATGCAAATAAATTTTCAATATAATACGAAAATTAATAAAAAAACGAAACTTTTACATATGTAATTAACCCACAGCACGAAGGGTAATTACGGATGGTGTAGGGGGTAATCAAAAACATAGTCTAATCATCATATACATCAAAAAATAAATCCACTTGGTGTACTTTCACCATGCGTAGTTTTAGAAGGCCCATAAATTACATTTACAGCTTCTTTACACATTTCTTACCTTCAGTGGAAGTTGTAGATTTTTCAGTTCCATTCATCTGCTACGTATTTTCCTTTGTTTAATTTTTCTTTTCTGGTATATCTTGCATCGGAGCACCTGTTATTATAGTTAAGTGTATTTTTTTACGAGTTGATTTTTTTAGCTATATTAGTTTGGGAACATTAACAATATCTTCAATTGGGATTGAGTTATCTAACACAGCTGCAAGACTATTGGTCTCTGATTCACATTTGATGTAGATACTATCTGCACATCAAGCATCACTATCACTGCACTTTGTAAATTTTCAATAAAGTTTTCAGTTGGTGATGTTGCATCTATGAAATGTTCATGAAATTTAGTTGTATCTATTGGCCAAATACTAGCTGCCCGGAAGCCATTTGCTGCTTTCTCTGTATTACTAATACGATTGAAAGCTTTCGTAAAATGTGCGACCACTTCATTTGATGCCATATATAAGTCACACTCTCTATTGCATGAAGTCTTTAGCGGTCCAAAAAGTGTTAAGTCCAGTGGTTGGATGCGATGCGATGTGTGCGGTGGAAGGGATAACAATATTCTTCCATTTTGACGTCAAAGCAAATAGCAAGCAAGACTAACATGACCTTCATGATTGTCCAGAAAGAATAGAATTGGCTCTATTACAGTTGGCTTAGGATAAGAGATGAAGTGGTGTACCAATCTACGAATAGCTAATCTACATATCAGCGTTGCATCCACGAAACAACTGAGCAAGCTGAGTCCTGAAGAAGTAAATGTGCAAACAACTGTTATTATCGTGTCTTTTTCGCCACTTGTTGTCATGCCGATTTGTTTTTGACCTTTAGGTGCTAAAATTCTGGAATTTCTTTGGACATTAGATATACCTGTCTGGTCAATATTATAAATACGACTAGCATCAAAACGGTGTTTTGTTTGCAAAGTTTCCAAGTTGTTGAAGAATTTCTTTACTTCTGCTTCCGTAGAACCTATCTTTTCCTGCTGTTTGGGATATTTTGTCAAAATTATGCTTCAAATTATTTACCTTGGCAAATTTGAAAGCTATTTTCCGCACCATTTCTATGGTAGAACCATAAAATAGCTTACAACATTTTATAATATGTTCTTCTAATTCACTTTCTTAGTCTTCTAAAACATAGCTTTTTCTTCCAGTTTTTGGTTGCTTTGTAACTTCTTTCTTCAGATGAACAGAATAAGTACTAGCTGCTTTTTCTAGTGAAAGTGTTTTGATCTTGACATCTTGAATGGCCCTTTCTAAGTTTTCTAATTTGTATTTAGTCTCCGTCTTTGAGAACAAAATCCGCACTCCAAACTTCTTTCTTGAGATGGACAGAATAAGATAACAGAATAAGTACTAGCTACTTTTTCTAGTGAAAGTGTTTTGATCTTGACATTTTGAATGGACCTTTCTAAGTTTTCTAATTTGTCTAATCTAATTTGTAAATTGAATTTTATATTTTTTCAAAAGATATATTGAGCAAGATCGTTGGGTGTAAAGCAAATAAACGAGAGGGCGCTATTTGCAGCGATGACTTTATATTTTTCATTTTTGAAAGAAAAGGTAAATGGAACGATACTAGTTATTTGATACACCCTTAGTCGCCAAAAAATTTGCTATTTAGGAATTCAATTCATGAAAACCGCATCTCGGTATCTCTACCCGTTATCGACTTCTCGACATTTTCGATTATAGAAAATGTTAAAAATTCGCGTTTCTTCAATCAGATCCAATAACCATAACAAGAAAAATAAATCACATATCTTGTTAATGACGGTAACTAGTTCTGAGCTATTGGAATAAAATATAAATAATTCATATACCACAATTTGATCACATTACCTTAATAAACAAATCATAAAACATAAAATTATATTACGTAGAGGCTTCCTTCACCCAGGCATAGAACTGATTAAAAACAAAATAACCAAAACACTTAGAACTACTGACTTACTACTGACATCATATACTATCACTATTTTAAGTCCATACTTCGCTGGTTTATTAGGAATATACATCCTATATAGACATCTACCACGAAAGCCTACAAGTTCTTCATCAATTGTAAGATACGAACAGGGTCTGTAATTATTGCTGCAATTTACTATAAATCGGTCCCAGTGTCTCGGATGTGACCAAACGGATCAGCTGGTTTGTACGTTGCTTTGTTATCAAACCAGAGGTAGCTAAGAAGAAATTGATATCACTCCTCATTCATGACTAATCTATAAACATTTCCAAATGACTTTGGATCGAACATTAGATGGACATTTAGATGGTTGTTTTTCATTGAGTTTGAGAAAAAAAGTAAACCTATTATTGTGATTAATTCTAATTTGATTGTTTTTGATTTTACTTTCAATTTATTACTCGCGTAATTCATAGACTTCCGCCCGATTATTTAGCGGGACCAGGTCTGATATAAACAACATTTTTAGATGACTTTCTGATAACCAAACTTTTTGAAAGCATACGCCACATACGTTCAACTGCATCTCAAACTCTGGCTACCTCGTTTATTAATTTTACAAACAATATCATAGGTAAATGACCACCTAAAGAAAGACAATTGCTGGCGAGGCATAGTCAATTGGCCCCTGAATCTAATATTAGTATTGTGTACATCGATACGAAAAGTAATCTTGTTATACAAATATGGAGGTGGCCGATTATTTATTATTTGATGATACAGGTGTGATCTTATCTTCCCAACCCATAAATCAAACGCATACAGGAGTTCTGAACATGCTGCACTTTTCAAAATGTTACAACACCATGGTTTCACATAAGAGACGTTTCATTTTTCTGGTTAAACTACCCATGTAACTGTAAATCTTTTTCAATGTAGGTCTTTGAATGCAACGAGTTATATGGCTCTTATCCTTTCAGTAGTGACGTATGTTAGGTAGAATACAGAGCATTTAGGTAAAACATCGGTCTGTGAGACCGTACGCCACTAGAGGAAAGTTAAGAGAATCACACCCAGATTGCGACAAGTGTCAACGGCCACCAGAGAAACACCATCGACATTAATTGGAAAAAGTCACCACTATCAAAACTACCACCTGCACCAAAAATCATCGAGGAAGATTTCTTGCCATTTAAAGTCAGGCAGTGACGCCGCCAATAATCACTTAACGCCTCAAAATCAGTATTCAAAAACTCCCGGGCGTCCTCTGAGTTGGCCGAGGACAAGGACAAGTAAATTTGAACATCATCAGCAAAAATATGGAAATTGCAATGCCTTAAGACCCTCGGAATCGCAAAGGTATAAATTAAAAATAACAATGATCGAAGAATGGATCCTTGCGGCATACCACTCGGTACCATAAGAGAATTCGACGTTACCCCAGACAAACGCACACACTAATGTCATTGATCAACATAACTAGAAAATGTTATCATCAAAGTGGTAAAAGAAAAGGACCCAGTATCCTCCAACTGAACCGATCTATAAGCACTTAACGTCTCAAGGTCCTGTTATTCTGTGGTATTAGTCCTAGTGATAGTTCTAGTGTTGGTTCTAATTTTAGTTCAATTAACACTGGTCGTGAAAGCCTTCGTACTTATATCTACCATAATGTCTCAAAAATGACGTTCATATGTTAAATTACAGCGGTACATAACCAAAGCCTACTTACTATCCATTATGCAGCAGTACTCAAACTTTGGAACTCTTAACTTTATCGTACGATGTGTTAAGAATGCGAAACAATTGACGTTGAACAATGGACATTCTGCTATTAGTATTTTTTATTTAGAAAAAGGAGATGTTATAAGCTCTTAAATTTTTTCTACTCATATCTGATACACCTGCATATGAGCGACATTGGATGCTTTCACTTGGTTCGCCATGATGAATATTTTCTTTATTTTCCAGATTTTATTTTAGTTTTAAAGTATTCTGCAATGCATTAGTTTTTTTCTTGCTGTTTTTTCGTTGGCTGTGGTGTTATTGATAACTTAAATTAGAGCAAAACTCTTAAGTTTCTAAGCTTCCTATTTTTCACCATTTATTTCTGTGTATATAAGTAATGTTAAGATTGAAGAAATTGGGTGAAATAAAGTCATCATTATTATTATTACGACTGTCCATTTACTTCTTCACATTGATTGTGGATCACGCTTTCGATCAAGCTTTGATTACTACAATCGATAAATAATAACTATAATAACTACAATGGAAGTGATAATTGGTGTACTGTATAGTTATTTTTCGTAGCATAATTTTTATCACAAATACTAAAGCAAAAATGATAATAATTCGCGTAAACATTCTTGATTTAAAAAGGAGTAGAATATAGCAATAACTCGAAAATGATGCGCTTAATTAAAAAGTTTTAATGAGCAAAAACAGTTTTTAAAAGGAACGAGCTTTTGAAATCAGTTGAAAAATTTAAAGCTCTACAACGTAACAAAAAAGTTCTAAGGAAATAAGCTGAATATTCAGCATAGCATTGTTCCCGTGATCGATATTTTCTCAGGTGATTTTAAAACTATTTCTCACAATAACATTGCATTAACTACCAAATTTTATCTTTCTAGAACAAACCGTACTAAAGATAATTAAGAGAATATCTAAAAATTTTCTAATTTTATCGTTATTTAAATTAAAGTATTTGCGATTAAAATTATGCCAAGACTTATAGAAACATCCTGTATAGCTGGACCAAATCAACTTAATTTATTTGTAAAATATTCTTTAATTATAGTCGATTAAATCTAAATTAATTTTTTCTTTTTCGGAGCTAGACAGTCGGGCGTCCATACGTTTATAAACAACAAGATACCTCACGGAGTGGTTTAAAAGCTGTACAAGGTTAACGGGAAAGAATTGAGATTGAGCATATCACGATTATTATTGAAACCATGGCAAATCGAATAACGTATAATTAAGCTTGTTCAAAATGGCCTTTTTTATTTTTTTTCATTATTCTATTGATTAAATCAATGTTAATAAAAAAACTTTTGCTAGTATGGTGCCTAACAAAATACCTCATTACATAAGTAAATCTGAAATAAAAATCAAAATCTGAATCAAAAATTGTTGTAACAATTTTACAAATAGAATCCATTTGAATGAATATAAATATTTAATTTTTGTTTTTCGTCCCCAACTAAACATGAATAAACTAAGCCAGTGCTTCTTCAAATGTGTGTCCTAGATGATTTTCCAGTCCACCTTTACTCTTTTTATGAGAGGGCGCAGTAAATGTAAAAAACTTTTGAATTACAATTTTTTATAACAATAAAATGTATTTATGAGATATTTCTTTTAAAAAACCATATAGGGTGGACCGTGGATAGATTGGACACAGCGATGGACATTATGATATTTCTCGTATTTAGTTAAACGTTTCACATGTATGTATATAAATGATGCTTCTAGTTATTATTATTATTATTATTATTTATTAACATTTGTAGGAGTACGATTTGAATCAATCGTTAGTTAGGGTTTGAAGCTATTTAATCGATTTAATTTGGGTACGTTATTGATGTCCTTTGTGTTCCATATTAAAGATTTAGCTATTGCCAACCTCAAAATCTTTTTACGAATTTTTAAGTCACCATTCGCTAATCATGTAAATAAAACGATTGACTTTCCACCCAATTTTGCACAAAGGCACATATTTACCAGATTATGAAACTAAACTTGTAGAATATTTTTTGCAATGTAGTAACATGACGTGATTCATGATTTAACACCAAAACCTGCAATGCAACTTGCATTTGAATATGCTCAAACAATTTTTTGAAAATGTCGGAGACATAGGCTAAAAATCGCGGGTGAATATTAGTTTTCGGGGTTATTAAGAGAAACTCATCATTGTGTATTAAACCTCCTGAGACCACAAAATGAGCTAGCATGACCAGCTTCAGTCCAGAGAATGTTAACATATTTTACAATAAATTAGAAGTTATTTAAAGACATGGGTTTTCATCATCTAAAATTTACTATCTAGATGAAATAAATTCTCGATTTAAAAAACAACCTTTGTCATAGAGTATTTTCTAGACCGGTTCTAGAGCAGCTAATAACTAATAACTCAAGTGGGGATAATAGATCCCAATGGCATAGCTCTACTACTTGTGTGGGTCTTCCCTAGACAAAGTTTTGACAAAAAAATAATGATGCAAGGTATGCGACCGGGGCTATTGCATTGATACATACACGGGTTGGAAAGAATTACAACCTTATTGTAGAACACACTCGTTGTTGTATAGAAAATAAAGTACTACTCATATTAAATAATCATTAGTCCCATTTGTTAGTTCAAGCACTCGATTACAGTATTATTAAAATACTACAACAATTGTGGGGCAAAAATGTGGATAAGAACATCGCGATTAGTTGGGAGGAATTTAAGAAGGGATATAGGGTGATCTTGATGAAAGGAAGAAGGGACAGGGATATTGTGAACATAGTCATAGAAATGACAGGACGAGTCAGGAAAGAGCTTTAGATCGAGGACTATGTAGACGTGAAGCGATGCGAGAGTCCGATATGGTATGTGGGTCTTGTGCGGGGGTGGAGAATAAATATAAGGATTGTGGGAAAAAAGACCAGGAACAGACGTGTGCCAACTGCAGGGACAGAGGAAGAGACTATAATCGTGACACGTGGAGAATTCAGGTCAGCAATGGCCATAGTTGAAAGAATAGCAAATTATGGATAGAAGACCTGCACGTACGAGAACTAAGAGTTTGCAGGTGAATGTCGGAAGGAGAAAGGCGACCATGCTTCTATTCTTGTAGATGTAATGCAGATCCAGAAACCATTTTTGCGACTGGATATGTGGGAAAAGGGTAATTTGGTGGTGGGAAAAGGAAAGTGCTTGATGGTGTTTATGTATGGCGGCAGGTTTGGCGAAGGGGATATGATTGGGTTGATGGAAGAAGAGGATTGCGTAGTAGCGGAGTGCGGGAAAGAAGAAACGAAATTGGGGATAGCATGTGCATATGCAGGGCCGTCCGGAGATTTGATGGGAACACTTGCTAGAATGAAGCGTACCATGATGGGTACTGGTAAGGCTATGGTGGGAGGGTATCTTAACACTAGGCATCCAACGTGGAGGAATAGGATATTTTAAGATAGGAACGAATTGGTGTGCAAATGGATAATGATGAATGGATGGAATTTGCTGAATGAAGAAAGATGACTATCTACGTTTGAAACGTCGAACGGTAGCACTTGGATAGACATCACTCTGTCCAAAGGCACGCAGGAGCAGGAATGGAGACTATTGGACGGGAAATTATTGAGTGATCACAGAATGATCGAGTGAAGCGTGTGCAAAGAAACGCACACACAGAAATAATGGGTTTGGGAGAGAGGGTTCTAAATTTCAGAAAATGGATTGGGAGAAGTTTGAGGACAAATTACGTGAAAATATGAAAGAAAGTAATAATGAAGGTGGTTTATATGATGGGGAAAGATATGGCATGAATGCACTGCAAAAGTTTGTGACGAGATGGTTAGTGAGGCTTATGCTGATGATCAGGTGATTCTAATAGGAGACTTATCGGGTAAAAAAATTGAGAGCAGATGGAAGGCGGTATGGAACGTATGCACGGAATGGGTGGAAGAATGTAAGGGGCAGTATATAAGCGACAGGTTAGAAGGTATATTCTTCTCAAAAAAAAGAGGTCCTGTGCTACGGACGGACACAAGGACATGTATATATTATTAAAGGTTAATGAAAATTATCTTATGATGCTCCACCAAAAGGTGCTACACCAATAATGTAATTACAAATCAAATATTCAATTCAATTAAAGAAAATAATTTAATTAATAAAATTATTAATAAAAATTTATTTTACCAAATCCCTTCTAATCTCCCCTATCTAATATATATATATGTATTTAAGAGTACATGTAGATCCAGCCCTGCTCTTTATAGAGCACGTGAATTATGTTAGAGGCAGGGTGATAGTAATGTTAGAAAGAATGACTATGGTTGCAGGAAAGGATTGGGGAATGAATATGGAGTTACGAAAAATTATTGTGGAACGAGTGCCGTCTGGGTTGTTGTATGGAATGGAGATATGGGAAATGCATGCGTTTGATACAATGGTAGTCAAAGGTTTGAATGCGGCTATAAGGCCGTTCCTGCTAGGGGCGACGGATGGGTACAGGGCTACGCCTACAGAGGTGATGGGAATTGTGTTGGGTGTACCGATGGAATGATAATATGGAAGGAAGAAATGGTAAGGGTAAGGATGATGTAAGTAAGGGTGATGAGTGGTGTAGAATTGGGGCAGATAAGAAGGATGATTATGAAGAAGTTCAGGAAAAATTCAAGTGTACACGGACGGTAGAAAGGGGGATGAAGGTGTGCATGTGGGGTTTGTTGCGATGAAGGGCGATGATGTTATGGAAAGTGGGCGGCAAGAGATAAGCATTCATGCGTCGATTCTGAAAGCAGAAATAGAGTTAATAAGGTTAGGGATAGAATGGGTTGAAAGACAAAAAGAAGGGATCTACGTGGTATTTAATGATAATCGTCTGGCAGTAAAAAAGGAAGGAGGAAGAGATAAGAGGTGTACCGAAATGATTGAGGTTATTAAGATGATAGAAGAATGTAGTAGGGATAAAAAGAAGATAATAGTGAAATGGAAATCAAGAAAAGAGAATGGGATGAGGTTAGTTGATGAATATGTAAGGAATGATGAGGATAACTGGAGTACTAGAGATGTATGTAAGGCGAAGGGGATATTCAAGAAGAAGCAGAAGAGTAGGATGTGTGAGGATTGGGTGAAATTGTGGAGAATATCTAAGGTAAGGAGAGGGGTCTTTGAATAACTAAAGTGTAAATGGTTAGGTGTATTGGCGATGTGTGCAAAGGGGATCCAGCTGCTCAGTGAACATAGCCCTTTCAATATTTATCTAAAGAGGTTAGGTTTGAGGTTGAATCACGAGATGTGAACGGGAGAGGACAGTCAGCATGTAATGTGAGAGTGTACAGATCATAGAAGGATTGAATGTAGGGAACGAGTTGTGGGGAACGGAATGGAAAGGAGAGAGGAGAACTAAGATCTATTAACACGGAAGGAGACATGGAAGATTTCAATACTTTGGCTGCCGGTATGGCATTTTATTATGATAGTGATAGTGAGGATCGTAGCTAGTAGGGAAGGGTAGCTATATTAACAGCGCAGTATATATTATTGTTGTATAAATTTCATTTCATATTACTAATTTTGTTTCATTCATTTAGATGATTAGCATTTATTTTATATGATTTGTTTATTTCACGTACATTTCATGTACATTTGTAGCTTGTTGTAGATTCTTTACTGTAAAACAATTTTGTTTTTGTTTTGTTTATTTCTATTATATTAAAGATAAAAGGGTGTTTTGTTTCTCCGCTAATTTTTGGAAGGTGGAGGTTGTCTTGAAAGTGGTTTGGATGGATAGGGGTTGTATGCCGAAAGGTTGGTCAACCGTGGATATGCATTTGGCATATCCACATCATGTAATGTCCAACATTACAGTTCTCAGGCGTATTATAGAAATGCTTTTCTATATCGAAAAAATAAGGCGCAACTCATAGCAATCGTCCATTTTATTAACGAAGATCAAATAGTAAATCAGTCCTTTGCAAAGGATTAAGTATCTACAATAACTTCGTCTTTGTGACCTCCTAAGCTCTAAACTTTGAATTTCCAGGTTATAATATTTGGCGGATATATTTCAGCAGCCTAATATTTTGAATTAAATCACTGAACAATACGATTGGATTAGAAATTCGTTCGCGAAATTATAAAGTAATTTAAATTTAACATTAACAGAAGTAGAACAACTATTAAAAAATAGCTATTATATCCACCGGTGATGATAAAATATGATGATAGTTTGATGATTAATTACAAAGAATTGCCTCTTGAGTCCTTTTGGATTTCTATAATACTAAATATGAGAAAATATTGCAAAGAGTACTGAACATGTTGCGTTAATGCTCTTTTTCGCATTTTTCAACCTCTTACCTGTGTGAGTTAGGATTTTTTGCTCTCATATCAAGCTCAAAAAGAGAGGATCCTCAAGGTAACATCGATGAAATCTTTCGAGAACACCAATCTCACGTTTCTTATAAAAGTTAAAATTGTTATCAACGACATTAAAAAATGCATATGAAATGCGGTAAGAATGTTGTATGGTCAGAATAACTATTATTTTGTTGTATTAGCTCATCTAATTACCATAAAAGTACACGTGAACTTTATAAGATAATTATGTATAGATAACAAATTGAGATTTCTTGTCTTAAAAATTTACACACTTATTTATAGAACTTTAAATGTGCTCGACTTCAAAAATTTTGAGAACTATTCCACTAAGCTATTAAATAATAATTATTTAAAATTAATCTCTCCGGAAATAGGATTGCGATCTATGAGTAACCCGATACCATTTTAAAATATATCCAAAGAATTCTTTGAGTACCTTTAACAAGCCAAGTTGAAATTTTACACCACCTACATTTTAACCTATATACCACAAAACACAACGGGAGAAAGTAAGATATCCTTTTAATGAATCACATTGACGACTCTCTCTCCGACCAGTATTAATACAAAAACATAATTTCAAATCAAAATAGATGAGAGAAAATCGGTGACGGGACTTTGTCTTTGAAAAAACAATTAAAACCATGACTTATCGTGAAATTCCCCGCACGAATCACAAAGAAATTTTCATCCGCTCGGCAGCGTACCACTATCCTAGAACTCTCCGCGATCGTTCGAGAAAGATACGCATGAAAACATTAAATTGTCGAAAGATAATCGTTTCGATGTAAATTCTGGAACCATTTAGAGCGCTCATTTCTAGAAGTATTTCGAAGAAATTAGAAATTTTATACGAGACCATAACCACAGAAATAAAAAATATTGATTTCTAATGTGATCTAATAGAAACTGAATAGCTGTAATTTAACCGTTTATCAATTAAAGAAATTTGATATTTACACATTTATGTAACAAGGAAACATATTAAATAAAATTAGTCACATAAAGTTCTACTTCCGCGTTACGAATTGATTGGTTCGCCGGAAATAAAGGTTTGAATTTGCTATTAAAATTATTAACAATTTGGAAAGTGTAATAATTTGATAATTTGCATACTTTCTTAGAAAATTATTAAAATATTACCACTTAAAATGTTAAATGAGCAGAAACGGCTCTTGAAATCGAATTTTATTTGTTTTTCTAATACTTTATGATCAAAATTCGATTATATTTTACATTTGAATGAAGAGAAATCAAAAAATTAGGAATGCAATCTTCGATACTATTCACTATAAATTGAACGTAATGAAAGAGCAGCTGCTTAATGTTAATGCATCTTTATTACTTAAAAAGTTACGAAATAACTCTTCAGTCGTTTGCAGACTTTTGTAATAATAAAAAAGGTTATGCATAGATTACTTGCTATATTTAAGATTCTTTCTTCATACTTACTTAAAATGTTTAAAACAGTTTTGTAAATGAATGAATACGGAACCGTTTCAAGTGATCTAATCTATAGAAATAAGTTTCTAGTAGAGGCCTCAATAGAGAAACAATTTTTATTATTTTGTTTCCTCCATTACCACAAAGTCTAGAAGTTTCTGAGAGATTCCGATTTTTTTTTTGTTTTACAAGAGATACTGATTCGAATGAGATTTTTTATACGAAGATGTAAGAAGACGAACCGTTAAGAAAAAGTTCGTGTACTAAAGCTATAGCTTCATTACGTGAATGACACGTACGTCATCTGGAAACAAGGAACAGAGCGACTACTGAAATTCTCATACCACCTAAATTTATACCATTTCATTAGATTGACCATGAAAACAGAAGATGTAAAATAGTTACCTTTTCTCGATGTTTTGATAACAGAAAAGACCAGTGGACAATCGATTATCGATTTAACCCTTGCCTCCATGAGTATATCAAGATCAGTCCTCAACTGGAGAGTTTCTGACAATATATGAATGTCGGACGGATAGATGGATTACTTTTGAATTTGGCAATGCCAAATACAGACCCAACCTGACCCGAAACCCCAAAAGAACAAACGTGGAACTGTTTAAATCCACGCTTTCGGGGCTAATAGCAAAAGTCGGTCAGAGACAACCAGCGGATAACCGCAGCATAGACAAATATTGTTCTTCTTTAAACGGAATCCTGCTCGGTTCTTACAAAAAGGCCCGTCCCCTCCGCAAAGAGACGTCCTCCAACATGCCACCGCTTGGTGGTGCTCCGAACTGGAGGCTCTTAAACGTGAGACGAGGACGGCCTTCAACAGAGCTAAAGACTCCAGGACCGTTTCCGACTGGCAAACTTACAAGGGTAAGCTGTCAGAGTTTAAGAAAGCCGTCCGTCAGAAGAAACAAGCGGCGTGGAGGTGCTACAGTGAGGAGGTTAACTCCCTCAACGAGGTATCTTGTTTGAAGAATGTATCGGCTTGTTGAAGAGGGATGACGGTTCTTACACCGACAACCTTCTAGAAAGTTTACAGCTCTTAATGTCTGTTCATTTCTCAGGTTCTGACAACTCCATCACTGTCCAACCAGAGTTAAACCATCTACCGGCAGCGGATGATTGGAGTCTGGCCAAACTCATCTGCGAGGAAGAAAAAATAAGGTGGGCCGTTAATTCCTTCGCACCGTTCAAAATTCCAGGACCGGATGGGATCCCACCAACCCTATCACAATGGGGTCTGGAATGTATAATATCAGCCTCTCCTCCTTTCTTCTAAAAACGTTGGAGAGACTGTGTGACAGATATATCAGAGACCACTGCCTGATCGCCAGACCACTGGACTCTGATCAACATGTCTACACACAGGGTAAGTCAACGCTGATGGCTCTCAGCACTGTGGTTGATTTCATCAACGACGCTATGAACCGCAAAGAGGCCGCCCTGGGTGTATTCATCGACCTTGAAGGAGCCTTCGATCGAACCACCTTCTCAGGAACATACGAGGCCTTGGTTGAGCACAATGTTCCTCCGACCCTTTGTGGTTGGATAGAAAACACTCTCAGACATAGACTCGTAAAACTAAGGGTTGGCAATACCACCTTACAAGGGACCGTTACTAGGGGCTGCTCGCAAGGGGGTGTTCTCTCACCTCTATTAAAACTAGCCCGTTTTAAAACCGTTGGCTACGCTGATGACCTGACCATCCTCGTCAGGGGGAAACACATAAATGTACTCTCTGAAAGGATACAGGTAGCACTCAACATAATTGAGACCTGGTGTAACAAACAAACTCTCTCAGTCAATCCCAAGAAGACTTGACTACATTGTTAACACCAACAGTCGGGGTAAGTGCTTTACTATATTTACAGACAGTCTATTTTACCTCTAAGCAACGTTATGATAACGTCTGCCCTAGTAATGGATTGCCACTTAGCACTCGAGGAGGCCTCGATCCACAATCGAGTCTCCATTCAATGGATTAAGGGACATAATGGCTCAGCGGGCAACAAGAATACAGACAGGTTAGCCAAATGAGCAGCTGGAAGATGTTTTTAGATGTTTTAAATGATATCAGGAACCTCTCTCTAAGTGATGTCCTGGCTTTCGGTAAAACCTTAGGCTGGTTGACGTGAACGGAGGTAGAGTGGGGAGCTTCACAAGCACTCTCCCGCATCCTTACATTACAACAGAAAAGACTACACAAAATATTACCATCACTAACATCCTTCCTCACTCAATCTTTCCAACAAGATAACGGTAAATTGAACTAAGATTTTGGGTGTCTTTTCTGAAATTCACTGAAGGTTTATATCAACCTCTCTGTTGATATAAACCATCTCAAAGAATAGTCTCTTTGAATAAACGGATTCCTTATCCAAAATCTGTTGTCTGAATTATAAAATAAGTAATAATATTAATATTAATATATAATCTGAATTTCTCAAAATCAAAATAATGACTACTAGTAACATCTCAATCACGTTTATGTTGCTTTATCCTAGCATCAAAATACTGACTTGTAGAACCTACATAAGTTCTTCTCAGCTATTGCACGCAATCTTATAAATGATGTTGGATTGTAAACTGTTTGAAAATTGGTCTTTAGTCCTCGAGAAACAAATAGATAGGGGCAAAGGGTTGCATTTAGCAAACTCAATAGATTCAGATTTTAGAACAGAAATAAGTTTATCAATGAACTTGAAAATAAACGAAATCTTAGTGTAATGGGTACGAAGATTAAGAAGGTTAGGTACGCCATGTCGGTCGTCATCACTAAAATGTTGGTCTCTATTAAGGTGGTAAGTGTTGTTGTGATATAAAACTAAGTTTAATAAACCAGGATACCCGTTATTGATGAATATACTACGAAGCTTTTCTAGGTTTGGATCAAGAAAGCGAGCATCGGAGATGGTCTTAACTCGATTGACCATATCCAATTTCTGACAAAAAGGATGGTTGGACTGAAAATTTATATATCTTCCAGAATACGTTGGTTTGGTGTACCATTTTAAGCTTATAGTTTGATCTAAATTTCTTATTACATTAGTATCAAGAAAAGGAACACAAAAATTTAATTCAGTTTCAACTGTAAATTGTAAATGAATATCAAAGTTATTGACAATATCCATAACATCGTCAATACGTATAGCACAGATTATATCTTGTACATACTTATAGATGAATGGCAATGAAATACCCAACAACGGAATACATTGATCAGGAAGATAAACTAACACCATTGTAGCAAAATTAGGTGGGTGTATTACATCCTTAACTTTATTCACAAAGGAAAAAGTATCCTTGATATTATAAGAAGTTCTTTCAGCAAAAGCGAGTCTCTCTTGTCTTCTGAGGTATATTGATAATTTAGATAAACAAGTGAATGGGATTGCATATATACTTCTTCTTTTTTCGATTTTTCAATTTCAAATGTTCAATTTGGTTATTGGCACTACCCATTGTTTTATTGTTTTATCTTGACTGATTGGCTTTATCTGGACATTTATTTTCTTCCCCATTTATCATATAAAAAAAATTACTTAATGCATGTAACGTCGTTTTGTAATTTTAAATAATGATTATTCCTTCAATTTTAAATTTTTAAACTTTATATTTTAATTAATCTCAAATTGTTATTATGTGATGTTTTAGAAAAGTGCTATACTAAAAAAGATCTTTAATTCTAAATTTGGGCGATCTCACGTTTAACTTTTGTAAGTTTTGATTTGATTTATTTTTGTAATTATAATTAGTTGTTCAATTTTGTAGTTACCCTGAGGAAGGAAAAATAAATTTTCTGAAAGCTTGGTAGAGATAAAAGGAAGCCTTTCAATAACTTAACCTTTGTCGTTTGGTTGTGTATTCCCGATATTATGTTACGTGTGGTTCCTAACAGTTATTAGTTATAGTTACTCTTCTTAAATTATTTACAATATTGCGTGTCCAGAACAATGCTTCCAATGTTTCCGAAAACATTATTACCTATAAAACTAATACAGTCCCAGTTCCAGTCCAAATATAATATTATAAAAATACTCATCAACAATAATAATCGGATTTAAGAAATAATGAGATGATTTATGCATCAAATTGAAGAAGAAATAGTCCTCTTGTAAAAAATATAAGATAACTCCTGTTTTATTCAAAAATTATTCAGTTAAAACTCGAAATATGTAAAACCAACCTTGCTAACATTAAATTAAAAAAATGGAGGAATTAAAAAATGGCCCTGGCTAAAATTAAGGATATAATGTGATGAGTCATGGATTAAATTGAAGGCAAATATGCTACGTTTAAAATGATATAGGATAACTGATGTTTAAATGAGAAATTATTGAGATAAAAATTAAAATGGGTAATATTGCGCTTCAAATCATTAAACTCATTCATTCAACTTCGTTGCTTTATTATCATTGTTTCGTTTATTTTCATCTACGTTGCTTTAATGATGAAAATAAAGAAATGAAACGTGGTTTCGTTTAAAGATGAAGATGTCTTCTCATCTCTTCAGAATAATGTGTGATAACCGCCGTTTTATTCAAAAATTATTAAAGAAAAAATTGAAGTGTGTAACATTGTGTTTTTTATTTGAAAGTTGTGTTTTAACAAATACAACTTTCATTTGCTCATAATATGATAAAATATACAGGTATTGCATTTAAAAATATTTATATATTCTCCGTCACACTTAAAGCTGTATAAGTGAAAATAATTTTAGGTAGTAAAATGTAGTGAATCAAAAACTTTTGAATAAAACATACTTTCTTTCCCAAACGGTAGAGTAACTATATTCAAACCTATCATAACTATTACACTTCGAATGTTACTGCATTCTAACAACTCTAAAAACTTTTGTCTTGAAACGAGAGAATACCTACGGAAGAAGGTATTCTGAAGAATCTGAAGAAATCTGACATTTAGGTAGATTTACAATTGATCCATTGGCCTGATTCAGCCAATGCATCAGGCAGAAAACATTCAAAACAAATTGTTAATTAATTGATTTTGGAAGCAACTTAATATAAAAAATGATGTAGAAAATATTGCTAAATTATGAGATGAGCTGAAATGATAGCCCGACAATGACGAAGCAACAATTGTCCTGATCTGCTTCCAATTAGACAAAACATATTACGGTTAGCAAAAAAAGTTGATTTTGAGAACTTGGAAGATCATGTGAATTTTTGGATGCTAAGTTAATTGAATTTGCGCAAAGAACGAAACACTTCAGGTAGAAGAATAAATAGTTAACATCACAATTCCACAATTTATTTTAAAAAAGGTATCCAATGCGTTTACGCATTTTGAACAGTGAATATTAATCTTTCTTCAAAATGATCACAAATAAAAGTACATTTATAGGAGTTGGAAAGAAAATAGTATTTCTTCTTATGGATACTACTAAATTTGTTATTATAACCGTATATTATAACCACGTAGAATATTTATAGTTTCTGAAATATTCAATTATTTCTCCAAAATGTGCCCATTACAGGATCTTCTTAAAAACGTTGTAAAACGACATTTTATCCGATTTTGTCTTGTCCTGTAGCTTCTCTGTTAGTTGAATTGCTCATCAAGTTCCCTTTAATTAATAATAAGTATATCATATGTCTAAGTTCAATAATCTTCCGGATTTATAAAATATGTAATTTGGATGCAATATAATTTTATTTTTTGTATTTTTATCAGATTTAGATCATTTATTTATTCCAAATATTTTGCAAAATAAAAAAGAATTAATTAACTTGATCTACATCTACGGCGAAACCCCATATATAATTTAAATGTAGTGTTTACTTAAATTTTGAAATTTTAGCAAAATATTATTTTTGATAAATAAAGAAGCAAGAGCTGATAGAAATATAAAACATAAATTTATATGGTACCACAATAACATATTTTATTACATAATTACTTATAAATTTCATAAAGTACCAAATCACATTAAAATTTGGAATGTGACAGAAGAATTATTTTATATTATAAAGTATTAACCAAATAATAAAAGGTAAAACAAGAAAAACTGATAAAAATAGTCAGAATATAATACTAAGTGCAAAAATAGCATATTTTATCACCCATTTTTCTTTAAATTCTAAATATCAGAAAAGGTATTAAAGTTAGACACATATCATACTTATCATTAATTTAAGGGAATCTGATGAGCAATTCAACCAGCATACAATATACAGGCTGTTCCATTTGAAAACCTTAAGAAAAAGCCATTTGAAAAACATCAAATGTAGTTCAACTTTATGAACTCGCTATATAGCGTATCTAATATCTTTCGATAGTGTCATATACTCATTGGCTTTGACTATTATTTGGCATAGTTTCAAAGCAAAATATGAAAACATGTCGTTTTTAAATTATTTTTAAAAAGATACTGCAACGAGCACATTTTGGTGAAATAATTGAATATACAAATTGTATTAACAAATTTAGCAGTAATCATAATATGATAAAATATATAGGGTGTTCCATTTAAAAAAATGGACATACTGTCCGTTACGCCTACAAAGAACACTCTGTGTAAGTGAAAATCATTTTTAAATAGTGAAAGAAGGTGGTGAATCAAATAACTGTTGTATAAAATGTTTTTTTCCTTGTCAAACTAATAATACTAATAACTCACTCTCTAAGTTGTACCCCTGAGGAGTTATAGCCCTTCAAAGTGGAATCTTAAATTTTTAAAACATTCAGTATCTCAGTCATTCATTATGTTAGAAAAACCAAATTTAGTATACCCTGTGGGTGTACCAAGGGTATTAGGGTATAATAATAAAATAATTGGTAACAAGTTGAGATTAATAGAACCATCTCAAAGGGTTAATTAATGGTGATGGTACAATAAATCTTGATAATTTTTTTTTACCTTTTGACAAATGTGATAACTAATTATTTATTATTATTAGTTAAAATTGTCGTTGGAATGGATGAAATGCAAGTTCTTGGGGAATAACATTTTAAAGTTCAGAAATTGTGACGGGGTTATTTTTACAAAATATTTTTGTTTTTAATTCTGCAACGATTAATATAAAAATGTGTATGGGGGTCCAATATAAAATAAGAAAGATAATATACTTTAATAGATTGTGTAATTTATTAATTTATACTCAAGTCGTGTTCAATCTCTGTGCTCAAGTTATGTATATTTATTTTTTATTTATTGGTCTTTATCGATTTCGACGACCAGGAGCGTCTTCAGAAGACGTGTCAAATTATAAGCACGAACATATCATTATTAAAAATATATATTAAAGCATTGCAGTAATTGATAGATAAAATAAAAAAGCTACACTTTTAGACAGTCATGTGCTAAAAAAAGCTTTAAATGCTTCCAAATGGCTTAAAATGTTTCCAAAACAGCGCCCATATAATATTGTTAATGGTTTTATCTGGATTAAAGTATTATTTTATTTTTTTAATTTCAGGATTTCGTTTTACGACTGATTTTTGAGGAACGTATCACCGCCGCACAGTGGTTCAAAATGGCAAAAAGTGACGCATAGACCTTTAGAAATTTATTACGTTGATGAAATTTGGTATATAGGTATTATAACAAATATGATGATTTGTATCAAAATTTAGACCAAATTAGTTAACCGGAAGTGACACTTTACCTGAACACCCCACCTCCACATTTTCATATAAAGTTGTAATTTAAATTGGTGTAGATGAATGCCATTTTGTATGATCTATTATAATCTTGCAAAATATCCAAATATCAAATTTCAATCAATTCGCGTAACCGGAAGTGTACCGGAAGGTACTTTATCTGAGCACATCTCCAATTTTATTCATAAAAATTGTCACTCTAAATTAGAATAAAAATAAATAAAATGAATTGTAAAATTTCTAAAATTGTAGTTTCTATGGCCCTCCAAAATATTCTGACATCATAGTTTGGTCTTGTTGTGTAATTGGAACTAATAGAAAGTAAAGGAATAAAATATTCCATAGAATAGATTCAAGTAGTTTGGACGTTATAAAATAAAAAAAGATATGTAATGAGAATAGTATATAGAAGATAATATACCTACATGTATTGGTGCAGAAGATAAGTATACCTACATGTATTTATGCATAGGTAATTGGTTATGTGTAGGTATTATATATAGGTATATATATATATATATATATACAAAAAAATGAAATACAACCAGTTTATTAAATTCAATAAACATACTTTACTATATTAAATGGTGTCTTCAAATTCTTCTGCGAAGACTGGTAAGGAACTTTCCTCATCGAATTGTATGTCGTCATCAGAATCTGAATCATACGATTCATTCAAAGGAGCATCTTCAAAATCAGCAGTATCATCTATGTGTAGTTTTTTTGTTGAAGATTTACTCTTTGCAGATGATCTATTAAATGCTCTGAATATTTTAAAAAATAAAGGATCAGACGTTAACATGAATCTGTTAAAAATATCTTCAAGTGTATCTTTGCGTGATGTTTTTCTTGAAAAGTCGGTCCTATATTTCTTGAAATCTTTGTTTCTAGACTCCAGTGGTTCTTCACTTAGAGCACCTATAAAATAAAAACTATAGTTTTCTTGTTTGTTGTCTATTCAAGTATAATTTACCTAATGGAATTGATCCAAAATGTTGAATATATTCATGCCCGTGAAACAAAATTTTATGCACAGTTGGAGAAAATGTGAATGAGGGGTATGTTTTCGAAAACTTTTGTGCTGTTGCAATGCCGTACATTTCATATTTCTTGAAATTAACTACTGTGTTGCAAGATATTGCCGCTAAAAGATTTGAAAATCGCTCGATAATTTCAACATCAATTCCTGTTATTTCTGATGTTAATTTACAATCTTGAAAGAATCTTCTGGCGGTATTCCCATCATGGGAAATTCCAAAACCTGGCTTGGGTTTGTCTATAATTAGGCCAGTTTTTTCCTTGAACAGTTTTTGAATTTCCTTCTTCCGCACATCTGTTTGCTTGTTTTCGTCCAATCTAAGAAGAAATTAGTCATAGAAAATAAAGAAGTATTAGAAGTAAATCTCTTACTTATAGGCACATCGTAGTGAAAACTGCATCATATTAATTTTCGCATGTAATGGCGATATACCAAAGCCAAAAACAGTATTGTTAATTGCTCCTTTGTCTGGAAATTTATTTAAGTCTTTAGGTCCAGCTAAACATACTGGACATCTCTAAAATCATTTAATTTTAGTTATCTTATTGACAAAAGAATTCTTTCGTTTCTGTCCCACGTTTAATATAATCATGAACACACTTACCGAAGTTGCGGGATTTTTAATAATAGCGTTGATAACTTTTCCATTTATCATGGTGAACAGAAAACTATGTGTCATTTCCACCTCGTATGATTCCGACATCTTAATCATTGATGGCCTTAAATTTTCTATTACTGTCATCATTCTTGTGTACTCTGCCGTTATGGAATTTGGATCTTCTTTACAGAATGCCATTCGTATTGGCCTACATAGACTAAATTAAAAAAAAACAGGAGATTAGAGCCTGCGTTACAATATTTTATATGAAAAAATACCTTGACGAATTAGGAGAGTCATTATTCCAAACAATGACCTTATCACCTTCTATAAATAAGGGTAATATGTGCGTACACATTACGGTGGCATCCGAATTTTCTGGATTAATAAACCTTTGTTTAAATTCAGGATGACCACTGCTGCCATCCATACCCCATTTAAATGTTATTTTCAACCTGTTTGGGCAATTTTCTATTGGAATATTTTTCAAAATTCTTTCGGCTGTTCTGTCCACCATATGTTGAAGCGATACCTTTGCCTCTATTTCCGAAAAGTTATCGGGATTTAAAGTGGGATAGCTTTCTTTTTTAGCTTTCAATATTTCGTGGTATGTTGGATATATATCAACTTCTATAAAATGAATACAATCAAGTAAATTAGGTCTACATACTTAATAAAATGAATATTACTTTTCCACAATGCTGCTGAACGCATATTTTGATACTGAGCCTTTGTTTGTTTGCCATTTATAATAAATAAGGCTATTGCTTCTTCCGGAGAAAATGGTTCGGGAGCACTGCGCTCCACAGCGGACAATACGTCTTCTGGGACTAAGCTAGCCAATTTTACAGCTTTTGCTGCATCGATTTTATGCTCTTGTCTAAGGGCAGATGTGGCGGCATACGCTAATTCTTCAGACGTGTAACTATCTCTTATTTCTAAAAATAAATTTTATAGCCACATTATATATATCAAACACGTGCTGACCTTTGGTTACTCTATTTTTTTGAGAGGTTGACAAATCTGTAAAACATTTTCGTTTCGAAGGTCCAGGTTCTGACACATTCTCATCACATAATTTGTTAAATGGTTTGTCATCTAACCAAAGTTGATTTTTGGCAACAAATTTTTCCCAAGAATATCCAGAATTTCTCCATTTTTCTGCCCATTTCTTTAAAAAAGATTTTATTTGGGTTTCGTTTGGAAAAAGTCCGCGCCCGTTCATGTATGTTAGTATTTCGTTAAATACCTCTGTTTCAGTTCTATTACTAAAACCTCCCTTAAGAAATTTATTGCATAGATCTATACGCGTAATTTCAGCTGTAATAAAAAAAATACATTAGCAAAAATAATAGCACTATACTATACAGGATATGATATGAAATAAACTATTACCAAAAATTTAATGAACTGTTAGCTATACTTACTATAACTTGATCAGTGATAGTGGCAATGTGTGAAGCGGAACATCAATATCATCTCACTTGTTGATTATATTAAAGGAGAAAAGATTTCTAATGATATCGGGGAATGACAAATTTGTAGCAAATTTTTTTCCAACTTTTGAGGGTTGTAGTTACCTAGGGGTGTCGATGTGCATGTGGTTCTTGTATATAAATCATCTACCTTAATTTTCGGAAAACAATCACTTCCCAAAGTTTATCGCATTTGCAGCGAAACACTATAAAATAAATCAAAAGTTGGATCCAGATGGTTTTAAATTATTCACCACTGATAAGATAATACTCAAAATTATATTTACAATCAATAACTGCAGCGGGCTGAAGCTGGCGTAAACATTTATTATGACTTATTTCCTAATAGTTGCGTATTTTACGGATATGTAGTGTTAAAATGTAACATATTTTCGACAGGCGGATCATGGTGGGTCTAAATCATATACCTCCAGGTACGTAATACTTTAAACTATATTTACGATGAAAATTCAAAGCGGGCATAGGTGGGCGTCGAGACTTATTACAGTTTATAACTTAAAAATTGTCATAATTCATGATACACTTTTTCATAATGTTAGCTGATAATCAAGGCATCAATTGAAAAACTGTTATATACATATGATAATACTTACCTAAACGCTTGGATTCCATATTTTCTTCAGAAATAACTATCACTCGAAACGTCACAAAATTATCTTAATGTGCGCTAATGAAACGATAAGGCAAAGTGACCTAAGAACCTGCCCGACCTCCTTATAAGCAAATCCATCTTACTCAGGTAGATTTGCATATAATTGACTTTGGGTATCGGTTTTTCTTGGAAAAAAGTGTTATTTATAAAAGGGCTTTCCCAAAATTACCTAGGGGTAAATTTGTTTTTTACCTCTATGCGTCACTTTTTCATGTTTTGAACCACTGTGCGCCGTATACCGAGGTATGAATATTTTTCGCCAGGATACTAATAACTCACCATGTATATTATTGGTTCTATTATATCTAGTTATTAACTCCCTGTATATTATTTGGTATTAGTGCTATGTGTTCACTTTTAATATTTTTCTATACCTAATGTTTATTTAGTCTTTATGAGTTGTTAACTAGATATTATTTTAGATGTTATTCAAGAATTCTTTGTTTTCATTATTGTTATCTCGTCCTTTGCATGTATACGACTGCCTTTCTGGTAAATGGAACTATTTATTTGCGACCATTATGTTTTCTTCCCTGCACAACTGTATTAATAAATTGCTTTCTCATTTTGTTCACTAGGAGCATTGCCTTCCACAATATTTTCGACTCCAACTTTCCCTGTGTTTACTAATAATTGTAATAAGTCTTTGATATGCTTACAAACCATTTAGTTCATGCTTAGTTTTTCGCAGTGGAAGCATAAAGAAGCAATGATATTTCTGTCTGATATACGTAAAAACTTTTTAATAGATGATTTACACTTCTGGTCTATTATTATGATACCATTATAACGTTAATTACTATATTATGCAGATTTCCTGCTTTAACGGAAGACGATTTATTGCATAAACTTTATCCAAAAGCAAAATTGATTCTATATTTTTTAATAGTTTTATCCACAATATTAATTAATATATTCATTTCGGACAAATTTTAGATTTTTCCAAAAATATTTTTACTATTTAATTATTTTACTTTCTTTATACTTTTACATTAAAGTAACGAAGTTACAAAAAACCTATAAAATCACTTTCAATTGCATGCCATTGAAACTTTCTTTTCTAAAAATGCATTCAACAATATATTGCAAAAGGCTTTAATTACATTCAATCATCGTTATAGTTATTTATCTAAAACAAGATCGTGCACATACCAAGGGAGAAAACCAAAACGTTTGTACTATACGTTGTAGTTGAGATCTCTCAATTAGTGCAAGTAAGCGGCGGGTAAACGTAAAATAACTGGATGGAAAGTGCTTTGAAGTCACAGTTCGTCCGTCCTCAAACACCTTTTTCCACTATGCGCTTTTACTCGTAATGTTACGCAAATAATATGGCTGATTTCCGTTTTCAGGAAAATAGCGACGCAATTACGAAAGACGGTCGTTCTTTAATAGCTTGCGTTTGTTCCGGATTTATTTGTATTCACTTACTACTTTGTACATAGAAAGAAGAAACGACGGAAAAAGCGTTTCTGGATTAATAATGGGTGACCGAATCGATAGTGGAACGAGCTCCAAGAAATTATAATGCTATTGTGTTATTAACGGAAATTTGATTATGGCGATTTTAATCCTCTAGACGTGACTGACACGCCTCGATAATGTACCTTAAAATTAACTTCAATAAGCTTTGTAGGCTTTGTGTAAAAGTAAAATAATCACTTTTACTTTCAAATTGACGATTTCCTTGTAATCATTAATTATTTTGTAAAAGGAGCTTCTATTAAACCTTACGCAACTTTTTAATAAAGCATTTAAATTATAACTTTGGATTAAATTCAATTAAGTTTACTGTGAAAATATGCGGTGTAATAACAGGTTTATACTTCGTAACTTTTTACATAAATATGGAGTATGTTAGGTTACTAAAACAAGAATTTACGTTTACGGTGACACTAAAACTCCATTGACATAAATCGGCAATGTCATGTTGTTTATCTACTAAAACCTCAACCAGGTCAATTTGTCTCATATCTTTAAGATTATTTTACAATGTCTACATTCTTGATGAAAGTTTTACTTTGCTAACAGGTTTCTGGTTATCTCGAAGTCACTTTTTTTTAGATCAATAATGACGAATTTATTCGTAATTGTCGAAAATATTTCAAGATATACTTGAAGGTTTCAGTAAATATCTACTGAAAGAGAACTTCAGTAGATAAATTAATCAATTAAATTAATATACAGTGTATCCAGATTTCGATGCTCTCCGAGTTATTAGTACTATCGTTTGTTTTACTTTTTTTAATATTATTGTTAATATTATTTGATGGCTATGATATTATCGAAATTTATTTATAATAATTAATTAATAATAACATGGGAACTTAATGTTATCTTGATACTATGTCTAATTTGTTCTATTATTCACAGTCTTCTTCTATTATTTCATCTTGGGAATCTTTTCGTTGTAATCGGCGATGAATACACAGACACTTTAGGAGGTCTTGTAAGTACTTTTTGGTTATTTTCTTAATATGTTCTTTTATTGTTTCAATCCCTAGTTCGTCATGTATAAAAAATACTGCTACAGATAACATCATACCCAAGAAGAGAGTTGTATAGTTTTGTAGTACTCTGTTTTAACAATTACAACAATAAACTACAGAGAATAATGATGGATTTCAATTCTAAAAGACATGCAAAACACGTACGGGCGAACTTACAGCAAGTACACTAATATATCCTCATTCCAATATACCGAAGACCCACGCCCTCGCATCATTTCACCCTTTAATTCAGTTCGATTTAAAGAATTTTAAAGATGTTCAATATTGGTCAAACTGATCGCTCTTACAAACACACCAGAACTAAAGAAGTGCTACCAAAAAATAACTCATTATTCTTCAAACACCTTGAACAAGAGACCATAAGTGAACCATTAGTCTCACGTCGGTAACATAGAACTTGTCAAGGCCATGAGCAAATCCATAGAAATTGCCTTATATAAAGAGTACGTATTGGACGACATTTCTTGAAATTCGTATAGGCAGCAACCGCTTATACAACACATTTTTTATTTTGTACCGTTTTTGTCCTCTTATCACTTTGTCATGTCACTTGTTTGCATTAACGTCCCCTTTACAGTTGATTTTAGTACGTTTAATATATTTTTTAAACTTTAAAAGGTGCTTAGATGTTTCAATTTTAATTTCGCCGATAATTTTAATCTGTCTGGGTGTATAATCTCATATCTTTTATCCCTCATACGGACTTTGTATCAAATTGATAAATTGACAATCGTTGTCTACGATTCGACAATAAATAGCAAAGACGCAAAACCAACAAGATAAACTTGCTCCTATTCGCTCCGTTTTTGATAATTAGGTTCAATGGTTGAAACAGTTGTATATTCCGGGAGATTTTGTTACTGTTTATGAGCAATTGCTTTCCATTTTATGGGTTGCAGCTGATTCTGAGACGTACTATGCATATAATTAGTAGCGATACAAATTCTGCTCGTAAAATAAATTAAGTTGAACGTGCTGTTCTTGATATATTTGTAGGTAATTTTTTTGTATACTATAGCTCTTTTATATCAATTTTTTTCTTCTCTTAGGGCAAATGATAGAAATGTCACTTGCGTTAATTTTTTCACATCACATGACAATTGGTACGATTTGTAAAAATTAAAACGAAACACTACCTATGTTAGTTACTATTAAAAAACTATGAGCATTATCTAGTCTTTAATTGCCGGCTTTTGAACTTCTGATGTAAAGATATTGCATTTTGTTAACAATATTTGGTATTTTGAAAGCAAAATCAAATTTTATATTTACTTCTGCCACCAGCATTTAGTCTTTAACTAACAGTTTTTGGGCTACTTACGTCAAGATTTTGCATTATGTCCAATAGCATTTAATATTTTAAAGGATTTAAAAAGTGTCTTGTTTCTTTGCGATGAAAATTTTTCTACCATCCCTTCTACAAGCAGTATCAAGTCTTTTGGTTGCATTTCAACTCTTCTAGCAGCAATATCAAGAGTTCAAGAAGCATATCAAGTTTCCTATAAGCAGTATCAAGTCTTTCACATCATCTAGAAATAGTATCAAGTCTTCTGGAAGCTTTTCAAGTTTCTCAGAGGCAACATCAAGTCTTTTGAAAGTATATAAAGTCTTCTGAAAGCAAAGTAATACTTCTAGACACATTTCAAAGCTTTCAGAAGTAATATCAAGTCTTCTAGAGCAATATCGAATCTTTTCGAGACAGTTCAAGTCTTTTGAAAACATTTTATGTCATCCGAAAGCATTTTATGTCTTGAAACACTGTCCAATCTTGTAGAAACAGTATCAAGTCTTCCAGGGGGAGTATCGTGTCTTCTGGAAGCATTTCAAGTTTTCTGGATGCATTTCAGATCTTCTGGATACATTTAAAGCCTTTTTGCAAGCAGTTACAGGTCATTTAAAAAACAGTATCAAGTGTTCTGAAAGCAGATCAAGTATTCTACAAGGAGTATGAAGTCTTCTGGAAACTTTGTGAGTCTTCTTAAAATAGTTTAAGTTTTCTGGAAATAATAGCAAGTATTCCAGAAGCAGTTCAAACCTTCTGGAAGCTTATTAAGTTTTTAGAAACAGTATTAAGTCTTCCAGAGGCAGTATCGAGTCTTCTGGAAGCTGTTCAAATCTTCTGAAAATAATTTCAAGTCTTCTCGAACCAATATCAAGTTTACTGGAAGCAGTGTCACGTCTGCTAGAAGCAATTTCAAGCTTTCCAGGGCCAGTATGATGTCTTTTCTAGCAGTTCAAGCCCTCTGGAAGCAATTCAAGCCAACTGAAAGCGGTTAAAGCCTTTTGAAAGGATTTAAAGTCTTTTGAAAGCATTGTCTTCCAGAGGCGATATTGAGCCTTTTGGAAATATTTCAAGTCTTCTAGAAGCGTTGCCAAATCTTCTAGAAGTGTTATCAAGTCTTCTAAAAGCACTTCAAGTCTTCTGCAAGCAGTATCAACCTATGTATTCGGCGACTATACAAATAGGTGCTATGCAAAAAAATTTTGAAAAAGCAATCATGAAGCTTTACAAAAAACACAGGTGGTAGCATGTTGCGCTGTTTTGCAACATGCTCGACATTTCTGGATACTATTTCGTTTTATTTACACAATTAAATACCAATTAGAACAGTATAAGAACGAGTTTTCGCAGAAGACTATTTTTGATAGAAGTCAACCTAGCGTTGTTTTACGTTATCTTTCTTTCCAAATAAAAAAATAGATAGCAATAGACAAACAATTATTGTCTGACATTGTATCAATTTGATACATGAAGTCCGGATTTGGTTCTAGAAACGAAGTCCGGGTGAGGATTAAGAAGCTTCAATTAACGGTACTTTGTTCTTATCGTTCATTATAGTTGTGCTTGAAGAAGAGCAAGAAATAGCTCGAAACAATTGTCGTACAGATTTAACTTAATAAAGTAATTTCATCGTTTCATCAGATTTTTCATTTTTATCTTCATTATTTGTGATTTGTACAGTAGCAATATAAAAACGATCACAATTAGTTTCAATTTGCTGTTAATGATGGAATAAGTTCTTTTACTCTTGTCTATTTTTTCATTAATATGATACTTCCATGTAAATCTTTGATCTAAATACACTCAAAAGTTTGGATTCAAGTTTAAATGGTAATTTTATATTGATACTGTTGTAGAATACTTAATTAGCCTTAGGGTAGGTTTATGTTGGATCTGCGATAAACTATAAGAGCAGCGGTAAATTCGTTTCCATGGTTTTGGATACAGCAATCCATACTTTAATTGGTCGCTCCAACATTCGCTTCAATGTTATTGGCTTTCTTTGATAGTATCGTTGCTCTTATCGTTTATCGCAGCTCCAACATAAACCTACCCTAAGGCAAATTAAGTATTTTACAACAGTATCAGGATAGGTACTTCCCATGTACTTTCCGGCCATCGAGCAACAAAATTACGAATTTTTAACTTTGCATCAGCAATAGTTTGAACGTTCCACGAAGAAAATCCCTCTGAAAACTGTCGTCCCCTATACTTAGTCTCTTCATTTTCCTCAAACACCTCTACGTAAAAACGAAATAATGATCAACACCGTTGATAAATTTGACAAACTGTATTTAAATAAACTATTTGATAAACTGTACTTACAATTACCAACTTCAACTAATCATTGGAATAACTATTCTCGCATATGAAAGGCTTTATAAGACGCATTCGTTAAATTAATACCGAGAATACATTATTATGGGAATGATTATTGTACTGATTATACCAATACTTGTAAGATCGGCCCTTTTACAGATATTAAGTACCAAGCTTAGTATATTGTAAGTTTGATCAGGTATATTTTTGATCATTGAGTTTGCGATAAGGTCGTGACCAGGAGCGTTTTTAATAGGTAGTCTGTTGGTAAGCACTCGAAGTTCTTCAGGGTTTGTATGATCAATAGTGGCCTGCTAACTGGAAGATTCGTTTCTATACAGAGTGTCCGGAAATCTATATACTGAAAGGGGTGATTCTACTTCCAAAAGAATGAAGAAAAGTTTATATAAAGCCCGGTCCGAAAATGGTTCCTAAGAGCGCTAGAGCTTTTTAAAGATAATACCCAGAAAGTACTTTTTAGGGGTATCTCAAAAACGGGAAGCTTTAGTATGCCCAATTTGGTATACAAGCATATTTTTATGGGTCAAATAAGATAATCAAATGAAAAAGAATAAATAATTTATAGGTTCCAAGATAACAGGTAGAGGGTGTGTTTAAAGTACCATAACTCTTTTATCTTTATTCTTTTCTGTCGTTTTAATTACATCAATCTACTCAGCGGAAAGAACTACATAAAGAAGGTACTACTTCACAAATTACCTAAAACCAATGGTTTACAAAAAAATGCATTAAACGGTTTATGGTATTAAAATAAATTTTAAAAAAATCTAAAATCCTACCAGGCTTCTTTCATATTACAATTTTTAATATTATACGATGAATTAAGCACTTATGACGACTTATCTTTAAATTCAAATTGCTATTAAATCAACAAAATTGCTAAAGTATTTGTTGTACTTTCTTCGTAAACATTTAGCCATGTTGAGTACTTCAACAGTAAAGTTAATTAAAAAATTAGTGATAAATATTATTTTCTGATCGTCTAACAGTAAAAATTGTAAAGTAACAGAAGCCTAGTATGATATTTGAAAAATATTTTAAAATTAATTTTAATACAATAAATATTTTAATGTAATTTTTCTTAGAAAATACTGGTTTTTTAGTCAATTTTTAAGTAGTACCTTTTTAACGGATTTTTTTCCGTATAAATGACCGGTGTGAAGATAGCAGTAAAATGTAGCAGTAGAAATTTCCGAAGATACCCGAACGTCCATAGACGTCCGTCATACCGGCAACTGGGGGTTCGCTTTTTTTCACACAAAAAGCATGAAACTAACACAGTAAGAGGCTAATATATTATGTTAGTTGCAATTAGACCAGATTAAAACATATTTAACACGGGGTAAACCACCCCTTTCAATACTTCAATAGGCTCTAGCACCCTTACGAGTTCGAAGATCCGAACCAAAGTTTGCAAACGCTTTTTAGACATCCCAACGAACAAGTTTCCATATAGAAACTTCACTTCGGATGGGTCCGCGGGGGTAAACCACCCCGCAGTAGATTATTATTTGTTCTACTACCCTTATTAGTTCGAAGATCCGAACCAAACCTTGTATACGCTTTCTAGACATCCTACCGAACAAGTTTACGTACAGAAATTTCACTTCGGATGGGTTCGCGGGGGTAAACCACCCCGCAGTAGATTATTATTTGTTCTACTACCCTTATTAGTTCGAAGATCCGAACCAAACCTTGTATACGCTTTCTAGACATCCCATCGAACAAGTTTCCGTATAGAAACCTCACTTCGGATGGGTTCGCGGGGGTAAACCACCCCGCAGTAGATTATTATTTGTTCTACTACCCTTATTAGTTCGAAGATCCGAACCAAACTTTGTATACGCTTTCTAGACATCCCATCGAACAAGTTTCCGTATAGAAAGCTCACTTCGGATGGGTTCGCGGGGGTAAACCACCCCGCAGTAGATTATTATTTGTTCTACTACCCTTCTTAGTTTGAAGATCCGAACCAAACTTTGTATACGCTTTCTAGACATCCTACCGAACAAGTTTACGTACAGAAACTTCACTTCGGATGGGTCCGCGGGGGTTAACCACCATTTTTAGTACATTAATACCTTTATCCTAAATAAAATGTGTAAATTGCTTAAATATAAGGTAGTTGGTAGGTACTTTCGTGTAACCAGATATGGTAAAGCTATGACACTACATTTATCATCTAGATCCATTACACCTATAAGTAATGTAGATATAACAAATAAAATCGATCTGCTATAACAAACGGTGCACAGGAGCATTAAAAATGATATGAAAGATTTAATATTTTATTTCGGTTCCAATTTGCAAAATTTTTTTTCAAGATTACTTATACATTATATTACTAATTATATATTTATATAATTTACAATTAATGTTTTATCGTCGTGTGTACTCCATCAATCAAAAAAAAATTTTTTTAATTGGTTTGTCAATGTGTTTGAAATCCGAATAATGCATGCAAGACTGTTGATTACTTAAGATTGACTGTGCATAAATCGCAAATTCCGGTTAAGTTTACTTTATCACTAATACTTGTTACTGGACTACTCAGACAATTTTGATGAATCAATCTCTCGCAAATTGTACATTTATAAGATACAGTAGTTGCGTCTCTATTGCAATAAAGGCAACGATTTTTTAAATTAGAGCTTTCCATTAAAATTGTGTGTTTTACTTCGTTTCTATATTTATCCATATTTTTTGGTGCTGTTAAGACGTTTCCGGTAGTTAATTGCTTAAAAAATATATTATAAACATTCCGCAGTTGTATCCATCCTGTTGTGTAATATGTTTCTCAGTTACAATTTTCCAGTTGTTAAGTAAAACTTTGTTATTCTTATTTTTTACTGCCCACACAGATAAAAATTTATTTAAATATTTATTATTATTTTGATGTGATGATTTTAGCGGATCTAGAACTGTAAATGTTTTTCGTTTTGTGTTGACCAGAATCAGTATAAAATGGCATTCATTTTCTACCACCGGAAAAACAAGATCACTTTCTAAACATTGTAACTTATCTATAATGTAATTTGTAAGTTGCGCTTGAGAGAATATGTAACTTGAAAACTCACAGGAAAAAACTTGGTATTTACCGTTCTTATTGAAGATATCCAATAAAGCATCCACAATAAAACTGGAAAGATAAACCCCTGGTTGTAAAGTTAAATAATCATCAATAATTATTTCCTTAACTGGACATTTTGCATTGTCAAACGAAGCAACTACATACCCTCTTCCACTGAGAAGTCTTTTATAATACTTGATATCACGGACTAAACCGTTATTAAAAAATTTCAAAGTTTTATGTTCGCTTTTGTAAACTTGATTAATTATTGGTTGTTCAACATTATTCATTACTGTTATTATTTTACACTTCTTACAAACAAAGGCGCCCTTAAATATTTTTTTCGTTTCACAGCTTTGATGTATCCAGTTATTGCATTGGTCGCATTGAACGAATGCAGTTGTATTGTCTAGTTTTCCATAACCGCAATATTCACACCGTGTAACATCATCTAATTCTATTACATTATTATTTTCAGGTCTTTCATTAGTATTACTGGCAATGGATCGTATGTGTCTTGCGTTAAAATGTGTATTTATTTTCCGGGTCTTCTTTTGCCATGTTTCCTTGCAATATAATTCATTTTCTTTTGTTTGTATACATTTACGTGTTAATTTGTTTTTTTTTATGTTTAGCATGCTTTCGTTGTACAATGCTAAACATTGCCGTCTATATATTCTTATGAAACGAGAGCATTTCAGATTACTTTCACCATTTAATACATTTACTTTAAGGTTTCCAAAATAACTTTCAACAGCTGCGTTGCTTACTCTCTCTGCTGTTAACATCAGTCCAGTCCACAATGGACAGTAGGGAGTATATTTTTTTAAGATAAGCTCTGCTAATTTTTCATTACAATAAATATTTAAGTTTCCGTTATCTGTTGGCATAATAATATTTTTTAACATACTCTGAAATCTTTTGTAGAACGGACTTGAGGTGTACAACAATTTACAAACTTTGTCTTCTATGTTCTGTGTATAAAGAAAGTCTTCTCCAGTATTATTATCTATTTTATTTACTAAACATGCATTCATTAAATCATGATGTGCTATTTGCACTCTATCGCAAAAAAATTTACTTTTTAATAGTATCCATATATTTAGAAGCCAGTTTTCCATCCCAACAAGTGTTTTAATCATTACAGCTGAAGCTATAACCTCTTTATAAAAAATTTGTATTTTTATGTCATTTATATGTGCATAAAATTTAAAATCATTTAGAAATTTAAATATACTATTCGAGTCGTGCATGCTGGACAGTAAACCAAATATTGAGAAGTGTCTGTGGGTATTGCGTAAAGGCATTATCCCTGTATAAAATAAAATTCTTTTTTTACTTAAATTTATGTTCCTTATTAATCCGCCTGTTGCGTCGAAATGTATCAGTAAATCTGGCCTCTTTTTAAATTCTGAAAATAATAATTCAATCTGCTCTGAACTCAACAATACTACTCTAAATGGCAACGATACTTCACGGATGTAGTTTGGATGAACTTTATACATTTGTATTAAATCTAGAAGATCGTCCGAATCTCTATCCAGCCGCGATAATGTTTCCGACCGCATTTTTCTTATAGTAGCATCCGATTTAATGTCTAGAAGATTCTTCGTTTTTTCCATGAATTTTAAACTTTGTTTTATTAGTATTTTATTTTTGTATGTGCTTGGTGTTATACTTATCAATTGTCTTTTTTTAATTATTCGTTCCAAACCTTTAACATGCGAAGCTACGTTTTCAGTATGGCAAAAATCAAAACAATTACTTTGTACTGCTACTGTCATCCTATCTATATCAACTGTGATGCAGAAATTTTTACATTGTGAATGTACACATTTTGCATATATTTTTATATAATTTTTTAAGTAATTCACAAATCTTATATTCAACTTACAGGTATTATTGACAAAACGGTGTATGCAATTTTTTATATACGTCGGGTAATACAGACGATTTAACTTATTATTGTTATACATCGTATTCCACACATTTTTCGGTATATCAAATGTTCCTTCAAGAACAGGGTACTTATTTTTTATTATTATTAGTTTTGAGCTATTTTTAGAGTTTTTTGGTAATATACTAAATTTAGAATTGTCTTCAAAAAATAATGGTTTGAAACATTCAGGTATTGAAAGATTTTTAAATGAATTCGTTAAATCTAGGTTTGTGTTAGATAGATCTTGCGGTAGATTGAGAGAAGTGTTAGCGCTAGATACATTTTCTTGAAAATCAGGAGTAGATAATAATTTATTATTGGGAATATTACTAACAGACATTTCTGGTATTGATAAATCGTTATTTCCTATTCCTACAATAAAGTTTTCATGGTTTTCAGTTTTATGTTCACATACTTTTTTTTCAATGTAGGTACATGACTGGTCCCTATATTTTTTATAAAAACTTAATCTATTTTTTAAAACATTCCTAACTTTGGATTGTAAGCACAAGTAGCCATATATAGAATGCTTTAGTTTATAATTCTTCGATAGTGTCGTACAGTTGCCCAACAATGTTAGAATATCAGTAATATGTAATTTTTTATAATCGATATCCAAAAATTGTGCTTTAAAAACCTTATTATACCGCACAAGACGTTCGATTACACTTGGATAAAAACTAATATTAATATTTTGTAAAAATTTTGCTGTATTTACGAACAGAGCATGATGTTTTGGAAGAGACTGTAATTCATCGTACGTTAATGCAGGCATCTCTCCTTTTATAAAAGAAACAACCTGTTTGATAGTATTGCTATCAAATTTTCTACTCATAGTGAAAGAAAGAGTCAAACGGTAGTACAGAAATAAAACTTAAGTAACTCTTTAAATAATACAATCTTGTTCAATCAAACAAGAACATTAGAACATTATAAATACGGCAATAGAATAAATAAATAAACGAAAAATAAAGTAATCAAAACGAATGGCACCTACCGAAACTAAAATCGAAAATAAAATTTAAAACTTAACACTAAAGAAACAATTCATAAAAAGAATATCAACGCCTCGACAATGAGAGGAGAAGAAACTAAACTTTAAAAATCTTATGCTAATAACTTAAGTAACTCAGTAATATTAATAAACTTCACTAAACAAACAATAAGAAAATCGAAACAAACACCACATTAAGAAACCAAAAATAAAACTTATACACAAAGACAACAAGCTTTGTATCACAAATTTAATCAACAATAACAGCTATCAGATAAATATACTGGATAACAGCGACACACGTAATATAACAGATATATAATAACCCGAGTGTTACTTGCAATCAGGGTATTCCCCCGATCGTGTGCTGCAGTAAATATGTAAAAATCGATTTTAAAACTTATTACAGTCAAGTCTTCTAATATTATTGTCGGTTGGAATTCAGTATAAAATCCTCCGAAGTGAAGTATCTATACGGAAACTTGTTCGTTGGGATGTCTAAAAAGCGTATGCAAAGTTTGGTTCGGATCTTCGAACTAACAAGGGTAGTAGAACAAATAATAATCTACTGCGGGGTAGTTCACCCCCGCGGACCCATCCGAAGTGAGGTTTCTATACGGAAACTTGTTGGATGGGATGTCTAGAAAGCGTATACAAAGTTTGGTTCGGATCTTCAAACTAAGAAGGGTAGTAGAACAAATAATAATCTACTGCGGGGTGGTTTACCCCCGCGAACCCATCCAAAGTGAGGTTTCTATACGGAAACTTATTCGATGAGATGTCTAGAAAGCGTATACAAAGTTTGGTTCGGATCTTCGAACTAATAAGGGTAGTAGATCAAATAATAATCTACTGCGGGGTGGTTTACCCCCGCGAACCCATCCGAAGTGAGGTTTCTATACGGAAACTTGTTGGATGGGATGTCTAGAAAGCGTATACAAAGTTTGGTTCGGATCTTCAAACTAAGAAGGGTAGTAGAACAAATAATAATCTACTGTGGGGTGGTTTACCCCCGCGAACCCATCCGAAGTGAGGTTTCTATACGGAAACTTGTTGGATGGGATGTCTAGAAAGCGTATACAAAGTTTGGTTCGGATCTTCAAACTAAGAAGGGTAGTAGAACAAATAATAATCTACTGCGGGGTGGTTTACCCCCGCGAACCCATCCAAAGTGAGGTTTCTATACGGAAACTTATTCGATGAGATGTCTAGAAAGCGTATACAAAGTTTGGTTCGGATCTTCGAACTAATAAGGGTAGTAGATCAAATAATAATCTACTGCGGGGTGGTTTACCCCCGCGAACCCATCCGAAGTGAGGTTTCTATACGGAAACTTGTTGGATGGGATGTCTAGAAAGCGTATACAAAGTTTGGTTCGGATCTTCAAACTAAGAAGGGTAGTAGAACAAATAATAATCTACTGTGGGGTGGTTTACCCCCGCGAACCCATCCGAAGTGAGGTTTCTATACGGAAACTTGTTGGATGGGATGTCTAGAAAGCGTATACAAAGTTTGGTTCGGATCTTCAAACTAAGAAGGGTAGTAGAACAAATAATAATCTACTGCGGGGTGGTTTACCCCCGCGGACCCATCCGAAGTGAAGTTTCTGTACGTAAACTTGTTCGGTAGGATGTCTAGAAAGCGTATACAAAGTTTGGTTCGGATCTTCGAACTAATAAGGGTATACTAAACAAAATAATAATCTACTGCCGGGTAGTTCACCCCCGCGGACCCATCCGAAGTGAAGTTTCTGTACGTAAACTTGTTCGGTAGGATGTCTAGAAAGCGTATACAAAGTTTGGTTCGGATCTTCAAACTAAGAAGGGTAGTAGAACAAATAATAATCTACTGCGGGGTGGTTTACCCCCGCGAACCCATCCGAAGTGAGCTTTCTATACGGAAACTTGTTCGATGGGATGTCTAGAAAGCGTATACAAAGTTTGGTTCGGATCTTCGAACTAATAAGGGTAGTAGAACAAATAATAATCTACTGCGGGGTGGTTTACCCCCGCGAACCCATCCGAAGTGAGGTTTCTATACGGAAACTTGTTCGATGGGATGTCTAGAAAGCGTATACAAGGTTTGGCTCGGATCTTCGAACTAATAAGGGTATAGTAGACAAAATAATAATCTACTGCCGGGTAGTTCAGCCCGCGGACCCATCCGAAGTGAAGTTTCTGTACGTAAACTTGTTCGGTAGGATGTCTAGAAAGCGTATACAAAGTTTGGTTCGGATCTTCAAACTAAGAAGGGTAGTAGAACAAATAATAATCTACTGCGGGGTGGTTTACCCCCGCGAACCCATCCGAAGTGAGCTTTCTATACGGAAACTTGTTGGATGGGATGTCTAGAAAGCGTATACAAAGTTTGGTTCGGATCTTCGAACTAATAAGGGTATAGTAGACAAAATAATAATCTACTGCCGGGTAGTTCACCCCCGCGGACCCATCCGAAGTGAAGTTTCTGTACGTAAACTTGTTCGGTAGGATGTCTAGAAAGCGTATACAAAGTTTGGTTCGGATCTTCAAACTAAGAAGGGTAGTAGAACAAATAATAATCTACTGCGGGGTGGTTTACCCCCGCGAACCCATCCGAAGTGAGCTTTCTATACGGAAACTTGTTCGATGGGATGTCTAGAAAGCGTATACAAAGTTTGGTTCGGATCTTCGAACTAATAAGGGTATAGTAGACAAAATAATAATCTACTGCCGGGTAGTTCACCCCCGCGGACCCATCCGAAGTGAAGTTTCTGTACGTAAACTTGTTCGGTAGGATGTCTAGAAAGCGTATACAAAGTTTGGTTCGGATCTTCGAACTAATAAGGGTAGTAGAACAAATAATAATCTACTGCGGGGTGGTTTACCCCCGCGAACCCATCCGAAGTGAGGTTTCTATACGGAAACTTGTTCGATGGGATGTCTAGAAAGCGTATACAAGGTTTGGTTCGGATCTTCGAACTAATAAGGGTAGTAGAACAAATAATAATCTACTGCGGGGTGGTTTACCCCCGCGAACCCATCCGAAGTGAAATTTCTGTACGTAAACTTGTTCGGTAGGATGTCTAGAAAGCGTATACAAGGTTTGGTTCGGATCTTCGAACTAATAAGGGTAGTAGAACAAATAATAATCTACTGCGGGGTGGTTTACCCCCGCGGACCCATCCGAAGTGAAGTTTCTATATGGAAACTTATTCGTTGGGATGTCTAAAAAGCGTTTGCAAACTTTGGTTCGGATCTTCGAACTCGTAAGGGTGCTAGAGCCTATTGAAGTATTGAAAGGGGTGGTTTACCCCGTGTTAAATATGTTTTAATCTGGTCTAATTGCAACTAACATAATATATTAGCCTCTTACTGTGTTAGTTTCATGCTTTTTGTGTGAAAAAAAGCGAACCCCCAGTTGCCGGTATGACGGACGTCTATGGACGTTCGGGTATCTTCGGAAATTTCTACTGCTACATTTTACTGCTATCTTCACACCGGTGTATAAATGACGCAATTAAAATAGCAGAAAGCCTAAAGATAAAAAAGATATGGTGCTTTAAACACGCCCCCTACCTGTTATATTGGAACCTATAAATTTTTTTTTCTCTTGATTATCTTATTTGCCACATAAAAATATTCCTGCACACCAAATTTTACTGTTCTAAACCTAAATCGCTAAAAAAGTACTTTCTGAGTGCTATCGTTAAAGGACTCTAGTTTTTATTAACTTTTCTTCATGATTTTAGATGTAGAATCAACCCTTTCAGTATATAGACACAATTTCTGGACACCTATTTACTGTTGAATTTTATTTGGGAATATCCAATTCGGTTTTGAAAATTGTGGAGTGAATATTTTTTCGAGATAGTTTAAAGAGTTTTAAATAATTTTCTTTACAGTGAAGCTTATACAAATTAAACTTTTTTTGTAGTCAGTTCAGCATGTAGATATTTTCTATTGGGATTATGATTCCTCGTACTATGGCATTCAAATTTCGGGAAACTATTAATAAAGTTTTGAACAACCATATTTGCTTCATCGCATATGTTTCTCGACGTTCCAGGCAAATGCCGAAGTAAATCGTTACCTACATATTAGATTTTAACACACGTTTCAATCGTCCTTCACTTATTTACATATTTATTAAATGAGGGTAAAAAGAATTTTTTACAAACAGAAACTTTGCCTATTTTAGAGTTTAACCAGTACGTAAAACTCAAATATTTATTTAAACCTTTTCCATTTCTGCGACGCGTCACCACGTCTTCTTTGTAGATATCATTCGGTCGCTTCGTATAGCAATATATTTCGCTTATTAAAGTCCGCTAAGTACCAAAACATATCAAAAAAACGTTTTCTTTCTGTTTCATTTAAATTTTTTAAGCAGTCTTTTCGACATAGGCAATCTTTATTTTAAAAAACTTTTTTTTCTTTCATTTAATGTTACTTAGTTTCTGAATATAAGTATCACTTCTGTTTTCTCTAAAGCTGTTGTTTTGTAAACTCTCATTCTCAATTAGTTCCTCTTCCTCTGTTGAAGAGTTAAGTTCTAAGTTCTCTTTCTGTTTCTATATTTGTTGTATGATTTTAATTCTTGTTCTTTAATTAAATATTATTTTTTAAAGTTTAATTCAATATTAAAATGTAACTTAAATTTCCTTAATCACTACTTTCAAGATTTTGGGTCGCACTTTTTGATATTATCAATAAAAAATGGACTTAGGTCATTTTCAAAATTATGATTGTCAGTACTTATATTGTTATAAAAATACAGTATATATTTTATACAAATATACAATTTTTAATATGCAAGTGTAAGTGTTAATATATTTCAATGTCGATTTATTTTTTTGCGAGTGCAGCATAAATTATAAATATCACCGCCGTTAACATCAAAAAGGAAAAAAATGGCACTTTCAAAATAAACGTCAAGGATGGCATAAGCCGAAAATATAGGTTAATAAAGGCTAAAGTGGTTATTGGCTAGACTATAAATAAAAAAAAACAAAAAACAATTTGCGTTATTAATTCTGTGCTAGTTAAAATTAATTGTAGTTCATATCTCTTTTATAAATAAAGGTTTATTAGACATGTTATACATTATCGAAAAGCTCTTTTTAAGTACTTTACGGTCAAACTGAATTTTTGATTAGTTAAAAATATAAGAAAAATAAAATAACTTGAGCACTAATAACTCAAAAATAAATTAATATTCTTAGTTTCTATTCAGAATAAATTAGTCTTTCAAATTTCAAGTTTGCTGATTTTAATTCAAAATACCTCAAAAACGAAACATGTGGGGATGAATTGGATATGATTTGTTGAAGCGCCGAATTCTGCAAAACATTCTCCAATTATCCATTGCCCTATCTCTTATAATAGCCGAGATACCAATGATGAACATCAAAATCTTTACATACTGTATGCGTCTGCAGAACGCACTTAATATAAAGTTGAAAAACATATGACGTAGAATTTAAGATAACAATAAAGTCTAAAATAAGTAATAGGAATCACTTATTATTTTTTTAGACAGATTTAGTGTGGATTATAGTTATATTTTGGCGACCCTTTTTCAGTAAGTTCGAATTATAGACATAAAATTAACGAGTGATACTCGAAATCGATTATTTTTTGATGTCAAGAAATTAGAAATTATAGAAGAAATTATTATTGAAATATTTGACGAAATTATAAATTTCGAATTTTATATCCGCTAACAATAAAACTATAGTAGTATATTTTATTTATCTAAGGCCTAGTACATTCACCTTTAGTTAAATTTAAATATTGAAAATTTTCCATGGTTACTATAATTTCACCTGCCATGATCGGCTATTTAACCAGTAACCATGGTAAATATTCAATAGTTAAATTTAACCAAAGGTAAATATACTGGGCATAAAACAACTTTTTTATTTATAAGCATTTAGATTGTAAAAGGTATCTTTAATAACCTTAGCTATGAAATCATTTGACATTATAGTATAAATGATGTCAACTATAATCAAATATAGGAAATCAGTACTTGGTAACCGTAACCAAATTCTTTAACCAATTACGGCATCACAAAATTGGTGGCGGTACAACTAGGAAGCAGCACGGAAATGTAAAAAGTATGTTACGACGTAGTGTGTTAAGTTCGATGATCGAAACACGTCACCCATCGTCGTGGACAAACCCGCACCGTTTTGCAGATTAGTGAAAGCTGTTTGCTATGCCGCAGTTCGTCGTTACTTGGAATCTCGATGATATACTTAACATAACATCCTGCTTTTAATATTCTTTTGGTCCCATTAATTTTTCTTCCCCATGGAAACAATGAAAATGTTTATTGCGGTTTGGTGAATAATGTTGTGGTCTTTTATACGTACGAGTTATTAACAGATTTATCTCTTTTTATAGGAGTATGTATGAGGTGAATTTACGTCGTGCGTTATACTTTCTTAAGATGTATGTCAATTGTCGGTTATACACAACTTTCAAGTTTTTCGGTACAAAGTAACACAATACAAAAAAAGATTGTTGTGATTGTTATAATTTGTTTTGTTTGTTAATAAAACGGTTAGATGAAAAGATTGCTCTCTTTTTTAATTGTTTATTTTTATTTTTAATTTTATACCTTTAAAATAACCATATTTTGTGGTTTGTTGATATATTTGTTGGTACACAAAACTCGTAAAATTTATTTTTTTGACTAACTAGATAGACGATAGAGATCCATCGACATAAAATTAATATGAATTAGATAAGACACCTGGAAATATGCAAGCTGTCTACTTCTAACGATAGTGTTTAAGTAGTTCAATTAACCCCGGTAGTGAAAACCTTCGTATTCGTTTTCTAGAAAAACATATAAATAACAAGAGTTCGTTTGTTTCCTCTGTTGAAAATGGTTCATTGAACAGACCAGTGATACAATCTTACACATAATCGCCATCAAAAATAGAAGACACTCCGCTGATGTATATTGCCAACAATTCGCCGAACATGCAAGAAGTACAATCTCATACATCATCACCACTGTCTTCCCATTGCTCTCAAAAAAAAGTAGGAAAATTATTTGTAAAAAATACTGCTGATAGCTGGCTATCAGATTCCTGTAGTGATGCCTTTGCATTTGCTTACTTACAAAACTTGGCTGATATTTATTATGTTGATACAGTCTCTACACAATTTATGTTTTCAAAAAATACCTCTCCGAGGTTACAAATCTATTCGGAATGCTTTAATAAGTACAGGTACATATTAATTCCATACAGTATCGATTTTTCGCATTGGACTTTAATTGTACTCAGTATACCTAATCAATTAATATATTTTCTCCATTTGCTCCATACACAAACGCCCAATCCAAAATATTTACAATGATGAAAGAGTTTTTTTTACATTATAACAATTTCAAAGCATGTAAAGATCAAATTGACGAGAATAGTTGGAAAATGGCAACAAACTATAAATACCCTAAACAGATGGATAATGTAAACTGTGAGGTGTTTGTAACATTCCTCGTTAACTGCATTCCTATCTCTTGATTCGGAGATTTTGTTCGTGCACGGAGATTCTAGAAGGTGTAACTGTATTATTTTGCATGGTTGCAGAGTGAAGCACTCCCCGGGGGATGAGAAAAAAATCTTAAATTTACTCTTCAAAATTAACACTAATCCAACCCCGAACCCTGCATCCCTATCTCTAAATTTCCTGCGTTTTGTTCGTACACGGGGATTCTAGAAGGTGTAACTGTATTATTTTGCGTGGTTGCAGAGTTAAGCACTCCCTGGGGGATGAGAAAAAAATCTTAAATTTACTCATCAAAATTAATACCAATCCAACCCCTAACCCTGCATCTCCAGCTCTGGATTCGGGGATTTTGTTCGTGCACGGGGATTCTAGAGGGTATGACTGAATTATTTTGCGTGGTTGCAGAATAAAGCACTAACCGGGGGATTTGAAAAATAATCTTAAATTTATTCCTCAAAATTAATCAAATTAATCGCTCAAGCAGTAAAAGAATATATATAAAAAATAGATTAAACAGGTCATCAAAATAAAATATAAATCTAACGACAATAATAATACATTAATACAAAGTTGTACCCACAACAGTACACTACAAAAATGATTAATTTTAGAGAATTGAGCATATGTCGCAGCTTATGTATAACAAAACATAGCTTTTTAGAACCTTAGCAGTTTTCTATAAAAATATTGAAAGTTTATTAACCGCAATAAAATTACAAACTGAAAAAAGTAGAACGGCTCCCAACGATCCATAATACACGAAAATATGTAGATTAATTGAAGTCGATACGCGTGACGCATACCAAATCGCGAACAGTTATAAATTTCCTCATTGTCCTGAGGCTCCGTCTGTGTATGGAAGACGGATTCGCCATATGCGCACATCAACCTGCGGTTACTTACTAATAACAATGGTACATGACCCGAAAAATATTTCTTATTGTAAACTCGTTTTAGTAGTGACAAAAATTAGGACACGGTGTATTATCTCTTTTTCTTTTTGATTGCTGTTAACGGGCCAATCCAATCAGAATTGATTCGTCACCTATAACATAGCATAAGTAAAAGCAATTAAGAATAAATTCATTAAAACTGGTTACAGTAATTGAATGTTAAAAGGCAAAAGTATTTCATTTAATTTAATAACCTGAAACATAAAGTATTAGTTCATAAATTATAGTTGCAAAACTTAATTTATTTTTTATTGCAAAATAAAACACCACTTATCATACTTGTTAATCGACAAATTTTTACCTTCAAAAATTATGTAAACAAGTTTAATCAGTTAAAAATCTCATCAAAATCATTAAAATTGTTGCTTTATTTCCTGCAATTTTTTAAACGATCACCTTGTGGTTAGTTCTTTAAACGTTTTACCTTTTTTTGATGGTTTCTTGGATTTTATTGAAACTTATGCGTTTAAAAGAATTTTCTTGACTTACAATAAATTCAGTATATTTTTTATAGTAAAAAAATAAAACTTACCAGTTATATCGAAACAGCCTTTTACCGATTATACGTTTAAATAAATTTACTTTCTAATTGATTTATTTATCATTCTCTTATTTTTATTTATATTCTAATTAAAATAATTGCGTGTGGGCAGCACGAAAGAAACTCTTTAGACTCTTAAGACAAAATAAGATTAAATTTATTTTGAATTGTAACTTTCACTTGAAGATTTAATAAAAACTAGAGTGATATACCTTCAACTTTCACATATTTTAATCCAGCAATAAACTTAATCCAGCAATTAGTTTAATGCAGCAATAACTTATTAATAATTTGATAATCAAAATAAAAAATTGCTCTTCAGCAAAAATATCCAAAATAGTCAATTTATAATTTTGTTCGTGATTTTTGTACGTATAAAACATTTTTATTAGCCTTAGATTATACAGCTATCTTAGAACTATAATCCATTTTAATAAATAAATACCAAGTAAATAGATTGTTTGAATTCCCTTACAGTATCATAAAGTATTACAAAAAGGGCGGTAAAACATCAAAAATCCTAAATACATTGGAAAGTAAAAATAATAGATCTCAATTCTAACAAAAATTATTAACTGTTAAATTACTTTTAAATCTCTTTTCAGAGCACAAAATTCTAGATAAGTTGTGTTAATGCGAAAAAAAACAGCAGACCTTAACAAAATAGGTCTACCTGAAATAAACGTTCGTCGTTCACAAACAATTATTATTGTGTTTTTATGTTACTTTCAAAGAACTACTTCCGATACGCATCTTATAAACATATCTTTTTTAACTATCAATATTTACCTTGAAAGAAGCGTTTTCTGTTTAAGAAAAGATTCTAAAGAACAAATTAGTATACACCTTTATCCTTGTATTTATTAATAACCTTTAAATTATTTAAAGCTGATTATCTGGACTTTGATCGTTAAGATGTTATGAGAAATAAATCTTCAAACTTATTTATATAGAATAGTAGTTATCAACAATATCATTTAGTCGGTAATCTTGGTAATAACTTGGAATTTGTATCACTTTTAATAGTTGAAGAAATGATCTTAATTTTATAACAATAACAATACTAAGAAAATGTAATTGTAGTCGACATTTTATGAATTATTTATTACTTGTTACACTTACTTAATATGGTAACAAATTCTGCATCCAACGCCAAGCGTATCGATATTCAATACACATTGCATCGACATATACCAATATATCGAAAATATACATGTATCGATACTCATATTGATACTGTATCGATATTCATTGATATTGTATCGATACTTATATCGATATTGTATAACTTTTTAGTTAGAAAATGCCCGCAAAAGTCTAGATAGTGTTGGCAGAAAACTAGATACTGATAATTGAAAACTATATATTTTTGACAGAAAATGCTGCTATTAAAAGTTTCATACTGCTACTTAACAGGTAAATATTTCTGAACGAACTGTAAATATTGCTTGTAGATTGTTATTACTGGCTGAAGTCTAGAAACTGCTAACAGTAGTCTAGATACTATTAGCAGAAAACTAGATCGTGGTAAATCATTACAATATCCTCTTTACATAGTAACTGCTATAAAAAGGCCAAAAAGGTCTAGATACAGCTTAGAGAAGATTATAGCTGCTACTGGAAATCTAGATACTATTGGCAGAAAACTAGATCGTGGTAAATCATTACCATATTCTCTTTACATAGTAACTGCTATCAAAAGGCCAAAAAGGTCTGGATACAGCTTAGAGAAGATTATAACTGCTACTAGAAGTCTAGATACTGTTGACAGAAAACCAGATCTTGATAATTGAAGTCTATATATTCTTTACAGAGTCATTTCTATAGAAAGACTGAATATTGCTGATAATAGCTGAATGCTTCTGAAAGAACTACGGATGCTGCATGAAGAAGATTGTAACTGCTGGCGAATATCTAAACACTGCTAATAGAAACGTAAACACTGTTAGTAGAAATCTAAATACTGTTGGCAGAAAACTAGATTCTAATAACTGGAGACTATATTCTCTTTACAGAAGTTACTTACTATTAAGAAGCTAAATATTGATAATTCAAAACTAAATACTTCTGAAAGACTAAATTAAGATTTAAATTGTTATAAATGTTAAATATTTCTTATTATCATTTCTATATTCTAAAATAAAAATTTATTTTATGTTTACACCCTTGAATTCTTGTTTTAAATTAGTTTCCATATCTTACATATTCCTGTGGTAAGAATTCAAAACATTTTTCGTTTTACGTACTTTTTCGCTTTACGTACATGTGTTGGTTTCAATTAAGTACGTAAACTGAGGTATGCGTTATTTTTTGAGATATGATCCACTTTTGTAATGAACACCATTAATTTTGATATATTGTGGATGAACATCAACATAATTAGAATATAGTCATAATTAAACAATATCTGGATATGATTCACATTATAATATAAACAATTTACATCAAATAATTGTTCCATAAGTTTTAGTTGTTGAGTTATGGTTAATCATTTCACCAAAAACCTTCAAATTTGATATGTTGAGGATTTATAGATTCTATCTAGAAAATAATCATCATTCTTACACAAATATAAACAATTTATGTTCAACATTTCTAGTCCCAACACTTTCTACATTTAGTGATATGATATAATAACTAAATCTTACCGAAATACCGGTTCTTTGCCGTCAATGCCGGTTTTCAATACTGGACAAAGATTGTCCGGAATCCCGGTATTGCAAACTCTAAATATACCTGTATACAGTAAAGTTTAAAAGTTTCATTTTCGATTATTTTAATTATTTCTTCTACCATGTTATTTATTGTTTTTATTTGTTTTACTTGTTGTATCTTTTTTATTTATTTATAAAAACTGTTTAAAACTAATTTTTTAAAAAGTAATGTCATAAAAAACTTATATTTAAATTAAATTCCCCATAAATTGTTTTAAATCTGTCCAAGCAATCACCTGCGATACTCTTCAACACTTTTTCTGCATTTTCGTTCACAGAAACTTAACATAAAATATCATCTTATTTGTTGTCTAGTTGTCAACCAACTTTTATTTTTTTTTTTAATAATAAGAGTAAAAAAAGTTTTAGAACCAAATTCCACATAAAATGAAATAATAAGATATTAAATCTGCCGACGGATTAAAAAAGTGATAATCTGATTTTGATTATAATTATTGTTTTCCATGTTTGCAAGTCTGTTAAAATGGTTGAACATGTTCAACCACTTTTATTGTGAGCGTTCATACATACATTTGCATGTCTTTAGTGTTTACATTTTAATCCTTTATTATAAATTATTTAACCGTTTTAATGTAATTTTTAATGTAATTTTAACATGTTAATTGTGCTGTTCTCTATGACATCAATTTTATGTAAATGACCATTCGGCTAAAGATGACTATGTATTAGTTGAAACCGGTACCGTTAAAATTAAAAACAATTGCAAGAAAAGAAGTTTTATTTTACTTATTTAAACTGAGATTAAAATAGTCTTTCAAATTTTAGGGTACCATCATCCCTAACCAACCCCGTGAAATGCTTTAAGTGATCCCTGCTTTCTACCGATTAATGCCCTTGGTACACTCATAACGTATACCAAATTTGGTTTTTCTAACTTAATCCATTACTGAGATATAATTTTTTTTTGGCGAAATTTAAAACTCAACTTTGAAGGCCTGTAACTTTTTAGGAGTGCAACTTGGTATACCAAGTTTTTGATCCAGCCCCATAAACAATAATCTAATGGTGTGAGGTCTGGAGGTCTTGCAGGCCAATTAATAGGACCTTCACGACCAATCCAATGCCCTGGAAAACGTTCGTCCAAATGTTGCCTGACCTGACGAGCGAAATGGGCAGGAGCTTCATCGTGCTGATAGTACATCTGCATTCTAATATCCAAAGGAACATCCTCTAGCAGGCCATTTAATTCATTTGGAAAAAATTGAAGTAGTTGTCTTCTGTGAGGCGATTCTCCAAAATGAAAGGACCAATTAAATAAGAGTCGACCATACCACACCACACGTTTACAGAAAACTTATGTTGAAAATTGCTATCGACTGATGCGTAGGGATTTTCGACGCACCATACATGACTGTTACGAGTATTATTAATACCATCACGGGTAAATGTAGCCTCATCCGTAAAAAGTGTACACAATACAACACGATGATTATTATTTATCCACCGACAAAATTCCATACGGTTAGCAAAATCTTATGGTTGTAGGTACTGTACTGTTTGTATGTGGTACGGATATAAGCCTTGCTCATGGAGTGTTTTTATAACTCTCTTTTGTGGAATCTATTTATTTGCACTTAAACAACATCTCTCTGATGACTCAAATGGCGAATCTTCTGAACAAGGACTACAATACGAAGACAACCTGGATCCAAATGAATACAGACAAAACAACACCGAAATGTTTCGAAACGACGACGATAGACGAAGTAATAAATGCCATAACAATGACTCAAGCGAAAATATTATACCAACAAACAGATATAATAGATCCATGGAAATTGAAAATGAAAGTATACATTCAACACATAGCAACACCACAAAGAACAACAAAGAAAAAATTGAGTAGCTATTGAGTAGCAATTCTTCGGGAACTGGTAGTTACATCTTTAAAAAAATATTTTTTTTTATACAGGATATCTCACGTAACTAGTTCATTAGAACTTCTTTAGGATCCACTATTCGTAGAGGCTTGAAATTTTGGTAACATGGGTTGTTCATTCAGATCTATTAATCTAAAATATTTTCAAGATGGCCACCACTTCCGGTCTACCGGAAGTAGACCTCAACTTCGTTATTTTAAATTTAATGCTATAGTCTTTATTACACCATTCAATTATACGTAAGAAAATATGTTGACTTTGATAACAGTTGTTGGTACCTAGCGTTTTTTATTTTCGAGTTATTTTGATTTTAAATGTTTTTTGTCAAATATCACCATGCTTTTTAAAAGCACATATCTCAGCCAACGTTAATTCAAAAACGTTTTGCATTGGTACAATAACTCGTCATATGCTGTCAAATAGATTGTCACTTGTTATATCAGTGTACCTTATACAGCGTGGTCAAAAATTGAATTACCGTTTCGCTGTATTCAATTGCGAGAAAGTCGAAAATTTTAAACGGAGCGCCTCATATCTTTTTAGCCTATCAAAACGGGAATTTAATTCTCTACAAATTATCTGTAAACATTGCTATACCTATTTATTATAGTTTTCTTCGTATTGAGTATTTTATCAAAATCCTACACAAAGTGCTGGAAGCCGTTCGCGCTTTTATTAGAAGGCTATGACATTTTGACAGTTTATCATTATTTATTTAAATTATCATTGATATTATTTCTAGAATGTTCTGCGATTGAATAAACTTTAGTTTGTTAGCTTTTATTTGCCAAAAATAACCAGTAGAAGAACGCATAAATGAAACAATAAAAAACAATAATATGGCGTAATATTCGACAAAATGATGGGCGAAATATTCCTAGAGAGTTCACTTTATTTATTAACGGTGCTTTCTTGAAAAATATTATTCATCTAAATCGATCGAAGTACCTCTTACCGAAGAATTTGGTAAAGCAATAAAATACGACAAAACATTTATTCCATTATCTTAATCTGCTGGTGATAGAGGTTTATCGTCTCTTGCTATTTTGATCTTTCCAAAACTAAGAAACAGATCCCATCCAAAACTTTATTACATTTCTCATGAATATAAAACCAATTTAAAATGTAGTCGTTGGAATAATTCGCCATGATATTCAAAGGCATTAACAGAAGTAAGTGATGACACAAATAAGTAATGATAATAATAACATAAATATGGATGAAAAGCTGACAAAACTCTATGGCTTTCTAACATAAAACCAGAAACTTTCCAGCATTGCATGCATCCATTAATTTCCTGATATGAGGGCAACTACAAAAAATAGGCACAGGAAAGTTTCTAGATAGTTTGTAGAGAATTAAATTCCCTTAATATATTTTTATAATTTTAAGTTTTTTATTCTATTATATTATTGATTTTAATTTTTATCATTAAATTGTTGTTTTTCATTGTTTCATTTATTCGGTTTTCTTTTGGTTATTTTTGGTAAATAACAGCTAGCAATCTAAAGTTTATTCAATTGTAATAATAATAATTTAAATAAATTAAACAAAAAACTGTCAAAATGTCATGGCCTTCTAACAAAAGCACAAACGGTTTTTAGCATTTTACGTATGATTTTGATAAATTCCTCAATAGCAAGAAAACTATAATAAATAGGTATAGGAATTCCCTTTCTGATAGGGTATGAAAATATGGGGCGTTCCATCTAGAATTTTAGACTGTCACGCAATTGAATCCGGAGACACGGTAACTCAATTTTTGACCACGCTGTATAAGGTACACTGATATAACAAGTGACAATCTAATTGATAGTATATGAAAAGTTATCGTGCCAATGCAAAACGTTTTTGAATTAACGTTGGCTGAGATATGGGCTTATAAAGAGCATGGTGATATTTGACAAAAAACACTTAAAGTCAAAATAACTCGGAAACAAAAAACGGCAGGTATCAACAACTGTTATCATAGTCAACATATTTTCTTACGTATAATTGAATGGTGTAATAAAAACTATAGCATTCCATTTAAAATAATGAAGTTGAGATCTACTTCCGGTAGACCGGAAGTGGTGGCCATCTTGAAAATATTTTAGAACAACCCATGTTACCGAAATTTCAAGCTTCTACGAATAGTGAAACCTAAAAAAGTTTTAATGAACCAGTTACGTGAGACACTGTATAAAAAAATTACGAACCGTGGAAACCAAAGTACTTTGGACAAGTATTTTTTACCTAAGTAAGAAAATGTGGTTTTTCGTTAACATTACTTTTGTTGTTCATTTATTTAATGTTTTCTTATATAGAATAAATGTTTATTTTAATATTTTCACTTTTTATTTTCAACAATAATTACTTTTTATCGTGTAGATAAAAACACGTAGTATATTCTATATTGTTTGCTATATTCTATATTGCTACCCCGTGTGTCCCAATTAAGCGGAGTGCTCTGTATTTTATTTAATTAAATAATGAAAGAACAAAAAACGAAGCTTTCTTAATCAGAATTAGGAAGAGCAGTACATAAGACAAATTGTATAACGTCAATTCTTACAATTAGCTCCCAATATTTCGTACGTCATGATGTCACCCCCTCGTTTCCCTTTAAAACGCGTTCCGATCAGATCCGATATCTCTGGCCAACCAAGGTCCGTAAAGGGTTTGCCAGATGGAGGCTTTCAACGTATAAAAAGTAAACCCCCCGCCCGTGTCGTCACAAGTTACAGACGCCGAGGAGTAACGTGACGCACATTGAGCTCTAAAATCAACCATATCTCAAAAAACAATTTGCAGAAAGCTCTATTAAACGAATATTGTTTAATAGGTCTTTTTTCGTTCTTTAATAGATAGTGAACCAGAAAAGCATAATCTATAATCAGTTACAACCTAGATATGACAAGATTGCAGGAATAAAAAGAAAACATTAGAATTTGGTTATTACAGTTTAACGTCAAAATCTCTAAAACATCATAATTGATGATTTTTATTGCAAAACTTTTTCATAATTCAAAAACCAAAATGGATGATCAAAAACCTCTATCGTGAAAATTGTTCATAATGGTGTGGATAAGCATAATTCATAACCAGTTACAACCTGAAAATAAAGAATTTGCAAAAATACAGCAAATATCTTCGAAATATCATAATTTCGGATTTTCAGTACAAAAATTAATCACAATTCAAAACCTAAAATAGATAGAAAGATATTTCTTGCATAAATATTGTTGATAATGAACTATAAACACTTAATTCATAACCAGATGCAACCTAGATATACAACTGGGGAATTGTTAAAAAATCTGCAAAAGTGCCATCATTTAAAAGTTTTTAAAAGAAAATTATGTAATATTACACAATTGTTTTTTAAATTATCCACATATTTTTGATTCATTTCTAATATTTCACTGGTTTCAAACTTACGTATTTTGTTTAATTAAATAATAAAAATCAAAACACGTATCTTTCACAATCAACATTAAGAAAGCAGTACATAATAGAAGTTAAATTAAATTAATTCAACTTCTAAGGCTCGTTTACTACCATCTTCTGCTAAATAATTGAAAGTAATTTTATAACAATTTTTCAAAAAATCGATTTTTCAGGAATTTATATGAAATATTGGAAGAATCCCAATTAAATTCAACGGCTTATATCTCAAGTTCTGAGTGAGATATCTCTAAATTGACTTCATTTTTCGAAAATAGATTCTCCAATTAATAATTGAAAGTAATTTCATAATAATTTTCCAAACAATCGATTTTTCAAAAATTTTTAAAGTTATACAAAATATTGGAAAAATCCAAATTAAGTTCAACATCTTATATCTTGAGAACTAAGTGAGAAATTTTAAAATTGACTTCATTTTCGGAAGATAGATGATTCAATTAGTAATTGAAAGTAATTTCGTAACAATTTTCCAACAAAACGATTTTTAAAGAATTTTTAAATTTATACAAAATATTAAAATCTCAATTAAGTTCAGCGATATCATTTGTGGTTAAAATTAGTTAAAATGTTACAATATTAGGTCTTTTGATATGGTTACCAATTTAAAAATTTAACCCAAATATCATTAAAGTCTTTGGATATCTCAGGGATTTTTTATCTGTGAGATAACTTGAGATAGTAGGCCAGTTACTACCACTCATAGTTAAAGTTGTAGTTAGCGCTATCTAAAAGATAACGTAAAAATCGATTACTACCACTGCATTTATCTCACAGTTAACGTTACCTGAAAGATAACTTTTGTGTTAACCATAACCAGTGAATTCGGTTCGGGTTAAGTCGGTATCTCATAGATAAAAGAAGAAACCTAACCTCACAAATCGCCTGGTGGTGTCACGGTACCCGTGGTTTTTCAGTGAAATATTACAAAATTACAAAAATGGATAATTTTATGGATGCTGGTGATGAAGAAAATATTTTCGAGGACATAAATGAATTATTTCTAGGGCTGGGTTAAAGTATCGATGTATAATAATAATAATAATAACACATTTATTGCCTCAAAAAAAAGAAATTACAAAAAGAAAAGTATACATTAGCAACATATAAACATCAAGACAAAAGGATCAATTTATCGCTGTAAGCGATATCTTCCAAGAGACCCCACTACAACTGTGTATAAAATTAATCTGAAAGATTATGGCTAGCTGCGGTAATATGATATCCTTTGCAGGATTAGAAATGGAGCAAACATCAATTATCATCATACAGGATAGACAACAAACAAAAAAAAGTCAACACGACAGTTGGAGAGTAAGAAGATGGCATTTCAATAAATTTTTAAAGGACACAAAACTTGTTGCATTGCGAATAGCGACAGGTAGATCATTCCATAACGCAATCGATTGTACAGTAAAAGATGTGTGAAAAATCTCAGTAGCATGAATCGGAAACATTAAGGTGGTATCAGAACTAGATCGGGTGGACAAACCATGCGACGACAAAAACTTAAATGAGTCAGATAAATATGCAGGAGTGCAGCTCTGCAGAACCTTGTACAAAGTAGAGAGTATCCGAAAATACCTGCGATTCTGCAGAGTAAGCATCTGCAAATAACAACGATACGGCGTTATGTGCTGAAACCTCCCCAGATCAAAGATGTAACGAATACAATTATTCTGAAGTCTCTCCAATTTATTCTGGAGAGTTAAAGAAAGATTAGGATATACCACATCACCATAATGAATATGAGGCAAGATAAGAGAGTAACGAAGGTTGCGACGAACAACAGGCGGGAGGAAACACCGAAGTTTTCTCAAAGTGTGGAAGCAGTAGTAAACCCTTTTACAAACACTCTGTACCTGAGGTCTCCAGGACAGTGTCGAATCCACAATCAAACCAAGATTCTTAACAGTGTTCGAAAACTGAATAACGTTGCCATCAAGCATCACTTGAGGGGAAGAGTGAATGTTCATCTTTGATAGTAGAGGACGAGTGCCAAAAGCAATGGCTTGCGTTTTCGATGGATTTAATTTAAGCCCATAACGATTTCAAGAATACTTGCAAGGTCATTATTGAGACGAAGAACAGCATTTTCAAGGTTATCAATAGGTGTTGAAGTGTAAATTTGAAGGTCATCAGCATACAAATGATAATTACATGAAATATTATCCGTAATACCATTTATAAAAATCGAAAAGAGTAAGGGTCCTAAAACACTGCCCTGGGGAACCCCACATTTAATTCCATAACTGGAAGAGAGCTCAGAACCAACACGCACATATAAAGATCGAAAGGAAAGATAGGATTAGAACCAGGATAAACAAGAAGAGGAACATCCAATAGAAGTAAGTAAGGATAATAAAATAGTATGGTCAACAGAGTCAAAGGCCTTACTAAAATCCAGAAGAACCAGTAAAGAAACACAACGTTCGTCGCAAGCAGATCTAATGTCATCGGTAATTTTAATAAGCTGTAGTTGTGCTATGTCCTTTACGGAATCCAGATTGCATCTTATTGATTAATTTAAATTCCTCTAGATATCTGGTAATTTGTAAATAAGCTAAACGTTCAATTGCCTTTGACAATGTAGATAAAATGGAAATGGGACGATAGTCACTAATATGAGAGGGATATCTAGTTTTAGGGATAGGAATCACATTAGCAATCCTCCAGTTTGAGGGAAATATAGACCGTTCAAAAGAAAAGTTGAAAATATGGGTTAATGGTGTAATAATAAAATCTAATATTGGTAACAGCATTTTGAGGTCAATTCCATCCGCTCCCACACTAGTAGATTTAGTGTATAACTAGGCGTCACATACTTCAGAAGCAGTGATTAAGTTAAAAGAAAACGAACAGGAGTTGGATGATGCAGGAATATCAGCAACAGTGCTAGCTCTTGCTGTATTATCAATAACCAAGGGAGGCTCAGCAAAACTTTTAGCCAATGTTTCACAATCAAAAGTAGTCTTATCGGCAGGAGGTTTGATCACTCCAAGAGATCGCATGGTTTTCCAAAAAGTTTTAGGGGTGGCACAAGATAATATATCGATGTGTATCGAGACAGCAGTACATGTCGAAAGGCCGATGCGCACATCACTGTGATATCTGTATATCGCCACATTAGTATATTGATACAAAGAAAATATCGATATCGATATGAAGAAAACATCGATACAAAAACAATTATGCAATTTATACTTAAATTCAACTAAAGTATAAATAATTTTTTTAACTTTTATGTTCTTCATAGTTTCTTTTTATTAACTGTCGATCTAAATATCGATACGAGATCGACATGAGTATCGATACAATATCGATATATGTATATTTCCGATATATCGATACAATGTGTGTATAGAATATCGATGCGCTTCATGCTGTATCGCACACCCCTAATTATTTCCTATACGAAGTGAAACAATAATACGAAGACGATTAAATCATCTAAATAAATATTCAGATGGGGAATTGATGAAAAGATTTCGTATTTCCAATGAGACTTTTCATTTTCTTCTCCATGAAATAGAGCTATTAAACCGCCATCTATGACGAGTCAATTCTTTTATTTTCTATAACATTTTTTTATTATTTTTTTTTATATTTATTATTAAATCGATCAATATTTCCATTTCCTGTTTGGAATAATTCGCAGTTCTTTTTTCTTATCGTTTTCCGTTTTCTATGTTCGAACGGTACACAAAATAAGAAGAATGACAGAAATTATAAACGCTCGATTTACGATGATCGAGGTTAGTAGTAGTAGTAATAATGATACTGGTTGGGTTTTGGAGTTCGAACTTTCGTTCATATCATACTCCAGCCACAAAGTTTCTTTCGATTTTTCCTCTCTTCCTATGTCTTCCTTCTCCCGCCCTCTGATATTTTCTGTCCCGTGGATTGCAACAAGACATTAACAAGACAAAATCACTTTAAAATAAGACAACACAAACGCATAAGGAAGTTTCTTCTGCGAGCCAGGGGTCCAGTGACCCGACTTTCGTAGGACCAAAGGAGGACCCTCGGAGCACGGAATCTGGAAAGTGATGATTATGCAGTACCCATATATTATTCAGAAATAGGGGTTATCACAGTCAATAATGTATTGTCTTTCTAAAAGCTACTATCACATTTTTGTAACTATCACACAAAGTTCTTTTTTTTATCACAGCTTTATGCCAGCTGATGTAACAAATTCATATAATAATTTATAAATATTAAAAGAATCATAGGCCAACAATGAGGTCAAGTTAATGGGAAATTCAATGTTTTCTCTTGAAAATCCCTGAGTGAGTTTTAATCTTTGATGTTGATATTTAACGCATGCAAAAAATATATGATTCAGGTCTCCTTCTTCACCACATTCACAATAAGGGTTATCTTTCATTTTTATTTTAAATAAATATGCGGGTGTTAACGCATGTCCTAATCTCAATCTTATAATAAGTGTGCAGAACCGACGGGAAACAAAGGGTACTCTCTTATACCATGGAATTTTCGGAACTGTAGGTTGACATCTTGCGTACATGATTCCTTTCGTGGTACTACTTCTATTCCATTCTTCCCCCCATTCGACTTCAATTTCTCTTATTACTTGTTGGTACAGCTCTTTTCCGAATATCTTTATTTTAAGTGATTCTTTTTGATGACCCATGTTTGCCAATTGGTCGGCCTTCTCGTTGCCCTCTATGCCCACATGTCCTGGCACCCACAATAGTGTAACTTCTTGTTCCAACAGATGTATCTCATAAAGGAGAGCAAACGTCTCCAAGATATATGGGTGGAGCGTATCTCTAAAATTGTAGTTTTTTATTCTTTCCAAAGTACTTCTAGAATCAGTTATGATGATACTTTTAGGAATTTTTCTTTCTAATACAATTGTCAAAGCAATCAGCAAAGCGTATGCCTCCGCCGAAAAGATTGTTAATGGGTTAGGTAATTTATATGATTCTTCTATTCCCATTGAGGGGACATAGACACCACACGCCACACTCCTCTCCGGTACAAGAGCTACCGACCCATCTGTAAATATATACTCCGCATCCGGCCATGTATATTTTATAAATTGGTTTATTTCAGCTCCAACAACATTGTTCATTCCACCAACCGTTCTACAGCTTCTGTACGATCCGGGGGTAAAAACGATATTTGGTGAAAATTTTCTTATATTATATTTTATTGTATGGGTACTATGTGCACTTTTTCTATATTGATTCCGAACAGCAGGTTCCATTTTGGAATATATCTCTGAGATCAACGGTCTGGTTTTTGCCATCGGACGTAAGATATAGATTTTTGTTATCTTATCTACCCTGTTGATCATGGCGCAACTATCTATACTAAGGCTTCTGCTGAGAAACCTAGTACATAGTATTCTAGCTCTGGTTAGTAAAGATGTTTCTCCTGCTTCGATGGTGAGTGCATTAGTGGGTGACGATCTGAGCGCTCCTAGTATGATTCTATACGCTTCATAGCATATCACTTGTAATCTATACAATTGCATTTTAGGTAACGGTAATAATATCCATAGTCCATATTCAAGTCTGGACCGTACAATCGCCCTATACAGCATACTTAAAATAACCGGGTCACTACCCCACCTTGAGCTGGATAGAGATTTTATTAGGTTATTACCTTTTCTACAGGCCTCCACAGTAGTATCTATATGTTCCTTCCAGTTAAGTTTAGCATTCAAATTAAATCCCAAATATTTGATATTATCTGTGAATTCAATATGGGTGCCCTCATACATGATGGTCGGTTTTACAAAGTTCCTCTTCTTGGTAAAAATAATAGCTTTTGTTTTTTCCATGGATATTTCAAGCTGACGATAGTCCAAGAACTTCTTTAAAATTTCCAAAGCCTTATTTAGTTGTTCGCCTCCTATCTCTATGTTCAAAGCAGTGCAATATATCACCAAGTCATCTGCATAGGTCAAAGCAAAAACATCGCATTTTCTCAATTCCTTGTTAAGTATGGTCATATATATGTTAAAAAGTATTGGACTTAGACAGCTACCCTGAGGAAGTCCTCTGTAATTAGTCTTGTTACCTATATTTCCTGGATCATCCTTCAATTTTAGTATTTTTTCCGAGCAAAGTTGATGTACTAATAAAGAGAATAATTTCGGAATCTTCAGATTGTTCATAATTTTTATTAACGTGGGTATATGGACGTTATCATACGCCGCTTTTATGTCAATAAAGACAGCCAAAAGTGATTTTTTCTCGACGAAAGCACACCGAATGTCCGTGACCAATGATGTTACTGCATGATAAACACTCTTACCTCTTCTAAATCCATATTGAAGATTATCAAAAACTTTCTTATTTTCACACCACCATTCTAACTTGTCGGTTATTATACGTTCGAATACTTTCCTAATACAAGATATTAACGATATCGGGCGATAGCTACTAAAGAGGTTTGGGTTTTTATGAGGCTTGAGAATAGGAATAATATTTATTATTTTCCATTCTTTCGGAATATCAGCACCCCGCAACACTTTATTGTAGATAGACAATAGAGCATTTTTATAATTCCTGGGGAGATTATTGATCATCGAATAAGATACTCCGTCTTCTCCTACGGCAGTATCCTTACGATTTCTTAATGCATTTTCTAGTTCCATAGTTGTTATGAGGTCTGTACATCCAGATGTATCCATTATTACAACCTTTGAGTCATCTCGTTGTATTTCTGCCTTAGATGGAACATGTGGAGGGGCCATTGCATTCATGAAGTTCTCCATCCATTCAAAATTATCTGCAACCTGCTTGTCTCGTTGAAAAACTGCTCTATTGTACGTTCTAACTTTTTCCCATATTTGACTTAATGGTATAAGACGATTTAAAGTTGCACAAAAGTTCTTAAAATTGTCTCGCTTTTTCCTCAATAGGGTTTTCTTCGATATTGCTATATTTCTTTTTGCTATTAAATAGTTTAATGGGGTTTTATTTCTCAAGAAGTTCCTTATTAAGTATTTTCGTATTTTGACAATATTTTCACATTCTTGGTCCCACCATGGGCACGGGTTATACTTCTGTCTTCCATTATTTTTCTTCTTGGAGGCCTGAAAAGCAGCTTCCTTCATGTCCCTTGTCAAATCTTCACACCCATTATTTTGCTCGATGCTGTTTAATATTAATGTTTCGTCGTATTTTTTCCAATTCAAATGTTTATAGTTGTTGTGACCTTGCACTTGTGAAGATCTAGGTCTATTGGTTCTAGTCGGCAGGCTAACTTCCGTATATACGGGGAAGTGATCGCTACCTAGCGTGTCCCATCCTGTATAACAAACACTTCTACTCGCCCAGGAGTCAGTAATCAATGTTAAATCAATAACGCTTTGAGTCTGATCGCTGTGTGAAAATAAAGTAGGGCGACCGTCATTAACAACGCTAAGGTTTCTTTCCCTTGCGACTTGTTTAAGCGCGTATCCTCTATTATTATTCCTTCCACATCCCCAATCCTGGTGTAGAGCATTAAAATCTCCTGTGACAACAAAAGGTTCATCAATGTCACGTAATACTGCCCTCCAATCATCAATTGTAAATGTTATATTTGGCGGAATATAGCCAGCTACAACAGTTAAATTGGAACATTTAATTATAATAAAATGCGTGTTCTGAATTCGGTCTTGTATTTTAATATTTTGAAATTGAATAGGTTTTCTGATGAGCACAGAGAGGCCTCCATACCCATCTCTTCTTGTTTTGTAAATGTGATTGTATTTAGGAGTTGTCAAATACATTCTATCAGGTAACCAGGTTTCGCAAACAACAATAATGTCCTGCCAATTATCTTTTAGAAAGCCATAAAGGCTAACTTTATTCTTCGCAAAACTTCTAGAGTTCCAGGTCATTATTTTCAGAGCGTTATCATTCATTTTTATGGTTTGAGGACAAATTTCTTGTTGAATATTTATGTTCCCCATGAATTTGATTAGTGGATTTTTCGATTTGAGAGCTAGACTTTTTATTTTCGTTTGTTAGTTCAAAATTAACCAAAGAGTTGATACTCGTAATGCTTTCGGATTCCATCGGTGAAGAAGAAGCATTCTTCAACATCAGATCTTGTGATGGTTTGTCGATTGGGATCGCTTGACTGTTGGGAGAGCGTCTGTCACAATTAAAGTCGAACATTAGATCACCGGGTATCTCACTTTTACGTCTTTTTTCGGGAATATTTTGTTTTTTTGGAGAAAGGACTGTTTTTCTATAGGACTTTTTATTATCTCTCTGTTGTATAAACGTTTCTTCACTCCGGTTTTGCGGTAATTGATTTCTTCTAATTGGGAGTTCAGGGTACCTCTTTGGATCGATAATTACTTGTGATATTAAAGAGTGTTGTTGTTGGTTTAAATCTATGCCAACTTTTTGAGATGCCTCATATGCTGAGCAGTTAAATCTTGTCATAGTCTCTTTTATTTTTAGTTGTCTTATGAATTCTAAACATTTCCTATCTTTCGCTGGGGTTCCCCTCTCGTTACTCAAATGGTTTTCGTTGCAAAATATGCATCTTGGTCGATCTCTGTTAGGACATTCTTCTAATAAGTGGTCTTCGGAACAAGCAGGACATCTAGTTTTAGATTTACATAGCTTTTTCGTGTGGCCGTATCTAAGGCAGTTGTGGCATTGCGTAACCGGAGGGATGTAGGGCTCTGGGCGTCTTACATTAAAAAACAACTTCAATATAGAAGGCATCACGGTTCCCCTGAAGGTTACCACCACCGATGCTGTATTGATATATTTCGGACCATCTTCCGTTTGAATTCTCCTTCTGATCCTATGCACGTGCACAACCTTTTCACCCTCTTCTGTTTCAAACCGAGCCAAAAGTTCTTCTTCCGTCATACTAGGGTCTATACGTCTTACTACTCCTTTACAAGTAACCCTGTTATTGGGAATGAAAACATTCCAACCATTCTTAAAAGAGAAGTCTGATTCAACAAATTTATTAACTGCTTTTCTATCATGAAACTCTATTTCTATCCTGTTTCTACCTCTTTTCTCCATTTTCTTTATACCTTGCACGTTTCCATTATATAAAATTTTTCCAATCTTGAGATCTCTCAGTTGCCCTATGTTTTTATCTATAGCCTCAATACAGGCAACGAAAGGTGGGTCATCTTTTTCTGAATATAGAATTTTTTCTTGTTTCTTAAATGTAACACCCTTATTGTTTAAAACTTTACTCCATATCACAGAAGTTTGATTTGATATAGGAACTTTATTACCTTTTTTGTCATAAAAGAAACCCATTTTTAATAATTCACGTGTTTCGATTAAAAATGCATTACTAAACGTTACATCAGTAAAATTTACTTCGTCAATGGTTTTATTCTTTTCTTCTAAATATTCAAATAATATAGAAGAAGTCAAATCCTTACTTAATACGTCGAAAAAATTAAAAGTATCTGTAATTGGAGGTGGCGAACCACCTCCATTTTCGGAATCCATTTGGATTCCCGTCAATGAGAATTTGGAAGCGTGTTCTCGATATAATAAATTTTCTACTTGTCTTAATTTATTAATTAGGGACAAGGAAACAACAAATACAAACTAACAGACTCACCACGGAACAGAAATATCGCTGTTTTAGAGCGTAATAACCAGAACCAAAAACCACCAGACAACACGTCGATGTCGAATTTTGAAAAAAAAAAAAAATGATCGACGTTTGAATATTAGGCCTTTTGACTGTATGGTCACCAACTTAAAAAATCACCCCAAATAAAATCACTACATTCTTTAGATATCTTAAGGATATCCTACCTATGAGATAACTTGAAGTGGTAGTACGGCCGAGACCGTAAACTATTAGTTTAGCGGTATCTTATAGTCAGCTTATCTAATAGATGTCAACGATTTGGTAGGAACGGGCCTTAGGCCCATTACAACCATTACTTTTAGTTGCAGTTATCTTACAGATAAACCCATTTACTAGCCAATTAGAGTGCGTAAAATAGCACTAACCGTGGTCATAATATCCTAGAGAGTTTAACTAGAAGATGGTAGTAACGAGCCTAAGGTTCGTTACTACCATCTTCTGATCAAGATATCTAAGGAATTATCACCATGGTTAGGGCTATTTTACGCATTCTGTTTGACTAGATTTATCTATAAGATAAATTTAACTAAAAAGTGATAGTAATGGACCTAACTCCCACTGCTACGTAACTCGTGACGTCACCCCCTCCTTTCCCTTCAAAATGCGTTTCTTTGGCCAACCTGGTACAATATGATTTACGGACCTTGTGGCCAACCTGGTACAATACCAATACTAATGCCATCTAAATGTTTGCTGTTGAACTATGTAATTACCACGATGTTAGTCAGATGCCCAATTCATTTTATAGGTTATGTTTTCTACAAATAGATTCCTGTTAAAAATTATATACTATGGTAACATCCCTCAAGTTACTGTTCATAGATTTACTTATTTCGTCCCCAAATAAAATTTTTAAAATTAGTTTTCTATTGATTGTCCAGAATATTTTCAATTAATTGTATTTAATAAGCAAAACAGTGCCATCTATTGGGTTCGTCGCAACATTACTTACAGAAATCTGCCGTAGGTTATCAAGTTTTATTGTTGCTATATAATTTAATTTAGTTTTTAATTAAGAAATATCAATAATTTGTCAATTTTGACAAATGTAAAACGACACCTGTCATTTTTAGATTAGAAATATTTACGAACGTTATGTATAGGCGAATGGATTATTATTTATCATCAAAAGTGAGTAAAAAAATAGTATTATTTATATTTATAACAAGAAATCTTAGAAATCAACCGTAACAACAATATTATTTGTTAAAAACACATCGAATCCGTTTTCGCGCCTTTCGATTTGAACATGACGCTTCTTCTTACCTGCGTTTTGGCGGGGCGGTTATTTGTGAGAAAGAACCTCACTATAACAGCCGCCATGTTTCCGATCCCCATGCAGTGAAAGTGTCAATGAGATGTTTAGTTTTATAAGTGTTACGTTTTTAATAGTTTCAACGTTTTAACCGTTTTAAACGCGAAATGGCCACCGAGAACGATCTTAGTTTCGGCAATGAAAGTGTTTCGCCGGAGGAATCCGCATCTAATAAGGTAATTAAGAGTGTGCTCAGTATTCGCGCGTTACTTTTCTCTAAAAATAGCAACGTTCGTTTTAAAAAGGTCCTTTTTTACAGTACACGGAGAAAGTACACACACCGTACTAATTGTATTTACTTGTTATTAAACGTAAATATCGTTATTGGGTCACACTTCATGAAATTCAGTTTCTTCCTTTTTACTGGAATATACATGATTTTACCGAAATATTTCATGATATCCCATATTATGTTTCTTATTTAAGGTTAATCACATTGAGTTATATTTTGATATGTTAAAGCATTGGAAGTGTATATTTTTATTAAAAATAGATTATGTCTATGTAGGTTATGTTCAACATGGTTAAGTATTTCAGTAAGTGTTTCTTTATTATTTAAAAACATATCAAATTGAGGGTTTATTTTCCTTATAATGAGTGTTTAGGCCTTTATTATGTTCCTTAAGAATGATTTGATGGGTATTTTATAAAATTACATAACTTTTGTAAGACATCATTATAAACAAATAAGATTTGTTTATATGATTAGGAGGATTTTAGTGTATAATTTTGTGTATTAATATGGTTGTAGGGTATATATTGATTTTCATAAGTAATTATAGGGTATTAAAGAAATAAATGTAGACGGAAAAAGAAATCATTCCGATAATAATAGCATCTTATCTGCAGTGGAATTCTGTTAAATATGAAAATTTCTCAAGAATTTTAAAACTTATTTAAAAACTTTTAGATGAGATTAACCCACATTTTTTAAATATAAAGGGCTGGTTTTACGATAAACACGTTTCTATTGAAAGCAGCTAATTAATTGATATAGTCCCCACATAAGTACAGGCAAAAAAGAACTTGTAGAAAGCTTCAATGAAAACACCACAAAATCTATTTCACTAAGCTTTATATGACTTATTACAATTAAAAATAACCCACACCCATTTTTTGCTTTGCTATGCTTAATATATTTCTAACAAATTTATTTATTTCCGCAAACAAAAGGTGTCTGTTTTGCTAGTGTCATTGCTCTTTTATAGTGCTGTTGCAGGGTAAGTAATAATTATCATAACTAAAGAATTATCTAAAATGCATAATCGTGTTTATTAGGTGTGGTACAATCAGTCGTTTTTGACATGTGAATTAATTTTGAATTAAAAAAAATATTTTTTAGGCATCAACTAAGATGTTCCAAAGTAGGTCTTATCACATTCTGCTGCATGGTTTAGAAGAGGATGCTAAAGCTAAAAAATTATACTGAGTGTCTCGAAATGAAGCACAGAAAATGGTACCACAAGATTTTTTGGTTCAAAACATTAAGATTGGTTGAAAAAAGTATATGGAAAAAGTGTCTAGTTTAGAAGTTCTTGACTGTCAAAGTTCTTGAAAAAAATCATATGTTTTGCTATATCTAGAGAATATATCAACAGTCCATCCGCAATGGGCAAATGGTAAATTCTTCACTATCACCACTTGATAATTAGCAGAACTTTTATATAAGATATTTTTTGAAGTAATGCATTAATCTTTTGCCAACATTTTCGATCTCTTTGTAATTTTTTCTCCGATTTGGATTTCACTCTCAAAAAAGTGTAGTTTGTCACCTAATCAAAAATGAATGATTTTTTCTAATGAAGAACTAACCGATGTGGTTAAATTTATGGGATGTTGTGTCCCTCTCGCAGAACAGATTCTGGATAAACTCACTGAGGATACTAATGTTAATGTTTAGCGTTTGTTCCTTCTCAGAGTTTAATGTTCCGAAAACAACTATTAACCGCTTAATCAGACGACAACTCCATCCATCCATATGATGTCAGATCAGGAGACCTGGCAGGCTGCTCCACTGGACCGTTTCCTGCTCATCTCCCATTCTAGCGATGGTGTAGTATTCAAAAATTTACTGTCGTACAGAAAGCACATATTTTATCAATCCAGGTAATTCATTTTGAAGAAATTCCAAACTATTCGCTCAAATGGACCAAGAATGATAATCTATTGATAATTCCAGCCCAAACATTCACTAGAAATTCTCGCTGGAAATGAAGAATCCTTTTGTGTAGATTATCTTCCGTGTATTCGTAGAAGTTGCGACTTTTATTTCGATGGAAGTAGGTATCTCCGGCACGGATATTCGGAATAAAATTAGGTCAAAGGTGCAAAAATTTCACCTTCAATCATTAGACACAATTTCTTCAACTCTAGCCACATGGTACGGGTGAAGAAGTTGTCGTCTTATTAACCGGTTAATGATGGTTTTCGGAACATTAAACTCCAAAGCCAAACACTGAACAGTGGGGTGAGTCTATCCAGAATTCGTTCTTTGATAGTAACACTTACAAGGAGACATTGCAGTTGACTCTTCACCAATTTGAATGAAACTTTTTGTGGTGAATCTGTATTGAATATGTATCAGTTTTACCAGAGCTTTTGATCCAAATCCTTGCCCCAACCGGGTATAGTTCTGTGAATAATCGCCAAGCTTATGATCTGAATTCCTAGGATCAATCCTCAAATTCGAACTATTTTTCCAATTTACTTTGCTATTTTAATTGTATGTTTTTACAGTTTATGTATATTTTTGTTAATCAGTAATAAAATGCAAAGTTATAGTACACCCTACTCTTTTTTACACGGTCTTTTTTAACACGATTTTGAAATAACATGGTTCACCAATAAATTTTTTTACACGAATTTTTTTTTGGAATTCGTGCTATAACAAAAAATTCGTGTAAAAAAATTATTGGTAAAAAAAGAGTTGGGTGTATTATTTTATCTTTTAAATTAGTAAACACAAAGGACTTTCATTTGGAAGGAAATAAATGATTGTACACGTGCAGATTTACCACATGTGGCGTATGTAAGAAACATCCAATCTATGTAAATATCCATGTCTATGCATACTGTTAGTTTTATCAAAAAAAATTTGATGTAACATTTTTGTATTACAATATTTTAAATTGTTTAATTGATTAATAACCATCCAATATAATGTTAATTACAAACATAAACTATAACTTTGAATTTATTATTGATTTACAAAAAAATATATATGTATTAATTATAAAAATATTTAATAGAATAGCTATTGAAGTTGGAAAACAAAGTTCTAATTTGAGAATCGATCCTAGGAATTCAGATCGTAAGCTTGGCGATTATTCACCAAACTCTACCCGGTTCTTGAAAATCGATTTTTCTTTGCGATATATGAAATTAATTTTAAATATCCTTAAACGTTAAAAATGAGTATCGTCTCTTAGAAGGGCCATTGGATCAAAAGCTTTGGTAAAACTAATACATATTCAATACAGATTCACCACAAAAAGTTTCATCCAAATTGGTGAAGAGTCAACTGCGATGTCTCCTTGTTAGATGAGGAGCACGATCAGGACCAGCAACTTTAGGGGCAAACTTTCCGGTCTCTTGTAAATTTCTTTTGGCTCGTGAAAAATTGCGCCCATTTGGCGTTCAACGATTTGAGAACCACTCCAATTAATCTCTGCACGGGATTCACAGGTAGATTATCTTCATAAGAACCCATAATTTTAACCACATCGCTTAGTTCTTCATTTGGTAACAACATCATATTAGGTGTTAAACCAACGTTAAGAGATTTTGAATGCAATTATATCAACATCTACTATCCTAGTAGACTACCGCAGTAATAGAAAATTGGTATTTAAAATGAGAAGCAGAAAACACTTTTTTGAGAATGACATACGACTCGGAAGAACAATTACAAAGAGATCGAAAATGTCGGCAAATGATCAGTGCATTACCAGAAAAAAATAATATGATTTACGTGACCAATAAAAAGATCTACTAATTGTTAAGCAGTGATGGTGATGAACAACCACTTGCCTATTGCGGATGGACATGAATGTTACATCAAAACATACCTTCCACTGATAAATGAATACACTTTGAATCTTATTAAAGACATGTTCTCCAGATATAGCAAAAAATATGAAAAACTTTGATGGTCAATAACATCTACACGAAACACTTTTTGCATATAGTTTTTGAACTAATCTTAATCTTTTGAATCAAAGAATTTCGTGGTACCATTTCCTATACTTCTAAACCAATATAGATCACATAAATTTTTCATAATGATAGTAATTGATATGGAGAGGATGAAAATATGAAATTTTAAATTTAAATCCTGTTGAAATTTTTAAGAAACTGTTTGATCCTTAAATTATTAGAACTATTTACAATATTAGTCCCTCAATTTACATAGTGATGTTTTCTTCAACCTTTACACCAAAGAGATTGACCAATCTCTTGACGAGATTGAAAGAAGATTTACAACTATATTTAAAGCATGCCATCCCAGAAGAACTTTCAGACGGTTATATCATTTGGACAATTAAACTGACCAAACTTAACCATAAAACTGTGCATATAGCAAAATATTAAACAGTCTCGACCAATTTAATTGAAAAAATCCACATTGTATTATATAATTGAAGATGGTTTTAGTGATATTCAACTCTCATATATTGTGAAAAACTACCTGAGTCGCATGATTCTGAACTACAGTAAAACCTCGACATACGCGACCCCTCCACCTTACGGGTTCCGGTATTTACGCGATTTTTCTAACGGCGCTTAATGGTTAATATTATAAATTTAGGTTGACAAAATACAAAAATTGGCCATTTCTGTATGGAATAATAATGGTATAACTAATTTACTACATGACTGGCATAATGTACAGGAATAGCTTTTTTCAATCAGAATGGTTTAATTAACACCATCAGGATATATAATCAAGAAATTATTTGGTGTTCAATTTTGTTAAGATTGTTGCAATGCTAGTTATATTGTATTTTGGTATATAAGGTATATTGAGTATACATATACTGATTTTATGTAGTGATAGTTCATACCTTTAACTATATTTACTTCATTAAGCTGTTCTTAAAATTAAAAAATTATGTATTGACATAATTTCACTTCTATTTAATTTATTTAACACGGTTCATCTGGAATCATTCCAATACTTTTTTAATTTTTTAACCTGAAGTATTACCTATAAGATGATATATAAGACTTCACTTATTCCCACTGACTTTAGTTCATATAAGTATAAGTTCAAGATTGAAATTTTCTATATTTAGATTTTTATATCTCAATTACAGTGGATTCAAACCCTATTTTCAAACACCAACGATATGAATTGAAATTCTAAATTTCAATGCAATAGCTATTTCTTTAATTATTACTTAATTATTTTTTAATGGAAATAGAATATTTTAAATCGACATTTTTGTTCTCATATCTCATCAACAAGCTATCTTACTGCATGAAGATTTATTATATCACATAGAAACATAATCAAGCGAATCAATCGAATGCTAATGTTGCATTCAGTTTGATCGATTTTGAAAACCTCATAATAAAATCAAACATAATAACATATCAAAACACAAAATAAAAAAATCATTTGAAGTTGATTAAACTTAATTTATACTTTCGGTAGTTCTTACAATTTTTCTCAAAAATTGCAATTTTTATTTCATAAAATTATTAATCACAGTAAAATCCATTGTAAAATGTTAACTATTAAAGTGATTTTTTAGCTATTAATTTTTGAAATTTGTTGTAATAAAATGTCGATTATGTCTGTTGAAAAGCTATACTATCAAAAACATAAGTAGATTCATGAAAATTCATAACTTACTTTCAATTAGTCCAAGAGATTATTGCTTTCAGTCATACAGCATGTTTAATTATGATCTAAATGAATAAACCTGTTTACATATAAAGACTTAATAACATTTTTATATACTTTTCTTGAAAGCCAATTTATATTAAAAATTATAGATGGAGTTCAGATAAAGGGACTACTTCCTGTTACACTGTTCGAGTGAAGTTTACGATATGAATATTTCTAATAATTTTAATCTCTTATGCAGTATTTAATTTGTTAAACTCGATTTAAACAAAATGTTACATAAAACAAATTTAATATACTGTCAAATAAAGTGTCATTTACGGTTGACGAATATGACTCAAACTTGGTATAAAAAAATGTTCATTTCTACAGCTTGCTGGGTTTTCGCGATATGAGCATTGTCCTACTAAATTCGTGAAATTGACCACTGTGCGCGGTCTACAACAAAATATTTAGGATAAAAAATTGTGGGGTACTTGTTACACCCTTTATAGTTCTCAAGGAAAAAACATTTCTAGGTTTCGAAGTATCTAAAGACCGTTTGAAAATGATGGTTGGTGCGAATGCACCTCGCGACTGTAAGCTGAATCCAAGAGCTTTAAGAAAATTGTGTAAAGCTGGCTTGGTCGTAATTTGGACATTAAATCCTACGGCATGGGTGATAACGTCTCATTATTGGATAATCTTGAGACGAAGTTTCAAAGAAAACATTGAGTAATATTTAGAAGAAATCTGCCAATTTTTTTTCAATGATGGAGTGGACGTAACAGCTGACGTAGATTTTCTTGATAACACAATAGAAGAAATAGTAGATCTTGCGATAGAATTAGAAATGGATGTTAACAGCAACGATAATCACGAGCTATTGAATTCATATAACAACATGCATCTTAAATTATTTTTAACATTGTATTTTCAGACCTTTTAGTATACCTCAGTCCAAATATGTTCAATGGGATTGAGATTGATTGAGCTTTGCATACCATTCTCAACATGAGCGGTATGCTTAGGGTCATTATCTTGGTGAAAGACCTAGTGATTTCAATCAAAATTCTTTTGCCCGTTTTAAAATTGATCCGATTTCAGCCGTTTGACATTATCTATTAACTGTTTTGAAAACATTTACAACTTAAATGGAGGATTGTTCGACCGGAATTTCATGATAGTCGGTAACACTTCTGGATAATACATTTCTTCATATTCCATTACACTATCTAATTGTCTTTGATAGATTTTATCCGCAAAATCGATTATCTAGTATACCGACTAAGCGGTAGTAAGTCGAAGTATTGTAAAGTATTGAGCGGAATTAACGCCATTTCTAAAGGGTCTGCACATCCATTTCATTAACATCACCATTAATAAGTTTATCTGTAAATGGTTTAAAAGTTTTATATGATGGGATATGTCTTTTTTTGTTTGGTTTATTTAATATTGAAAAGAAGAAGACTGAAGCAAACAGTCGAAATATCAGATATAATTATTTATATTAAATTAAATCAAGTACGATCGATTATTTTTTTATATTCAATAAAATGCTCTTCCTTTTAAATTTATTTCTTTTATAGTTATTTGGATAGTTGCTCGACTATTACCACTTTTTAACAGTTTTAGCAATTTCACCATAAGGTTTTCCTTTATTTCTTTTCTTTCCATACTATTTTAAATTTTAAATAATATATTATTATTCATTACTAAGTTAATTAGAAACTATAATGCAAACATAAAATAACATCATTATTTACTAGAAATATCTGCAAGTTCTTTTGTATCAAATGTATGTTGATTTTTATGAAGTATTTGACAGTAATCAATTCATTGCTCAATCAAGCACTTAAGTTAGTTTACTATAAGTAGTATGTTCGTCAATAAACATAAGTGGTTTTAGAGGTATACAAACATGAAAAGCCATTAGTCTTTATAATGACATTTGTAACTAACTGCATATCATGAAGAGCTACTTGATTCATATGATTTTGAACCGTCAGAAATTGGCATATTTAAAAAACACTTTTTCAACTATGTTAGCTCCTAACATAGTTAATGAATATATAAAGATGGGAATGATTAACAGATATGTCAATACAAATACAGAACCTTACAAAGTTTTGTAACGGAATTCTCAATTACTCACTTTTTATATTAGATGCCAGTGTAAACAATGCATAAACGGTGTTTAGTGAATTTTAATGTCCTTTTTTAAAACATCAAATATATAAATCAATCATTGATTAAATTAAAGCTGCAAAATAATTAAAAGTTACTAAAGATTGGTTAGAAGTAGTTGTTTCAAAATGTGTTATTTACTTGCATAGTTGCACAATACAAAGTGTAGAACTGTAGGACGCTTTCCATATTTCTGTTAGATCAATGTTGATTATATCAATATGATCAATGTTGAAATAAAAATATTACTTTTTGGAGTCATTTTGTGTATGGTAAAATTTTTGTCCAAAAGTCTAACTCAAAATGGTTCCTCACACTAATGAAGATAAATATTATGGCTAATGTGACAGAAACGATTTTGAAATAATGCAAGTATTGTAATGATCTTGCAAATAATAATTGACAACTCAGATGACGATTCGGGCGACTAAAGAATGATATGCAAAGTTCTGTTATGTTGGACCACCGAATTTGATGAACAAATTATTGCTGTATAGGTGCAACATTTTTTTACCATCATCCATAGGCTTCAGTTCTTGACAAAATTTTTAGTTTTGGCAGAAATAGACAACTTTTTCAATAATACTCTATGATGCCACGAAATCATTGCATAGTGCTGGAATAGTATGAAAGCAAAAATTGATATTGGTATCAGAACAACTTTAGGAAGGACTTACAATCCAATAACTTTTGGAATCAATGTTTGTTGTAGGACAAACAATTAAATTTTGATAGTAAAATGAAAGGAGGAAGAAGAAAAGATTGATTTCTTATCCTAAAATTCTATTCTATTTATTATTTTGTTTTGTCACTGTTTTTTTTTTCATTTGTGTAAAAAAATAACATAATTGTTCAGAACATCTAGTTAGTTTATATAAATAATTTTAATTCAATTGCTTTCTTTGTTTATGTTGAATATCTTCGAATCTACTAAATTTTCAAGTAATGTATATATGGAAAGTTGTATCGTGTTCGATTTGTTATGACCGGTGTCAGCTTTATTTTTGTTAAAAGAAAATTAATATTTATGAACTAAAATTATTTACATCTAATAACAACTTACATAGACACTTAACCTGATAGTTGTAAGTGATATATTCTGTGTGGCTATGTTTGCAAACCTGAGTTTTATAAGTTTGTTTTCTGGCTCAATTCATTGTAAAACAAATCCTAACTAATTTCGGTTCTTTTTATTTAAAACCATGAACAGTTCTAAAGATTGATATGGGTGCAAGCCAAACTAGAATTTCATTTCAACTTGTATTTGGAAATTCATTTAACCATGGTTTTATATTTAGTATTTTTAGCTGTAAAAGGAACTGATAAATTACACTTATTTGAAGTCATAACTCAAAAAATTATTAAAATTCTATAAATTTTGTAAAAGATAGTAGTTCATCAACAAATTTTGAATCATTCCTGAATATTTTTAGATAATAAATAATTCAAATTTATTTTAATACAATAAAATATAAGCACTAGTTCAAAATGTACAGAATCATGTTTTACGTGCTAAGAATCTTATTTTTTAAATGAACACTTAGCTATTTGTGCTTAATCATTCTTATTTCTCATATTTTCAATAAAACAGTGTTGTGAAATTCTTGAAGATATTTGAAAAATATTTGAAGTAAGGAGTCTATTCCCATCTTATAAAAATTTTACGTTAACTCATCAATGACAAAAATACGTTTTAGACACTTCTTTTTAAACAATTATTAATTATGCTTTTTTAAAATAATAATATAAAAAAATTCTTATACGACTTTCTTTTTCAGTCTTTTGTTAAGAAAGTAACATCGCGAGTTTCGGGCTTTTTACCCTCATCTCTAAGCAAGTGGTTTGCCGGTACAGAATCTACAGTAGTGAGACCACGCGATGAAACGGACGATGACGACGAAACCCTCCACATTCAACCACCTACGAAAAAGGCGAAAACTAACGAGACAGCAATGTCCTCAATGGCAACGTCTCTTTACATGAACAATCACCGCAACGCCCGACATTTATTCGTAGCGCCTAGGGCTGAAATCGATCGCACTAAGAACAACAATAACAATAATAATGCGAATTGCATAAAGTTTCCCGAACCCGTTGCCGGTCCCTCAGGGTATTCTACGGCTAAAACGAATACACCGACGGCGACAAAGGCCTCTTTAAATATGAGTACAATAAAAACAACTTCTGGCGAGGTGCGGAACTATGATTATAATTCGGATAGTGGCGAATCTACTAGTGGATATTCGTCTATGCGGGTGGGAAGTAAGGAAATGGTTGCTGAGACCAGTGAATATGTTAAGAAGAAAAGTATGATATCGCCAGAAAAGTGTAAAACGTTATTTAATACACGTGAGTTGATTAATTTTTCCTTATATTAGTGTGTTCTTTTACATGTTATGTTATTTTTTACATGTTATGTTTTTTACATGTAATGTGTACATTATAATAAGTTTATTGTTACTCAAAAGATGTGATCAAATGCAGTATACTTCGTTTATAACGAACCTTCAAGTAACCTAAAAGTTGGTTTGTTATAACCGATGTTTGGTATTGGTAAACATTTAAAAAATCATGATTTAAATGTATTAAATTTTTAAAATCATTTAAATATTAATAGAAAGGTAATAAGTTATTTAAAATACTTAGCAATTTTGGTTTGAAATTACCTGGAATTAGTTTTTATTAACATTCTATTTAACAAAAGTATTTAAAATATTTTTCCGGTAATATCGCTTTAATTTTTATAATCTAGAATGATTCGACAACGTTCTAGTTTCCTCACAATTACTATCGTCCCTTTCATCATCTCGTTCGCCGCAAGCCTCTTTATACATGATAAGCGACATTTTCGTCATCCATTAAAAAATTCGAAATTATCATTTTTAGCATAGTTTATGTAGTTTTATGTAAAATTCATTTCGGCAGTACCAATACAACTTTTAGAAACAAACTATATAAGTGGCATGTTGTTTTCTTCATTACACATTGTACTAACGTATTTTTCTCAGAGATTCACTCAAAAGCAGGAAAGAGTTTATTAACCGGATTCGTTATAGACAAATTTATTTAGATTGTTATAACCGAACTTTCGGTTATAATCGTTTTAATTATGTATTGAGAAACATACATCTGTTAGTCTTACAGTCATTTCTCGTTTTTTAGCAATATTTTGGTTAAGAATATTTTAATCTTTATGTAGTGCATTACGTTTTCATCATTTTTCTGTTTCAAAATACTAAAAACTACATCATCTCTTCGTTTCTTCAATTCTCTTTTTTTTTTTCATTATTTATCATCATGATTCCAGACTAGACCAACTTTGTTCTAAACAATTTAAACTATTTATATCTATTTTATGTCTTATTATCGATTATTATTTGTTCCAGTATGACCTCAACGTTCTCAATTATCAGTTGAACGGAATGTGTATATTTTATTTCTATGTAAAATCTTTAACTTCAAACTTTTCATATTTTTGTACATTTGCTTGTAGGGTTATTTTCAACTATGACCACGTGTTACAATATTTGATGTAATAATTATCAATATTTTTAGAAATAAACGTATTATTTCTAAAAATATTTTCTTCATCTACTTGTTTTGTTTCTTGGAGGTCCATGTTGATACTGTCTTATAAGATGATCTTAATAAACAACCATAAATTTATATTACACTGAGTGGAATTCCTATATCCCATTAAGAATATCTTACAGTATATATTGTATTTCCACAGAAATTGAAAAATATGTAATACTCCTAAGATTATAACTGAACAATTTAAATATTTTGTTAAGCAATTATTCATGTGATAATGACTTTTACTTTATTTCATTTGTTGTTTTCTGTTGTGTTATTTTATTTAGGACCTATTTCTTAATATATTTGGGAAATTGATTTATAAAATTTTATTTTAAAAGGTAGTTTGTGGTATTAAGAACTAGAGTGTATGATTAGTATTTATGATCTCTATGCTATAGAGGTTTGATGTTTTAATTACAAGATTTCCCAACATTAAATCGAATATAAAAAAGCCGAATTTATGCTGGTAATTAAATTTAAAGAATGAATTTGCTGGGCCGAGAACCTTTATTGTATAAAACGAATCATAAGAATTTATCCCTAGATCAATCAACAAGCTATTTATAATTTATATTATAGTTTGATGAAAGTTCGTAATGGAAAGAGTCATGGTTTTTTTTGTATCACACTTGTGTATCACACAATTTTGATTTTTTTCATTCAATTGACTTTTTTCATATGTTTGGAAAAGTCTTAACTGAGTTATAAAGGTAGATAAACGGATTAAAGCATATTTTCACTTGTATAAAAAACAAAAAATGGTGTCAAAAAAATTAAACTACCATTGTATTAATTTTAAATTACTAATAAATTTTCAGCTTCCTCCATTAGTTAAATTGTTTATGCCAGCTCAATGTTGTTAGTAATATTTTAGTAAGCCAAGCAGTGTTTAATATTATTTTTAAGTAGCATTTTCATGCCTACCCTATGTTTTTTTTAATTCGTTTCATTTGTTCATAATTTTAACAATAAATGTTTGTGATTCAATTTTTTTCCATCCAAAGCACAATCGTACAATCACTATCTTCATAAAGTATGTTGATTCAATCATCAAAATCATCATCACTTGATTCTTTCAGCCACTACCTTTGCAATATCTTTTCCAGTAAAATTGTTAAAACCCCTAATAAATATGTCAAAAAAATTGCAGAAATTTGCACTATCTGATGTAATCTCTTAATGGTGAACCTGAAACATCTTGCAACTACATTTGACCACAATTTGCTCCAAAAGTCATTGATATTTTTAATTTTATAATATTTTAATATTAGTTGCTGTTAAGCTGCACTAGTCTCACAGGGTCATATGAGAAAAAATCTGATACCATACGGCTCCGGATATAACGAAGACCTGAAAATTGGTTCTTAATTTAAAAAAATCATAATTTACATTAAATTAACTGAAATTAAATAATTTGGGAAGAAATTAAAAGGTGTCAGTAAGAACATATCAAGTATATCATAAATAAACACAAAATAAAAGTAACAAATTATTTAAAAAAACAGTAATTGGTTTGAATTGGAAAATTTGTTTCAAACATCCTATCAATATTACATTCTACATTAACAAAATTATTTAAAATATTTTTGATAAAGGTTGTAAATATCGCCGAATTCTATACAATTTTTATAATGCGGAACGATTCTAAATATCATCCTTTTCATCATCTCATTTGTAAGTCTTTTTATACCGCAATTTCGTCATCAATTAAAAATTTAAAAATTGTCATATTTTTTTCACAGTTCACATAGTCTCCCATGTGTAAAATTCATTTCGGCAGTACCAATACAAATTTAAGAAAAAAACTATATAAGTGGCTTGATGTCTCCATTATCAAACATTTCTGCTTTATTGTTGGCTTAGCATCGATAAATTATATAGTACTAATGTATTTTATCAGAAATTCACGCAAAAGCAGATACCTTAGAACTGAAACCACTTCATTAATAATTAGTTGGTCATATCCGAAATATCGTTATAATCGGGTTCTTTAGGCAAAGTTATTTAGATTATATTAAATGGAGATATTTTCGGGGCTATTACATTAGTTCTCCCTTTCTATCTTTGCTTTTGTTTTGTAACATTGAGTGGCTCCAGAATGAGGTATGATGTAAAATCTATGAATGTGCTCTCCGAACTGTCCTTTAGATCTTATAGTATCAATGTCTTTCTTTCATTGTATGTGCTTTCGATCGAGAACCCTCAGTTAAAATGCAGCATTCTATCACCTTATGCAATGGCGCCTCTTTTTTCTCCAGCAGCTTCTCTCTTAATGATTCGTCCTTAATTCCTACTATTAAAATAGACTTTATAAGTTCTTTTTTAGATGAAACAGTTCGCATCCGCTTGACTGATTTTTTATTCAGTTATTAAACTTTTATGCTAATGTGACCTTGTTGAAACGTTCATGTGTAAAATTTTTCTTACGCGTGAAGTGATTTTGAAAGTTCACTTTAAGAATATTAATTTTATTTTTCGTCATATTCAAATTTAAATGTATTGTATACCAAGTTTCAACAATATGCAAATAGTATTGCTAGGGCACGAAACTTCTGTAACAAAACGATACGATTCTCCGAGAATAGTTTATTTCATTATTGCAAATGGGTCCTTATACTTTCTTATGGCTTTTTTTACTGGTAATTATTGTAAGTTCGAAAGTGACATTGTGTGTGTAAAAAGAATGTACCTTTTCGGGTATGTTGATACAAAAATCTCAAAATAGGCAAATTTTGAGTTATTACAGGCACAACCAAAATTTAACATTCTAGCAAATGATCGATATCTCGTCTGTGGAATAGTAATAGCACATGCTGCCAACAAGCAAGCAGGTATTAAGCTAATATTTAGTCTGTGGAACAGCTAGCTTATGCTAATAGCTTATGCTGCCAACAAGTTGGCAGACTAACTTGATGAGCATGACTTTGGAGACATAGTTACTGATGCTACTATCAAGTTGGTAGTCTTTAGAATAATATATAGTTTATGGAACAGTAATTGCTCATGTTGCCAACAAATTAGCAGAATTCAAATTAATGAGTAGGACTTTGTAGATAAAACAGTTCAAGCTGCCAACAAGTGGTAGTCTTTAAGATAATGTATAGTCTGTGGAACAGAATTAGTTCATGCTGTCAACAAGTTTGCAGACTTCAAACTAATGAGCCAGAACTTTGGCGACATAATAACTCATGCTGCCAACAAGTGGTAGTTTTTAAGATAATGTATAGGGTGGGACAAATTGGACACTTTTAATGGGAACCTCCTCTTCGTATATGAAATGATACCCAGTGTTTAAGTGAATAAATCAGCTTTTCCTCAAAGCAACACTACTAGTTATCGATATAAAAATGATTTTTAATAGAACAAAATGTATGTATTCTGCAAATTCGTGTGCATAAAATTTCTGTTGTATATTGTGTTTCAATCTTCCCCAAAGGAAACAATTCATAATTGTTAGTTCCGATGACTGACGAATAGGACCTTGATTACCTAATCAACAAACGAGTTATATATCTTTCTAAAGAGGAAAGTTTAACCTTCAATTCGTTATACAAGTCATTTCTTCATTTTCAAAACTAAGGACTGCACACTCTTTCAAATTTTATCATTTCTTTTTTCGTGATTCCGCAAAAATATCAAAACTCATCAACATTTCTTAGTTAAGTTTGCCGCCTCCCTGAATATCGCTCATGAAAAAAAGCAGGAATGCTTTTTTATAATTTACGTGACATTATGAAAGTTGATGACAACTAAAGCTGCCTTTAGTGCGAGGGAGAATTGGGTATTTGTGTATCGGGTATTTCGTTCTGATCACGTGGCCGCCATCAGCCAATCCAAACGTAAATACAGTAAATGAATAAATCAACTTTCACTGTCAATTTTCGGATTCTTTCAGCCCTTAACTATGCTAGTCCCATTATCAGGTAACATTATTATAATTTGATTCAATTGTATGTATCATAATTGAGTTGTATTCAAAATTTTATTTGTGACAGCCACTCCAGTATGATTTCTTGCAAAGCTCTCATAATTGAATACAATGTTTTTCTTTTCATATTAATTTGTTATCATGATCAATATAGCATATGATATTTTAGACAATTTTTTACAATTCAAGTGCGTAAAATATATCATAAAAATATATATATATATATCATAAAAATCAGATATTACATTTTTCATATAATTCCGAAAAGGAAGTAGGGAGAAAAACCTTTATTATCTACCAGCGAATATGGTTGATTATCTAACCAGATCATTTCAACTATTTAGTAATTTTTTAGCTCGTTGAACGTTTATATCCCAAGGTTTATTTTTCGTTTGGTATTGTTGTAAAGTTGGTTGTTGCATATTTGTTTTTAATTTCACCTCTTTCGTTAACGTTTCCTCATCGTGATCTCATCATGATCCGGCTGCATCGCGATCCGTACCATCACTAGCTTTCACCATTTCACTAGACCATTAGAAATTTCACTAGATCTGGAAATAATGATGTTAACTTTATTATAAAAGTTCTTGCACACAGCGCATATACATTATGTATATGTATGGTAATTTACACCACAGAAGAAGTTTAAACATTTAATTTGTACGGAGACTTTATTGAGACAATATAAGGCCCACTTTCACCGTCTTCCTAATAAATGATCTATAATCGATGCAAAAAGGTCAAGGCCCCTCATTTTCGAGATCTATACTTCGTACCCGCTCAATGATAAAAGTTGTGGTAAAGATCATTGTAATCAGTGAACATTTCTGCGTATCATATGTTAATTTGGAATCCGACAAATGTTACTACCAATTCAAATTTAAAATTTTTTCGTTAAATAGTTTTTGAGAAGAAACATTGCATGGTAGACAAAGTTGCCGACTCGATAAAAGAGAAATCGCGGGCCCGAAAATTTCTAAATTAACTCAATTTTTTCAGAGAGCAAATATGAAGATATAGATCTCTAAAGTTAGGAACCTTGATATTTTACATCAAGAGTAGTGAATGATTATCTTTGTATATTCAGTAACTTATGATAAATTCAGTATCTCAATACTGAATTTATCATATAATTTATAATGAATAAATTTATCAAGTGATTTTAGTAGTGGTACTTAGTATATGTCATTGAGAACACTTGAAACCATTATAACTATCTTTTTGATTAGTGTATCAGAAACTCTGAAAAAAATGAACGTTTTAATATTAACTAGTTATTTTATACTTACGGTTTATAGGCGCCAGTTTTAAAAAATACGTATTCAACAGGTGCTGGGACTGTAAAGCTCAATATTACATTATTAATTATAATAATTGAGGAGTTTGCGTGCAAAACCGGATATATATGGTTTTTTTAAAAAGTGTCAGAAAATAGCAAAAAATTTTGTTTTCTTTTCAAGATAGAGAACACAAACCTTTACATCCGCTTTTGCTTATAATTGAATTTAGCAAACAGTAGAAGCCTTGAAATCTATGGGAATACATATGACAAGTAAATTTTGTCAAAATGTGGATATAACCTGTTTTGCACACTCAATTTATTGTATTTGGCAACTATATCTTTGGCCCACTACCTAAGGTCATTAATTTAATTAAATTTTGTTATTGTTTCAGCAACAAAATCAGATAGATCACTGTTTAGTGATCGAACAGTTAGCCCAGATATGAATACATCGTTAAGTACGAGACAACCGACTTTTAATAGTACCGCGTTTGCTGGTACCGCAAATTTCGTCGATCGCACACTTTCTAGCAAGCGAATTTTGGATTCGCCATTTTATAGCGGACGCACAACTTACGGAGGAGCCTCTGCGTATGGACGGCGGATGGCCGATAGATCTCACGATAGTAGCAGTGCAATAGTTAGAAACAGCATTCAAATTAAACCGGTTAATGAGAAAAAATCGGAAAGTACGTCTCTTAGTAAAACCGCTAAAAGGATATTAGACACTCTAGAACAATACACGGCGCCGGCAGAGGATGCAAAAAAAATACCAAATCCGCCGAAAAATCCTGCGAGGTATACGATTATGAATCATCCTTACGCGATTCGAGAAACAAAGGTCCCGTCCAATACAGAATTGCAAGTTCCTACAGTTCCTGACTTACTAAAAATGAAACTAAAGGAAAAAATGCAAAATACTACGGTATCAGTTAGGAAAATAGCTAATTCGTCAAAGTGTTCATTAAACACTGAAGAATATAAAATTGCGACATTAGACGAGGAGAATACCTCGAAGCATATGAATAAAATGAAGAATAAAATTAGTTCCGTACGAGAATCGAAACCGGAATTAAATGAAACAGTTAAAGAAGTAAAGTTACCCGATGTTCAATTACCTATTACAACTTTACCAGTTTTTAATTTTTCAATTCCCGCGCCTCCATGTGCTATTAGTAGTAATATTTCAAAACCTACTGAAACAATATCTTCCTCCACTGTAACAGTGAAAACCACCAAGAAGATTACCGATAAAAGTATAGAATTTAACAAAATTGAGGAGGTGGTTAAAGAGACTGTAAAAAAAGACAATAACAGAACGGAACAAAACACATCGAAAAGTGATAAAAAAGAATTCATTAAGCAGACGGAATATGTATTTTCCAATCCTAGGGTATTATCAGAAAAAGATAGCGAATGCAAAGTGTGCTTGGTTAGAAATAAAAGTGGTGAGTCGAAATGTAATTCTTGTACAATTCCTTTTACTACAACCATAAATGGTACAAACGAACACGCGCAAAAGTATACTTACACATTTGCTGAACCTGTGCCAGTTGAAGATAACAATAATAAAAATACTTCTAAACCATTATTCAAAAGTGACTTATCACAATTTAAAATGAGTGTAGATAAATGGGAATGTGGAACCTGTTTGGTACGAAATAATAACAGTGAAAATGTATGTGTAGCGTGCACAACACCCAAAGTTACAAATGGTTCCATTATATCTTCAACCCCAGCATCTAAACCTTCACCAAAAATTACTTTTGGTCAATTTCAACCCCCTTCTGGCACTTGGGAATGTTCAGTTTGTATGATACGCAATAAAAATGATCGCAAAACGTGCGAAGCATGTACTTCGCCAAAACCAGTACCTAAACAAGAAAATGGTATCCAAGGATATCATGACACAAAATCTGTTGATAAGTTTAAATTACCAATAGAACCACCCAAGTATCCAGGACTTAATAATTCTGTATTTAAATCAGATTTATTAGAAAAGTTTAAACCAGCTAATGATACTTGGGAATGTTCAGTTTGTATGGTACGTAATAAAAATGCACTCACGTCTTGTGTTGCTTGTACCACACCTAAAAAACAAAACGGTTTTGGCGAACAATTTAAGAAGAAGGATGATCAATGGGAGTGCGGTAGCTGCATGGTAAGAAACTCTGCTGAAAAATTAAAGTGCATATGTTGCGATTCTCCAAAACCAGGTTCGAATTCGGTAATAAATGTTCCAAAAGAAACACCATCAGCGGCCAGTTTTAATTTTGGAATTGTAAATAATGAAGCAGTCGGGCAAATGTTTAACTTTAATAAACCATTTGAAAGTACGCAAAGTAAACCTCCATCGTTGAGTGGATCTATTTTCGGGCAACAATCTGATTCAAAAGCAGAAACACCGAAATTTGTTTTTGGTGTAATCCCAACAGAAACACAAAAAGAAATTATAGAACCATTAAATAAAATTGCGAAACCTGAAGAAAAAGTAGCTACATTAACAGAAGTAATTAAACCAATCGTGACATCTACCGAAATTACTACAAAATCGGCACCAATTATACAACCAACGTTAAATGGCGATATGAACAAAACTCCACTTTTATTCGGGAACGTTTCGAAACCTGCCGAAACAAAACCGACGTTTTCATTTGGAATATCTCCAAAACCAACTGAAACGACAGAATCTAAATCAAATCTACCAATAGAGTCTCAACCATTTGTATTTGGTAACGCAACATCAACGCCATCTACAAGTTTAATAAATTCGTCTTCAACCATGCCATCAATTATGTCAACAGCGGTTACTTCTGCAATAGCGAACCCAACACCACAATTTGTATTTGATAAACCAGCTGATAAATCGACGTTTCGAATACAACAAACCGATAAACCATCGTTTCTTTCTGTTGACTCGCCTGCAAAACCGACGTTTGGTTCAACACAGCCAGTTGAAAAACCAACGTTTGGTACGCCATCCGAAAAATTATCGTTTGGAGTACCACAAACAACTGAAAAACCACCTATGTTTGGTATGCAGACTGAAAATCCAACCTTTGATGTACAATCATCTGGAAAGTCAACGTTTGGTGTGCAACCAACTGAAAAACCGGGGTTGTTTGGGAACGCTTCAATTAAAGCGACACCTGAACCAACTAAATTTGGATCGTCTGGTGTTACCCCCCAATCGGGGATAGGCGGCTTCAATTTTGGAAGTACGCCCGTTAATCAGACAGCACCAGCTCAAAATGGTACTTTTTCGTTTGGAAAACCAGCAGCGAACACGTCGACAACAACGTTTAATTTCGGAAGTGGACAGAAACCACTACCTGGCGTCTTTAATTTTGGAAGTACTCCATCTACTTCAACGGTGAGTACTATTGATTTGTTAAATTTAGTTTTATGTTACAAAAAAATTATAGTTATGAGAACCATATAAGAAAAGTGCAGATAGTTTCAGAAATGTGTCATGTGGTTCAATGATACCATAATGATACATTTCTATTTATGATACAAGTTACTGTTTGTATTCTGAATATTCTCACGTGTTCGTAGAAATTAACAAAATGTTTGTCTATATTAATTGTATTGTCAATTATAATTCTTTTACTTATTTCATGATGTTTTAAACAAATTGACATGAAGTATCCGTCCACTCCATTTTAATTGCATTAACATTGTCTTCATTTGTACGTTTATAATTTTATGGGTATCATACTGAGGGACGACTTTATGTGGATATCTTTTTACATTCATATTTGACCAAAATTTGTAGTTTCACTGTTTATTTGTTCGTTAGGATAATTGAATATTAAGCTTAATGCACTTTATTTTTGATGGAATCCAATTAATAGAAATTGTTCATTAAATTTGGAACTGACTACCCAAAAGACTTGACTAAAATAGTGTTAGAAAGTTGTTTTTTTTTAAATATGCAGGATGTTAATGAACGACATGTACATATTTCAAGGGGCGGTAGTACACGATAAAATAGAAAAAAAATGCGAATAAACATGTGGTCAAAAATGCGTCATGTGGTCACTTCGGAGCAGTAAAGTTACAATTTTTTTTTTTAATTTTACGGTTATCTCTGGTGTTTTTTTGAATAATTATTTCAAATTTGGTATACACCGAATGTTTACGAATCTTTACAATGCAATAACAAAATCACCATCCACACTATCAGGGGTGTCCCATTTTTTCATGGTTCTAATGCTTATAATAACCGCCAGTTTTTGTTTGAACACCCTGTATGAATTTTGATATCGTATTTAAACTTTCTATACTTTTCCTCAACTTTTTGGTCTGATACGTTATTTTCGTATCTGCCACCGTTTTCAAGATATCTGAGAAAATGAGTCACAAATACAAACAAGCTTAAAACACAAAATCTATTAAAAGAATAGTAAGAATAGAAGGCTGTCGCTTCGCTATTAATTTTGTTCAGCGACAATTGATATAAACTTATTTGCTTAGCGTCAGTTAGCGTCGTTAACGTATAAACGTTGAATTTAGTAATCGAGAATATGCAGAAATGCATTTTGTGTATGGACTTGCCAAGGGCAATGCCCGTGAAGCCAAAGAAATGTATCAAGATAAATATCCAGGTCGAGTCCCGAACATTTGCCAATGTACATAATCGGCTGTGTGAAACCGGGAGCTTCAAAAAAATCGAATCATTTAACAGGAACAAAAAAACTGTAAGAACTCCTGAAATAGAGAAAGCTGTTCTTCATAAAGTTTAAAATGACCCAACTACAAGCACTTGAAAATTAGCACAAATATTTAACATTTCTCATGTACTTGTCTGGAAGATTTTGGTAGAGAATTTACTTTATCCTTACTATATTCAAAGGGTCCAAGCTTTACTCCCATGCAACTTTCAATTTCGTTTAAACTTTTGTGAGAGGTTTGTAAACATGTTGACCGAAAATCCATTATTTGGGGGTAGAATTTTATTTAGTGATGAGGCAAGTTTCACTAGAAATGCCATTCGAAATGTTCATAATAACCATTTCTAGGCCGATGAGAATTCCCACAGAGTATTTGTACCAGGTGGGCCACTAAGAAAGGACGCCGGCTATATCTCAGAAACCGTTGATACAAAATGACCCATAGAAACTGCTGGAAATTATTTTCAAGTTTGTAAAACTATCGCTAGGGGGCGTAATGCGAACGACAAAATTTAAAATGTAGATTTTCGTAAAATTTTGATAATAAACTTCATTCGGCTATAACATTTTTAGAATCTTTAGATAATTTCTGACAACTTTCGTTAGTCATTTTTTTGCATACTGCTTAAATAAGTGAGGTACGGGGAGTTACATTTACTATCATAAAAGTAGCTCTAACTTTGGAATTGTTCATCCGAATACATCAAAAATGGTCTTGTTGGGAAGAGGAGGAATTTTTGTATTTGATGACATCCGAAATTAGCCAAATTAGCAAAGTAAATTTACTTTCTATGTAAATATTTTTTTGTTCGACTATGTTTAAATATGATACAAAAATTTATAAAATTGTCGCAGATTTAAATTAATAGCAACAGCCTACTATTATAACAGATTTTGTGTTTTAAGCTTGTTAAGTCACAAATACGACTCTCTCGTTTAGATGTCTTGAAAACGACAGCAGATACATAAATAACTTATCAGACCAAAAAGTTGAGGAAAAGTATGAGAAGTTTAAATACGATATCAAAATTCATACAGGGTGTTCAAACAAAAACTTGTGGTTGGTACAATCATCAAACACCATGAAAAAATAGAACAATCCTGGTAGTGTAGATGACGATTTTGTCATTTTATTGTAGAGATTCACAAACATGGGATGTCCAAATTTGAAATAATTATTCAAAAAAACACCGGAGAAAAACGCAAAATTCAAAAAATAAATTGAAACTTTACCACTCTGTAATGACCACATAACGCATTTTTGACCACATGTTTATTAGCATTTTTTTCCTATTTTATCGAGTACTACCGCCCCCTGAAATATGTACATGTCGTTCATTAACACCCTGTATAAATACTTTTTAACAAATCTCATTTTAAAAATATTTTGATACAACAAAGTTCCATAATTAGAAAAATTAACTTGAATCCTATTTTTGTACTGTTCACAGGGAAATTTTCAAAACTTAATATATCTTTTCCAAAACAAATTAAGTTGAAAAAATCGGAAATCGCGTTTTTGTGTTAATAAATAAGAATAAATAGAGAAATGTTGCATTTGTTCTATAGGTTTATGTTTCATAAAACTAATATGCATCTCAGTTTATTTTGATATAACTCCAAAGGATTTATTTCAAAGGTAATCCAAGTCCATATAGATTATATTCCAACGTTGACTAAGTCAATGTTCATGGGTTTATGTTTATATTAATCGCCGGATTTGTTTACTATAAATTAGGGTTGTACCGATTAATCGGCGACTAATCGGAAAAGCCGACTATTCGGCCACTTTTAGTCTATGATTAGTCGGCGATTAAACAATAAAAGCACCGATTAGTCGGCATTTATTATAATGCTACAAATAATATACCAACGAAAAATAAAATAAAAATAATTTTCTGTATATATTTATTACAAAGTGGAAAATGATTAATTTTTGAATGTGGGTGTATTTTTAAAGTATCTATACATGCAATTTCTTTCTCAGCTCTGGTCAGAAGCTCAAAATTCTATTTATAAAAATACCATAAATACCTATTACGAAAGAAAACCGAATACACCGTGTTAAATAATTATGGGGTGCCACGTGAGTGCTGCAATTTTGGTTGCTTATCTCAATGTTTAGTGGCATAACAAATATTTTTACATTAGTGAGTAAATTGTAATCAGATGTTGATAGCTAATCGATAGTTGATCGATCGAATGTTAGTGTTATGATTTTTAGTGCCTTTATGTTTCGAAACAGAATGATCGTTCACATATAATAATATAATAACTATTAAATAGCAGGAATTTTCGTCGCGTGCAATACCAATGCTATGATTTTTTGACACATAATTATTTTGCACTCTGTATATTTCGAGATCATACTTGTTACAAGATTATATAGTATATAAGCGTTTCTGAAAGTATACGAACGAAAGTTTCCAAACACATCCAAACTCCGATTACTCGGCAATGGCCGATTAATCGGCTAACTAACCGTCCTTTTTAGGGCCGATTAGTCGGATAGTCGTTAGTCGGCCAAAATCATAGTATTATAAAATATTCGTTAGGAGTTCAATATTGAATTTGGGAATTCACGTTCAGACAGATGATATACAGCAGGGGTGGCCAGACTTTTTGTAATAGGGGCCGTAGTAAACTACGGTTCGGAAATCGATCTTCAAAATCGTTGTGCAGGTTTTAATTTTGTCTGATAATTAATGATGGCTGTTAAAGAAATATCATATTCTGAAGCAGCTTTCTTTAATCGAGGAAAGTGATTGAATGTCTTATTCATTACGTCTTGTCAAAAGCTTCTTTAATATCGATGCCTCGTGTAGTATCTTTTAAAGCAATGAGATCTAATAATTCTTCCCTCGTGACTCCATCTTCATATACGAAGCAAATAAAAATTGCTAACTGAGGTTGATCGGTAATATTCGTTGATTCACCAAGCGCCGAACTAACACAATTCTTTATGAAAATGATGACATGAAATCTGTATCAGACGTATTGATTTATAGCTTCCTTATTCACCACAAGTAACGACGTTTGCTCTGCAAATGTTCGGGTAATCTTTTTTTTTAAAGATTTTTTATTATTTGAATTGTTAGTTGAGCCGCAATAATATCATCACATGCGGCTCGCGAGCCACAGTTTGGCCATCACTGGTGTACACGATCCACTAATTTTCTGTAAAATGTGTCGCGATCTACCTACTAATATCTTGCTGTTGCAATAATGAACGATAAAAAGTAGGACCAGTGTGTTGTCGATATAATCCACGCGCACTTTAAAGAACCCTTAATCCAGAGTATTCCGGATTTCAACAAAATTACCGGATGCGGTGGCCTAATTTCTGGCGTTGATGATTAGCATCAACAACGGAACACATCTACATACCTTCAGCCAAGCGCTCACAATTGGGTGCGTAACCGGACAAAGCTAACAGTAATGAGTCTACAGCATGAGAATTAATCATGAGAAGTTTTAAATAAGAAAACGCTGATTCACTTAAATATGTGGACTCAAACGAACTTTTCAACATTAACATATTGCCAAAAATCGTCGTCAAATTCCTTGGCTTTTAAGATTAATTTTTTTCGCAATATGTTTTATATTCAAATCCTTTTTAAAAGACAAATAAGGAAAAGACAAATACTGTACAATATCTTTAACTTTTCAAAATCTTGAAAACTGACCGCAAAGTCACTGGCTGGTGGTTTCAATGATAAACTACAATTTTGGTATTATAGGTCAATTGTTTTGTTGAAGATTTTCTATTAACATACTAAATTTTGTTTTGTATGCATTAATGGATTATTTATTATCTTGCTTTTTTTTGGCATTGTAAATTTAAATCATTTAATTTTAGTGTAAAATCTGTAAGAAAAGCTAAATCTCTCAGCCAGGTTTCGTGATTTAAATTGCCACATTCTTGATTTGGCTCTATCAGAAAATGTTTTATCTCTGTAATTGCAAATTGAAGAGGCGGAGTTTGAGGGCATTTCCTAGAGTGGAATTCATTATTTTGAATGCTAAATCTGTTGTCTTTTGTATTTAATCTTTTGCTAGCTCACACTTGTTGGTAAATTCTGCAGTGGTAGTTCAAAAAGCTTGAAAACTCGTCATTTTGGCATAGAGTTACAAAGCCATTTATGCCGCCTATCATTGCACCTATCTAATTGAATATCTCCTTTGCGTTTTAATACCATTCAAATGTGCAGTAAACCAAAAATTCAAGGAATTATTATTTTCATGAAGAATGGGAACTTAATTCTTTGTTACCATGGCATTTTTTACCTGAGGCATTTTAGTGAAACTTCGTCTTTTCTAATTTTGTCTCCTCTAAGCTATGATCGACCAAATATTGCTTTGCGATCGACCTGTTGGCAACTCGGATCGTGCCCCCTTAAGGTATTATTGATGATACATTTTTGAATTCAAATTCCATCTTTTTTATTAAAGTCTGAATGTCACAAAACGAAATATAACCAAGTTTTACGTCAAATAGTACCAACGTTAACGCAAGAAGTGTGATAACCGCTGCAGGTAAATTGGTCTTTTTGAGCAATGTACAACAAAAGTTGATTAAGATAAAATGTTAGTTAAATTAATTTCGGATATACAAGCAAATTGCAGATTTTTAAATCATAAGATTAACAAAACATTTTCGATTTAAACTAAAATAACATAAAAACTTATTAGATGATACCAACACATAATTTCTGACTTTGTTTATAACTTTTTCTAATATAATTTCTCTAATAATAGTTTCAAATTTTTTGTTTTAACCTTCCTCTAGTCGCGTACGGTTTCACAGACCGGCGGTTTACCTAAACGCTGTATTCTACCTAACACACGCCACTACTGAAAGGTTAAATGATATAAATTGTTATAAAAATTTTCAGTGTACACTTTTTGTTTTACATAACCCTAAATGGCAATTTTTTCCCAATAAACGTATTTAAATAATTGCTAATTGAAATGGTGGTCTGTGGTCCGTATAATTCTTTTCGTTTTTCTAAATGCACACCGTGAAGGTTGTTAATAAAACCTTGTAAAATAAGTGTTATTTTCTAGTATTTCCAAATATCGGTGTCGTTTCAAATTGCCGTTTGTGAAGTAATCCTATAAGGGATGGTGTCCAACGAAACAGCACATCACGCATTCACGTTCTGGGAATACTAGAACGTGAATATTAAGTTATGCGATAATGTAGATTATTCTTTGACCAGAATCGACAATTTTGTGATGTTACCCCTCCTTTATTTAACGGTGAACAATACTACGTCCGAAAATATTATGTTTATTAAAAAGGTTCTGCCTTTCAAAATTTTGTACCCAAGCCACAAATAGTAATCTAAATGTTCTGCTTCATTACATAATTCGATAGTGTGGTTACATTTTTTACGGCACTATTTTATTTATTTTTTTTCAATAATCGACTCCGCAGCATGTTCATCTAAAAGCTATTTTTCCTTCCTTTTATTTTCTACATTGCCTGTTTCCAAAAACTTTTTCACAACTCTCTTAATTGTTTTTTTTTTCTAATAAAAATCCAAATTTTTACTCAAATTGCCTTAAAACAGCATTCTAACTATTCTAATCATTTGTTTTTATTGTAAAACGAAATATTAGAAAAAAAAATTTAAAAAAAACTAATTCCCTCTTTTATATGCTAAACTAATAAAAATTGGCATATCACTATAATCTAACATAACAAACATTTTATCTTAATCAGCTTTTGTTGTATATTGCTCAGAAAGGTCACTTTACCTGCAACAATTAACAAACTTCTTGCGTTAACTTCGGTACTTTGAGGACGTTTGACGTAAAACTTGGTTATGTATAGTTTTATAACATCCAGACTTTAATGACAAAAGATGGAATTTGAATTTTAAAAATTTATCGCCAATTATACCTTATGGGGACACACTGTATACTACAAATATGGAGATCAGAACTCGTCTTTCCATAAAACTTAAAGAACATAAAATATGCGCCAAAAAGTTTAATGAACTTTTAATTGAAGAAAAGCTTAGTATATAATATATTGTGTAAATAAGTGGTAAAAGGTCAAACGAGATTTGTTCTGCACTGAAACATTTTCTTGGATTATTAGAATCAAGATGTTGACACCGATCCTGCAAATAGACCTTACACCTTAGGGCTGTTCTCCGATTCATACCCAGAGTAGAATAAGAACTCATCAGTTATGTTTACGCTACTGTGGAGGGGCATGGGTTTTACCATAAATTGTTGTTCTTAATTAATTTAATGAATTCATATACAGGTGTCTCACTTAACTGGTTCATTAGAACTTTTTAGGTTCCACTATTCGTAGAGGCTTGAAATTTTGGTGACATTGGTTGTTCATTCCGACCTATTAATCTAAAATATTTTCAAGATGGCCACCACTTCCGGTCTATCGGAAAGTAGAACAATTACACGTAGGAAAATATGTTGACTTTGATAACAGTTGTTGGTACCTAGCGTTTTTTGTTTTCGAGTTATTTTGATTTTAACTGTTTTTTGGCAAATATCACCATGCTTTTTAAAAGCACATATCTCAGCCAACGTTATTTCAAAAACGTTTTGCATTGGTACGATAACTCTTCATATACTGTTAAATAGATTGTCATTTGTTGTATCAGTATATCTTATACAGGCTGGTCAAAAAGTGAGTTACCGTTTCTCTGTATTCAATTGCGTGAAAGGCGAAAATTTTAAATGGAACGCCCCATATTTTCATACCCTATCAGAAAGGCAATTTAATCATCTACAAATTATCTAAGAACATTTATATACCTACTTATTATAGTTTTCTTGCTATTAAGGAATTTATCAAAATCATACGTAAAATCCTAGAAATCGTTTGTGTTTTTGTTAGAAGGCCATGACATTTTGATAGATTTTTGTTTAATTTTTTTAAATTATTATTAGTATTATTTCTACAATGAACTGTGATTGAATAATCTTTTGATTGCCAGCTGTTATTTGCCAAAAATAACCAAAAGAAAACCGAATAAATGAAACAAAAACAACAATTTAATAACAAACATTTAAATTAATAACATAAAAGAATGAAAAACTTAAAATTATAAAAATAAATTATGGGAATTTAATTCTCTACAAACTATTTAGATACTTTCCTGTGCCTATTTGTTGTAGTTGCCCTCATATTTGGAAATTACTGGACGCATGCAATGCTGGAAAGCTTCTTGTTTTTATGATAGAAAGCTATGGAGTTTCGACAACTTTTCATCCATGTTTATGTTATTGTTGTCAATACTTAGTTGTGTCATCACTTACTTCTGTTAATGTTTTTGAATATCATGGCGAATAATTCCAACGCCAACATTTTAAATTCGTCTTATATTCATGGCGGATGTAATAAAGTTTTGAATAGGTTCTGTTTCTTAGTTTTGGAAAGATCAAAATAACAAGAAACCATAAATTTCTATCACAAGCAGATTAAGATAATGGAGTAAATGTTTTGTCATATTTTATTGCTTTACCATATCCTTCGGTAAGAGATGCGTCGATCGATTTAGATGAATAATATTTTCCAAGAAAGCACCCTCAATAAATAAAGTGAACTCTCTAGGAATATCACGCCCATCATTACGTCGAATATTACGCCATATTGTTGTTTCTTATTGTTTCATTTATGCGTTCTTCAGCTGTTTATTTTGGGTGAATAAAAGCTAACAAACTAAAGTTTATTCAATTACATATCATTCTAGAAATAATACCAATAATAATTTAAATAAATTAAGCGATAAACTGTCAAAATGTCATAGCCTTCTAATAAAAATACGAACGGCTTCCAGCATATTGTGTAGGATATTGTTGATAAAATACTCAATATGAGGAAAACTATAATAAATAGGTATAGCAATGTTTATCGATAATTTGTAGAGAATTAAATTCCCGTTTTGATAGGCTAAAAAGATATGGGGCGTTCCATTTAAAACTTTCAACTTTCTCGCAATTGAATACAGCGAAAGGGTAATTCAATTTTTGACCAGCCTGTATAAGGTACACTGATATAACAAGTGACAATCTATTTGATAGCATGTGAAGAGTTATCGTGCTAATGCAAACGTTTTTTAATTAATGTTGGCTGAGATATGTGCTTTGAAAGAGCATGCTGATATTTACCAAAAAACACTTAAAATCAAAATAACTCGAAAACAAAAAACGCTAGGTACTAACAACTGTTATCAAAGTTAACATATTTTCTTACGTATAATTGAATGGTGCAATAAAAACTATAAATATATAAATAAATAATAATATAAATATATAAATAATATATATAAATGGAACGCATTTAAAATAACGAAGTTGAAGTCTACTTCCGGTAGACCGGAAGTGGTGGCCATCTTAAAAATATTTTAGATGGAAACGAACAACCCATGTTACCAAAATTTCAAGCCTCTACGAATAGTGGAGCCTAAAAAAGTGCTAATGAACCGGTTACGTGAGACAGCCTGTATATTCAACATAATTTTTAATGGTACTAATCAGTTAAACAACTTAAAATATTGTAATAAAAAAAATGTTTTATCTTTTAATTTTTTTAATAAAACTGACAACACTATGCATATTGCACATGGATATTATTATTTACGTAAATTTGATGTTACTTACATATACCACATTTGGTAAATCTGCACGTGTACAATCACTTATTTCGTTCAAAATAGAGAATGAAAATCTTTTGTGTTTAATAAATTAAAAGATAAAATAATATTACAAAATTTAACAAAATTATTGGAACACAACGAATTCATAAAATGTCAAATTTTGTGAAGCACTGTATATTGAGTGCTTCGGTTCTCACAACGACTGCAATTATGACAATAGGTTGTTCAATTTGAGCAAAACGATATGTTTCTGACCTTTCTGAGATTTAGTATTTAAAATCAATTTACACTACACTTCTGTACTATCTATAACACATATATTACATTTCAGGCACCATCAACTTCCGGTGGTTTCAACTTTTCTGCAGCAGCAGAATTCCAACCTAATTTTAATTTTACAACTGGAGCCCCACCATCGGCATTCAAGTAAGTAAATTATTAATTATTTTATACGCATATTAATTTTTTCTTTTTGAAACTTGAAACGTTGCGAGATATTTTATGACTTATTTATAACTTATATAAGAAACGATTTTTAAGCAGATTAATAATTCCTTGCAGTTCTCCATCAACCGGTGGAAATTCAGTTCAAGAAAGACGCGTTATTAGACGAGCACTAAGAAGAACGCAGCGATAGTTGATCCATGGGAATCATTAAAAGTGCATTGTCTTATCGCTCCTATTATTAATGTACTGTAATGTACCGTAAGAGATTTCTGCTGTTGGTGCAACAAGTAGCCTTATTTACTCACTAGTGTACTAATACTACTCCTCTCTCTCCCATTAATTTTTTTGATCGCAGAAAACACGTCAAATTCTGTTTCGTTTCCGTTCGTGCCCCGTTTCTGCGTAACAAAATGGGAAAAATTAAAAATATTTAAATAAATAGTAAGTAAAATGAAATGTGGATGCGTCGAGAGTGAGTATAATATACACACGTTCGTCCGACTGTGAGTATTTGTGGCCGCAGCACTCGCCGTTTCGACCTGATGACCTGTAATATAATGTTGACCACTGTTTTAGAATTTATATTTATAATACGAGTAATGCAGAGTGCGTGCCCAGGCCTAATAAACAAAAAGTGTTATTTAAAAATGTTCACCGTCGTGTCGGTCGGCAGAAAATAATGGAGAAAAACGTCGCCCTCTATCCCTATCGATTAATAACTTTATAAAATCGTCGAAGGGGGCGTCGTTCCTACAATTATTTAATTTTAAGTGTAGGTAATAAAAATAAAAACTAAAGAAGGTCTGATCCATGGAATGTAGAATTTTTTTACTGAACGATGAATGCTGTGCGACCCAACGTAAACGTATAGTTTAAAAAAATTTAAAAAAAAACGTTGGGACGTTCGAGATGAGAGGAACCCAATGAGTGCATAAATGTAACGTTTGTAATTGCGACTGCCTATTTGGCTATCTTCACTGTGATATTCTTATGGGTCAGGCCCCCTCCCAAGTTGTATATAAATGTATAATAAGTTTACTGGTTAACACAGGCAAAACTGATGTTACAGATTACACAGTACATACTTTTTATCCATTATAATTTTCACTCTTTCTTTTAATTATACCGGTTATTTAAATTCTAGATATTGTGAAAAACGTTCTATTCCTGATAAAATGTAATTATAATTAAGCATATACTTGCAAAGTGTCTTTCCATGAAATCTTGCAATTGGAGGTAGTAGACGCCAAAGTATTACAGTTTAAACCTAACATGTCTTAAACAAAGGAGAGAAATTGAATTATTTTTAAAAAATGATATGTAATAAAAATATTGTCGTTTGTTGTAATATGCATTATAAATATATTAACGAAAATATCTCGAATTATATAGTTAACCATTTTACGTTAAAGTTATCATTATTTTTCATCAAAATGGTGTTGATGTAATAGATTGAAAAGATAAGTGCAGTTTCTTTTCTTTGTTTTCTAGGCTGGGCCATTCATCCTAGACCTCTTCTGATTCCTATGTTTTCGCCCCAACTAAAAAATCATAATAACATTTATAATAAGGTATCTACACCTTATAAAACCGTAATAATGTATCATGTTAAATAATAAAAACATGTTTAGAGGTGGGACACATATTTTGTAGTCTTAAACACCTCCAATTGTTGGGAAATGCCACTTTTTCCTCATTCTGTATTATAAGTTCTCGTTTCTTAAGTTTTGCCACGCAAGAACTGTCATTTCAAAAAATGTTTATTTTAAATCAATTATTTGAAGCTTGTTAAAGATTTTGTCTGTGTCCAGTGATACTTTTCTTTTATTCTTTTTTAAGTAGGCTCACTCCTTATGTTTTTAGGGAATAAATCAACCCAAGAAAAAAAAGAAGATGATGTAAATAATTGTACACGGTTGGGAATAAGTGTAATTACATTAATTACCGCTTATTTTTTTACTTGTATCGTCCAAAATACCCCGCAATTTTTTTGTAATTGTCAATATGTTGTGCCAGTTGTTCCTTCAAATGGAAAGGAGTTAGACTGCTTGTTTAATTTAATGTATATATAGTTTATTTACTACTAAAAAGTAACTCAATGAATGCTAAAGAATTCCATCGAGTTTGAGAAAATTAATATAAAATTTCAAGAAAAATAAAAATGAATTTTGTGTTTAATGACTGATGGTGACTCGATGGAATTTCAGGCGGTAAACATTAATAATTTATGTTTTATCAGTAATAGAATGGATTTTTAGAATTGGCCTAGTCTATATACGCGCCTTATTATGTATGATATAAAAAACAATATGCAATTTTTTTTCAAAACAACCATTCCTCCTTTTCTTTTATCAAATAAAAATGGCGTATTTCTGTACATACTTTTTTCTGATTGCCCATAAACATTTTTTTTTGTTAATTTTGTTATGGTTAAGTTAATAAAAGTAAATTAGTGCGTAAACATTTCTTTTACTTAATTTCCTACGCGTCCTAGTCAAAGAAAAAAGAGCAGCAAGAAGACATTGGCAACAAAGTCGAGACCCAAAAGACAAGGCTATAGTAAATAATAAAACACAAAGATTAAAACGCGAAATTCACAAACTAAAAGAAGACTCTATGAATTCGTTTTTATCTAAACTAACAAGTGGGGAAGAGAATGATCCCATTATTCGTTATGGAATAGAGCACTGCACGAGTACGTAAAAAGCAATCGGATAAATAATCGGCGAGTACACAACTAAACGATGGGAGTACATACTCGGCATCATTCGCCAATGCATCGCCGATTACATTTTCGTTCTGATTATGAGTAATATTCATCTAAACTGCATCGTAGCATCGGGTATCGTGAGCAGTATGCATCGTGAATAATCGTCGGATCGTGGATTTTATTGTTTCACACGTTTTGTGTCAGCTTGACAAGCATACACAACTTGTCAAGAATGGCAAGTAGACATTCTTAACTATGGGGGCGTATCTTTAATGTATGAAAATGATTTCTGAATGATAATGCATTTGAAGATATTTATAGTCTTTTGATGACTGAAATTGTATTCTCGAATCTTGTTTTCAAGATTCTTTTCTGCCACTGTTTCATATTCTTATTATTTCGGCTTGGTCCTTCGTATAATACGACCCTAGTGAAGTGAAAAGGTGTAGCTGGCAATCGTGCCAGAATATTCCTGCTACAGAACCTCATGCCTTTTTTGATCCAGCAGTGTAGATGTAATGATTCGAAAATTATTTAACGGTTTTAAGAAATAATCATTCGAATTAGAAATTCCTCGAGTGCAGCCTTTCGTTATTTTAGAAACTAAAAATCACGTCTCAAGTTAACGACGTCCGGTATAGAGACCAGACTTCGTGTTAAATTTTGTTAAAAATTATGTATCCGCAGTTCAAACTGCGGATACATAATCGCATCTCCCCCATTGATGGGGGATGATTGATGATTCTCATTATGTAACAAGACTGTAGTGTACAATCAGGTCTTAAAACCCACGTGGTTATATGGTATACAAATCTGGGGATGTGCGAAGGATACTCATATCAAAATAATACAAACAGTCCAAAATAAAGTACTACGTGCTATGGTAAATGCCCCATGGTACGTAAGGAATGACGATATACACAGAGATCTGAACATCCCAACGGTGAAGACGAAATTCAACGGTACGCTAAAAAGCATGAAGATCGACTACATCAACATGTGAATGTGGAAGTGCTTCAATTGCTAGATAATCACCAATTATATCGAAGATTAAGAAGAATTAAACCATATGAGCTAGTGTAGAGTAAAGTGAAATAGCAGAGTATTGTGCGAGTAACATTGTGTATAATATAAGAAACCACTAAGGAAGTCATTGGACTGGACTGGTGTAAATATTTGTTGCCTGTTTTGTAATTGTTGTTTGTTTTGTTGTCTAGTAAATAGAGATATATTAATGGTTGGTCTAGTTAGACCAGTTTTAATTTAAAAAACAACTTAATTTCTTTTCCTTATCAAGAAGGATCTATTTTGAACTATAACTTGAACTGACAGTACACTTATAATTAAATACTTTCTGGTTAAGCTGTATTTTTAAATATATATTATAATAATTAACAACAATTAATTATTGTTTCCCATTTTGTGGCAATCCTACCATACTTCCCAATTTATCAATCAACTAGTTCACCTTTAGATATCAGGACAGCATTACGAATTGTTTCCGACAGTACCATATCCCACCATGATATTATTCTTTTTTGCATTCTGTCCCACCACACCTCAAAAAAAAGCACAAATATAACCGGTTTGCGCATTATTTACCCCGTTTTTCCTCTGCTTGCATTGCTTAGTGGTCCTAACAGTACAGTTGCTCTATTGAAGTAGGGTTTGAGTCATTACTCTTTTCTGTCGGAGATGGTGATGAAATAAACCCTATAAATACATTCTGTACCCCCATATATCTTTTCCTAGTAATGAAAACATTTAAGGTAAGATACTTTTTTGCAGCTTTCGTTTGCGTGATAAAGAGAACTAACGAACTACATAATAATAAACCGTTCCTTTGCCTTATCTAATCATTCACCATTCTTTGTATATTTATATCTGAATGTACGCAACTCTAAATATTTTTTTAATAACAAAAACACCTACTGAGACCTTTTTGGCGAGATGGTCCCTCCGGGTCACATGCGTGACCCACCGTGAGCGGGCATCAATTTGTACCATTCTCACACTACTCTAGAGCTTTCCTGCACAGTAATTACACCTCCAAATCTTAAATATAACTTAGCCGCTTGTTATAACTACAGAAAAGCAAAATTTGATTTACTTAATTCACATTTTAATGGAGTTAACTGGAAAGAGAGTTGCAGGGTGATGCTGTTGATAATTTTGTAGAAACATTTTACGCTCACTTGCATTGCGGTATTGAGAACCATGTTCCCAAAATCCATGAGAGAGTGAGTGATTGTGGAAGATTGAGGAAGGCGCATAAGAAATGGAACGCTATGGAAATCATGTTGATTACCTTTCTTTCTTTGCTGAGAGGGCGAGCAAAATTCCTTGTTGAACGGAATTATAAAAATTATGTTAGCCGTGCAGAGCTAAACATAACACACAATCCCAAACTTTTCTGTCATTTTTAAAACGAAGAAAAGGCAGTAATAATATACCGTCTGCAGTATATTCAGTCGGTTGCAATTTGTTTCGATCTAATTGATGCTTCAAACGGCCCAGGTCAGGATGGTATACCACCAATTTTAATTAAAGAATGTTACGCGTCTTTCACACTACCTGTAACCATTATACTGAACAAATCAATTAAATTTAATATTTTTTCACGTCTGTGGAAGCAAGCACATATAGTTCCTATCTTTAAATCTGAAAATAAAAGTGATGTATCCAATTAAAGGCAAATATCTTTGTTATCTGTGTTAAGTAAAATCTTTGAAAAGCTAATATATAAACGGCTATTTTTATTAATCAAAATAAAATTGATACTAGCAGCATGGCTTTCGATCCTTAAGGCCTGAGTCAATTTTTTATACTCTCATTCCGAGGACAAATTTATTTCAAAATTCTCCTATGTTTCGGATGGCGATTGCTTGCGATCACTTCCATAATACTGGCAATGGTGTAGATGTGTTTATTAATACATATAGGAAACTTAAAAGCTTGTAAACCGAAACCGAATATAACATTACGTTATGTAATTTGATAACAGTTTTATGACTTTATAAAAATAATGAATTATTATTAAAAAAAATCATTCAACAAAACAATAATGTATGTAAGTATAATATAAAATAATAATGAAATTTGAAAATCTTAATCTCCTCTATAATTTTTTAACTTCCTACATATACACTACTCTCTAAAATTATTGCACCACCTAAATTATGCTTTAAGTTTAATAGTTATTTTTGATTCTAGGTAGCGAAATGACACTTTTGTATCCGAGAACGAAAGTTTTTCGAAAAAAAAATTGTTTGAGTCGTTTCTCTATTATTTTCCCAGGACAGTAATGAATATTAAGTTCCATCATGACGGGAAGTTATGATAAACAAAGAATATGACAATCTTACTGTACATGTAACCATGAATGCAATTGCAACTTACGAGATTGCTAGTGGAAAAAAAACTTTTACATCCTGTGAACAAAAAAAGTACCGTTTTGACAGTCGCTGAGTACTATGCAAAAGTGAACTTTTAATAGCAGTTTTCGAAAAAGATATTTTTTTTTAATCAACGGATGAATTTTGATGATTCTTTCTTCACGGTATAGCTGGATTTTTAACGAAGAAATATGTTGATGGTTTCTGACAATTGTCAACGTTTTACCCATACGCGGGGTGTAAAAAGAATTTATGTTCTTTCTTCTAATTTTGCAACACCCTGTGGAATTTATCAGAAAGAACCGCTACATTCTATTTACATTACGTTAGAATGGCAACCCTTCTCTACATATTCAAGAATCATCTCGATGTCTCTTTTATCAAGGAAGATACACATTTTTTAAGTTTGACTTAATTTTCTTGAAATGTAGTCCTTACTAATGAAACAAACAGGCTATGAAGTATCAAACAGAAGTGCTTACCAGACAGAAGTGCGCGCTGAGTGTGTTGAGGCAGTTACTTTAGGCAATGAAGAAATAAGTTATCGTGAAATAGTCTTGAGATTAGGAGTTTCTCATACAACAATATCACTTGCTGTTCAACGATTTCAAGAGGCAAACATTAAATTAGTACTAGCACTGTACAAAGGGGTCTCGCCGAAGGTGATTTGCATGCAAGGATTCCTGCCAAAGCACCACATTTAAGCGCAAATCGTCGTAGAAGGAATTGCAATTTACCAGAGAATATCTTGACTGGGAACAAGTACTGTTCGCAGATAAATCAAGGTTTTGTTTACACAGCTCAAATAGACGTCTAATTTCACAACCCAATGAACGCTATGCACAGTGCAACAAATGACCGACAACTTTATTTAATGGAGGATCTAATGGTTTGGGGTGGAATCTTGCTTAGAGCACGAACAGACAGTTTCTTTGCGAAGAGGTTCATTAACGTTTCTCTTTTTTTAATTGCTGCATAATATACATGATTCTCCTTCTCTTCTCAATGCTATAAATCTTCATGTTCCTCCTTGTTCCTTGCGTTTCGACCTTTTATTCTACATACCGACACCCCGAACCAACGCACTCCTTAAATCTCCCATGATTCGAATGGCTAGAGCTGTGGACGGAACAGATATGGACCTGGTTTCGATGTCAATCGTCTTCATTGATACCTTTTAGGCGTGCTCTTTTTGCTTCATTTCGCGATTAGCCTCGCACATATCTGCGCAATTTATGTTATACAGGGTGTGGCACTTAAGACGCTTCGGACCATAACTCCTTTACGATAAAAGCCATCGAAAAAATCTAAGAGCAAAGTGGTGCATAATTACCGTCGCTATGTTTCAAAAATGTTTCTAATCATCAGTGGCGTGCCGTATTCCAGTGGCGTACCAAACTTATGTTTTTTTAATGGAATGCCCTATTTTTTATTGCAGATTTGGAAAGTGCTCGAAGAGTACTTCTTTTTTTATCTAACATGTTGTACCCTTAACATTACAGGTTTCGCTGTTAAAACTGTGTCCTTCTTTCAAAATTACGCCTCATTTTTGACATTTTTTTGTAGAGAAACTAATTGACGCCGGCGCCTAAATTTTGAATTGAGGGACAGGTTAAGACCTCCTATACCTTAAAATAATTCCTTTTTTGGGTAATTTATGGAAAAAAATAATTTTTGATTGATCTTCGTATGTTGTAATTTCTTTCGAAAATTTCAAATGGCAGCCCCTAAAATAATTACGGCGTTGTACAGCCAAAACTCTAAATTTTCCATTAGTATAAAAAAATCACATATTGGATAACAAAATTTCGGAGAAAAAAGGAATTTCGTCGCAAATGGCGGAAAACGTTTTCCGTTCCCAAGTGTGCTATGAGAAAACAAAAACACAAATACGGTCAACATAATATGTATTTATTCAACATGATATAAAAAATGCAGATAAGCAAAATTTAACAACTTAAACTAAATGTTCAAAATGACGACCTTCCTGCCTGAGAAAAAAGAAATTTCATCGCAAATGTTGGGAAACGTTTTCCATTCCCAAGTGTGCTATGAGAAAACAAAAGATAGAGGAAATGGTTGAAATGATATTTATTCTTGGAGAATGTAACAAGAATTGTTTCTTGGCGTCACAAGTGTACGCTGCGAGATATCCGCACAGGGCACATCCAAATGAACGTGCGTTTAAAAAAGTGTTGGAGTGATTTACTACTACGGGAAGTGTGAAACGGCCAAGGAGAGTTAGAAAGAAGGCAGTTTTGACCGAAAATAATGAACTGCAAGTTCTGGAAGCAGTTATTGGAGATCCTCATACCAGTATCCGTGATATTAGTAGGAATCACGATATTTCAACGCGATCCGTACATCGTGTTCTTAAAAAGTACAAATTCCGTCCATTTAACATTCAACTGCAGCAAGAATTGCAACCTCAAGATTTTCATGCCAGGCAAGATTTCTGCATGTGGGCTATCAACAAAATTGAGCAGGAGGAATCATTTCTTATGCGCGTATTATTTTCTGATGAAGTGACGTTCCATAAAAATGGGCATGTCAATCGCCACAACTACCATTATTACGCCGATGAAAACCCACACGCCATGAGAATGATAAACCACCAGCAAAGATGGTCTCTAAATGTTTGGGGAGGCATACTTGGAGAACACCTTTTGGATCCTTATTTCATCGAGGGGCATCTGAACGGCAACAGTTATTTGTGGTTCCTTCGCAACGACTTGGACGATCTCTTGGAAAATGTCCCTCTAGCGGCTCTACGACAGATAGTTTTCCAGCAAGATGGAGCTCCTGCACATAATAGCCGTGTCGTTCGGGAATTTCTTGATGAAACGTTTCCGGACTCCTGGATTGGTCGTGGGGGTCCTGTGAAGTGGCCGCCAAGATCACCAGACCTCACTCCCCTTGACTTATTCCTTCGGGGCCATATCAAAGACGAGGTTTACAGGACGGTACCAACTACAGTCGAGGATATAAGGAAAAGAATCCGCGCGGCTTTCCGCGGTATATCACCAGAAGTTCTTAGGGCAGTGTCTAGAGCCTGTGAGTCGAGGCTGCGGTTATGCCTCCAGAAGGAAGGTTGTCATTTCGAACATTTAGTTTAAGTTGTAAATTTTTTTTTATCTGCATTTTTTATATCATGTCCAATACGGTCTACATATTATGTTGACCGTATTGGTGTTTTTGTTTTCTCATAGCACATTTGGGACCGGAAAACGTTTCCCGCCATTTGCGATGAAATTCCTTTTTTCTCCGAAATTTTTATTATCCAATGTGAGATTTTTTATACCAATGGAAAATTTAGAGTTTTAGCTGTACAACGCCGTAATTTTTTTAGGGGGGTGCCATTTGAAACTTTCGAAAAAAATGACACCATGCGAAGATCAATCAAAAATTATTCTTTTCCATAAATGACCCAAAAAAAGAATTATTTTAAGGTACAGGAGGTCTTTACCTGTCCCTCAATTCAAAATTTAAGCTCCGGCGTCAATTAGTTTTTCTACAAAAAAATGTCAAAAATGGGGCGCAATTTTGAAAGAAGGGGTTATAACAGCAAAATCGCTAAAGTTAAGGGTATAACCTGTTAGATAAAAAAGAAGTACTCTTCGAGCACTTTCCAGATCTGCAATAAAAAAATAGGGCAATCCATTTAAAAAAACATAAGTTTAGTACGCCACTAGAATACGGCATGCCACTAATGATTAGAAATATTTTTGAAACATAGGGACGGTAATTATTATCACCACTTTGCTCTTAGATTTTTTTCGTTAGCTTTTATCGTAAAGGAGTTATGGTCCGAGGCGTCTTAAGTGCCACACCCTGTATTGTATGAGTATAAAATTTACTTTATTTTATATATTTTTAGTGTTTATAAACATGCACTAGTTTATAGGTCGGATCTTATTTATTTGTAACAATTCGGTTTATTTTTTTATCGCCAACTGGCAGCAAAAGTATACTTTATTGTATTCATTTGCGGCAGTAAAGTGACACTTTATGTTACAATCAAATTGACAGCATTTAGCGGCAGACAAAGTACTTTACCTGCCGCAAATGAGTCAGATAAAGTATTTTACCTGCCGCTAATTGCTGTCAATTTGACAAAATTTTAGCAAACAACTGGATTCGAACCCGGTATCTTTGACATGATAGCTGAACGACTTGCACTGGACTATCGACCTTCTATATTAAATCAATCTTTGCCGATGTATATTAATGAAACAACCGTTTGTCATATATTTTGACATCTGTCCAAATATGTGTCTTAAATACTGCAAGTTATTCGCCTTTTACTCGCCTCCCTCGTTTCGCTTGCTCGACTCGTAAACTCAGGTTCGTTCGATAAAAATTCACTTTGCTGACTTGGTACATAAATAACTATTTTTGATATTCTAGTTAATTTATTATAAAGCTTATGTTTCCTTTTTCTTTTTTTTTCTTCTTTTATTTTTTTTTGTCCTTTTAGTATTTATTTTCTGTTACTTATTTTTGCTTTAACTGCACTATTGCAATATCTATATATATATATTCTTCTTTTGGTTTTTATTGTTATGTATTATGTTTAATTTTGGTCATCTACATGTTTATATATATTTTTCCTTTTTCGTTAATACCGTGGTACGGTTTTATTAGGTTCGTCTTGTACTGTACCCAAATTGTAAATAAATAAATAAATTAACAAGTGAAAGGTACAGACATTTCATCGGAATACGTGGTACCGTTTTGTCCTTACATAGGAAATAATTTTTTATTAATGCATGATAATGCAAGACCTCACGTTATCCGTATGATCCGTGACTATTTGGATGAAGTTGGTATACAAACCACGGACTGGCCACCCTGTAACCCTGACCTCAATCCAATAGAGAATTTATGGGATAATATTAATCATCAGTTAAGGGTCGTTCCTTATCAATCACCTATCGTTTTAGACGACGTACAGAGGATAGTAAGAGAGGTTTCGGATGCAATTGATTAAGATCAAATTCAACGCTTGATTTTAAGTACACCTCGACGCTATGAAGAAGTGATTCGTACGAGAGGCGGAAATACATTATTAGGTGATTTTGAGAGAATTCATTAAGGATTATGTGGTTTTTTTAGTTTTCACCTACTTGTTTAAATTGTTAATAAAAATAAAAATCAACCTATATCGTGAAGAATCATCAAAATCCATCCATTGATTCAAAAAAAATACGTTTAAACTTAATGCATAATTTAAATGATACAATAATTTTTGAGAGTAATGTATATTTTTTAAGATCTCTTTTACAGTTAAATAAATGAAGATTATGGAAAACTTTTTTCTCGCTAATTAATAAATTTTATTATTTACTCAAAGAACCGGTTTTCGAAAACTAAAATTAATGACAGCAATGCAATTTGTGTCAAAGCGGACAAAAATACCGGTTTTGTTATCATTGATAAATGTTCATATATTTCAAAAACATGATTTCATGAATGGAAATAATTATATAAAATTAAATAAGAATCCTTTGGATAATGTAATTAAGAAAACAAAAGAGATAATTTAAGTTTGTAATACTTTGGTCAAATTTGTTCCCAAATGTTCCGGTTCCCAAATGTATCGGTCTAGTTTTCTTGTTCGTATGAATCCTTCCATTCCTCATCTCTACTCTACTATTACATCTTTTCTTAATTCTCCTACTATAAAATTGTCAAAACTTATGCTCAATGTTTTGAAATTGATTTTACTCCATAATATACCGTGACCAATTCATTGAACTTCATAAATGGAATAAAGATATCACCAATTTATATTCTAATATACCTACTGACTTAACCTTAAATTTAGTATTTGATATCTTCAATGAATATTTTAAAGATCAAAAAAATCTCAGAACATCTTAATTTGATAGTTAAACATATCATCACTCAGAATTACTGGACGTTTGATGATGAATTTTTTAGAGGGTTTACCCATGGGTATGCCGCTTTCTGGTTTATTGGCTGATAATATCTAAATTATGTTGAAAAGAACTTCATTAATAATATCAACAATCCGATACGATATGTAGACGATATATTTTGTGTGACCATCATTCCCTAAGCCTTTTTCATGATTACATAAATAACATCTACAGTCTACTAAAATTTACTATTGAAGTTGAAAAAGAAAATAACCTTAATTTTCTTGATTTCAGCATCACTAATAACGATGGCATTCCAAATTTTAATATTTATCGTAAACCTACTACAATTCCTAGAACCATCCCATATGACTCCTTCCAACCAATGAACCAAAAATTGGGCTATTTTCGTTTTCTTATAAATAGAATCCATAAATATCCACTTAATGAATACAATTTCAGGGAACATAAACACATCGAACTTAAATTCATTTTAAAACTGGCTTCTGATAATGGTTTACCAGATCATTTGATATTTAGAATCATCCGTCAACAAAAGCGCAACTTAATCCTCTATATAAGAAAGATCCTACCACAAATATCTGTAAATAAATACCATTCAACCAAAGGTATGAAACTTGATTTGCTTGAATATCTAAAAATATAACCCTTCTGTCACTTCTGTCACGGTGACAGAGAGGGAGTGTTGCCGGTCGGGTTTGTGCAACGGAAGGGTATTTTCTGCGTATGCGACTTAGGGGCGCGACGGTGAGCCCGAAATAAAGAAAAACATCTGTAAGACACCAGGAGGAAGTTTTAGTTGGCTAGTTACCTTCGTCGAGCTTGTTTCACGATTTGTACGGTCGAACACCTTTATTTTTATTTTATTATAATTAAGTACGTTGTAGCGGCGCCCAACTAGCGGCCCGAATATCGCGAGAAAGTTCGAGTTTTGTGATGTCTCCAAAGAAAAAGACCGACGCCAACCCGGATTTTGAGGTAGAAGGGTCAAATTCGACTGTTACGATGTCTAAAAACGAATTTGCGGCGTTGTTAGAAGCGGTACAACGTTCGCAACTCGAATTTAGCCGTCAATTGCTGGAACAATTTACACCGCGTCTATTCCGTCGGGTAGTTTCGCGAGACGTTCCGCGCGTTTTGATGGCAGTAACCAGAACAATGATGCAGTTGAAGCATTCATAGACACCATACAGGTATTTAAAGAATGTATCGAAGTTTCCGATGAACACGTTTTGCGTGGATTGCCTCTTTTACTAACGGGAGAAGCCGCGATATGGTGGCAAGGTGTGAGAAGTTCTATCAATAATTGGAATGACGCGTGATTAAGCAGTTACGCGCGATGTACGGAATTACAAAACCCGCGCATAAACTATTTTGTGATTTATTTAATAACGAACAGGGTGATGTCAATAGTGACTCTTTTCTGTGCCGCGCTAGATCCATTATTGCGAAAATGCCATATGAGATACTGGAAGAAATGAAGTTTGACAGGGTTTATGGGTTATTAAACAAAGAAATTCGTAAGTATGTTCCTCGCGAGTGCGTGAATACATTTGACGAACTTATCCAAAAAGCCCGCGATGCCGTGACACTTATCCGCGAGTACCGCGATGTCGTAAGTAGTGCGCAAAAACCAGAAAGTGCTATTAACGAACAGAAACCAATCAGAAGCAGACTACGCTGCTCATATTGCAAACGGTTCGGACACGTTAAAGATGAGTGCCGTGATTTAGTCAACAAAGATAAGGAAACTGATAATAGAAGTCGAGCTAAATCAAAACTAAATGATTCCTCGGAAAAGAACGTTCTTCGCTGTCACGGATGTGGCAAGGAAGGCGTAATCCGTGCGAAATGTCCCGTGTCCAGAAAATTCAGAAAAAGCAAACAAAAACATTAACGTCGCGTCGTTAGGAAATTTATCCTTTCACCAAATTTCGGCGAAAGAGGATGACGATCGCAGACCACTAATGGCAATTACAGTAGGCAACAAAAAGGGAGTAGGTTTTGTGGATACTGGAGCTCAAATCAGTGTAGCTGGTTGGAAATTCTATGAAGTGTTGAAGGAAGCGAATTACAAATTCGTCTCAAAAAAGATTAATTTCACCCAGGCCGACTTGAGACGCAGAACATCTCCTATTTATAAGAAGGGGGATTTGGTAATGGTTACGACGCACCTCCTCAGCAATGCAAAGACGGGGAAAAGTGGGAAGTTCCCAGAAGAACCCAGAAGGACCCAGAAGAGATGGTCCGTATAAAATCTTAAGGGCACATTCATCAGCTAGTTACGAACTGGTAAATGTTAGTGATCCTAACTCTATTGTGGGATGTTACCATGTCAAGGATTTGATTCCGTTTAGGGGGAAACGGAATGTCGAAGATGTCCCGGATCCAGAGCGTCCGAAGAAAAGAAGAGGACGACCTAAAAAGAAAAGTATTGGTCCACCTATGAGGACGTAAAATGGTGAACCAGAGGGGGAGTCTATAGCAGTAAAGAGAGAGACATTAAGAGCGGTGACAGAGAGGGAGTGTTGCCGGCCGGGTTTGTGCAACGGAAGGGTGTTATCTGCGAATGCGACTTACGGGCGCGAGCCCGAGATCACCTTCGTCGAGCTTGTTTCGCGATTTGTACGGTCGAACCCCTTTATTTTTATTTTATTATAATTAAGTACGTTGTAGTGAGTTACCTTTATTTAATAAAGATTTTCTAATACTTAACGTAATAAAGTTCAATTACACTAGTTTACAAATTTTAATCAATTTTTTCCTCAAAGTCTGCGATATTGCGATATATATTACAATATTATCAGCGATATAAGATGATGAAAAAATATGATGGCTTAATGGAATCAGTTAATTTTTGTAGTGCTCGCTTCTCCGTTCTCGAGAAAACCGTCGCTTCCCTTAACGATAAAGTTAAAGTCTTGGATAATCTGTCTTCTGAAAACACTCGTTTACGTGAGCAGGTTGCTGATCTCTCCTCTCGACTGGATGCTGCTGAGCAGTACTCCCGAAAGAATAACCTCGAAATCGGCGGAGTCCCCCTAAGAGACAATGAAAACCTCTTATCGGTTCTTGATAAGATTGGTAAACATGTTGGCTCGTCTGTCTCACCTGTGGATAGAGATGCAATTCACCGTGTTCCGCATTTCGACAAAAAGAATCCCTCTCCAAAAACCATAGTCGTAAGATTCTGCAATCGCATGAAGCGGGATTCTTTTCTTGCTGCATGTATCCAGAAAAGAAAATCCGCTCTAACTGGATCTGGACCTGGCCTCAAAATTGATGATGTTAGTGATCGGTGCTTTATCAATGAGCACCTAACACCCAACAACAAAGCACTCTTGTCCAATGTAAGGAGACAAGCTAAGGAGAAGGGCTTCCGTTACGTGTGGACCCGGGACTGTAAAATCTTTTTGCGAAGAAACGATTCCTCACCCGCTATCCCGCGATTTTAATATCCCTGAAATAGAATGGAAAATTCAGGACACGGGTTTTTGTGTTGCCCTACAATCCGCTAGTGAACGCTCAGTCGATTTCCTTGGCGCTCTTGCTGTCTGTGAGTTTGAGCAACTAAATCACTATAAAAAGGCGTACGATAACACTCTTGACCTTATACTCACATGACTTGTTTCAGTTAATGATTTCCATATTTCGTCGATACCCTTAATACCTGAGGACATCGCCCATACAACTATCGAATTCTCTTTTGACCTTCACTTACATAGTAATTTGATTGAGCGAATTTCCCCTGTCTTTAACTACAACAAAGCCTCATTTACGAGCATTACAACTCAACTTAACAACATTCGATGGGATGTTAGCTTGGACTCTTCCGATGTAAATACTGTGGTAGATTATTTGTACACCCAGCTTCGATCAGCAATTCGTAAGTTTGTCCCGCTAAAACATACTTTACCAAGTAAATATCCTATTTGGTTCTCCAAATCTACGATTAGTCCCGTCCTTGAAAAGAATCGTATGCACAAGAAGTGGAAGCGCTACGGAAATCGATTGGATTACCTAACATTTTCGCTATTGCGCGGTCGTTCTAAATTTCTGATCGATTTAGATTATAAGAATTATATTAATCGCGTACAATCTTCTGTAACGTCAGATCCTAAACGGTTCTGGTCTTACGTTAGGCGCCGTAAAGGGACACCAGGTGTTCCCTCCCGAATTGAATTTAATGGTGAGACGGCTACCGACGGTGACAGTATTTGTTCATTATTTGTTGAATATTTTGCATCTGTTTTTTCTCCACCCGCGACTAATTCTCATAAGATCTCTAACGAGGGAAGTGATACTAGTGCCCGAGTGCTCATCGAACCTTTTAGTAGGGACGATGTTGAACTCGCACTTAGTCAGGTATCACCCAATAAGGGTCCTGGATCTGATAACATTCCCTCGATCCTGATTGCCAGTTGCGCTTCTGCCCTATCTATACCTCTACAAATCATTTTTAACTTATCTCTAACGACTGGAGTTTTTCCCTTGATGTGGAAGCGTGCCAATGTTGTACCTATTTGCAAATCTGGCGACCGAAACTTGGCCGTCAATTATCGTCCAATATCCATCTTGCCGTTATTTGGGAAGGTATTTGAAAGGTTGGTGTACTCGAGAATGTTTTTCCAACTGAAAAACTGTCTTCACATAAACCAACATGGTTTTTTCCCTGGTCGCTCTGTAGAAACGAACATGATCGAGTACACCGATACTCTTTTTTCTTCCCTGGATAATAATGTGCAGGTTGATGCAATATATACAGATTTTAGCAAGGCATTTGACAAGGTTGATTATAACTTGTTATGCGATAAGTTGAGACGTATTGGTCTTACTGGCTGTCTGTTGAAATGGTTTGCTTCTTATGTCTCGGGTCGAACTCTAGTCGTACGCGTTGGCGGTTTCTGTTCACGACCATTTTCAGTTACGTCTGGTGAACCTCAGGGTAGTCATCTAGGACCTCTTTTATTTCTCATTTACGTGAACGATATATTTGCCTCTTTGTTATACTGTCGCTGCCTTATGTATGCCGACGATCTTAAAATATTTATGCCGATAAGTTGTCTGGATGACTGTGCCAAACTGCAAGCTGACCTTGACAGTCTGTACAAGTTCTGCTCGAATAATCATCTCACATTATACATATCTAAATGTGCAATAATTGCATTTACTAGGAAACAAAATTATATTAAATATGACTATTTGCTCGGGAAAAATGTCTTAAATCGGACCACGTCCATTCGTGATCTCGGTGTCACTCTCGACCAAAAACTTACTTTTGGTTTGCATATTGATGGAGTGGTGAACAGGGCGTATAGAATGCTTGGTTTTGTTATGCGTTCTTGTGAGGATTTCACAAACCCTCAGGCGGTAATCAACATTTACAATGCATTTATAAACAGCATACTAAACGTTGGCAGCGGTATTTGGAATCCTCAGTATTCTTCCCACATAGAAAGACTGGAGAAAGTTTAAAAGAAATTCTTGAAGTTTCTTTCTTATAGATCTAGTGGTAATTACATAGATTACAATTCCGCTTGCAGATTGTACGGCTTGCTCACCCTCCGACAGCGACGAGTACTTACCGATGCTCTATTCTTGTACAGACTGTTAAATGGCCACTGTGATTCATCCTATCTTTCATCACGTGTCGATCTGCATGTTCCTCCTCGTCAGCTTCGGTATGATTTCCTTTTTTATGCGCCCACGATGCGCACAAACGCATACAGAAACTTGCCAATCATTAGAATGGAGAGAACGGTGGACCGTCTCGGCATTGATTTGTTCGGGTTTAGTAGGCAACGATATAGGTCCCTTATCCGTAACGTCATCGTCTCTACTAACGAGTCTTTACAGTAGTAATTTATTTATTTTTAGGCTTACGTAAATACAGATAATCTTATTGTAACTTAGCATGTTTTTTCGTTTTCGTTGTTTTGAATTTGATTTGATTTTTATTCCGCTTTAATTGTATTGTTTTAAATTTTCTCGATGCAGACCTTAAATACTTGTTGTTTTTTTTTGTATTAATTTCGTGGAGCCACGTTTTTTGGGTTCGCCCCGTGTTGGCTCCCTACTTGTATAAAATAAATAAACAAAAATAAAAAATATTTGTTATTTTTCAAAGTGTGTTTCTCTAGCTATATGGGCATGAAAGTTGAGATCCAGACGAACATTTTGAGGTATTGATGGCATAAACCGGACTTTACGTTGTTTTGCTACAGCTTAAAACAACTCAACAAAATCAATTTTTTTGGCATTTTTCCACATTTTTTTCACTTCATCGCACCGTAACGAAAAAGAATTATATATGAATAAAAAATATTGCTATTCTATCCTGTAGAACATTTAATTCTCTAAATTTCGAAGCATTGAATATCATGGTCGAATGTATATTACCAGAGATATCGTTAATTTACGACAATCCTGCAAAATTTAATTTTTTGCCATTTTCAGTGTATTGTTGAAACATTACTACAGACAATTTTTTTTTGATAAAGAAGTATTTTAAACGTTGGAGGCACCAAGTATAAACATTAAATTCACTAAAATCAATATTATTTTACCTGTTCTAAATGTTGAACATTAAGCATAATTGGTCAGGAGGATTTGATTTTGGCAGAGTTCTACTATGTGCACTCTAGTGTTTGATTGATCTTACAAACGATACCTTTCTTTGTCTTTTTATTTATATTGTCTAGGCTTATATTACAGAACTTTTATGGAATTAAATTTTATATCTAATGTGTACTACTTTACTTATTGTTAGTATAATGCGAGATATGATTACTTTGCGCAAATTGTTTGTATATCTTTGGGTCGATTTCTCTAATAACATTCCAGAGATAATCTCCCATCATCCCTGCGTCCCAGTAACCTTGACAACATATTTCCAATGTCATTAAATCTTGATGGAACCGCTCGCCTTGTTTGTCACGTTCCGCTCCAAGATTGCATGGTCAGAAATCTAAGTACAAATGGAGAAAATGTATTGAGCGACATCTTTGAATTAGAAATTGCAGAAATTATTTCACGAGAATTCTCATCCTTACAGTTTTCTAAAAATCTATGCACTGTTTGTTTGAAGCTAATCCACGCCTTGCTTCTTTTGTTGTTAAAGTTGACATTAATTCGTTGTCTTTTAGTAGTTGAACGTTCGATATTTGTGGAAAAAGATGGGTGAGATACTTAAATACTAGGCCTTCTGGATTCAACGTTTTCGCAAAGTTTTTCATCAAACCCAGTTTGATGTGTAGTGGGGCAATATGACAGATATTGGTCTTAGCAGAGGTTTATTTAAGACATTGCAAGCACCAGCATCGTAATGTTCTCTAGAAGGCCAGTCTTTGCATATATAATATATGCTCTCTCGCTCAGCTATCCCTAAAATAAAGAAAACAGCAATATTTTGTAAAATCGCCGTGTAAGCCTGTAACCACCACAATTACCTAGAAGAAGTTAGTACATTTCTTTACTGCGACAACTACTTTTAAATCTACAGAAACTTTCCATTCAAATGCGTTATACTAAATTAGTGTCAAAATAATAATATTGATATCAATGAATTTAATGTTTATAGTTAGTGCCTGGAACAGTTAAAATACTTCTTTATTAAAAAAAGAAATTATCCGTAGTCATGTTTCAACAATACAGTGTAAATGGCAAAAAATGTAATTTTGCAAGATTGTCGTAAATTGACGATATCTCTGATAAAATATATTCGATCATGATGTTCAATGCTTCGAAATTTAGAGAATTAAATGTTCTACAGGATAGAATAACTAACTTTTTTGTTCATATATAATTCTTTTTCGTTATGGTGCGATGAAGTGAAAAAAATTGGGAAAAATGCCAAAAAATTTGATTTTGTTGAGTTGTTTTAGGCTGTAACAAAATAACAGAGAGTCCGATTTATGCCATCAATACCTCAAAATGTTCGACTGGATCTCCACTTTCATGTCCATATAGCTACAAAAGCACACTTTGAAAAATAACAAATATACTGGACATGAACCGTTACTGTGTTTTTTAATTTACCATCTTCCACATTTTTGGGTTTCTCTTTCAGAGCATTTTCTTCGAACAATTAGAGGCAACATCGCACCATCATCCCCAACAGAAGAGGTCCGTAATTCGCACGTTGTTTCAGAGAGAAGAATATGTAAAGGAGATAACCTAAAGAAGGAAGAACGATTTCTACGGAACGTACTACAGAAAAATGGATATAGTTTAAAGGACATCAACCGAGCCACCAAGCAGCGGAAGCAGGGAGAAGAAGCTGCAGCAAGTACAGAACCAGCTGGTTTCATCTGCCTTCCTTACGTTTCCGGTGTAACGGAACGAATTGCGAGACACCTCAAGAAAAACGACATCGTGGTGCGATACGGAACGGTCACCAAAATTCGGAATACACTCCCGGTAGCCAAAGACAAGCTACCCCTATTAAAAGGGGCGGGTGTCTATCGGCTGTCATGCAGTTGTGGGAAGTTTTACGTTGGCCAAACCGGACGAAACATCGAATGCCGTATCAAGGAACACGAGAGGGATCTGAGGCTGAGGAAGATTCAACAGTCGGCTGTTGCGGAACATTGCCATTCGGAGGGACACCGAATAAACTTCGACAAAACAAAGGTTCTGGCTAGGAATAATAAATATCATGAACGGCTGACAAGAGAAGCCATAGAAATCCACCGACATAAAAACAACGTCAACAGAGAAGATGGCTGGGAACTCAGCAGAACGTGGAAGATGGTGGTGAAGACGAACACGACTCCCAAACCGGACGCGACGCAGCAATTAGTTAGTAATTAGCGTGTAATTAATATAAATTAATTATTAATTAGTTTTTCGACCTATATATTGTTTTACGATCCCCGATTTCGTCAGTTAGAACTAGTTTCTGAAGAAGGTTGCAACATGGCATCCGAAACGTCAAACATTTTTTCAAAAAACGCACGGCAAAACCCGAAAGTTTCTAGTTTTAGGTCTAGTGTTAGTGCTAGTGTTAGTTCTAATTTTAGTTCAATTATAACCCTATTTGTAATGCGATTTCGATGTTTATCATATACAATGATGTTTTCCGTATTCCTTTTATATTTTTTATCTAAAAAGTAACAATATTTCACAACAAAAAATTATAATCCAACTGTGAAGGATAAGTTGCGTTAAATCTTCTCCATTTATTGTTGTCTACATGTCTCTGGGCTGTGTCGGTTTATATGTGAATCACTCTGTATACTTTATCCCACCCCCTTACTTTCCACTTTTCTCAATGTCCGCTTGAGTACGAAGTAGGAGATGGGTATTAATTTTTGAATTGAGTCATAATACTCGGTGAGTTTTAAGTCTCGGGTACATACGTCCGGGTAAATACCCTTCCGTTGAAGCGATTTTTCGGTAAGTTTAACGTATTGCCGTACTTATTACTATCGAAGTCATATTTGAACTTACCGATTTTGTTACTTTGTCAAATTGCAATCGGGACGTAATTTCGATAAATTACGACCGAAACAGCAACCGCTTTTACATATAGCGTACAGGTTAACTTGTATGTTTATAGTTCTAACCATCAAAGCCTACGTACTTAAGTACTACAATCCGTGCCAAATGTCAAGACCCTCACATTAGAGATCAAGCGGCTACAATCGATTGTTGTATAGGCTTTATGACGTGTGAATTATGTACGGTAAGTTAACACACATTGAATTTGTAGTTTCTATTTTCAAATTAACAAGTCAAAAAAATGTGTATGTCATAACCGTTTCATAACCGCACGATGAAGAAATTAAAGTTTGTTGTAATCACTAAACAATTTTGCGCATATGCGAATATTCAGCTTCACGACTTTTTGCGCAAAAAATCACAAAGTAAATAAATTTGCGGACACCTTCAGAAATCGGGTACTTTTTAAATCAAAAATAAAATACAAACCTTCAAAGTGGCAGCCCTTGACTTTTCGCACCGATAGTACTTGTTCTAACATCACATCTCTAATCTTCTTGTACATAAAAGAATATTAAAAAACAAAATTAAATAGATTAAAAAGTTTTTAATATTACCGTTTGGAACATTTTATGATTTTTATAAGACTATATTATAACAGTGACATGCACGCAAATACACTGAGACAACTATACAACTTAATCGTCTTGAAGAAGAAAAAAATCTATAGAATTATAAAAAAAATATTCCTATCATATCGAAATGTGCAAAACGTAAGCTAAAGATACACGGTGAATATTGAAGAAGGATTAATCCATATCTTCAAAATTTTCAAAAACACGTCGAGTGATGATAAGTTTTGTCTCTTTTTTTTTGGTTTAAATAAAGAACAACAATAAATTACAATAAAATTATAAGTAATGGAAATTTACAAAATAATATGTAAATAGAGATATATACGGACAACACCCTTCGTTAGTATCACATGTTAAGTTTCCATTTTAATTACTATTATGTTAACCCTTTAACGCATACCAATGAAATGCTTTTTACTCGATCATGTCCAATTTTAATCATTGCGAATGAACACTATTTGGCCCCGAATAAAAAAATTATTTTATGTAGATTGGAAATGTTTTAAATTCTAAAAATTAAGCATACAATGGAGACTCAGTAACCGGAATAAAATAGAAATATGAAATAAATATTCTCCTACATATCCATTGGAAGTGTAGTAATCTGTATTATAACCATACAATCGGTTATGTATTAGTTGGTTTCCTTTTACCGAAATTACAGATATCTGGGAAATAATTGCAATAGTTTAGTGCAATAGTAAATTTTTGCTATTATTGCAATTAAATTTCTTTGAGCATTACATTTTGATACCACTACGTCTTACGTAGTGTCTTATGTAGATCTTAGGCATAAATTATCAGAACAGTGATTATAAATGTATTACTACTAAGCTATGTTATAACCAGAGCGCGACGAGTTTAGCTTACTCGTCCCCCACCACACGACATAACTTGTACAGTAAAGTGAAAAAGCCTCAGTCGTCTCTGAAGATCAAGACGGGACTTGGGTTAATTTTGGAGCCGTTAAGCTAAACTCGAAATGTTCTGTTTATAACCAAGGTATAATATTCGCAGATCAAAAAGGTAGTGGTGAAATTTTTCAAGTGATCCTTTAGTGGTTCATCCTTTTCTGATAAAATTAGGAAAAATGCCTAGTCAGATATAAAATGCTGATTAATAACTACTATTTTGGAAGTTGCTCCCATATTGTAGTAATTGTGAAAGCAATTTCCGCACTAGGGTAAAAAGTTCCATAGACATTTTTCGCACGTGTCAATGGCGATGATAAGATCTAAAAATGATAGTTATTGGCGAAGCTAAAAATTACAGAGCTTTTAAAAACATTTGTATTCACTCTATTTGTTGAATGATTTAAAAAAGGCACAATTTTAGTAGATATCTTTGGTGTCTTTTATGCAAGGGAGATCTAGAGTTTTCGAAGACTGGCGATGCGTTCAGATTGACTGATGGCGATCACATGAAAGTGATGGCGACCCGAAGTAAAGCTCAATCTTCGAAATTACACCCCGTTACATTAGCCAATGGATCAGAATGTCATATGACAAACTAAACTTTATTATCAAACATTTTTTAAACCACATGTTGGAAATCGTTGCCGCCATCTAAAACGCCTTCATGTTGACACTTATCTTGTAAATGGCTGATAGAATAAATAAATGCTAGAAAAACTATTTTCTTATTATACTGATAATGCCTATGAGGCAATCTAATTTATACAAGCCGATTCATTAACTGCCGCAAAGAAAAAAAAACACTTTAAGACGTTTAGAAGGCAATTTTCCGAAATCAGAAACATGTTCAATAATAATAAGGAAACTGACTTAACGAATGGATGACAGTGTTTATGTTAGTTATAGTACACTCGCGATGATGCGAACATTTGGTAATGGGAATCTGATAATAGTATGAACACAAAACTGGTTATATTGCACGGCATATAATGTGAATAGTGTAGAATAGTGATGTTTTATGCGATTCTGTAGTTTGAAGCACAGTCAACATATCAAGTGCATAAAGGTGGTTGTGAATGTGCCACCTTTATACCAAATAGAGCAAGATGGGGGCATTAAATACAGTTTGGAGTTTAAGAGAAAAAGACAGTATAATAGAAGTATACAAAAATAGTATACAAAAATTAAAAACTTCCAATTTATCGATACGAAAAATGCACTTAACAACAGTATTAATGAGCTTCTGGGAGTATGGTGAAACAAAACACATTATCATCACCAAAACAATTAAATATTCCCATTTTCACAGCCAGTTATGGTTAGCTACATAGATTTAATCATACCTGTAACTTAAGAGTTTTGAAAATCATAGGGAAAAATTATCAGCCAACTCGAACATAGTAGATTCTAAACAGCATCAGACTTAAAATGCTGATAAGACAGTACAGGATATTGGCTATTATTGCCTGCTAAAACTGCTACTGTATTAAATATTATGGAGTACGACTGATGAGTTATGTAAATGTTCCAGAAATACATAAGCTGCGCAAGAGCATTAAAAACATATGATCATTTTAAAGAATGATTTTTCAACATTTTGTACTTGGGGCAATTTGAAATTATCTACCATTTATAATAGTGGTCCGCAAAAACTAAAATATGGATCGGAAGAACTACAATACGGTCTACGGAAGATTTCACGATGCATGGTAAGGTGATCGGAAGTGACTGACAAAGTAATGTGATGTAATCCTATCAGTTAGTTGTACATCATGTTTATTCAGCAGTATCGAGTAGTTAATCGGTGTACTGATAACAAATCTTCATATATCAAATGATATTGAGATTGTTTCAAAAATCAAAAGATAATCTTGCCATGTGATAAATCTACTGACATTTCTTACTGTTCTCAGTCATTAAAGAAGAATTCATCACGAAGAAGCTATCGATATCATGAATATAATAACTGAATATATTGAGAAGTATGACATTTTGTGGAAAGAGGCAATCGGTTCCTTATGGATGGCATTCGATAGGAGAAATCTATCAGCAGAATCATCGCATTGACTTCTTCATTGCCAGGTTAGCTTCCAAGACTCTTCCTAAATGCCTTTGCCTTCACAATACAATGGAATTGGCCATAAAGGTGGTGAATGTTATCATGACTCTTCTTCACTATAATTTATCATATGTCACTGCGAGCCATCGCCATTGTGATGGCCTGAAGTGGTAGGTAATGGTAATGATAACGGAAAAGTATGATTTAGGGAGGGGTCGGACACCACACGTCAAAGAGTGCCTTTGATCTAGTGGCATGTCCATACAGTGGGTCATCTAAAATCCATAAAAAATCAGGAATAACCTTCAAACTAAATCCAAGTGGTCCGCTAGGTGAACCATCTGGGTTATACCATTGTGCGGAAGCTAACATATTAGCCATCGGTAAATAAAAGCTTATGTATGGCTTTAACGATGTATTTTATTATTTTATTTTTAATATTCTGTGCGACATTTCGCCATATTTCATATTTCTGCATCTACGGACACGATGTTTTCGGACAAATGATTGAAGACTGGAGATATCTCAAGTCTTTTGGTTGATAAATTTAATTAGAGAAGTTAAAAAAATTTGTTAAATGAAACTAAACTCAAGTCACACTCTTTGTAATATCTTGAGCGAACTATCCGCCAAAGGTCTTTTTCTTATGACAGTTGGCTCAAGTCTTCAATCGATGACATCTTGCCCGTAGATGCCTAAACGGCGAAACACGTGTTACATCGAATATTAAAAATTAATTAACAAAATACATCGTTAAAGCCTGTTTGGTTATGTTTTAACATTTATTAAACATAACCTGTTTGGTTATGTTTAACATTTATTGATGAAGCTGGAAGAAATTTTATTATTTCTATTAGCCGTCATCAATGATGTCCATTATGACGACCATTCCAGCGACACATCATAAGCCATAGGGAAGAGAGGCCATCCCACATCAAAAACACATCTTTTTAAAAGAACTGCTCTGAAATGGCTTCTGACCAGAAAACATTCTGGAAAGATCCAGGGGAGAGAAGGCTAAGATGTTTCTAGGCGAGAAAAAAAATAAGTTTTCTGATGACATCCCAGTTGCATTTAGCTTATCTTGTGAATATTTTCCCATACTTAAATAAATTGCACATACAATTACAATATTCAGAAAACAAACATTTGGAAGATCCCTAATTGAAGTATATCAATTATGGAAAAGCCCAGCTTGTAAACACAATTATGGTGCGTTCTCAATATTAAAGAAACTCATTTATGAGAAAAAGTATATGTTTAAGAAAAACATACACGAAAACATCAAATGTGACCTGCAGATGTTGGTCGGTGAATTTAATCGTTATTTAAGCTCAATTTCACCAACAACAATCCTTTGAGAGTTGGTGCTAGAGATGTTGAAGATAAAATTCAAGAAGAACTGAACATTTCTCCACAACTTATTTATGCGAACAAGGATTTTATTCATTATTGATAATGAAAAACAAGTCTAAACATCGATTGAAGATAAGTGATGATATCGTATATCTTTAAGCAAAATTATCACCCCAATTCAAAAACTTGTGCAGAAGATGCAAACTCGAAAATCTCATTAATCATTTTTCACAATTTATTAAGTTTTCAACGTTTCGAATATATTTTGTTTTAGATTTACTCGGTTTATTTTTTAACCTTGCACTCCTCGTTAATCATAACGAAGTCAAGGTGCTTCCTGGTCAAAAAAATGTTGAAAACCACTGATGTATATTCAAAGCTATGTTCCATAATTAGTAGGTGAGATGTTTTATCAGAAACTACCTCAGAAAGTAATTCACTTTGTATACACCAGCCCATCCACCAGCCACAGCACTTAAGAGGACTAAAGATTGGATGATTAACAAATTATTACCTCCTAAATACTTTGGTTCATTCCCTGAGCTGGATTCACTAAACTGCACTATAGAAACAATTTGCTCAGTTTTATTGGTGGATTTAACAATTCAATTGTTGATTGAACTTAGCTCACCAATAATCTAGATAAGCTTTTTTTTAAAGAGCAGTAAGCTTGAGATACATCCTGTCAGATTTTAATTGAATCTCATGAGCATGCAGACAAAGGTAAAATTGTACCAAGTACTTAAAAAAACAAATATTTGTGAAAAAACAATCATATACAGTGTGTCCAGAAAGTAGCGGATATAGGCGATAAAATCATTATAAACGGTTTATGAAAAATCCTTTAAAGGTTTCTACAGATTTAAATTTTGTGTATCGTTTTGTAGTACGTTTCATTTCTGCCATTTTTATCCGAGCTTTGCCGTCATTGATATTTTTTTCAAATGTCAATCCCCCATTTTTGTTATGGAATACAGTAAATATTAACACTGGTTACATAAGAAAATGTTCGAAAAAATCACGTTAAAGTTTCTAAATATTTCATTAAATTGAAATAAAAAAAGTAGCAGTAGCCGTGCTTAACTACGTTAATCAATTGTTTTAGATATTTTATGAAAACATAGTTTAATTGTTGACATCTAAAGCAATTGATTGTCATAGTTACGCATGAATTTCTAAAAATTCCTTTCATTTGAGATAGAAAACTGGCAGTAGCTGTGCTTAAAACCATGGAAATCAATTGTTTTTCATATTTTATTAAAACAATGTTTAAATTTTGACATCTAAACAGTTAGTTGAGCAGTAGCAGTAGCTATACGTAAACCATACGCATAGCTACTGCTACTTCTCCATCGTAAATGTATGGAAAATGATGAAACTTTAAGATAGTTTTTCCCGAAAATTTTCTTATGTAACCAATATTAATATTAACTTTACTGTATTCAGAGAAAAATCTTCTATCATATTCCGTAATAAAAATCAGGAATTGCCATATAAAAGACAAATTTGCATGACGTCATAACTTAGTTAAAAATGGCGGGAAAAAATTTGAAACCTACTTCAAAAAATTGCAAAAAATTTAAATCTTAACACCCTCTCCAGTAATTTTTCCATAAACCATTTATAATGATTTTATCGTCTATATCCGTTAGTTTACAGACACGCTGTATAACCCTGCCTTAAAATTATCATCACTGCATTACAAATTACATATAATGTATGGATTTTTTAAAAAATCTGCTATTTTTTATTTTAACAAAATCAATAATGTTTCAATCTAAAACGCAATTTTTAATTTACTTATTGTTGACTCAACAATTTTTCAATATCTAAATCCTTTCTGTAAATTAATTCAAATTAAAGTCCCCATTGTATTTTTAAGTAGTAATTCTCTGTAGGAGAGCGCTCAATAAAAATGCTGAAATTGTTTCAATAAGTATTATTGAAACATGATGCGTTAAAGGATAAACATAATTATTAGTTTAAAAAAATGTGAAAAACTTTAATAAATACATACATCTGTATATTTAAAATAAAAAAAATTGAAAAAAAACAATGAATAGTTTTAATCGAGACAAATTTTGGTTATAAAAATGATTCCAAATATAATTATAACAAAACTTTTATTTTTTCACCAATGAATTCAATATATAAACAATTACAAATTTATAAATAATTTTTACGGACTATATACGACAATTAAATCGCGTAAAAATTGAAGGATTTTCACAATTTCTTTCAGACGACCAAATATTGAGTTATTAAAGTTTTTCACAATTAAATAATAAACTTTTAGAATTAGCTAATAGAAAAGGCTATTGTCCTGTTAATAATTCAACGTTGTAACCCAATGTACATTTTCATACTGCCTCATTTTCAAGTTCGATTGAAATATTTTATTGTGACAAATTTTAATGCAGTACGTTTACAAAACAATAAGGACAGAAATAATAAATACTTATATCTTGTATAAATATTAATTAAATAAATACATTTCGATCAGAATTATTACATCTAAGATACAAAAAAGAAAATAATTTTATAATCTTTTACAAAGGATACAATAAAAAAAAGTTTCCAATAACCAAATTACCACTTAATTTTTAAATCGCCTTTAGAGAATAATTTGTACTTTAAAGAAAAGTCAGACTATATTCTTAAATGGTTAAAAATTTATTGTGAACCGCTTACATAAATACATATTTATTCTAAAAAAAAACAAGTATAATATATATGTACAAATGATAGAAGAAACGAATTATTACATAACTGCTCACAGTAAGCAAATGAAAATGTACATCTAGGTGAGGAGAGAATGGGAAATAAACTATGCCTAGAAGAATTATCTCGTTTCTCGCTACATCTAAAACATAAAACCGTTATAATACAAATACAAATTCACATATCTTCTTTTTAATAAATTCTACCTATCGAGATAGTCTTTAGATATCTAAATAATTTTTTAAAGTGCCGAATAGGCCCTAAAGTCCTGTCGTTTGTAACAGGTCTGAAAACTCATTTTGGGTTGAATTTTTGTCTGCGAAAATCCGTAAATGTACACCGTGTTTGTCAAACAACGTCAAAAAAAACAATGTACGGATACCATTCCTTTCACTTAAATAAAAAAGAATGAAAAAACAAAATAACGATTAGCCATTAACACTAGAGTTTTGTGAATACTTTTGCACTAAGAATCATCGGACATAAATGAATTCTGGGACTTTAATTCCTCCAACGTTTTTATTTGCTGACGAAGAAAAAGAATCCTGAAACAAATACAATTCAAAAAATCATTTCAAATTACATGTTTAATCATTAATCCCATAACAACTGGTAACAGTTGAAAATATTTCTGCAATCTGCAGAAGAAACCAACTGTTTGCAATCGTTTTTTAAAATTAATTTATCAATTTCAACAATTCTTAATAGGCCAATTTATCAATGACTTATTAAATTTATCAGAACCCCCTCACAGATTTCATTGCAATTTGGTACAGCGATAGTATGAATAAAGTAAGCTTTACATATTGTTGTAACAGCCATAAAGCCCCTGTAGTGAATTATAAAAAATATAACATATCTTATAAGTATGAAGGCTTTCACGACCGGTGTTAACTAAACTAAAATTAGAACTAACACTAGAACTATCACTAGGACTAACACTAGAAACATTCGGGTTTTGCCGTGCGTTTTTCGAAAAAATGTGACGTTTCGGATGCCATTTTGCAGCCTTCTTCAGAAACTGGTTCGAAGTGAGTTTCTGAGAAACTGGTTTGAAGTGAGTTTCTGAGAAACTGGTTCGAAGTGAGTTTCTGAGAAACTGGTTCGAACTAGTTTTTTCAAAAAACGCACGGCAAAACCCGAAAGTTTCTAGTGTTAGTCCTAGTGATAGTTCTAGTGTTAGTGCTAGTGTTAGTTCTAATTTTAGTTCAGTATAACATATCTTATCTTCTCCTGGACGCGTTACATAAAATGTATGACCACTTTGTTTTTTTAGTAGTCTAAAGCTCAAGAACTTCTAGGATTTGAAGAGGGGACTGAATAAATAGTCTTTTACCATGTCCGCAAAAAAACTGTTTCAACGCACTGTGTCAACCGTGCTGTGTTTATAACAGACACTGTGCTATAAACTTAATTATAATAAAATAAGTCTTTAATATGACCACTTTTACTATTAATTTATGAGGCAAGACCCAGTACATAACTTGTTTAGTATTATAAATTTAGTAAAAATGATGCTTTAGAGTCTTAAAAATAAAATACAACTGCTATTATATCAAAAGCAGACTTAAGAAGCAACGTGCGACGCGCGTTAGCTCCATTACTACCATCTTTTGGTTAAATTTTTCTTATAGATAACAAACCCATCTAGCAGCCAAATAGAGCTTGTAGTAAAATAGCCGTAGCCATGATAATAATCCCGTAAATAGCTTAACCGAGAAGATGGTAGTAACCAGCCTAAGCAATACGTAATAAGAGCAGGTTAAATTATTAAAGTTTAATTTTTTTGTATTTAAACTTGTTTATTGATTAAAAAGAAATTTTGAGTCCAATTAGTTTCTGTCGCAGGCCATCTTTTTTTGAAATATAACTGGTAAAATGGATCTCAGCTTTCATTATTTTACCTTTAGAGGATCGGAATTTTACAGAGTGGTGGTCCCGGCACTCTACAGGTTAATAAGAAATAACCTTTGTTCGAACTTTAAATGTGATTTTCTCAAAAGAACAATTTTAAAGTTGGCTCTCAAGAAATGTTCTTTGTCTTCAGTGAAAATATATGAAACATCTGCTGCAAGCCATGGAAGTTTGATACGAAAACACTCGTCTACTTGGACAGCTTCAATGGCATTTTGGAACTACAGCTCAATTTATTTTTAGATCTCCCTTTCAATATATCAGCATTTTGATAGAACCATAATTATATACTATTTATGTACTAATTTTGTACATCAACAATTTTTGTACTAATCATTCAGTATTGTTTTTATACAGGGCGAGTCAATAGTGCGAGGACTGAAGATTGTGGCCTTACTGTTGAAAATAAACAAAAAGGTTTTTATGCCCCATATATTACAATCAAAGCTGCATCGATTAAAATTGTTTTCAGCTATACAGGGTGTTTCACTGTTCTAGGACCCTACTCAACTTCAATTTTTTAAATGGAACCCTATGTATCTGGCTACATATGTTGATTATCTGTCTTAATTGTTATAAATACGTATCTTGTTTTCAAACTTTGCATGCAAGGTTGCCAAGTTATTAATGATTTTGTGAAAATTTTTGAAAAATCATGTGGTGACTTAAAATTCGTTATCACCATTGTTATTAATTATTGAAAATTATAATTTGGCACATCGATAAACAAAACTTTGGTCTTTCAAACCCCAGTAATACTATTGAATAACATTATACAGGATGATTACCAGAACCGGTTAATTTATGAAATGTTTGGGGGATTTTTTCAATGCCTCAGAAGGCTTAATTAATTATCTTTCATTTTTATTAAGCATATGGTATATCATCTAACATGTGTACTTTTTGAGAAAAACATTATTTTTTTCACAAGAAATAAACTATGAAGGAGACATTTTTAAACAAATTAAGTATGCTTATTTCGTAAAAGATGGAAAAGTATGGATTTGAGCACAGAAGAAGAAAACAACTTTTCAAAAATTCTATTCAAATATGTTGCAAAAATACTGCACAGAGAAGGTGCTGACATCATCGTGCTGACACCACATTCTTAGTCAAACATCTAGTGAAACATCTTCTAAAACGGCTGGCAATTGATTTTTAAGAAATTAAAAAAGAACATCCGTTGACGGTTGCCTCGAAGAAATGCAATCTGATCAAATAAGATTCTATAATCCATGCCCAGGTATTTTAAGACCATCGATGTTAGTAGGTACTTCTCATATAAAATTTGTGTTGATAATATTGTAGTAATGAAGAATAAGGCGGTTAACATAATTATTCTTACGAAACATCGCTTATTCGCTGTATAGAAAATAATCAAAAACATTACATTCTTGTTGAACTTTTTCTAATACTCATTTCGAAAATTCATTTTTTTTAACTGAATATACACAGATATATATTTTTTCATCTTTTACGAAATAGACGCACATGAATTTGTTAAAAATTGTCTTTATACTTTGTATCTTGTGAAAAAATCAGGTTTATATCAACATTTTTGAATCAGTCTAATTATCTCAAAGAGTACATGTGTTAGATACACCTTATGCTTAATAAAAATGAAAAGTAATTAATAAAGTCTTCTGAGGCATTAACAAAATTTAGGGTGTTCCATTTATAATAACAAAGTTAGAGTCTCCCGAACATTTTGTACCTTAATTGGTTCTGGTAACCACCCTGTATAATATTACGCAATAGTATTAGTGACGTTCGAAAGACCCAAGCTTTATTTATCGATATACCAAATTACAATCTTCAATATTTAATAGAATGCTGATAACGAATTTTAACTGACCACATGATTCTTCAAAAATTTTCAACAAAATGATTAACCCTCCGTCGGGCGCAACTGGCCTGACGAAACTGACTGAAAAAGTGTAGAAGTCTGTACTTCTTTATAGTCTACTTTGTTTAACTACTGATTACAGTATACCTAGTTCGTTAGCTCGAGCGTTTTTTAGAATGGATTTATTTAATAATAAATCCATTATAATGAGCTTATGAAATCAAGGTAATCCTTGATTTCATAAGCTCATTGCGCCCGCATGCGTCATAAATATTTTTGCCAAAAAATCGATTATTTTTTTCATCATGTGATTATTTTAGTTGTTTCTTCACAGATCACGTAATATTCTATGATACTTCTATTTATATTTTTTCTTCTATTGATATGTTTTTTGTGGGAACAAATATTTTATCTACAAAATCTAGTTATAGCAAGAAGTTGTCACGACGTTTTATATTTCTCAAACCAAATAAAAAAGAATTTCCACAATTGCAAATGTTGTTGTTCTCAGTCAAAAACGTATAGAGTAAGGACATTTACTGAACTGAAATAAATATTTTTTTCCACTCAACGCTAAGACTTGTCCGTGATCCCTCAATCACCAATGTTAAACAATGCAAATAAATTTGTTGAAATATAACTACATTACTTGATATGGGAGATTGTAATTGACGAGTTTTGAGAGACCTCACCGTTCGTGAGAACAAATCTTATCTTCGAAACCTAACTAGAAGTAAAAAGTCGTCGCGAAGTTTTATAGTTTTCAAACCAAATAAAGAATTCTCACAACTGCAAATGTTGCTGTTCCCAGTAGTAAAAAGTACAAAAGAAGGACTTAATGTTGAACTAAAATTAGTTCTAAAATAGCTGGTGGTTCCGACTATCCTTTATTTCTGCTAAAATCTCCCAAAATTGTAAAAATCATTTTGATGATATAAGAAATCTTCTCGAAGACGACAAGGAAGATCCCTCAGTGAACGAGGATTTTGGAGAAGAAAGTGATATTGATTCGGAAGATTTCGTTGAAAAACGTGAAGACGATTCAGAAACGGAGCAGGATAGTGAGGAATTTCAAGATGAATGCGAACCTGGTACTGAAGCCAATTGCTTTTTGGGAAAGGATAAAACAACCAAATGGTATAAAAATCCACCACCAAAAAATGTTCGTAGACGAATGTTATAACTGAACGTTCTGGAGTCAAAGGAAACGCAAAAAATGCTCAAACTGCGGTTGATTGTTGGCATAATGATTGTTAACATTGTGAATGTTGATTGTTCACAGACGACATTTTGGGTACAATAGTTAGATATACAAACCAATATATCGCAATATAAAGCATAAATTTTCCAGAGAAAGAGACGTCGCGGCCACAGACGAGTCTTTTTTTAGTCATGGAACTAAAGGCCTTTATTGATTTATTATACTTAGCATGAGCACTGAGAGGAAATCGTCAAAGTTTGGGGGAACTTTGGAGAAAAGAAGGCGACGGTGTCGAGAAATTTGGATTGGTAATGAATATCAAACGGTTTAAAACTCAGATGCGTTGTCCTCGATTGGACGATTTTACTACCAGAGCAGATCGAAAAGAAATCGATCGTCCTGCTCCAATTCGGGACGTGTTTGACAAATTTGTAGAAAACTGTCAAAAGAGTTATAACGTCAGAGAAAACGTGACAATCGATGAGATGCTACCAGGTTTCCGTGGACGGTGTGCATTTCGGCAGTACATACCGTCCAAACCGAACAAGTACGGCAAAAAATGTTTTGCCCTTGCTGATGTCAAGACAACTTATACGTTGAATATGGAGATTTATGCTGGGAAACAGCCTGAAGGTATTTTCGCTGTCAGTAATAAGCCGTGTGAGGTAATAAAATGAATGGTTAAACCGATATTTAAAAGCGGTCGTAACATTACAGCCGATAATTGGTTTACCGATATAGATCTCATCGATTTTTTGAAAAAGAAAAATTTATCATACGTTGGAACTGTGAGAAAAAATAAAAGACAGTTGCCCCCACCATTTATCTTGGCCAAACGAAGGCTACAATACACCAGCATGTTTGGTTTCAATAATGAAAAAACTTTAGCTTCTTATAAACCACAAGCAAAGAAGAATGTAATTCTCGTATCTACACTACATGACGGCAACACCATCGATCCTAAATCTGAAGACAAACAAAAGCCAGAGATAATCACTTTATATAATTCCACCAAAGGCTGTAGATCAGATGTGTGCTACCTACAGCATGAACCGAAATGTGAAGCGGTGGCCCATGGTAATATTTTTCACAATGTTGAATGTGAGTGGTATTAACTCCCACGTAATTTACCTCGGCAATCGACTGGAACCATTAAAAAGATGAGTTTTTCTAAAAACATTGTCCCGTCAGCTGACAATTGGACCGCTTACTCGAAGAAGTATGAAACTGTGGGAATCAATACCCAGCTCTATATGCGACTAAAACGGTTCCAACCCATCAATGAAGCTGATGACTTCTCCAGAAGAAAATTCAACTCCTCCACCTCCAAAAAGGCGTAGGCGTTCAACCTGTACAGATGAAAGGAATTTCAGAAGGATGTCTAATATTCGTTTTGTCTAATATTCTTTCTTTTTCTTAGTTAAAATTTTTTTATAATTTTTTATATGTATTATTTTCTTTAATAAATGCCTTTTCTTTTCAATATACTTTTTTTTCTTGGTTAAAACTACCATTGCACATCAATAGATGCTTTTAAAGAGCTAATTAAGAATGTGTCTTGCGATTGATACAAGTGTGCCTCTCAGGCGAATTGCGCCTGAATTTGTTTGCACTAATAATGCGCCCGACGAGGGGTTCAGAACTTGGCAACCTTGCATTCAAAATTTGAAAATAAGATATTTACTTATAGTATTTAAGATTACTAATAGCATGTGAAAAGGTACATAGGGTTCCATTAAAAGAAAAATGAAGTTGAATACGGGCCTGAAATAGTGAAACACCCTGTGTAGCTAAAAATAATTTTAATCGAAGCAACTTTGATAGAAATGTATAATGACATAAAAACATTTTTATTTTCAACGGTGAAGCCACAATCTTCCATCCCCGCACTATTGACTCACCCTGTATACCTCAAGGTGGAGAGTGTAGTATGACGTACAGTTATACCCCTCCATATACAGTCTCCTTTTCAGTATTTTGATAGTGCCATAATATAATGTATTTAGAATGTATTCATAGATAATGTATTTTTTATACAGGCTGTACAAAAAGAATGGAACAATGGTTCTATAGCCTTGATTTCTTCTGTCTCTTGACATGTCGGTTTCTACCTCTCAATTACCTCCACATCTCCCTACCCACCCTTCGCCTATCATTTGTCTCAGTTACCGAATAGCCTAATCTGCTGTAATAATTGTCTGTGCCTTCTTTCCCATATCTGACCTTTCTCTCTCTAATTTCCCTCCAACATTCCCCCAAGACCCCGCAGTTTGGCCTCCCTTCTATTTCTACTCTATATTTTACTGCCCTCCTCCTGCCCGCCTCCACTCTGACCTTATTTACTTTTAATATCTAGCTTGCACGTCCTCCAGCATTCCCTGCATCCTCCATCCCCGTACATCAATACACTGCTAACCAGACCTAAAAAACATAAAGTTCCTCGTTGTCACATTCCTTCCAAAACGCTCTTTCCCATACTTTGTCCCAAACCCATATTTTGCCCATCACCTTATTCGCTTTTTTTGCCATTGTTTTCATATGCGATCCCTCCCTATTATCCTCCCTAAACACATACCCCAAATAAGTATAGGGAATATACTCGATCTCGTAACGGCCTCGATCTCCTTTCCCTACTATCTCCAGCTTTCTGCTCTCCCGACCTTACATAACTTCATCATCTTCGTCTTCCCAACGTTCACTTCCAATCCCTTCACTCTAAAATATCTTTCCAAGGTATCATATCCTTCATCTCCACCGCCTCTTTCGCTATGACCACAATGTCATCTGCGTACGCTAACATATGTACAGAGGGTATCCAAATTTCGATGGATTTGCAGGGTATCTTGTTAATTATGAAAGATTATGAAAGTTGCGGTTGCACGAACCTGAACTACTTTTTTGTGAAACTTATAATGCTACAAACCAAATTTTCATAGCCGTCTTCGTTTTTGATATACAGGAGTTTCTCTAAATATACGATTTTCAGACACCCCCTGTATCTCGGCTATTTGGAAATTTAGCAAAAACGTAAAGACGGGTTCTAATATATCTTTTTACGTAGAATTCAATGGTGCACGTAATAGTATATTACAGTACAAGTGAGGAAACTAAGGTTTTTCACTCACGCGTATGTCAGATTTCCACACTCGCCTACGGCTCGTGTGGAAAGACATACAAGTGAGTGGGAAATATTGGTTTCTCACGTGTGCTGTATAGCGTTTTGTTCAATCCTACTATTTAGAGAAAATTCGGTCTTAAAATTCGTTAATTCCTAGCTAATGTCATGTCGATATGTCGGAGACGACACTTTTTGACATTGTTATCCTCGTAATTGATTGATAAACAACCAATTGTGTCAAATTGTTAATTGTCATCACTACGCAAATTAATTAAGATTAATAATTTATACAAGTAAAATACTGTATTTAATTTTCCTTGTGTGCTCTCTACCGTTTTTTAGTTCACCTCCGTTACGTTTAAACAAAGAAAAAAAAAAGAAAAAAGAAGAAAAAAATTAGAGTGAGTGAAAAATATTTTCACTCACCCGTTGCTATGAATGTTAGCAGAGTGAGTGAAAATAACAACTTTCAACACTCGTATCTACGCTAGAAACTGGCAATTTCAAAGGTAGGATTGAACAAAAGTTTTTTAGTAATCACGGCTTTTATGTTATAAATACAACTTAGGTTTTTTTAATAGAATCACCTATATTTTATGTTTTTGCTGAACTACATTTTTTTAAGCTTTTCAAAAATATATACTACTCTATATTTACCTTATTATAAATGGGCTATGATAAATTCCTAGCAACGCGAATTTATTATAGCCTACTTATAATATAATGTATTTTTATTATTTAATATATATCTAACTATTATATATGGTTTCAAAATTTATATTTAAAAAAAATTCGCTTAGCGTAAAGGGCAGTCAATTATCAACATACCTTTCAAACCAAAATGTTTAAATATCGTATGCTTTGAGGATTTCAGCACTTGATTTTCTTTTTAAAAGAGATCTTGACATACATGTCATGCTACTTGTTATCTAACTCTTATAGTTTTCGAGACGAAATTTTAAAAATTTTCTTATAGTTTTTGGGGCGAAATTTTTTTAAAAAATCAGTTATCCTGAATTTTTTTCATTGAATGCTCAGCACAGAGAAAAATATGTTTTCTCAACAAGATAAGAAAACAAATTTCGAGTGTTGCAAACTAATTTCAGTTTAAACGAAAACATGATACACTAGTATAATAATTTTGTACTAAATAAATTCTCTCTTTCACAGTTAACATCGCATAAGAAGGCTTAATCGACTTAATTTCACTTACATAGTGAGACTTTATTTTTAGTGATCGGGCGAAAATATTATAACAAAAAACTATACTTTATCTAAACTTTAAAAAGCATATATTTTTATGTTATGTTAATGCAGAACGTAACATATGTTAATGCAGCAAAATTACCGCAAGTTTCTACAATTAGTAGTTTTCGAGATACGGCACTTAGCACGCTTATTTGGCCAACCTATACATGAATGCATAAACACAATACAAAAATAGTCAAACAAGCGGCGAAACAAAACAACTTTGGGTATATAGATAAATTAACTTGTATCAATATATTTTGAGCCAAGAAATCTGTGATATTCCGTTGAACAAGCATTTTAGAGACAGCCTGTATACAGGTGGTTCAGTTTTTAAACGGGACTCTTTACTGGAACGCAGTACTTGAAAAAATAACACAATTTTTTTTATATAAATATAGTATCACATCTTTTTTGATTTCGAGTTATTGAGTTGTCAAAATTACGCTAAAAAATGAAATTTTTTATATCCCGGGTATAAGTAAACCGTGGAATTTGAAACTTTGTACGTATTTATAACTACTTAATACCACCTGCACCTCGTAGGGGTCCACGAGGATGTGGTACTCCTGAAGCGGCACCTGACAGGGGCGAACCCACACTGGGCCTGTGCCATAGCACGCCTGGTTTGGTGGGGGGTCGGTCAGGAAGCGAAATCAGCCAAAAATCGAGTTATATACTAGCATTTAACATCTCAAACCTCTTAGAGGGAGCCAGTGTACAAGGGGCCCGTTGTGGTGGCCTAGGTGCCGCGTATAGAATACGCACTCCTCACTCCATACATACACATACATACATGGGTTGTTCATTCTTTAGTGGCACTTTTTGTCTCCTCAGTTTTTTCATAAAACTGATAGTTGTTGCGACAAAACAAAATAAGTTAGCTATCGAAATTGTGGACTCTCCATCAGTACTCGGACATCACTTCCCTGAAGCAGTACGATACAATGTTCAGAAATACTCGAGAAAATCGACTTCAAAGGTAACTTTTCATTTTCGTTCAATACGTCAATTAGCCTAGGGGACCATGAGTTCGGTTGTCAACACTCACGACATAAGTTCAAGCCCGCTCCTTTTTACCTTTTTTTTTATTATTATTATTCCTCCTTTATCCAAGCGTGATGATTATCAACAAATTAATACTTTCATTAAGTATTTTAGCTTTTATTGTCAATATTACCTATTTTTGTTAAATAAACAAAATAAAAATTTAAAAAAACTTAAGTACAATGGCGATTGAACCTGTGACCTCAGTGTTGACAGCCGAACTCATAGTCCCCTGGGGTAATTGACGTATTAGACGAAAATTTAAATATATCATACTTCTACTGTTGCGAAATATTTTGAGTACTTTGAAGTCGATTTTCTCGAGTATTTTTAAGCATTGCATCGTACTGCTTCAAGAAAGTGATGTCCGAGTACTGATCATCAATCCCTGCAAATATGAACAAAATCGGTGATGCCGAACCCGTTAGGTCCCTTATTAGCTTGTATCCTCATCAAAAAAATTTAAATTACATGGGAAACGAAATATTAAAAAAGCAAACAGAAAACTAACGAAGAAATAAAATTATCAAAAAAATAAACAGAATTAATTTAAAAATTATTCAAAATGCGTGCCATATTTATTAATGCATTTTTGGCATTTTATTAGAACATTAACAGCTGTTGATATTTGATATGGATTGTTCTTTAAAGTTTTATATCAGCGTCCCACACAAAAAAATCTGAAACATTAACATCAGGGGGCTAAACAAAGGAACCTCGGTTTGTCTCTTGATGATTGACAAAACCGTCGTCCTATTCGTGAATGTTCTTAGCGTGCGTTACACCATGCACGTATCATAATGTACGTAATGTATTGTAATGGAACCCTATCCATCTAAAGCTAGTGTTGCTCCAGATCACCTAGAGGAACGTCCGATAAACATTCCGCCAAATCGTTTTTAAAAAATGCAAAAACAACGTTGCGTTCAAATGAGGAGACAAAAAGTGAAGCCCACAGAGAACACTGTTAATCACTCCCATCCACACTTTAAAACTAAACTCTGTTAGTACGTTTTTGGACGTATTGAATATCCCCAATATTCATGCTCCCAAATATGTATATTGTGATAATTTACAAAACCCTTTCTTATAAATGTTGCTTCATCTGTCCATAAAATCTTCTCACAAAAATTTTCGTCATGTTCGACAGACTGTATACAGGTGCTTTAGCTCATGCCATCTTTAAAATGAAAAAAAAATCGATTTTGAAATTTTGCATGAAAGTGTTCTTTATACTGTCTAAAATGAGAATCCATTGACAGAAAACATTTGTGGAATGTTTTTCTGCTTATAAAATTGGTTTTTGTAACTCACCTCACCGAGAAAATTCTAAGATTCCTGTAACCACCATTAGTTGCATTTTTTATCCATTGTATATGCAGGTATTTTGACCATCTTGTTTTTTTTTATTTAAAAAAAACATAAAATATTGTTAAAAAACGCTATTGAAGTGGGCTTTAGCAGAAGTAGTGTAGTTACCGGAAAGGTAAAGAAGGTACTGCGGAATTTCAACATTAGGTCGAAGATCATAAAGAAATATGTGATATAAACCATGTCGGATATTAAAAAAAATAGAAGTGGACTCCGTCGTAGAGATGTTTCGACGAACCGAAGAAAAATTTAATTGAAGTACTGTTTTTATGTAGGAGACGGAGACAGCAAAACCTTCAAACGTATTACGCCTAGCGCAATGACAGTGTAATAGGAACCAAAAAAGAATACGTCGATCACGAAAGATAAAAGAAACAAATGGACATACGCAGGGCTAGCGCCAGACTTGGCCGCTACAGGCGAAAATGGAATTGACCACCCTTGCCTAAAGAAAAATTTATAAAAGGGTTCTCAAAAAATGTTATTTATTGAACAAATTATAAATTCGAAACTAATAAATATAAATTTCGTGAAAATGTATCTAACTTGTAAGTATGTATCTAAATATACAGCGTGCCTGTAAAGTAACGAATTGAGGCGATAAAATCATTATAAACGATTTTTGAAAAAATCCCTGGAAAAGGTTTAAAGACTCTTTTTGCAACTTTTTAGTGAAAGTTTCTCCACTTTGATTACAGAATATGTTAGAGAATTGTTTTCTAAATCTATTACAATTAATATTAATATTGGTATCACAAGATTTCGAGACAAAATATCTTACAATTTCGTAATTTTCCATTAATTTGAGATAAAGACGGAAACATTTCAAACAGAAATAGTAGCAGCCATGCGTAATCGTAATTAATAAAACTTAAGCCTTAATAAAACTTTAGAAACGAGATTTTTCTCGAAAATTTTCTTGTATAACCAATATTAATATGAATAAAATAAAAGACGAAAGCGAACTTTGCACTTGCTGAATTTATTATTTATATCGGGACCGGTTTCGAAGTTTAATACTTCATCTTCAGCCGAAAATGTTAAAGAGCGAAGCTACAGAAGAATGGAATGTAATTTAAACATTTGAAATGTTGCACGTGGAAGTTAATTAAATAATTGAAATCGATGTCAATAGTTAATGATGAATAAGAAGATATTAAAATGTTAAAATGTTATAAATTACTTAAGCGATACAACGATCTTGGCGGAACGAGAAGAAGAGACTGACAGTCTCTTCCTCTCGTTCTCTTCTTCTCGTTCCGCCAAGATCGTTGTATCGCTTAAGTAATTTATAACATTTTAACATTTTAATATCTTCTTATTCATCATTAACTATTGACATCGATTTCAATTATTTAATTAACTTCCACGTGCAACATTTCAAATGTTTAAATTACATTCCATTCTTCTGTAGCTTCGCTCTTTAACATTTTCGGCTGAAGATGAAGTATTAAACTTCGAAACCGGTCCCGATATAAATAATAAATTCAGCAAGTGCAAAGTTCGCTTTCGTCTTTTATTTTATTCAAAATTATTTGCTTGCAACATGGATCAATCTCAAAATATTAATATGATTTTTAAAAATTCATATGGGTGCTGGATGCTGAAGAAACCGAATAGGGTTATAGGGTTACGACTCAAACGACGAGTTACGATTCTAAAAAAAAAGAATGAACGCCCATGTACCTAGTGTCTATGTTTGGTTTGCAATGGAAATGTGTTCTGCCAGCAATGTTTACAGTTTTTGCTCGTTACTACCATCTTCTAGTTAAACTATCTAAAAAATTATTACCATGGTTACGGCTTTGTCACGCACTTTGGGTAGTAGATGGGTTTATCTTATATATATTTATAAGATAACTTTAATTAAAAAATAGTAGTAATGGGCCTTACAAGCGGTATCCCGTCTTTAATTGTCAGTTTTTAAACTTCTAAGATGAAGATTGTGTACCTTTCTAACAGTATTTGTGGAGCTCGCGTGTAAAATCAGCGACGAAATTTACTTGGCATATCGCATAGATTTCATGATTTCTACCGTGTGCTTCAATTATTACACGGGTTCCTTGTCTATTGTTTTGTAAGCAAAATCAAATTTTATTAACAGTTTCTTAAAAAACTGTCTTTTGCCAACAGTATTTAGTCTTGAATTAACAGTTTATGGACTACTTATGTCAATATTTTACATTTTGTTTGCGTATGGAAATATTCAATATCGTAAAAAAGGGTATTGTTTGTCAGAAATCAATAAACACACTCACAAGCTAGCCATTGGCAATGATGTTTTCAACGCAGTGAAACTGGTGTAAGGAAAGATTTTTTGACAAGATGTTTAGGGGGATATGCGTAAAACAACAATGAAAATTACAACGTCGTATTATGGTCTATCGCACCAAAAACTATTCATAGTGACAAGAAAGTGGTAAAGACATTGTGTCTGATATAGCTGCTTGCACTTTTAATGACGGTCTTACAAACATTGTGGATATAATGCAAGCACTGAAATTAACAATTGGAAGATCGTGCTTCAACTTTTGTCATGAAGCAAATTTAAATCGCATTGGCTGCGCTGAGCTCTGCATAACTGCTGAGGCTAACGAATATTGTAAAAGCCTATTGTCAGACAGAAAAGCTGCAGAAGATAAGCTTCACGAAGGACAGCTGTATGGTGCAGGAACTGCGGACTCGAAAATTTTAAACGCATATTTTTGGAAACTATATATCTCAAACCTGCGCACACGATAACTTCCACATTTTTAAACAGATTTTCAAGATTTAGTTCTAAAAGTTTGTATTATCTTATTCTTCCGTAGAATAAGTATTTTTCGATATGTTCCAGATTCTCTATTTACAACCATTTTTACGTTTTTTATCAATAAATACGCCATTTCTTATAAAATCGTCACCATTTCGTCAAAAATAAATATTTTTTACTTTTTTTCTTTGTTTTTTCTGTTTTTCGAAAACTTCTTTTGTCTGATTGAAATAAATTTTTAAATTGGTACCTATTATTTTCGGTACGTCATTTTGAGGAGGCATACCCCCTTAATTAAGCACCTTACATTTTTTTGGTGTCTTTTATGGAATTTAGCAACCAGCATTGCCATTTTTCCTCAAATTGAGAAACTTTTTTGACGTTTAATAATTTGTAATGCCTTTTTGTAATGATTTTTTGGTCTACCTATGTTTTCAAATTCGTAACGAACAACCTGATGACGATTTAAAAGATTGAAACTGGTCGTTGAGAACATAATCTTTCAATAAAATAATTTTCATCTTCAGAAATACAATTTGTATTATTTTCATTATTTCTTTTACGGGTACCCACCCATTTCTAAAATTTTATTGAAACCAGGTAAAAAAAAAGTTATTGCGTCGCTGGTTTTAAAAATTAATCAAAATTACAAATTATACCTAATGAATAAAATTTCATGACAAAATCATAAAGTAAGGACTAGTGGTTTCGTTAACAAAGTTCCATTGGTTCAAAATTATACAGGTGGCCAAAATCAAGTGTCAAATCTTTTAAACTTCAAAGCATTTTATCTTTCTTATTTTAAATTGGACCGCTTACCTAGTTTCATGTCAATTAATGCAGCATTAAAAAATAAAATATTTTGTAATAATAACCCCATCGTAATTCCTTTTTTTTACACATTTAACGGCAATTTTAACTAATAAAAATCGAAGACATGAAAAACAATTTATTTCATAATATAGTATAATTGAAATTGATTTTCGATATGTCCGCCGTTTCTTCAATGCACAAACTTAGACGGCATTAAAAGTATCTTGTCTATAAGAAAAGCTAAATAGGTCGAGGGTATAATACTTAGAAATGCTTATAACTCATATTTTTCTATGTTAATACTCCATGGCATTAATAAGTTCTTATAAAAATACAAGAGGATGGTGAATTTCATCACCGTATAGGGCGCTGGGAAGCTAAAGGTATGCTTAAAAGTAAGATATTAACTAGTAGTAAATACGTACAAAGTATCAAACTCCATGGATCACTTATACCCGAGATATAAAATAAAATGTTTTTTTGGCGCAAGTTTAACAGCTCATAACTCGAAAACAAAAGAGATGCGACCCAATGTTTATATAAAAAACTTGTTATTTTTTCAAGCATTAGTCCTAGTAAAGATTCCCAACTAACAACTGAACCTGTGTATATTATTACTTACTACTCATACTTTCTATTCTCTTAGTACTATTTTGTCGATCGAGATAAAACTTTTCCCAAATACTGATTTTCCCGCTAACTCGTTATATTCAGTTCCTGTCATTTCTTCTTTTTAAATGGTTCTGAGTAGTTTAAAATAACCGATTTGAGATTTTAATACATTAAATTGTATTAAAATAGTATTTGTGCAGACTGACGAACGTTTATACTTAAAGTTAAAGTTTTATTTTATTTCTGTTTTATTTAAATTTATACCTTACAGAAGTTTTTTAAAAATAATCTAAAATGATGACTATTGCCTCAGCAAAAAAGATAAATTACATACATTAATACTGCTTTGTTGCCATAAAATTTTTACGCAAGTAGTAAGAAAGGCTACTTGAAACTAGCATACACACAGAGAAATAATATCAAAGAAGCTTACAAAATATATTGAGTAAAAATTTTATGCATGAAAATATCGCAGTGTTTCCATTTACTCTTCATATCGTTGGTGATTCCTAAAATTGTTAGATTCTGAAGCAACATCAACAATAATACAATATTTGTTGAATAATACAACATATAATATTTGAAATTTCAGATTCAATTTAGATCAAGGTTAAGTACATTTGTGTATAAGTATATTGTTACACAAAAAATAATCTATACTTATTTTTATAATCAGTCTATGCCACAGAGTACATAGACTGATTATAAAAAGAGTGCAGCCATTATAACCGAGTCCATTGGTCAGAGTCCTTTGGTCATTACTATCAATGTGCCAAATTGCAAGAAAACCCTTTAGGGGCAGCTCTGACATTTTCCCTTATGCAAGTTTAGGCAAGCTCAGTAACTTTTATTGATACAATTTTTCTTGTATCAACTTTACCTATTTTTGCTATCGTATTCGTGATCAAAATAATTCCTTGCTGTGTGTGTGTTTAAACATATGTTGATAAGCATAATTTTCATTAATCTATGCTGGGTCTGTTATTTCATGAATCTTGATTAAATTTCTTAAACTTATAATTTAATATATTTTTATATCAGGGTTTTAATACACTACCTCATGTAGATAAATTAAATGATATTAACCGGCTTTTAATATCTGTGTCATGTTTTTTTTAGAATAATAAGTGATGCATTCAACTGCTCCTTTTGTAGATAATGATAAACCGGCCTTTAACAAATTGTTCCCTATAATATACTCAATGTAACAAGATATAAAGCCACAGAAAAACTTACCTTTGCTCCTGTAATGTGGCTTGAATTTCGGTTAGTCGAACTAAAGATCGTGCGGATTTAAGTTCCGCTGATACCTTTGAACATTGTATACTGCCCATAATGTGTGCTTCCTCTGATAACTTTTGCGCCTGTAACACATATTTAAAGAATATTCACGATAATAATATAATTACAAAAAGGAACTCTGCATAGATAATTCAAGATTTAACGAAAAAATTTTAATTGAGATATTACTTGTTTTTCCAGAATGTCGGCGGGCCAGCCCTTCACATGATTCGTAAGGTCATCCCTGTAATGATTGGCCAATGAAGGTGTGATCGTGGGCCCCTGCGGTCTAAGGGCGTGTAATGAACTCTGTACAGCTGGTATGGTAGGTAGACTATTCCCCGGTGGACTGGCAGCCGGCATTGCTACTAAATTAATTAATTTATTATTTAATTATAGATATTAAGTTCACGCTTACAACATATTCAATAAATTAAAGTCTAATATATTTAAGACATTTTTATTCAATTATTATATATAATTAGTATCAAATCTATAATAAAACTAGCAGATGTTGACCAAGTTGTAGAATTAATTGGAATGCACTATACTCAATTTTCCATCATATATGACATTGATAAATAATAACATGCACAGAATGTTCATCGGCAGTATAAAATTTTCTATTTCCAAGATAATATACAACTACTAAATATTTATCACAATTTTAACGATTTATGCAATGATATTTGATTCATTTAACAAAATCTAAAGGGCTAATAGCATGAAAAAAATAAGAACCTTTTGAACTGGACGTGTAAAAATTTTCAAAACTCCTAGTAAACAAATTCCTGCCTTGTGGCAGATAAAAATTTTAAGACAAAATTGAGAAACAAAATAATTGAAACCGATCTCCTATTTGTATCGATATAATTTATTATCATATATTTATTGACAAGAAATCACCACAAAAAAAGATCTCGTCACATTTAAAGTCATTTAAAATCTGCTCGCGTATCAAAAGTAATATCTCATTATACAGGTGTCTCACGTAACTGGATCATTACAACTTTTTTAGGTTCCACTATTCGTAGAGACTTGAAATTTTGGTATCATGGGTTGTTCATTCTGATCTTTTAATTTAAAATATTTTCAAGATGGCCACCACTTCCGGTCTACCGGAAGTAGACCTCAACTTCGTTATTTTAAATGGAATGCTATAATTTTTATTACACCATTCAATTATACGTAAGAAAATATGTTGACTTTGGTAAGAGTTGTTGGTGCCTACCGTTTTTTGTGCTCGACTTATTTTACTTTTAAGTGTTTTCTAGCAAATATCACCATGCTTTTTAATAAAAGCACATATCTCAGCCAACCTTAATTCAAAAACGTTTTGCGTTGGTACGATAACTCTTCATATGCTGTTAAATAGATGGTCACTTGTTATGTTAGTATATTTTATACAGGTTGGTCAAAAATTGAGTTACCGTTTCTCTGTATTTAATTGCGTGAAAGTCGAAAATTTTAAATGGAACGCCCCATATTTTCATACCCTATCAGAAAGGCAATTTAATCATCTACAAATTATCTATCAACATTTGTATACCTACTTATTATAGTTTTCTTGCTATTGAGGAATTTATCAAAATCATACGTAAATTGCTAGAAACCGTTTGTGTTTTTGTTAGAAGGCCATGACATTTTGACAGTTTTTTGCTTAATTTATTTAAAGTATTATTGGTATTATTTCTACAATGAACTGCGATTGAATAAACTTTAGATTGCTAGCTGTTATTTACCAAAAATAACCAAAAGAAAACCGAATAAATGAAACAATGAAAAACAACAAATTAATGACAAAAATAAAAATCAATAACATAAAAGAATCAAAAACTTACAATTATAAAAATAAATTAAGGGAATTTAACTCTCTACAAACTATCTAGAAACTTTCCTGTGCCTATTTGTTGTAGTTGCTCTCATATCTGGAAATTAATGGACGCATGCAATGCTGGAAAGCTTCTGGTTTTATGTTAGAAAGTCATGGAGTTTTGTCAGCTTTTCATCCATATTTATGTTATTGTTGTCATTACTTAGTTGTGTCATCACTTACTTCTGTTAATGCCTTTGAATATCATGGCGAATTATTCCAACGACAACATTATAAATTCGTTTTATATTCATGGCGGATGTAAGAAAGTTTTGGATAGGATCCGTTTCTTAATTTTGGAAAGATCAAAATAACAAGAAACCATAAATCTCTACCACCAGCAGATTAAGATAATAGAATAAATGTTTTGCCATATTTTGTTGCTTTACATAATTCTTCGGTAAGAGGTGCTTCGATCGATCTAGATGAATATTTTCCAAGAAAGCACCGTTAATAAATAAAATGAACTCTCTAAGAATATTTCGCCCATCATTTAGTCGAATATTACGCCATAATTATTGTTTTTCATCATGTCATTTATGCATTCTTCTGCTGGTTATTTTTGCTAAACAAAAGCTAACAAACTAAAGTTTATTCAATCGCAGATCATTCTAGAAATAATACCAATGATAATTTAAATAAATTAAACGATAAACTGTCAAAATGTCATAGCCTTCTAATAAAAACTGAACGGCTACCAGCATTTTGTGTAGGATTTTGATAAAATGCTCAATATGAAGAAAACTATAATATAGGTATAGCAATGTTTATAGATAATTTGTAGAGAATTAAATTCCCGTTTTGATAGACTAAAAAGATATGGGGCGTTCCATTTAAAATTTTCGACATTTTCGCAATGGAATACAGCTAAATGGTTATTCAATTTTTGACCACGCTGTATAAGGTACACTGATATAACAAGTGACAATCTATTTGACAGCATATGAAAAGTTATCGCACCAATGCAAAATGTTTTTGAATTAACGTTGGCTGAGATATGTGTTTTTAAAGAGCATGGTGATATTTGCCAGAAAACACTTAAAATCAAAACAACTCGAAAACAAAAACCACTAGGTACTAATAACTATTATCAAAGTCAACATATTTTCTTACATATAATTGAACGATGTAATGAAAACTATAGCATTCCATTTAAAATAACGAAGTTGAGGTCTACTTCCAGTAGATCGGAAGTGGTGGCCATGGATCGCTTCGTTCTTCAAATTGCCTAATTTTACAGTTAAAAAAATTAACTGCAAAATATACCCATTCTTAATTTTGTATTTTTCGAAGTCTAGCGCACATATCAGTTTAACAATACTGAATGTTGATCAAACCAGTACTAATTGTTAGTGTGATTGACTCTGCTCTAAAGTTTTATTTACTGTTTTGACTGTGTTAATGAACAGATTTTTTTTTTTTAATTTTTATAGAAAATTCTAGTACTCTTTGAGGGGTTATAAGAACTGTTGATTAGTTTTTCAAATAGTGAAGAAAGTTCACGCACATCCTTTTCATACACAACAGCAGACTATCAAAAGTGATTTTTGTTGCAAAAATAAGTTTTCGAATCGTTTAATTGATTATCAGGCCGTCATTTATTGAGGGAATAAAAATTGTAAATCGTAATTTCTCAGTAATTACATGTACAAACCAAGGTATACAAATTAAGAAAAGATTAAGTAGAAAATGTAAAACTTAATAAGGGTCTCATTAAAAAAAAAAGTTTTATAATCTCAGAAACCATAAACTTGGCAATATTGTGTGTTTTATAAATCCCGTATTAACCGAGATATACAGGCTGTGTACAAATTGGTGGAAAACCTGAATACCAAAATTTTGTTTACAGTTTTTTAATTTACAAGTAAACTTTTATAGATGACTAATTCGTAGAATGAATATTTTCAGTTTAAAAATTATGGTATATGACAGTACACTAATACAATGCTGTCACAAATTTATGTTTATTTAATTGAAGTGCTTTCTGAAATCACTTAAGTCGTGATACTATTTTTACTTCAGAATCTAATGAAACATGTTGCCACTTATAGCTTTTCAACTAATTTATACACACCTATACACATTGCAAACATAATGCTAATCTGTAAAAAAAGATTGATGTGTTAATGTGATATGAATGTGATAATAGACCTAATTGCATTTTCGAATTTACTTGTTTACACACATCTATAAACATACACACATAACTGGTTAAAACTCATACAACATTCTTCTATTACAGGATCATTCTATTAGTACCAAAGCCATAATATTTTATTACTGTTTTTCTTTAATTTTTACAATACGTGCATCAGTTGAGCATCTAATAATTTTAAATGTTTTTTCGCCATGTCACTTGTTGGTATCAAACATTTCTTCAACAGAAGCTACTTCTACTTTTCCCAATAAATTGTTCTCCAACAAGTAATTATATTATTTGGTGCTAACATTTATAGTACATTGTTAGCTTTTTCATAAATGCCATTTGTGGCCATCTAAACAAACTTGTATTTATTTTATTTAACTCAGAAGATAGCTAACGTATTTGTTGTATAGTAAGCAGAGTAGATCTTATATAGTATTGCATAAATACTATTACAAAAATGAGAAACAGCGCAAGAATCTGTGTAACACTCTTTTTATTCCTCCGTAAACTGTAATGTTTATAGCTACATGTTTACATACAGAGTGAGTCTGTATCATGTTGAAAATAAAAAAAAATGTTTTGCTGCATCGATTAAAATTATTTTAAGCTATACTGAGTGTTTCATTATTCCAGGATCTTACTCAACTTAATTTTTTATATGGAACCCTATGTATCTTTTTACATATGCTAATTGCCTTAAAAGCTATTAACCGAGTAATTAATTATTTTTAGCAACTTTGCATTAAAAATATGGAAACAAGATATGCAGTTATAGCATTTATTCAAGTGTCTCTGACATACATATACAACGAAATAAAACAGTTTCCTTGGCTCAAAATAGGTCGATCTAAGCCAACGTATCTATATCCAACGTTTCTTTGTTTCGCCACTCGAGAACTTCAAAGTCAGCAAAAAATTCGTATATTCTTTAAAACTCAAAAACGTAAATTAATCTAAACCAATTTTGGGATGTGAGTTCCTAGACTCAATTAACGTCTTTTTATGGTTTTGGATAAAATTTTAAAAACACAGATATGATGAAAAAGCCATGTCTGAATGCATGGCTTGTACTCAATTTTTTTCGAGCAGGCGACAATTGCTTAATTAGAAGTTCTGTTTTGAAACTTTTTTGTCTTTTATAAGATTTTGATTAAGCAAATAGCTTAGCCAAAGAATTGGAATTACAAAACCTTATCTTAGCAATGATTTCTCTAGAGGGTGTTGAAATAAAACGAAGTCCTTGCAGCTGATAATGAACAGTATTTATGAAGAAAAATTCTCCTAATATTTAGTTCCTTACTATTATGCCAAACACGTTGAGATACTGCAGATACTTAAAAATTCCTATTTTTTGGCTTAACCACCACTTATGTAATTAAAATTTTATAAGATGCAAAAAAGTTTCAAGCATGTTTCAATATAGATACGTTGAGTTAAATTGACCTATTTTGCCAAGAATCTGTGGAATTCCGTTATTTTAGAGACACTCTGTATATTATACAACCGGTCGTTAGAATAATTGTGAGGTCAATAATCACTAAACAATTTTGTAAAGGAATAATGGGAATAATTGTTGGTATTATTATTAAGTCAGTTATGATTAAAGAAGTTTAGTTAATAAAGTAAGTAAGACAAGCGAATGAAGATTTGATATTGTTACGTTAGCATTAAGTTTAATATAAGTATAACGTAATTAATTATTCAACTAATATAAGTTAATAATAAGTGAATCAATAATAAAAGAAATAAAGTTGCAGTAGCGACTTTATAACGTTATCCTTTAATTATATTATATCGTCTGTCATTCAAGAAACATCCCAAGCTGGAATTCTATCATTATGACGAACAAAAATATAACTGGTAATTTGAAAAACAAAAGTTGGCAATCGCTTGAAAAAAATATGTGTAGCGTGAATCATAGTATTCATTAAACGATTTCATTTGATACCTAGCTTATCAAAATCGGAATATAAATGACGATGAGTTACAGCTTACGGCATATTTATATGACACCTGTTGAACTTTTTTTATATGAACGATGTCGATATTATTATTACAATATCTATTTAAATGAAATATTATTTTATTATGTTTAATTCTATCATTCATAATTGAAAATTGCTATTTCAGATCTGAAATAGAAAACATTTTCTGAGAGTTAAATACGAATCGCAGCGTAAATTGCTTGCCTATTGCGAAACGAATAGACATGAATATGTCATCAAAACATATCTTCTACTGATAAATACACCGTAAACTCATTAAACTCTCTGATTGTTTCAAGAACTTTAACCAACACACATGCCAAGCAAGTCATTTTTTCATTCGTATGTGGCCATTTTTCCAACAAGCCATTTTTTCTCCTATCAGGTGTATATGACACATGTATGGAACATTCATTTAATTTTCAAATAGTTACAAGAAATCTTTGTGGCAGAGTGTTAGGTATGTGGTGTAGATATCACCCAATTTTTTTTACATCAGTTATTCTACTGTGACCCATTTACAAAGCGTCGATAGTTTAAAAATTCGTTTTAAAAAATCCGATTACATCATTTTGAATGCAAATATGAATTAATAATAGTAGCTACAGGACGTTAAGTTATTGCTAAAATTGTCTTCATTCCATAAGTAGACACGTTCATTAAAACTAAATATTGAAAATTCGTTAATTAGAAGATTTCAGGTAGTATTACACGCTATATACAACGATTTCTAGTTTAAATTTATGATATGCGCATTGAAAACAATTTTTAAATTTGTATGTTTTACACACTACTGCTGCTATGGCAACTACTATGGCACACTACTATGGCAACTACTATGGCACACTACTATGGCAACTGCCGTGTACAAACGTTGACTTCAAAATAAGTGTCAATATCAAATCTTAAAGAACTGAATCATTTCCGAAAAAAAATGGAAAAGGTAACCATTTCTTATATTCATTATTGCTTGCCCGAACAAAAAACAAATTCCAACCTTCAGTTGTTTAAAAAAAACATTATAGTATAACATGATAAAAAAGTGTATGATGGGTGTATGTTACTGTATTTATACAGGATGATTGAAAAAACCGCTAACAGACTTCTAGGGCAAATAATAAATGAAAAATTAAGACAAATAATCTTAATTACATGGGTTCCCAATGCCTTTTTAACAGGATATAATGGGTAAATTAAATATAGAGTTAAATTTTATAGGGATAAATTTATTAATAAGAGATAAATTCTTAAAAAATTAAACATTATCTAAAAAAAAATGCGTTTAAAAATATTTTTTACGCCACTGCTAATTTTTTCAGGCAGAATTTTTGGGTAAACTGTTATCAATTATCGCTCAAGAGTAGTCAGCCATATGACTACTCTATTCTTGATGGGTATTCTTGCGGTAATAAATGTTGGGTATGTTGGATCCGATGCAATTGTTGTTCGTGAATGGACTATACCCATACTTGTTAGACTGTGATATTTAAATTTACAGAAATTTAATTAATTAACAATTTTACATCAAACTTGTTTTTCTTAAAAATTGTTGCTTAAATCAAAGTTTTTGAGACCTAATTTGATGAATTGTTCAGATTACACAAAAATACTGCACGCTTGACCAAATCAGTAGTGGATAAGAAAAAATGTTTAAGAAAGGTTTTTTTTTTATTGCAGATAATGTTTAATTTTAAAGAAACTGACGCATATCTCGTTAAGGAGACATTTGCAAGGCCATGTATATTGACATTATTCACCTTAGGATACCATCAAAGAAAGCCAAAAATGTTGAAGCGACCAATTAAATGAAATTAGAAACGAAATTAGCGCTGCTCTTATCGTTTATCGTAGCTCCAACGTAAACATACCATTTGTTTTTCATGTATTACCTTCTCTGTCAGCAGGTTTTTGAATCACTCTGTATAACAACTATAATTTACGAAGTGCATGTTTTCATAAAGAGATTGCAAAAAACTTGTATCCAACTATAAACTAAAGCATATTGGAGTGTTCACAAACAACAGCGTATTCAAAGATCTTCCTCTTAATATACTCTAGATATTAATTTTGTGACGCTGATTTCTCAGTAGCAAGATTAGTTTCCCTTATCACATTTTTTATGAATACTGTTAATAAACGCAGTGTACTGCTAGTATAAATCTAGTTCTAAGGACATCTAAATATTACCGCTATTTAGAGGCAGAAACAAACTAGCAGAAATCGAAACATTTTAGATTTTAAAATATTTATTTAATAATTTTTGCACTTTATTAAGACGATAGTATTTCATATAATGTTTCTACCGGTTTCGGTCACGTTTAGACCATCTTCAGGATACACATTTTTTAAAAAATTGTTGATCGTATTGACGTTTTATTTTTATTTATGTTGTGATTTATGACATGTGTCAATGTGAAATATTAAAATAGGATTAAAATAAAATAAAATAAAATTAAAATTGAATATTTCCCAAAACAAAAGTTCAAATATCTATTATAAATTTGGGAAAAATGTTATTGCGTATGTTAGGGTTTTTTAATTTTGTTTTGGGAAATATTCAATTTTAATTTTATTTTATTTTATTTTATTTTAATCCTATTTTAATATTTCACATTGACACATGTCATAAATCACAACATAAATAAAAATAAAACGTCAATACGATCAACAATTTTTTAAAAAATGTGTATCCTGAAGATGGTCTAAACGTGACCGAAACCGGTAGAAACATTATATGAAATACTATCGTCTTAATAAAGTGCAAAAATTATTAAATAAATATTTTAATTAAAGACGAAAAACATTCCTATAAAATAAAAGAATATTTTAGATTTTGTGGAAGATTGCAGTGCTACTAATACTGTTGATAAAAGAACAGCAGCTCTATCAATACCGTTTAATAATAATACAACAAGTAAACGTTGCTTATTAACCATTGCCAGTACCGTTTTACTTATGACTTAATTGACTTTTTTGAAATGAGCATGAATATATTTCAGGAGTAACTCGAAAACTGTACATTCAATCAAGGTACGTTCAACTCATTCAGGCTTTCAGAATGAGTTGAAATATTATGAACACCTATACCATTGTTCACATGATCGCATACTACAGTTACTTTTTTTAAAACTTCGCCCACCATATTTTCGTAATACTCGTAAAAAGAATAATGTGCATCAATCTTTCTTTTTGTTACCAATGCAATCCTTGCTATAGGTAGATCTTCATCACTGCTACAGGTCGGTCATCTGGCTTTTTCCCTTAGTATAATAGATAGGTGGCTGTTCACTTGAGTTACATTCTTTACTATGAATTAATTGCCTAATTTCACAATAACACATGTTTTCCCAACTCAACGTCATAAAATTTTCCTTTAAAAAGCATGTCTTAAAAACGTTGTTCCAGATTTATCTTTAATTCATTTTTAAGTGAACCAATAACAAAAAATGTTAACTATCCTTAGATAGATAAGCTTCAACGTATTAAAATTAATATCTGTTATTGTAGATTCTCAACAATACATAAGTTAATGGCCCGTTTTGACTTCGAACCAGTTTCTGAAGAATGTTGCAACATAGCATCCGAAACGTCAAACATTTTTTTCAAGACACGAACCGCAAAACCCGAAAGTTTAATTATTAGTTCTAATTTTAGTTCAGTATTGTTTGTTCTCTCTATATAAAGGATGTAACACTTAAAATAATTAGTCTGTTAATAAACTAGAGAATTGAAGTGAGTAAAATAATATGAGCAGAAAATAAAAAGACAAAATGTTGAATTATTACTTAGAAGTTGTAGATAAGGAAACTCGAGTAACAGACCAATTTGTACAAGTTGCGACAAAACTATAGGACTAGTTCAAAGGTTGAAGGAACACTATGAGAAATGCAAGCTCAGTATCTCTGATGGAAAAAAAGGCGGACCGAGAATATATAAAACATAGAAATTACAAACACAGAAATTAATTTAGTGACTAAAAAATATGAACATAACAGACAGTAAAAAACATAAACAACAAACTGTATTAATATAATTTTATTTATGTACTATTTGTTTAAAAAATAGCTACTTAAAATTGACAGACACTTAAGATTTGAATCACTAAATGATGATCTTTTTTCGTATAAGAAGCATATGTATAGCATATTTCGTACAGCAGGTCACCGAAAATACCCTTTCGCTTTCAATCCATGTTGGTTGAATCGTAACCGACAGAAATATCAAATCTAGAAGATGTGATAACGATGTAGAAGAATTACTGAAAGAACATAATCAAAAACGGACCACTGAAGGGTTACAAGCAGTAATCGATAGAAATGTTGAATCTAGGAGCTCTATAGTGAAGGATATTTTTTTCCCTGGCCAAATCCAATGAACTGGCTGTATGTGATGATGTAGAAGAATTACAGGAAGAACATAATCAAGAACTGCCCATTGAAGAGTTATAATAAGTTTCTCGCAAAACAATAAATTCCGCTTAGAGTAATTTGTGGCCACAACAAAGATATTATAAAAGAGATTTTATATTGTAATGACAATATAACAGGGCGACAACAATGTGTATTGATTAACATTGTGGTTTATTTTATGTAGATATAGAAATGTGTAGAATATTTCGATTTCCAATTTGGAATTTTAAATTTGGAAAACTTTATTGTTCTAACGCATATTGATAAACAACAAGAAACAGATAAACAAGTTGCAAGGGCTATATTTGCAACAACCAGCAGCCACAAGTGATAAAAATAACTGAATTGTTAAGACCCGGTTATAATCCCTCTTCTGGAAATAAATTAACGATGAAGAGTAAACTAAATGTTATGGCTAATGTACGAAATGAACCTATATTTTGCGCTAGCATAGCCACTGAAACTGGACACTCCATTTTATATGAAACTATAGATACATCTGGAAATCCACATACAAGTGGCTATTTAAGTGATCTTACTTGTAACAAATAATGCTGCAGTAATGAGAAGAACCATACAACAGAAATTGAACCCCAGTGTTTCGATACAACAAATATCAAAGAACACGTTATACAAATTATAAAATGTTTTAGAAATAATCAACTAGCTAGGCGCACATACAACAGCTTCATGGAATGATTAGCTCTGCCTAGCGATGTGACGTGGAATAGTATGGTAGATTACTTGGAAGTATACATAAGCTAATGGGAGAAACTATTAAAAATGTATGACGATAATAAACAGGAAATAGACTCGACAATATAACAAAAAGTTTTAAACATCGGTCTCAAATGATGAGCAAAAGATTATTGAATATCTTAAAACCTATAACTATAGGGCTTGACAAATTACAAAAAAAGAATACTTTCCTCTCGCGCAGTCGAAGTTTGGAAATAATTGAAAAATATTTTATTTTTTTGAGTAATATACTCAAAGAAAAGTTCTCTTCATTTTAGATAATTCTAAACTACGTATCTGTTAACATTCATAGAAAAAGAGGAGAAAAAAAGAGCTTTATCTTACAATAAAGAAAATGTATACCAACAATACTACTAGTTTACTACCTCTAATTATATAATTAGAAGCAAAAATGGAATCATTTTCACCAGTATTGTTTTCAGAGGAAATTGTATATAGTATAGTGTAAATATTATAATAAAATATTAATACTAAAATCATAAAACAATTTTTAAGTGCAGCGTGTTCATCAGCGTCTGTTGAGAAAATATTTAATAATTTTCAAGACTAAGAGACGAATATTTTTTCAAGACCTCACATAAAGATCTGGTTTAAGAAAATAATGAGAGAAAGGGAAAATATTTTCACAAGAAACAGTTATAAAAGACCACACTTAAGTGACAACACAAGGCAAGCATTTATTATGCATGACTAGAATTGAGGATAGCAAACTTAAACAAGGCTCAATTAAGATTACAGTGAGTAAATTTTACATTTCCGTAAAAACTATAAGCAGAATTTGGCATCAAGTTCGAAAATCGTCAGCTGGTGCTGAAGTAATAGATGTAGTCACGTAAAACAGGACGTGTTGGTTGAAACCCCGAAATATTGAGACGGCGTTAATAAAGTACCATTACATAATCGACGTACAATTCGTTCGTTGACTTCTTATATCAACGGTCCAAAATCTACAGTTGATAATAGAAGTACTACTGAAATTAGGAATATTACGGCGGTACTCAAATACAATCAAGCCCTTCCTCACAGATGCAAATAAAATTGAAAGACTGAAACAGCAGAGACGTATAGACCGTATTATTTACTTATTATTTATTAAAAGTAATCATATTCTTACACAAGTAATGTTCTTAGCAACCTGGGACCATTGAAATGAAAGTGGTTTCTAATGCCACTACAGAAGAATGTAAGAACATGATTATTGGAAAATTGTTGCCACAAATTCAAACCGAATTGAGGTCATCGCCAAATAATTTGGATACAGAGCGACAACGCAAAACAACACATCCTTCCTGGAGACAATGAGTTTAATAAGGATTCAAATAGAACTGGTTTCAAACAGAAAATCAAACTGTTATGTCAGCCATCCAATAGTTGCAAAAAAAAACGGTTTAGATTTAGGTTTTTTTATGTAATTCAGCCGTTGCAGCAATAATCTCAGCTTGTAAGACTATACAAGAAGTAATTCTTGTTGCTGAAAAAGCCTTTACCGAGCTGTCTTTATATACTTTGAATAAAGTTTTCTTTTTGGTCCCACAGTGTACGGCAGAAATGATGAAAGTAGATGGAGGCAATAATTACGAAGTGCGGCATATAAACAAAGATAATTTACAGAGAATGGGTAGGCTTCCAGTTATATTAAATTTTGTTTTGGACTTTAGGAACATGTAAAAGACATCATCACTTGTTAAAAATGATATTTGTAGTTATGTTTCAATAAATTATTTTTTAAGAAAATCAGTTTCAATCATTTATTTTTAGTTTTGATTTAAATCAATCATTGATTTAAATCAAATGATTGAATTTATATTACTGATTTTTGGCTAATTTTTTATATAAATAATTAATTTTAAATGTGTTTTGTTTTAAAAAAAAATTAAAGTTTGATTATTTTTAAGTCCATAAGCTTTTTTGTTCAATAAAAGATTATGTTAAGCACAGGTCACACTAGGCAGCTTGGTTTGACCATAAAATTTTCAATTAGCGACGATAGCGAGCGTGTACCAGCAGCTGATTAGCAGCCTAGTGTGACCCGTGCTTAAGACAACTATTCACCGAATGTCGAATATTTCGTTGGTATTTCATGAATATCAAAAAATGTGTAGCAATTCAGCATTACAAATTATCGAATACTAACGAATATTTGCGGCATTTTTAATCTTAATATTGTAGTAATGTTAATTATTAATAAAATGTAATCAAATTGTGAATATTTATTGAACTGAATTGAAGATTTTAAATCAAAGTCTACAATTATAAATTAAACTTGGTCATAATCTTTTGTTTTCATTTGCTAAATATGTATATCAATTACAAATATTATTATTTTGTCTATTTTTTATATTATTATCTTGATTAAAATATTGAAATAATGTTAACTTACCCTTTGCACAATCAGAAGTCTCCGAATGTGTCGGCGTCGGAGGACCTTCAATAACAGGACCACTATGATTAGTATCAACAGTAAGGAGCTGTGTATGTACACTATTATCACCCGCAACCACTTGTCTATTCATAATTATGTTACTGTGTATAGTCTGTATTTTCGGGTCACTTTGGGATTCTTGCATAGCCGTTGGAGGGCCTGGCGTGTTTGCTGTAGTTACACTTGACGACGTCGTCGGCATCATAGAGGGGGTACTTTGTGGATTCCCCAATGGCGACGATTCCGGCCGCGTGGTGGTCGGTGTCGACGGCAGGTGGATTGGGTGAGAAATGAGGCGGGGAAGTGCGTTTGCCAACAGCACTGGCCCATGAGAATTCTGGTCGACCGGTATCTGATGGGAACCTCCTGATCCTTGGCAATAGGACACTTCCGAAGTTGGTGTACTGTCACCAGGGGAAATATCCATATCCTGTGTTGCCTGGGCGTTATCATCTGAATGCTTTCGAGAAGATGACCTAGACGTTTCTTTTGGCGGTGGATCGATGTCGTCACCTCTACTACTACTCCAATGCCGACTACCTGTTGCTCCATCTCTTGACGTGTCTTTACTAGAACTACTGTTGCTTCCTCGTGAATTGGAATGTTTATCGTGTCCTAGAAATAATAAAACAAAAACATATTTATCAAGTTAAATAAAAATAAATTAAAAGTAATAACTACAGCTTACCTGATCTGCTGGAACTGGAATATCTATCAGAATCTCTATCTCTGTCCCTAGTTCTGAATCTATCTCGTTCACGTTCAATCCATTCACGGGGTTTCTCCCACTGTGAGACTTCCGTTTTACAGTTGTAATAATACTTCTTGCCTGATGAGCTGATGTGTTCTGACCAATCTCCAATTCTGGTCACTCTATCCCTTTCATCCCTCTGCAATATCAATACAAAAAACAATAATGTATATAATTACCGTGAAAATAATAAAATAGGGAAAACTACCTTATCAATACAGTTGTTGTGCACAGGTTTTCTGTCTCTGGATGACAGATTTGAAGAGGACTTTATGGGATGCAAGATATTCTTGTCATCACTCCTGTCATGATTAGTTCGATGTTCTGATTCACGACTTCGTTTATCCTTTGGTGACCTGGCACAATCTATATATCACAAAAATGAAAGTTAAAATCAAACAAAAACAAGTACACACTAAGTAATAAGGATGTCCAATTCAAATGTTCCAATATTATTATTATTATTTTAATTTTGGAACTTTTAAAATCCCGAAACTACTTATTGCTCTTTGAGTACATTTCTTTTATGTAATTCTGGAACGGACTCAGGGCCAAATACCGAGATACCGTGCTATGTAACCAACCAAAAAATATAAAAATAAACCTTTAGGATAAATATACCCACAAAGGTAAGAACAAATATAAAGTTATAAAAATCACATCAACCGACAGATGTGAATTTCTTTAAAAAAACATCATAAATTATACAAAACTATCAAATGAAGATAACAACTAATACCAGAGTAAATTATTTTACTACTGCTTATCAAGGTTAATTGTTTTCTGATTATTTAGACTATCAATTTTAGTGTCAGTGACAATATAGTGTTCCATTGTCACGCTTTGCAAAAATTAAGTTAAAGAACAATCAAACAGTTTGAAAAACATCAGCTACTATTACTAAACATTATTCAAAATCTAATTTACTGTCAAAGAATCATATTTTAACACCTTATTCAACCCACAGTGTAATATAAATGTTAAAAGGAATCATTAAAAAGTAAAATCTCTTTCTAAAATCACATTCTTATCTATTTAAGTTTGATTTATTTCTTATTTTTCTTAGGTTCAGTTTTAGCACCTGTTACACAAATATATCAAATAGGTAAATCGGGTTCTTAGCCAATGAGAAAGTTTACAATCTCCATAACTGAAAACTATCCCTTAAATAGATTATCAGAAAGTTAGTAAATATGGGCCAAGGTCCAATTAATTCACCTTTGGTTGCGTTTAACTACTGGACGTTTTCCATGGTTACAGGAATTTCACTTGCTATGACTGGCTATTTGATCAATAGCTGTGGTAAATATCCGGAAAATAAATTTAACCAAAGGTAAATTTTAACCAAAGGTGAAACAAGACCTTAACATTTAATATACCAATAGGAAGCACAAATCTTGAAATATATTTTACATAAAGGAGCTACAACAAAAGCTTTGTCAATTCAGTGATCATAAGGGAGCCACAAAATATGGGTAATCGCTTGTAAAAAGGAAAGTTTTGCATTTTTAAAAGAAAGTCGGATTTATTAAAGGCAGCGCGGTAAAATGTTCCGATTATTTAGGGAGCCGTAAACCGAAAAAAATTGGGAACCTCTGGTTTAAATGATAAACAATATGCATTATCAAGGTGATTAGACTGATAATCACATAATCTATCTTATACGATGAAAGACAAAAGTTACTTGGATTTAAAAATTTCTTGCTAAGGTATTGGGGTCTCTTTGAGGCCAATACCGATTTCTGAAGTAGTTTAGGTTATACTTTTACTTTTAGAAGAATTTATAACAATCTAGAGCTAAATAAGAGTTAAAACTAGAACCAACACCTAGTTTTCACCCTCGGTTTCAAGTTTCGTATGAAGACGCACGGTTAAAGACTAGTCTTACTTAGAGTAGACTTAGAACTAGAAACATTAGGGTTTAGTCATCTTAAGCTACGTACGACAAGTTTTCTAATTTTCAAGACAGTTTATAATTAGGAGAATATCGGATGAATTTAGGGCGCCACGGAAAAAATTCCGATTATTTAAGGAGCCACAAATTGAAAAAGATTGGAAACCTCTGTGTTAATCCATATTAAAAAATTAATACAAATATGTAAGGAATTTTATATTTTTTGCAACAAGACGAGACTGTAAACCGGGAGTTCATGTTTCCCTTTTTGTCTTCTCCCTCCATATCCAATTTTTCGATTGGATATGGAGAAAGAAGACAAAAGGCTTACGCGATTGTCAGATATATAACCCCGTGCGATATCGCTATTTTGAAAGTCCTAAAGAATAAAGTGGACACTACGCTACTACATGATATGGAACACTTACAATAAACAAGTTACAATCAACCAGAACTTTGGCAAAACCTACAGATTCTTGACAATGCCCACCAAATGTGGATAAGATGGCATACAGTAAATAACGTTTTTTTAGCCAGTCATTATTATTAGAAATTAATATTGATTAAATTACTATTGTAGTATCTTGTATGTAAAATGCATAAGACGAGGTGTTTAGACCCAAGTTTGTGTTTCTGTGGTAATGTGGTATTTCTTCATTTGTTGAATGCATTGAATCACGAAGTAAAGCATCTAAAACAGCAGAAATATTCTATAAAATACTATTTGAGGATATATCTATCTGCGACTTAATTTGTATGCGATTTTTTGTATTACAAAGTGAGAGAGACTATCAATTAAAAGGAAATTCGTTAATTGGGGTAAATAGAATTGTTATTTTTGCATGCTTCACAACACATATACATGTAAAGGTAGAGCTTTATGTGCTTTTCAGCAGGTATTCTATATTTTTTGCTACAAAACGGCGCTATAGACCAAGAGTTTATGCTTCCCTTGAGAACAAATTTGACGATTGGATATGAAGAAAGAGAACGAAAGGCCTGCTCAATCAAGATATATAACCCCGTGCAATTTCGGTTGTTTGAGAGCCCTAAGGAATAAAGTGGACACCAGGCTATTAAGTGATATCGAACACTCAAAATAAAGAACTTACAATCAACCAGAACTTTCATAAAACCTACAAATCCATGCTGTGACAATGTTAACCACATATGAATAAATGTGGCATACAGTTTAAACACAAGATATAAAACAAACTACAGTTCTGTTCAACAGTAAATAACGTTTTTGGTCAGTTACTGTTTTTATTATATTAATTTGTCAAAAAGTAAACATTATTAAACGTAAGGTGGTGTTGGGTAACTGGCCTCCAAGTTTGTATTTCTCTTGTAATATGGCATTTCTCCCTTTGAACAGTTGAATACATTGAATCATGAAATAAAGCATTAAACACAGCAAAAATAACCCATAAAATATCATTTGACAACAATCTATGTGCCACTCAATTTTGTATTCTCTTGTTTTGCATGCTTCACAGCAAATATACATGAAAAGGTCGAGTTTTATGTGCTGTTCAGCGTCATTTAATTGAAATCATGTAAACCAATCCGCCGGTATGCTATATTTTTTGCAACAAGATGGCGGCGCTATAGACCAGAATTTCATTGCTTCCCTTGATAACAAACCCCGTGCGAATTTGCTGTTTTGAGACTACTAAAGAATAAAGTGGACATCACGCTATTAAGTGAAATTGTTGAAGCCTTTTATGGGCGTTCAAATCAAAATGCACTTCGTGATTTTTTTGTTCAGCATAATCGACTAAATGTATCAATAATCGGAAGAACTGTGCGCAAATTTCAGTAACCCGGGTTCTGTTCAGACTAGCAAATATGAAAACACCTGCGCGCGCTCGCCCAGTTCGTTCTGCGGAAAACATTGCTAAACATTGTAACGACAAGTTACAGTGTGGCAGAACCTCGACTCGTCGTCTTGCCCAACAGTTAGGCAGGTTTATGTTGAAAATGCGATAAACGATAAGAGCAACGATATTACCAAAGAAAGCCCGAATAATAGAGCACGAATTGCTGTATCCAAATCCATAAAAACAAACTTAGCGCTGTTCTTATCGTTTATCGCTTCTCCAACGTAAACGTACCTTTAAACATCTCATGAACATCAATAATGCGAATTTTTCATAAAGATATTTACACATTTACAAGATTCAATTGACTCAAGAGCTGAAGTCAAGAGAGTTGGTTCAACAGACAGAAATAAATGGTGACTACATAGAAAATCATCTTCAGCGACGAGGCACACTTTCACCTCAGTGGATTCGTTAACAAGCAGAATTGCCGTATTTGTACAAATAAGAATCCACGAGTGATTGTTAAAAAGCCGATGCATCCACAAAGAGTGATTGTTTAGTGCGGTTTATGGGATGGCGGCGTCGAAGTTCCAAACAGTTACCGTGAATGGTGTTCGCTGTCGCGAAATGATAACGAATTTCTTGTGACTAAACTTTGAAGATATGGACCTGAACGATATGTGGTTCTAACAGGATGGTGCCCATTTGCGCTAGAAATTCAATATTCGTGCTATCTCATGTTAATTGGCGGTCACATCACATTAACGGCATTGAACCTCAATTTTGTCTCAGAGTCATTGAAAATATCGACCATAGGATAGAGGTACGCCACGAAACCCATGGTGAGCATTTGGCTGATATTTTCTTTCCGACATAATTGTCATAGAAACTTCTATAATAATAAAAAATATTAAGATAATTCTCTTAAATCTTTTTGTTTTATTTCCAATTAACATTGTGCGTTTTGATTGGACCACCCTTTACATGTAAAGGCAAAGTTTTATCTGCTATTTAGTGTCATTTACTTTAAGTTATGCAAACTATTCACTGGGTCAATGTTCAAACAGCAAAGGGGAACTGAGTGAGTAATTTAAATCACTGGCTCAAAGCAAATTAAGTACTACTCAAAGATTCGAAAGAACACAAAACATCTAAAAAAGTTAAGATGAAACCCCGAAGAGGGTTCTTTTTTTAATAAATATATACACTGGTGGCATTCATTTCTTTAAGCAACATTAGATACAAGCTTTAATTCTTCATTTTAACTCTCAAAAAATCATTGAATAGATTCTATATATGTTTTTTTTATTCCTTAGAAATGCAAGAAATTACGATTAATGCAGTTACACCAATGTAGAGTACATTGTATGATATGAAAAATATAGGAGGAAGTTCCAGACAACCCTTTCTATAGTTCTTCCAACTAGATTTTACGCTCAATTTCTTTTATTAATTAAAATTTATGGCTATTCCTCCCTTTGGGCTAAAGATACTTGAACTGACATGCAGCATAAGTTCTTTAATTGAATACTTAATAGTTAAGAAGTTCTGAATGTGAATTTTCCCCAGTAACTGAGTGCAAAAATACATAATACTCTAATTAACCATAATCAAAGATAGCATGACTTGTAGTTTAATTTTTAGATTTGTTGAATGCACTGAATCATGAAGTAAATCATCTAAAACAGTAAAAATAACCCATAATATAATTTTACAACAATCTATCTGCGACTTAATTTGTATTCGATTTTTTGTTTTACAAAGTGAGAGTTTTTTTGTTTGCATGTTTCACGACAAATATATATGTAAAGGCAGAGTTTTATGTGCTGCTCAGCGTCATTTAATTGAAATCATCTTAACCAAAGGGCAGATATTCTATATTTTTTGTTACACAACAGCGCTATTAACCAGTATTTCATGCTTCCCTTAATAACGAATTTGCCGACTGAATATGAAGACAGAATAAAAAGGGCCTACGCGATCATCAAATATATAACCCCGTGCGAATTCGCTATTTGGAGACTACTAAAGAAAGAATAAAGACATCGCGCTATTAAGTGATATTAAACAATTAAAATAAAGAACTTACAATCAGAACTTTCGCAAAATCTGTGCTCTAACCATGCTCTAACAATGTGTACCACATATAGATAAAGGTGGAATAGAGTTTAAGCACAAGATATAAAACAAAATAAAGTTATGTTCTATAGTAAATAATACTTTTAAGCCAGTCATTATTTTTATGAAATTAATATTAACTAACTTTTGTAGTATCCTGCATATAAAGAAACCATTTGATAAGATGTTTCGTGAAAAAGGTGAATATTATTAAGCAAGATAGATAAAAGATGAGGTCTTTAGACCCAAGTTTGTATTGCTCTGGAAATGTTGAATTTCTCCATGTGTTGAATGCATTGAATAATGAAGTAAATCACCTGATGCAGCAAAAATAATCTATAAAATACCATTTAACAACGATCTATTAAGTCAATCTCAAAGATCTCAAAGTGGAAGAGACTGTTAGTTAAACGCAAATTCGTTAATTGGGGCAAATAGAATATTCTACTAGTAGAGTTTTATGTGGTGTTCAGCATCATTTAATTAAAGTCATGTCAATTAATCGACAGAATTCTATATATTTTGCAACAAAACGACTACCAAGACAGACCAAGATTCCATGCTTCCTTTGATAACAAATTTGACGATTGGATATGAAGAAAAAGGCCTACGCGATCGTCAGATAGACAACCCCGTGCAATTTCGTTATTTTGAGAGTCCTAAAGAATAAAGTGGATCCTGCTAATAAGTGACACCGTATATTTAAAATGAAGAACTTACAATCAACCAGAACATTTGCAAAACCTACAGCTTTGACAATGCCAACCACATATGGATAAAGGTTGCATACACTTTAAACAAAGATATAAAACAAACTAACGTTTTGTTCAATAGTAAATATCGTATTTTAAACTGTTATTTTTATGAAACTAATATTGTTAACTAACTATTGTAGTAACCTGTATGTAAAAGAAAACTATTTGATAATTTATTTAATTGTTTTGTCAAAAAGGTAAGCATTATTAAACATAAGGTGATGTTGGGTAACTGGTTCCCAAGTTTGTATTCCTCTGGTAATATAGAATTTCTCCATTTGAACAGTTGAATGCATTGAATTAAGAAGTAAACATCTAGAACAGCAAAAATAACCTATAAAATACAATTTGACAGCGACCTATCTGCAATTCAAATTTGTATTCGATTTTTTGTATTACCAAGTGGGAGAGACTGTTGATTAAACGTAAATGCGTAATTGGACAAATAGAATTCTCATTTCTGCTTGCTTTATGACAAATATACATGAAAGGAAGTTTCTGTATCCTTGTAATGCAATGGGGAATTGGACACTATGCTTGGAGCAACTGGACCTTGATGAAGAGCAGTTAAGAGTCAAAGTTTTCGGTCATCTCATCTAAATCATTGGTTCAAAGCAAAAGTAGGAAGCAACTATTCAAAGATTCAAAAGAAATCAAATTTTTGAAATAAAATCAAAGATGAAACTCCAGGAATCAGATAAAGTCAGTGCAGATGAGCCATTAAGTTTTACAAGAGGATGAGGTACTAAAACCCGGAATTTTTTAATAAATTTATTCACTGGTAGCATTAATTTCTTTAAGAAATTTTAGATACAAGCTCTAATATTTTCATTTTATATCTCTGAAAATCATTAAATAGATTCTATATATGTTTTTTTTTATTCCTTAGGAATGCAAGAAATTATGATTAATGCAGTTACCTGAAGTCTACAATATTACAGGCTGTACTGTGTTGGTGGGGGTTTGGGGTACAGACTACGATGACAAAGGCAGACTAAAGCAATCTAGCTGTTTTAAGAGAATCTAGACGTTTAACTAAAAATTTTAGTTTCTTTATAGAAAGAGGATAATCTGAAGAAAACCAATATCAGATATGACGCAGAAAACCTACAGAGAAAACCCCTAAGGATAACTAACGTTTACAATTTTGAGGAGGCTAGAACTACCTACAGCTCAACAGTTAAAAAACGCCTGATTGATACCCTGAGATTAGTCTCCCCACAAATTCCAGTCTCTATGATTTTTCCAACTAGATTTTACAGCCCAATTCTTCTTAATCAATTCATTTGTGGTTATTTCTACCTTTAGAATAAAACTACTTGAACTGACATCCACCACAAGTTCTTTAATTGAATACTTAATAAGTAGGAAGTTTTGAATGGGAATTTTCCCCAGTTCAAGTTAACTGGGTTCAAGTTACCCCACTTCTCCTCATTGGATTTATTTTGAAAATGACAGAGTAGCCAAAATGGCTTCTAAGAATATCAATATACTTCCAGAAAAGCATAACACTCCAATTACCCATAATAAAAGATAATACAGCTTATAGTTTAATCCTTAGATATGTTACTACAAAAAACAAAGCTATGTTATAAGAAACATCCTTATTAGTTGAATAAAAGTAACTTTTAGCTTGGGTTATCTATAATCTAATAAATTCCTGTTTGTCCTCAGTACACTAGTATCACCAATCAGATTAATTGCAGAAACACAATTAAGAAATTACTAAAAAATCCACTTTCTTGATAAATTATATATATCATTCTGCATAATAATCCTAAACACTATTAACTGTTGTTAATAAAAGAAATGAAATTACCTGGATACTTGTCCCGTGACATTTTGTAGTCTCTATTTTCTCTCTCCTTCTCACGTATTTTCTGTAGATAAGATTTCGACTGGTAGGGTCTGTCTCGGTCGCGCGGCGATTGACTGTCCGGGCTGTCCGATCTGTAGTTCCCGTTGGGTGAGTCCCGTATCCTCTCATATCGTTCACCACCGGACCCGTAACTCTTCGACGAGCTATATTTGGAATTCTGCGCAAAAACCAACCAGGATGTACCAACAAACACTTATTCGGCCATAGATCTGGGTTATTTTGCTATAGGAGCCAATAAATCGCATATAAATGGAAAATAGGTTATGACAAAAAACTATACAAGGTAGACATGTTTGTTTTCATGTTTAATCCAGAAATTTTCTATTAATACCAATAAAGAACGTAGTTATTAACGTAAACGATTTAGTTTCCTTGTATGTTTATATAAATTGGGTTGAAGTAACCAATTTATTGTTACTAATGATATGAAAAATGTTTATAAGTTTGATGGCTTTCATATGACAAGTTGAAGGTTTTTTTTGACAAAGTGATTTACCCAACAACAGATAATTGTTTAATGGAGCCCCGGAAAATACACACAAATGGAATTTAATAATAAATAAACAGTTACCAAATTTGTTTACCTGATAGGGATGGGTCTGGTGCTTTTCGAAGTACCTAAACAGAAAAAGAAAATGTTTTTTAGTATTTTGCGTTGATCGCGCCCCCTTTTTAAGGCGATTTATTGACCGACCGTGGGGCCCGTTTACTTTCAATCGTAAACTCGGCCCCTCGATTGTGTCAATAAGGGCAAAATGCCTACCCATCGTTCATCCGCTGTGTTTTCCTTGCATGCATTACCATCAATGCAAGTCTCTAGAAAACGTTTGTGGCTTGTATGGTAAGCCGCTTCTTCATAAAATGTCATAAAATCGAATTTATAACGTTTGTACCCGTTTACGAACTAACTTTCCTCTCAGACGCCATGTCACATAAGGGAACAATTCGCAGCTGAAGGTAAATGCTCGTAATTTCTTCCGTTGCCTCATTGGTTGACGTAAGAAAACGTAGTGGTTGCCAACCGCAAAACATCAAAAATACTATATATCAATAAGAACTTCCATAGAATATACCGACGTTACAGTTTTTACAGGGAATAATTAAAGTAATAACTAATTAGTTTGACGAAGCTCGAAACATCTTTTGTATTAAAATCTTTTACTTCTAAACTTTGTATACATATTAAATCTTTTTATAAATATTATTTAACACATTCAAGATTTATAAAACATTCTATTCTATTGACCTCAAATTCTATCACATATTTTATGGACATTTAAAACGACGTTCTTAAAATAACAATAAATATCAATTCAAATTTATAATTAATAATTTGATTCGTAAATTTACCCGCAATATAATTATTTTTAAGTAAAACCCAAAAATGGATTTAGAGAATTAGTACATTAGAGTAAACGATATTTGACGACATATTTAGGTTGGTAATAAAAAGACATTTCTCCGTCTCCAACAAAAACATGATAGGGAATAGTCGTGCGACTTTGTTAACAAATTGCAATATTTTGTTGAGTTTGAGATTGTTTGATTGTGAAAATTTGTGCCCAAAATTGAATCTGAGTGCCGTGCAACGTATTAAGTAAGTAATCCCGCAAGGCGTACGCGTCCATACAAGGCGTGATTCATTTAGCATGGCCCAGTATTTTGGCGTAGTTGATTATCTACGATAAGTAGGTGCGTTCTCGTGTTCTTATCGTGCAAATACGGTTATTTGTTGTAAATAATTGTTTACCATATTGACAATTCATCAATTTCCGCAAGCTTACATTAACAATTGCTGTTAAAATTGTTTTGGTCTGATGACCTTTACTTAAGTGGATTATAAATTTTTAGCGCTAAAGCATGACTTTGGAAGTGAACGGTGGTAAAGAGCCTGGACTTCAGGTTATGAATGATGCACCGTCCCTTCAGAAGCTAAATCTAGGTGAGTTCATTGTAAAAGGATTCATAGTTGTTTTTAACTTAATTGTTGTTTTGTTTGTTTGGTGTTTTAGGATATTTCGGGAGAACTGATTTAGCTAAGGAGTCACTGTTGGAACTACAAGCAGATTGTCGAATAAAAAATTCAAAGAAAATTGCAGAAATTCTGTTTAGGTATGATTTAAAACAATCACTATCATATTAGGTTAATTTAAAATCACAATCTATTATTGTTGTCTATTCCTTATACATAAGGATAATTGTATTACTTTAAGCAAATAGATTTATTAAAATCTAAAACTAATAAGATTTTAAGTATTTAGCAAAATAAAAGCTAAAATTTTTTATAAATAAATTAAATTCAGAAATTGTGGTCATTAAAATAATTGTGTTTATGAATAACTGATAAAATTAGTGTGTTATGCAGGTGTTCAAAAAGTTTCAATTCAATAGGAGTTATTTTAATAAAACACATATTAAACAAATTTAATTCATCACAATTAAAAATATCAAAAAAAAAAGTTGATAACTGCTTCCATTGACTATTTTTAGACATTTTTAGACATTTTTTATTATTTTTAAATAGTTTTTGAAGATGTGCTTGATGTCTTCATGTCACTAATCATGATTACCTCTCATATGTGGGTGGTGTATCTTGTGCTTGAGTTTTTCTGCTTGAAATGGCTTCATTGTGAAGATCTTGTCATCATTAAAGAGAACTTTTGATAAACGTGCAAATTTAGGCGAACCATCAGCTTCATATTGTTGAAGAAATGCATACTCTGTTGCATTTTCAATTCTTCAATATTCTTATGATATTTCAAGTATTACCAACCAACAGTAATATTCCTTCTGAAGGAGAACTTTTGATAAACATTCAAATTTAGGCGAATCATTCAATTTCATATTGAATGATTATGAAGAAATGCATACTGTGTTGCAGCTTCAATTCTTTAACATTCTTATGATGTTTCAAGTGTTACCAATCAATGCTAATCTTCCTTCTTATTTTCTTTTTTGGTTTCTCATGCACCACCGGTCCTTTAGCACATTCTTTGGGATGCTTAGGTGTGATTGAATGAGCTTTCTGAGGACTCTCTTATTTCCTTCAATTTCTTTGTAAGATTTGATGGCAAAATAACCAGTTTATCACCTGAACCATCCATTTCTAGCTCACCTGCAGTAATAAATATGATTTTGTGACTCATGAGGCACATGTAAATTAAATTTTCTAAGAAAAAGTTCATGAACTTTGTACCCTTGTATATAACCATCCCTGGTTATGTGTAGCGGTTCGGTGTCTCAAAAATACCGCAGATAGGAAATTGCGGATAAAAAGGCTAAAGCTTTATGGGAAAAAAGGTATTCAGTGCAGCCAGGTCTATACCCAAATCAGTTTCATACTAAAATTCAATTATTCAGTGAATATAAAACATGTAAATTCTGCATGCAAATATCTTAACATAAAAACAAGTACACACACTTCAATTTTTAATAAAATGTCAGCACAGATAATAATATAAATTTCAACAAATTAAAATAAATTCTCAAAATTCGTTCAATGAACTAAACAGGTATATTAGATGCGTGATTAAATTAAAATCAGATTCATCACTATCACTTACTCTGCTAGGATAAAATTTAATTTAGAAGAATAGCCACAGGTTGACGGTTGAGGGTCAAGAGGTTGCTGTTCTACAGATTTAAAAAATGCATAAAGCGTCGGCTGATGGGACTTCTTTTCAAAGTCTTTATTTAATTCTTCATATCGAGCCAAAATTGCTTGCATATCTGCTTTATCTTAAAGTTCGTTATCTTCATGGATATTCTACTTCCTGCATTAAATTATTGGCGTTCTAAAATAACTTTTATTATTGCAAAAGTAAAAAAAGCCTCCTAATAGGTGCATTTTCACCCTCTTCATCACTTTCGTTGTAAGAGTTAATAATTTATTTCAAGTCTTTTTCTGACAACTCCTCAGAATGGACTTCACAAGATCTTCAATGGTCGCTTCCATTAAGTCCATAAACCCCTCCAGGAACTGTTTTTTGTTGTGGTTGCAGTTGTGGATTGGGTGAAAAAGTAACTACTTAAGGCCATATGTTCTTCTATGCAGAATTAAGGGTATTTTGTTTCATGTCATCACAGGCCTTCTTAATGATGGAAATGGCATGGGCCATTGAAAATGTTTTCCACACTTAACCGTTGCTGATCCAATGATTGTTGTCTATTTTTACCACAATTCTATTCAAATAGTTCTCTTTGAAGATATTTAAGACACCTTGGTCCAATGGTTGGATTAAGGCGCTGGTATTGGGGGGAAGAAAAACTTAATTTATGTTGGGATTAGTTGTTGCTATTGGTTGCTTCAGGTGTCCTGGAGCATTATCAATCACCACTAGCGCCTTGTTGTCCACATTTTTTTGCCTAAAGTAACGTTCTACTTCTAGCGTAAAACCTGTGCTCTCTTATTTGCTGTCCAATGATATTTTCTTAGCTTTTATCATTATAAGTAACATACTGATGGGAACGTGCCGCTGATTTTAGTCGTTGATCCAAATTTTCAACACCCTTCCAGTTTTTTCTAAGTTTTTATCATGTGTGGTATGTGTTAGCGTACCTTAGCAGATATTTTTGTTTCACTGGTAACATTTCGCCTTATAGCGATTCTTCGCTACTTCGCATTTACGCAAAATTCAAAATGATTTCAACCATTATTCTAATGCACTATTTAAAATTAGGAATACTGTTTAAAAATAACAAACAGTCAAGGGATTCCCCAGGATTTATATTTTTGGGTGTCAAAACTATTTTGTGACGAGTTTATGTCGAAATTCTTTAAATTTTTGGTTGGTTTGCAAATGACTTTGTTATGTTAAATGTCTCTTATCGTCTTGTTATCTAGTATTAATTATCTTCTTTGCAATTATTATTGGAGAAAATCACTATCATTTCCAATTTTTTAATTCCACCGGTTTTATTTATAAAAATAAGAATTTATTTGTTGAGAAAATATATATTTCGTTGAGCAATCTAATCAGTTCATCTTAGCATGGATTAACAGAATTTGTATGTATTTTATGTCATAGTAAAGTCAAATAAAAAGGAAATAATTTTTAATCCAATAGAATCACTGATATTTCCTGTGACATAAGCACCAAGAAAAGGTGTTTTTTTTAAGTCTGATGGAACTTTAAATTGAAATACAATAAAAAATATGTTTTAATCAAAGATTAAACGATTTTGTTTGAAAGATCTTAAGGGTTTTTTTAACGAAGCGTATTTCGGTCCACGTCTAACGTCTACGAACAATGTTGGCCTCCAAGGCGTCAATTGTTGCTGGTTTACCAGCCTAAACCAATGACTTAATATGAGACTCCACAAGACATAAAGGATAGGTGTCAAATTGCACTATCTTGGAGGCAAATTGACATGTCTTGTTAAAACCACATCGTGTCCATAATAATATCATCCATATTTTCGAACAAAAAATCATTGACTCTGGTGCGGTAACGTTCTCCATTGATCGTAATGCGAGCTCCTATTTCATTATATGTGAACAGTGCATTTTTCTAGATGTATGTTGTGAATTGGTTGCACTCCATATGTGGCAATTTTGTTTTTTAACAAAACCATTAACCAAATATGGCTGCTCTAGACTGCTCTAGACCTCAATCCGCGACAGAAAAACGCATATGATGGCCTCATGGCTTTAATTTTTGCACATCTAATTCACGTTTGTTTCACCTCTAATTTGCGTTTGTTGCATCTCTAATTCACGTTCGTTTACATTTGGGCTGTTTACCTTTGCTGAAGTGGTTTGATAATGAAAATCTCATCATTCAATTGAAGAGAACTTTAAATAAAAAAGGTATAGTGATTAGGTGAATCAGTTTTTCAGTTCAGTTTCGTATTGGAGAGGAAGTATTACTGATACTAACACCAATCTTCCTTGTTATTTTCTGGATTAAATTGTTACGCGACAACAGACTTTATATTATTTGGGTCATGGGGATGATTGGATGAAGTTTCTCAGGACGGTCTTAGCTCCTTCAATTTCCTTGCAACATTTGATGGCAGCGAACTTTATTTATCGCGTTAACCATTTGTTTAATTCTCTTAAAAATGTTCACAATCTTTGTACTCTCCTATATTTACCAGCAATTTAATTTGTTGCAGCTAAATTTACTCATTTTTTAAATTTAATAATATTTGGTATTATTAATGCATTATGATTATATATATCTAATAAACTAATTGACCATTAGCTGATTTCTATTTGTGGTCTCTGATGTAGTGTGTAAAAATTTCTTTGGGTAAACATTGAAATCACTTTTGTGGTATAATTCTTGCGCTAATTAGTATTAATTCTCTGGTCTAGCTGTTTTGGAATGCTATGGACATCTATTTTGTGGTATTTTGTATAGCGTCATAATGTGATTATTATTTGTTAGATCATTCTTTATCTGCTTTCTCATTTGTCCACATAGCATTTATGACAACAGGTATAGACTCAAGCTCAATTTTGCTATAAACTGCTTTTATTGTAGTAGTATTATTTTTGAGCTTACGACGATCGCTATATAAGAACGGTGAATAACTATTGACTTTCCTTTCCTTTCCTTGTTCATTTATTTACTTGTGATTTATAGTGCTAGTATGGCCAATAATGAATATAATGTCTGATATAAGAAACAAGGTAATACTTGAGAGTTTATAGGATTTACAATTTTAGATGTGAAAAAGATTAAAATGAATCTCATTTTACATATTGGATGAACGTTATTAAATACTTACAGTACAAGTACTCTAACTAATACCAAAAGTATTAGTTAGAATACTTTATGTTAGAATTTTTCCAATTTTTTTTGTATTGAAGATGGTTTTGTGATTTTAAATGTCCTCTTCTTGTTATCTAGTACCAATGATCTTTTTTTGAACTACTTGAGAAAATCTGTATCATTTGCACTTTTCGTTTCACTAGTTTCATCTATAATAATAATCTATTTATTAAGCATATATTATCCTTCTCACTATTCATAGGTCATCCTTACTGCTTATCAAATTAAAGTTAAAAAGTTCAACAAAGAAATATATTTAAACGTTTACAGATGTCTGCTTTGTTGAGGGACCTCCGATTAATAATTGCTTATTACCCATGCTATTTAAAATATTTTAATATCCTTGAGATGAGTATAAATAAAGGTAAAATTATCATCACAACAAAAAATGGGGTAATCTAATGAGTTCATCTTAACACTGACTGAATTTGTATGTATTTTATGTCGTAGTAAAGTAGTTCTATGCATTGCCCTTGCCATAATTTTCTCAGAGAATATCTATGACTTGCATCCATAAATAATGGCAGAAAGGACACACATTTCCCACCAGTTTTTCTTTTCTCTATTTTGTCGATTTCTTATCTCCAAACCAGTTTGTTTTAGTCTTCAAGATAGTGCTTCCAGCATTTTTCTTATTTCTGTTTCATTTTTCCTCTATGCCTTGTCATCAGCAAACATTAGCTTGTTCAACCGCTGACGTTGTACGACGTTGTATCACCTATAAGATTGTTTCTTTTCTTACTTTGTCAAACGCTTTCTCAAAGTCTACAAGTAATAATATCATTGGGAAGTCATAGCCATTTAAAATGTTGTCCAAAATCTTCTTGCTGAGACGTAAAGTTAAATAAAAAGGAAAAATCAGAAAGGAAACAATTTTTAATTCGGTGGGATCAGTCAAAGAAACTTTAAATAGAAAATTCATATGAATTTCAAATAACATCAGCATTAATAAATAAAAATCAGGGTTGGACATTTTTGCACTATCACCTAATTGCAATGTAGTTGAAATGCAAAGTAAAGTGTAAAATAAGTGACAAAAATACTAAATTTTTAATGAAACATGGTTTTTAACTAAACACATATGAATTTGTATTTTATTTGATTAGAAGTCTACTCAAAAATATGGTTTTGAAACCATTTCATTATATGGCTTCAGCTGTCAATGAAAAATGTTAACTATCACTAAAGGATTTCAGTATTCACTACATATTTAATACAAAATGAACTACATTTTTTTCAGTATCACCAAATATATAATGTTAATGGAATTTATTTTTCAGTATCACTAAATCTTCAGTAATAATGAAATTCGTGTTTTAGTTACCGCTACAATTTCGTGCTACTGAAGAAGTAGTGGTAGTGAAACGCTTTTTGTATTTAGTTTTTAGTGCACTATACCCAACCCCGATAAAAAAGTATACCTTAATTATTTACTCAAGCCCAATAGAACTTTAAATTGAAAAAAAAAACAAAATTAAATTTTAATCCAAAAAATCGAAAGATTTTGTTTGAAAGATCATTTTGAAGCGCATTCTAGCCGTCTAATTTTGAGTTGCTTTTTAGAGTATTTCTGGCCACATGCTTGACCCAACTCAACTCCATTGACAGGTCCTGTTGAAACCACATCTCATCCATATCAATGTCATCCATATTTTTGATTTTAAGATACATGACTGAAGCAATTTTGTGATAAAACACAGGATCAGTTTCCAACTGGATTTTAAAGAGTGTAGGTCAAGATGTTTGCGCAAAATTTTCACCGTAGTGAAGGGATAGAGCCCCAATTATTGCGAATACGAATTAATAAATTTGGAATTTCTTCTAGACATTCGTTTACAGAGGCCCATTTTTCAGTTTTTTGCGGACATTTTTTTGCTATATTCGAGTTATTGCATCGTTTAACGAGTATGTGGTATGAAATCTATCTACAGTTGGACGGATTGTTTATCAGCTCGACGATAAATGAGTCGTTTATATGTGCGCCATATAAATCACGAAGAGGTCTATAAGTTGTGCTAATTGACTGATTATCAAAGTAAATCTGGATAAATTGGTAGTGTTGTTCAAGCGACATTCTGTTCATGATGATTTGCCAAAGTACACTGATTATAAATGGCAAAGTTGAACCCACTATGACAGTTCGTTTGACAGTTAGCCCTTTCATAAGAAAAACAAAGTTGTTCCTGGGGATGAATTCAGCTCGGATAATTTATCCAGTGCAGCATTTTACATGATATTGGTTTATACTGTATCAAGTTTCAAAGTTTTATTATAAACAGTGTTGGTTCTTGTTTTAGGTTTGCTGTTCTACTTTTATTTCAATTCAAATATACTGGGTTGAGTTGGGTTCGGTTTGGTATAAATGTGCATCAGATATCATCATCAATATTTAAAAAAAAGAAATGTAAACATAACATTTCAAATCTTTGTTATTGGAAGTTTTTTACTTTTGTTTTTTTACAAGAATCATAATGTTTTTCACTCTAGTATATGTGGTTAAATTTATTTCCTGAATCACTGAAACACCCAGTATATATTAGCTTAATATGTTACCTTTTGATGATATAGCTGGTATGATATTTGTTGAATCAAATTTCTTAGAAGACCACTACATAAATTCTTGGAATCGATAATATCAGATACCCCTAAAGTCATTGGTGGCGGTACAGCAGGTGGGTTTTTATAATTGCAGATTCAATAGAGAACGTGGAAATTTTAAAGATATACTGACTATTGACTGCAACCTTGATTTTTTTCCTTTCTGCGAATTTTGGCTCAACAATTATACCGACTGTATGTATATTTGCAAAAGTTTATTCATAGAACTTGATCTGTGATTTATAACAATTAGATCTTCTTTTAATGTAATCAACAATTCTTTGTACCCTCTTTCCCTCTTCACAAATTGAACTGTCTTATGATTGTAAAAAAGAAGAAAGGCATTTTATTTGGTAATTCATCAATTTTTGTTTCTCCTTGCTTCATCATTTTTAAAATATAAGAAATTGTAATGATCCTGAAATTTACATTATTATTGTTTCTTCATAAAATAATTGAAAATAATTTCTGTAATCTTTAACAAGTTTTAAAAATCGATTATCGATGTTGAATTAAGTTCAAATAGTGATATGGGTTGCTATAATACCGCTGATTAAAAACAAACATGAAAAAACGTCATGTTTACTACAGAACACTAAAGTTACATAGAAAACGTAGTGAGTTTATATATGGCCAATATTAATATTGTGAAGAATTATTTACAACGTGTATACCTGATAACACATTAAGGTGTCGTTAGTGCTAGGGAGATTTAAAGTCTTGGAGATTCGTTTGGATTGGCTGATGGCGAATGTACTGGCGTTACGGGATCGCTATCAGCTAATCTGAACAATTCTCCAAATTTCCAACTCTCCCGAGCACAAAAAGCAGTTTAAGTGGTTGTTATTTTAGCCAAAGAAGGTGTCACTAAATATTAATTCTTTGTTCGTTATTGAAAATACCATCATGATTACACGTAGACTTTGTGACAAATTCATATTGTATTTTGCAATGAACACTCCTTATATATTCAAGTTTTTGTTATTTAAAACAACACATGTTTTTGGAATTACTATTAGTATAACACAATAATTTTATTAGATTTGATTGAATGAGTTGAAAGTACCAATTTTGTTAATTACCATCTGTAACTATACAAGCTGTGAGCTTGATGAATATTATCCTCTTTTGTGAACGATTCATATTTATAAGTCTAGTTAACAATAGTTACATAATAGTTACAAACATAGTACTATTACAACAGTTACAAACTTACGTTCAAGCGTTGGCGATATAATTTTTAGTTTCTTTCATTTACAGCCACTTTTTTGTTAAATTTAAGCTATGATCTGCAGTGATTCTCAACCTCTTTGCAGCGGCGCACTATTTGATGATTTCAAAATTTGATGGCACACATTATACTGTGCTATATCAATTCTAAGATTTAGCGGTACACTTTAAGAAAATCGCGGCACATAAAGGTGCAGCGAGGCAGTGATTGAGAATCATTGATTTATTGTATTAATTCGTAAATTCATAATTAATTGTTGATTTTTTCGTCTTATTGATTCAACTGCCAGTTTATTTTAAAATGAAATGTTATTTACTAATTTTTGTGACAATGATGAGTAGTATCATCAATGTTATACCAATTAATATAGTAGAATAAGTTAACAATTGTTAATTAGATATATTTTATGTTGTGATATAGTATTTTGCTATGTATATGTAGTTGTTTGTAATTTGTAATTTCTATCAGTACTTTTGTTCTATTAAATTGTCCAATAAATCTAGGTGTCAGCGAGTTTCTACATACCATGGCCAGATTACTTGAAGATGGAATAATTCAGGATAAAAAATAGAATCGTTTTATGTTCAAAATTTCAAGCATGCGTAAAGAAATAAGTCAAGTAATTTTAAATTTAAACTCATATTTTGTTAAATTTTTTTGTTTGAGAAAATTTCAATAAGCTAATTTTAAAAATGATTAAATTTTTATTTTCAATTTTGTTATTGCTAATAATCGGTTCATCTTAAAATGGAATAAGGATTCTTTGCAAACACACACCAACGCAAATTTGGAGAATCCAACCAGCAGCATAAGCACAAGGAATTCATCATAAGGAAGATTCTAATGAAGATTTAGCATCATCAAAACTGTTCAAGAATTATTTTTTTATATATTTTGATTTTATTATGTCATCAAATTTAATTGAATTAATGCATGTCAAAAAGTTCTCTTTTTCTTTTTTAAAAATGATTCATTCAATTTAAATCCTCTTCTTACTTATATGAGTTAATTTAAAGAATGAAAAAGAGTTACCTCGATTTCTGGTAATATCCCCTTAATAAATAAATACTTTAATTTAAATTAATATTACCATTATATTTTTATAGAGAAATTAAAACAGCGAGCGTTAGGAAGCGTAAATCCCAAACTTTTGTGAAAGACATCTATAAAAAATTACTTTTTCTCCATGAATTCCATCAAGAGATCAAAGAGGTAAATTATTGATTTAAAGTAGAATTGTTGCATTTCTTTTATTGATTTAAACAGAAAAAGAAGCGGTTCCCGTTTTCAAAAATTCTGGTCAAGCTTGTGGTGGAGTATATCCAGCTCGAGCATAATGCCCTGTACTCTGCAGAAGGTAATCATTTGGAGTCTGAGAAAGAAGTGGAAAATCGTGTCATCAATCTGCTTGAAAACATGTTCCTACTTTACGATAAAAAGCCAGCACCTGCAAGATGCGTCTATCCAAATTCACTGTTCGTTTTGAAAGTCTTGTATGCAGTTTCTAGTGAATATCGATGTGATAACAATGTATTTGGCAATTTAGTAAGGTAAGCTTAAAAATTAATAATAATTTTATTAGCCATATAAAGGTTACAAAAATGTTTTTAAAACGTTGCAAAATTGAATATATTTTTAATTTAATGTTTTCTTTCAACGATTAAGAAAAATCCGAAGAGTCCAATAACTTCTTTCAGGTTCTAAATTAGATTCAGCATCGTTATTTATACGTAACTCTACTGCAACGGTTATTCTTCTTGTTAGTTTATATTTTCTTCTTATTCTTGTTCTTCTGCCTACTTTAAGGCTGCATTTGTTATTTAAAGGTTTTCTAATTTCAATAATGATGTTTAAAAGTATCACGTGGTTCATATTTAATGCTGAAAAAGAAAAACAAAAAATAGAATTTTTAATATCAATATAGATTTACAGGTTTTAATTATGATTAGGAGACGCAAATTATTCGTCACCTGTCTCAGCATTTGTGCCAATGTGCCATAGTTTTCATGGAAATAATTTCAGTATCTGTGCATTAAAAAATTGGAAAACTTCTGTTGAAGTAGCTTCATATATAGATTTATGGCTCTATATACAGAACACAAATTTTCAAGAAAAAAAAAGTACATACATTATTAATTTTAATTCAGCATTACAATTGTTTTCCTCTTAATGGTCTAAATGTGGGCTATGTTTCTAACTGTGCTTCTTTTCTTAGTTCATTTTATACAGATGCGAAAACTAGATTGTGTCTTTATGTTTCACTTTATATTTATGATGACTTGGAGGATTGTCAATTAATAACAGCGCCAACCCATTAAGATTGTTCTCGTTTTGAAATGTTGATAGGTCTGTTGATTAGTATTGTTTCAGAAATCTTTACCAATAATCGCATTAAAAAGGCGAGAAAAGTTACTCCTTCTTTGGAACTATTCGCCCTGGTATCGAGACCAGGGCGAAGTTTTGATGTGTATCATAGGCGCTAGATTTTAAAGTATGTATGGCTGTTGTTTGCTGAAAAAAACTGTGCTGGGAATAGACTCAAACGACTAATAACAACAGCTCTCCACAAAGTAGCCTGAATTGGTGGCATTGAATTAGCAAAAATAACCAATTTAAGGAAAGTAATTGAAAATGATAACTAAGGACCAAAAATACCCAAGCTAAGTTTTTCATATGTCATTAAAATTGATTGAAATATGCAGTAATATTCTAAAAATATGAATAATATAATGTGGTCAAAATATATGAATGTGTAAATTTTGGTCAGTTTGTACTATGTGTAGTAAAAAAAATATTTTTAGAGAAAGTTGATGGTGTGCCACATAATTTAAAACGTACATCAACACAACAACAAATGTGAAAATTTTGGTCTTAAACTACACTTTTTCGAATTATAACATCAACTACTGTTCTGGCAACTAAATCATAACGATAATATAACACTAAGAGTTTAGAAATCTCTAGCTAATTTATTGTAAACTGTCTACAACTTTGTTTCTCATTTTCTCGAAATGTTTAATTTACACATTCGCTGTTTTGACATTGTAAATACTACTTTTAATATTATATTAAAACAAATAGTAAAAAGACTTCATATAAACATAGGTCAATTAATGACATTTTGAGCAGTTTCTAACTTCTTAATTGCAGATGATAACAATGAAAATGTGTTTTAATAGAAAGTTAACCAATAATTAATAAATAAAGTAAAAAGTGTTATTATTCTGTACTTGTATTGGTTAATTTATTTTCAAATTGCAATTTTACATGTTTCGACTTTTAATGGTCATCTATAGAAGCTTTGTTATAAAATCAAAACGATGGATATTCCATGGTTGGCTGATAATGACAGGACAGGAACTAATTTTCGTTATTGCTGTATATGCAGGAAGGACGTTAAAAATGCTTTTTTCCCATTATTCATTTACTGCTGAATATTCTAAACGTACGAATTCAGCCAATCTGTTTACTGCATGATTGAAATATGGACAAACCATGCGCTCATATGAAATTATATGTGATTATCTGGAAGTATATGTATCTAAGTTTATATGTGACAAAAATGTAGAATATGAAGTTATACGTAAAACATGTAAAAGCATATAAATCCGGTCTCTATTGATAACTTCCATCCTATGCTGCGTTGGAACCATTTCTAGTTTTTTGGACGTATTTTAAGTCTTTCTGAGACAATATCAAGTCTTTCGGAAGTATTTCAAATGTTCTAGAAGCAGTATCAAGTCTTCTGGAACTTCAGCAGTATCAAGTCTTCGGCATTAAGTCTTCTGGAAGCAATATCAAAACTTTTAGAAGTAGTATCAAGTCTTCTGGAAACATTTCAAATCTTCCAGAAGCAGTACCAAGTTTTCTGGAAGCATTAAGTCTTTTGGAAGCAATATCAAGTCTTCCAGAAGCAATATCAAGACTTCCTGAGGCAATATTAATTATTAATCTTCTGGAAGCTGTATTAAGTCTTTTAGAAGCATTTCAAATCTTCTGCAATCAGATCAAGTCCTCTAGAAGCAATGTCAAGTCTTCCAGAGGCAATATTAAGTCTTTTGCAAGCAATATTAAGTTCTCTAGAAACAGTAGCAAGTCTTTCAGGCAGAGTAGTTAGCAATGAGAGACTCCATTGTGTAATACTCCAAGGTTCTAATAAATCATGATATTTGATTTATTATGATTTTGATTTATATTTATTTTGACATAAAAATTAAAGTCAGTGGCAGTGAATTTTGGATCAACTTTGATTACTCATCACTCAAAAAGGAAACAGTTGCAAAACTATGTTAATAAAAAAGTTTGTGATATTTTGTGAGAGAATATTTTCATCATTAGGATTTGTCTACTCTACGAAACATGTTAGATATTGAAAAGGTAGGAAAACTTATTTTCTTATACAAATGTTGTAAATAATGTTAATTTTTGGATTACATGTTTTATCATAAAGTCTTAATGAATCAGTATCAAGTCATTTAGAAGCAATATCAAGTCTCCTGGAAGCAGATCAAATCTTCTGGAAACATTCAGGTCTTCTGGAAGCATTTCAATCCTTATGCAATTAATATCAAGTTTCTGCAAGCAGTATCAAATGTTCCAGCGGTGATATCGAGACTTCTGAAAACAGTTCAAGTTTTCTGGAAGCAGTTCAGGTTTTCTGGAAGCAGTTTAAGTTTTCTGGAAACATTTCAATCCTTTTGAAAGAAGTATCAAGTCATCTAGAAGTAGTACCAATTCTGTTGGAAGCAGATCAAATCTTCTGGAAGCATTTCAAGTTTTTTCGAAACAATTCAGCTCTTTTGGAAGCTTTTTAAGTCTTTTAGAAACAGTACCAACTCATCTAGAAGCAGAATAAAGTCTCCTGAAAGCAGATCGACTCTTCTGGAAGCAGTATTAAGTCAAAATTTAAAAATTAATTGAAAATGGCAACTTTAATCGAGATAAAATCATTTTGCACAATTATTTGTACACCCAGAGAACCTACGCAGTTTAATTGTGTCTAAAATTTCGTACGTTTCTCCAAACGTTAGCGTCTGATGCGTCAGTTTAGTCGTCGTAATACACCGGTGATTCCACGAAGTATGCAGCTTTACAAGATATTCAATGTTAAAGGACAGTATTTCATTTTAGACTCCAATTTCTTAGGGTTCGGATAAACTAGTCTCTCTACTTTTTATGTCATATATATCAATAAAATCTAAAAACTTTTGGCACAAGCTAAACATGCATAAAAGGCTGCAAACAGAATTTATATCCATTCAACTTTGGGTCGTGTAACGTTGAATTTCTTCACTAATTATTAATTTCTGCGTTAGTCTTAAGTATTGGAGATCTTGTAACTATTGACAATTTTAGCCCAAATGATTTTCAATAATTTACAACTAATATGAATTCCACGATTGTTAATTTATTTGCTTTGTAAAATTCATTACTTCGAAGTTGTTTCTGAAGTAGTGAATAATTGCCTCCTATTCACTAAAATAGAATTCATTAAAGTCGTTAAGTCATAACATTTTTTATAACCTTACCTTCTTATTAACTTATAATATTAAATTCAACAGAAAATTATTGAAGAAATTAAAATTGTGGGACGCTGTGCAAAGGAGCACAATGGGTATTTGTAACATCACTACCTCAAATTCATCAGTTAGAATGCTGTCAACTTACGACATCAATGAAATACCTGAAGAGTATGATACAGATGATGAAGAAGCACAGGTAAGATTAAGCAAAAAAATACTGATACAAAATTCATTTAAATTGTGTTTTTCAGACTATAAATTGCGAACTTAGTAGACTATCGCTTCTAACTCCCACCGACAAGTGCACAGCTACACCCTCAAACAAACCAGACTATACCTCATTGGAAGAAAAGTCTTCACAACATGCAAGCATCAGGTCATCAAGTGCAGATATCGTCGCGAATAGTGCTATTGACACCATCTGTTTGGATGATAGTGACGAGGACGCTGTTCTATCAGAACACAATGACTATAAAAGTGCTAAAACTTGTAATAGTGATCTCAACAAAAGTGTAAAGAGTGATGTACAAATAAATGTGAAATCTAGTGTAAAATTGGAAGCCATGCAGAGTACAAAAACAAAACCTAGTGATTATTTAAGTAAGGCTAGAGGCAATAAGGTGAAAAATAAAAGTTCAAAAGGTTTGGTAAAGGACTGCCGAAAAACAACATCACGACAATTCGACATGATGGACTTACCGCCATCAACGAGTCAATGTAGTAATATCACTCTGAAGAATGGTACAGTAGTGAAAATAAAAAGTGAGCATCAAATACAAATTGTGATTGAAGAGGATGAAGATTCAATATTAAATAAGTACGCGGATGAAGAGCCAAAGATTGACACTGATCCAACACCACCAGAACCGCCGCAAATCGCGCGACCCAACTCTAAAAGATCGCGTGCTAAACAAACGAAGAAGCCAGTCGTTTCGGACAATCAAGTCAATGAAATTTCATCTTCGCAAATATTCGATATTGATAATAATTGTGAATCAGTTAGCCGTGATTTGGATTTTTCTGTACACAGTGTTGAAATTACCTCTACCAGTACTACTTATCCAAGTTATCAGAAGCATGAGAACAGTAGTTCTTCTATAAGAATATCGAAAGCGTTTTTAACTCCTGATTGTAACTCAATTGATCAAGTTTATACTTCACATGATAAATATTACAACAGCGCTGATAGCTGTTTAACGCCATCTTATGTCACTAGTAATTATGAAGAAAAAGATAATGTGGAAAATGTTACACCCAATTTAAAAGATGTGGAGAGAAATGATAACTTTGTTAGTGATTCACATGCAGATACATTTCAAGCGGATATTTGTGACGTGAATAAAAATGGTGATGAAGTATTAGTGGAAAATCGATTAGAATTGCTCAAAATTCCTTCAGAATTAGAAGATTTAAGTCCTAAAGATGATTCTCATATAATAATTCTTGACCTTTTGAATACTATGATCAAAAGGGTTGAAAATGATACATTAGATAATTTAAACGCATTAGGGGACCCTATGATTACAGAACCTTTAGCATGTAACACACATCACACCTCAAATGTAGATAATTCAGAAAAAAGACATGTAGAAAATAATCTTGTTGAAACCGACGAGTTTGAGCACATATCTAGTAATTTATCAACTGAGAAGGATTGCAACTCAAAAGTTGGTCTTAAAGATGGAGGTGATATTGATAACTTACTAGAAAGCTGCATGCCATCTTTAAATAAGCCTGACAATGTTAGTGTCAAAAATATCAAAGAAAAGGATATTGATCAAAATGAAGATGGGGTTTCGTTTGAAGATATTAATGATAAAGATGCAGATAATGAGCAAGAATTATTAAATGACGAATCGATAGATATAAATGATAAACTTGCAATTGTAAAAAGTAATGAAACTGAAATGGAAATTAACAAAGAAATTTGTGACACCAAAATTGATTTAAATAATACATTGGATGAAGGAAATTTGAAACTTGATAACAATTCTGAATCAATTGAAGATGTGGTAAAGTTGCCTCTTATGGAAAATCCAAGTTTTGAGGTTAATACATATTTATGTAGTGCTAATCCTAAGCCTTCCCATAATATCAATGATCAAAATAATGAAACACAGTTGGAAACTGTTGTTGATAATAATGAAAAAGATGATAATGATAAAAGTAATGAAACAGAAATACAAGATACAGAAAAAACTCATTCAACAAACATATTAGATACTACAAATCACGCAAATAATAATGAAACAGAAATACAAAACACTGAAAAAACTGATTCAACAAACCCATTAGATACTACAAATCACGCAAATAGTAATGAAACAGAAATACAAGACACTGGAAAAACTGATTTAAAAAACCTATTAGATTCTACTAAACATGAAAATCTAATTCCTGAAATTGTGACACCCACTGTTGATAATAGGATATCACCAAGTATTTTGCCAATGGATGTCCCAATTCACATAGAGGGTAAAGATTATTTAGCTAAAAATATTGAAAAGCAAGACCATAAAACACAAAATACATTATCTGATCTACAACAAAAAATTGACGCAGATGACTCGGATACTTACAGTGAAACATCAGAATCTTCTGTATTGACTAATGAAAAACTAGTGATTCATGAAGAATCTAATGATGATCTTGATCTCGAAAATGGCAATGAAGTAATTTCGGAATGTGCATTGCTACCTGATAATGATAATATTGAAAAGGTGGCTATTAAAGAGGATGAAAATGTTGATAAAAAAGATGTTATAAAAGATGAGAAAATATCTCATCATGATAAACCTATTAAAGAATTATTTAAAAATAATTCAATGACAACGAATTCACTAATTGAAGAACAAATAAATTCGGTCGCGAATTTTGTTTATTATCATTCAAACAAAGAATATGAAAATACATGTTCTGATTTATCTAAAACGGATAAATCCTTGAAAACTTCCGATTTATTTATTGATAATAAAGTTACAACTATAATAGAAGAAGCTAAATCTGAATTGGAAGAATTATACAACAGCAATGCACATAAACATAGTTGTTCAATCACATATAGTATTCCAAATAATGATGGTGATCTTGAACGACCAGTTGAAATTCGTATTGAAGAATTGCCAGAAAAAGATATTTTTCCTCACCATGAATTAACGTCGCTTCCAGAGTCTCCAAAAGTCGCCCGATCAGATGTTCTGCATGAAAATCGGCTTTCGGTACTTGCTGATCTCGCAGATAAATGCCAACACTTGCCTGTTACTCCTGAAAGCAAAAGAAACAAAAAATTAAATCTCAATAAACGAGCTAGAAGTAGATTGATAATTCCTAACGCCAAATTTCAACGTAAACATAAAGATAATCCGGTAATTGATGAAAGTTGTGTTGAAAACGATTTGTACACAGACGATGAAAAACGTTCAAACGCGCAAAAAGATTCAAAAGGTAAAAAAACAATAAAAACCACTAAAAATCAACGGTCAAAATGTATTAATCCTAAAAAGGAGAATAACTTAAAAAGTCATAATTTGGATGAGGAAGTTGTTAATGTGGGTAGATGTACAAGAAGTAAAAGTATGTTGCTCTTTAACGAACCTTTACCTGTTAATTTGCGTTCTGTTAAAAATAAATCCGCAAATAAAAAAGATGATGTTTTAGAAGTTAAATCTAAACGGAAACCTAATAAATCAAAAGTTAATAAGAATTTCAGTGAAAATGTAAATGAAAATAAACCGGCTACTGATTACTCGATTGAAAACTTATTGAATATTCCTTACACAATAAGGAATGGTTTAACAATCGAAAGGATTGATGTTCCTACACCTGCGGACGATATTCCTTTGAATTTGTCGAAAAAAGTTATGTTAAATCCAGAAGTATCAATTGAAGTAATTGGGGATAAATCCGAAAAGATATGTGACTGGAATTCGCAAGAAACAGCTATGCCATTAAAAACAACGAAGTCGTCAAAGAATAAAAGAAAAGATAGCCAGATAAAACATGTTGAAGAAATTAACCAACAAGAAATAGCAAGTAAAGAGGATGAGGTAGAGGTTAAAATGAAATCTGAAAATGATAAAGATAAATCATTAGTTCCATCTGTGTCTAATAAAGATAAAAGTCAAGATAAAGTTAAAATTTGGCAACCTTTTGAAGACCTTATGAACAAAAATGTAGAAAAATCTTCATCAGCTTCAAATAATGAAATTAATTCTATAAAAAATGAAGAAAACGAAACTGTTCTTAATTCAAATGACGTTGGAAAAGTTAATACAAGACGAAGGAAAAGTACAAGAGAAAAGAAAAGCAATAATTTAAATCTGCAACAATTGAAGCATATTGGCGAAGAAGATCTACTTGATCGCTACTTGAATGAGCAAAAACCAATTTCTTATCATAATGATATTATTAGTGAAGAAGTCCCATGGTTTCCAGAAAAGAGGTTAACAAGAAAAAATGGAAGAATTAAAGATACAGTTGAAGACTTAATTGAAAAGAAACCTAATAAGAAAAGTAAAAAATTTGACACGCAATCACAAAAAAATAATGAAAGAGAACTTGAAAAACCGATTATAAATGAAGAGAAAAATGTTGCTAAGAAACCTGCACGACGAAATAAGAAATCAAATTCAGTTTTGTCAAATGTAGAAAAACTTACGAACGGTAATTGCAATGTAAATGGATCATTTAATTTACATGACGCTGAAAATGAAGCTCAAGCTAAGGAACTGTTTTTAAAGAATTATGATTTGATGGAAAAAATTCCTAGGCTAAATAAAAGACCAAGCAGAAGAAGAGGGAAGGAAGCTGTTAAAAACGACATTGTCGTCTGCGATATTGTGGAAGAAACTTTGTCCAAATCACGTAATACTCGACAAAACTCAAGACTTCGTAACAAAGAAACTAAAGTTAAATCAAAAAATAAGAAAACTCCTAGTTCAGAGCGAGCCTTAAACGTGTTGAATGAAGTTGAGTCGGAAATTGAGCCAAAATTTCAAACTGACGCAACAGTTACATGCGAACCACAAATAATCCAAGAAACTGTATTGACAAAAGAAAGTGCGAAATCTGAATCATTATTGTGCGAATCAACCACGAATTCTACAGGTGAAAAAGAAAAAACAGAGTCTTGTTCTAAATCAGATGATGTCGAAAAAATTGGTGCAGAAAAAGATTTTAGTACAAGCATCTGTCCAATTGATGTTGAAGTTGATTTAGTAGTTGAAAATCTAAAGAAATCGGTGGAATTGCAAGAAGAAGAACTTAAAACAGAAAAAGTATTAATTGAACAATATGCTTCTGAAGACATCATTCGTTCTGATTATGATTATGTAGAAGAATTTTCAAGTGACGCTGAATTTTACAATGCAAATGAAACATACATAGAAGATAAAATAACTAATGTAATTGAAGCTGTTATTAATCCACCCACGCTTCTTGAAGATCAACATCAAATTGTGGAAGAAGAGAAGGTTAAAGAAGTAATGCCCATGGTTATTGAAGTTCAAAATACAGTTGAAGAAGAAGTTAATGTTACAATAAAAAATGATTTAGGGAGTTCTGAGAATCAGACTAAGATTTTGTCGAAGAATGATAAAATCTTTAAAGAAGATGAAAGGAATAGTTTTTTTGAAAATGCTGATGTTATAACATGCGAAGAAACAAAAGATACAGCACATGATTTTTCTGCAGAGAAAAATGATAAAATTGTTGAAGTAACGGATACAAGCTTAGAAGAAAAATCAGAATCTGTTATAAATCCTCCAAACATTTCAGTAGATGTACAAAATTTTACACAGACTAATGTTGTCGAGGATTATAATTTTACAAATTCAGATGTACAAGTAAATTCAGAAATTATAGATTGCAAGAATGCGCAAGAAGAACCCAAACCGCTTTATAACGAAAAAGATTCAACTGAATCGGTAGATACTGTGCAAAAAACATTAAGTACATCACGTATTGAAAATTCAGAAAATAATGCAAAATCCAATGTGCTGAAACGAAAAAGGTCAATATCAGAAGTTGATGTAGAGAATGAAAATGAAGAAAGCAAAGAAAAGGTACCACTGAGTTATGATCAGATTATTGAAAATTTACCGGAAGAAATCTCTTCTTTATTCAAGCGTAAACCAGTAGTAAAAATAAGAAATATAACTAACTTAGAGGCGTTTCGAACTCAATATCTAAATTCTGTCAGAAAACCCGTTTTGAATACGACTAAGAGAAGAACTAAACCATGTAGATCTAAAGGATTGGATGCGATTGTTGTAAAACTAGCGACATCTTTAAAAAGGAATGAAATATGGCAAATTAATAAACAGAAAAAGATTCAATTGGATGAACTTTTTCCAATAAATAATGATGATACTATAAAAGAAGATGCGAAAAAACATAGCCCTCAAATTAATGAAGTTGCAGAGGAAACAAAAGAAGAACAGTCTAATAATCACGAACAAGAAAATACGACGTGTCAACAAATTAATGAAGAAATGAGTAATGGGGATGCACAGCAAATCCAATGTAATGAAGAGGTTCATAATGAAATTGTACAATCTGATTGTGTTGTACCAGTTGTGGAAATGCTTAAAAATCAGGTTATTCAGGAATCGGTGGAAATTATTAAAGATGTAGAGAAAGAAAATATTAGCTCTGCTTCAACAACTGATTTAAGTACTCAAATACAAGAAAGTGAAAATATGGGTGTACCCCAAATAACTGAGGATGAAGCACAATTGATTAATGAGAACATAACTGAGTCTGAAACTGATTTATGTAATGAGAAAGGTTCTGTAAATCAAAGTAACATTGGAGTTGATGAAATAAAAAGTAGTCGTCCAGATGATGAGATGGTAGTTGAAGAAATGAGTTCTGTAGAAAATATGGATGTTGGATGTGTTGGAGAACCACAAATTTTACATGACTCACATTCTGAAGTAGAAATTGTAAATAGTTCAGTAATTTCAGAAGAAAATGTGCAGAAACCTAATGATATTGTTATTACTGACAGCTTTAAAGACGACCAACAAGAAATAGGAAAATTGCAAGAAACACAAGATAATGAAATTAATATGTTCTGTCCCGATGACGACGAGAAAAGCGAAAAAGACAAAGTTGATGAAGAAAATAAACAAGTTATTGCAGATATTCCTTTGGAACAGACAGTAACATCAGAAGTTATTAATAATGAAGCAGGTTTAGAGACGCAAATAGCTGTGCTGGAGGAACCCATGGTTCAAGAACATACCGAAAGTAATTCACCTGATAACCAAAATCAACAAGATACAAATTGGGACTTTGAATATTCGATTTCACAACAGGATAAGCAAATAATTGATAAATCACAAAAAATTGAAACAGCTTTACAAGACACTAGTCAAGAAATATTTGCTATAAATAATTGTATAGAAGAAAGTCAACCATCTCAAACAACTAATGTAGGTACCAAAGACGACGGTGATAATGATAATAATATCCAGGTTGGGCTTAAAATGCTAACTGACACCGTTTGTGAAAAGAACGAAAATCACGTTGAGAAAGAGAAATTACAAGAAAAACTGAATGAGGCCGTAATTAACTCTCTCATTAATGATGATCCTGTTAATCAACTATCCAAACCAAAGGTTGTTGAAGCATTGAATTGTGATGTAGCGATTGAATGCAGCAAAGATGAACAATTTGAGGTTGATATTTCATTGGAACATTCATCTGAGAACATAAATGTCGATACATTGCCAAAAAATGTTGAAAACGTTAATGAAACGGAAGCGCCGTCAACTTCTGGATTAATAACTACAGACTCAAGAGAATCCACTTCATCGATCGCTTCACCTATTCCAGAGAAAAATAATACTGAGTATAAAGCAATATTACACAATTCAGAAAATAATGTAACGGATAATGTTTCACAAATTTCGCGTATTGAATCAAAAACACTTGAAAAGTTTTCATCTGCAATGCATGAAGATGATTTTATAATTACAACCAATAACAGCTTTATAAATGATTGTACTTTAAAAGTACGCCCCGCTAAAGAATTATTAGAGAAATATAAATTTATGCAAGATGAATCTTATGACACATCAAGTAGTGATTATGATTTGCAATCGAGTCCTAATTTTCCAACTTTTAGTGAAATGAATGCTAACAGAATTGAACCTCAGAAGGAAGACAACAAACAATTAGTTATCGAACCTATTACTACATCAGAAAAATCGGAATCGTGTGATATAGAACCACCTGTAACTGAAGATTGTAATTATGTGCATCACAATTCTATCCCTAATAAGGAATATGTGGCTGAAAATATTCCAAATGAAATATTTACAAATCCAGAAATTGTTGAAGATATTTCTGATGAAAAGTTGACTACTCCAAGAACTATTAATAAAACTGAGGTTGTTACAACTTCCGAAAATATTTGTAATCACGCAACCAGTGCCATCCCTAAAATTATTTCTAACCAAAATATTGTTCCTACGCCTGAAGTCATGCCGGTTCAAACAATTCACGAATTTAATAATGCAAACATGATGACAACAAATTTACCGCAGTTCAATACACAATTTGCACAAAAGATGCCTCAAAACACCATCTTGGATTATAATAATCAACCAATATCAAATAGCATTTTAAATGTTTCATTTGATGCCGACCAATTTTTGTCTGATGTTATGTTAGATAAGAGACTACCGTATTTGGACTCCTGCAGCGATTTATTAGGAAATTCTAATATTTTGAATCAGCAAATGAACAATTCGAATATGAAAGTTATGCAGCCTTTGAATCAAGAACAATTGATTCCAAATACTAATAATGAAGTTATTAACGTCGTCAAAAATCCTAACTTAGAAGTTCCCGGATCCAGCTCTAATGTAAACATCATGAACGCTGCGACAGATTTTAATGGTAGATTAGCTTGTAATGAAACTATTGATGTTGATGATCCACAGTTAGCAGAAAAAGTTAAGTCGATGGGGTTCGTTAAAATTGGTTCAGAATCATCAGATCATGATTATATAAATTATGGTAAGTTTTTTCTTAAATATTTAATTTAATAACAATAAATAGACAAATATTCAGTTTATCAGGTCAAATATATTGCATATAACTGCTTCACAAAATTCTGGAAATACTGTATTTAGTGTCCGATTAAAACCGAAATTCGACTATTATATTATTTTCAATCAAAATCATAAATTAAACATTAAGGGAAATAGATGATGAGATCAAAAGATATTAATAATATTGTATTCACCACAAAGCGAAGTATATGATTAATCTTAATAATCACAATGAAATTGACGTATTAAAAAAAAGTTTTCAGCATTATTCATATTTCATTTTTGTTTTTCTTTCGTCTTATCCAGATGTATGTATAACATTGAACGTCCTCTTAAAATGGTTAAACTGCTGTAGTCTGTCTTTGTCATCGTAGTCTGTACCCCAAACCCCACCAACACAGTACGGCCTGTAGTATCATAGGCTCCGTAACAATCTATTTTCAAGGTTTTCGAGTGAAGGCATCATTTGCTTGATTTATTTTTCAACTGTTTTACAATCTTCTATGATTTGTTGATGTTTTTAGATGTAGACTATGATATACAAATTTCAAAGCTTTTTAATTTTGATGTTATTATGGAAAGTCTAAAGAAGCACAATTTATTTACCATTATTTTTCTTGCAACATATGAATGTATATTGTTGCCAAATCTGTTGATTGATAATTCAAATGCTTTTTCTTTTAGATTCAAAAATTTTGCTGGTTCAAATGCACATATTTTGTTTACTGTGCTCACTATTGTTAAGCAATATCTTTTCATCTATGTTTCGCCCACTTTCACGAAACATCTTGCAACACAAATCTTTAACCTTTCTTCATCATTCTCTAGTAACATGTCACTTAATTTGTTTATTACTGGATAACAAGTAATAGCACATATCCGCCAAATCTTAAATCCTTCATTCTGACTATAGAGTACGAACACATAGAACTCAGAGAACTTGCACCCTTCTTGTTTGCGCTGGTTAATGGTTATTTTTAGCTCTTGCTAGTGTTGAAAGGGAGCACGTTAAAAGCTGGAAACTATCTCGTCAAGTAAGGACGAATAATTTTTACTCGACAATATTGATTTCAAAGTTTTATTAAAAATGAATGTAAGAATCCATAAAACAAATCGTGGGCGTCAGAAATGTTAGGCAATAACATCACTTTTTACAGTAAATAAACTAGTAGATTTATTAAGGATTTACATGAGGATTTTAAATAACCATCGTTCCAGAAAAAAGTTTATCCCAAGCAGATTAACCTCACAATAGTTTGTCTAATTGTAAAATTTACGAAACATTTGAATGTCACATTTGAAGGTTACCTTTGTAGGGTTAAGAATATAATAAATTAAATGCCCGATGATCGCTAAGCATTCCGATAATCTGCCGAATAGATAATCCGATCCGTGCACGTTCTCGGTTTCGCTAAGGATGTCAGTAAACAAACCAGGTCTTGCGTTCGCTTCAAACTGCTATACCTACAAATATAGCCGATGCGGTTTTTATACATACAATTTCTTTGATCCTAGCTTACAAAAGTAGGCTCGTGCATTGAAGAAAACTATAATAAAAGAGTATTACAAATGAGGAAGTCTATTTATAGGCAAAATGGCGTTTACTCTCTAAGAGTATTGAGAAAACGATGTAGATCATCTGAAGAATATTAACAAATGCATATGTTTTCTACATAATATATTAATTGACATAGAAGGCGTGCAATTAATTTAATAGATACATCTGTTCCTGTTTTCAGCGAGAAAAAATGCCACATGGGAGAATGCGCATCTCTCACACACTATTTGACCAACAGTTCGTTAGTACTCGCACTCATTGTTGATTAAAAAAAAATTAAATTACAAACGTACTGACTATGGTAAACGTGTACAGGCTTGATAAAGTTCATGATATATTCAACGCTTTTCAGCATAAGCTTCAAGTGCCGACAAGCTTAAACACGCTTCTTTTATGTTCGCGTAAATTTGAAATGCGTAAGTGTTCGTACCCATATAGATGTTCTCAAGATTCCTACAGAACATAAGGAAAATGACAGATGTTTCCGCTGTTTTGTCAATAGCTTCTACAGTTAAATTTCATTGAAACACGATATTGCAGATGCGTGTTTGTTTTCAATAGATTCTATATGTGAAGTGAATTTGTTGCGTTTTTGCATGAACATGTGCTATCAATCTTTGGAATGGTGTGTATGTTAAATATGAAACTTTTATGTTCTATACACCGGACCAGGATTTGTGAATTTTATACAGGATTGTCCGTTACTAATGGGACACAGAGCAACAGTGAATTCCTTACATCAAATTATTTATTTTATTTATCTTTCTGGTGGCGTTGCTTACTTTAAAAAACTCCCTTAAAGCAGTCATAACTTTTTCGTCGTTAAAATTTTTATAACTTAAAACGGTTTCTTAGACATTTTTACATAAATTTGGTATACCTAGCATTTTTTTTGGTATTCTCTAAAGTTTTCCGTGTCCAAGATAATTATTGATGGAAAGTTAAACGTTAGTTGACAGTGAAGAAGTCTGTATTTACAAATACACTAAGATAAATTGGGTGAAAAATCAATCGTAAAATTATTACGATTTAATGCAATATATTTACTCCATTTATTAATAATAACGAAGATAGAGATGGTTAATAATTTCGCTTTTTCTTAAATTATCGTTTTTTAAGACAATAAATTTTAATTTGGTATTAGTTCTGATCTATCTTTCAGATATAATTTAACTATTTACAAAACATAAGTTGATGTTACAAAAATATTAACATAATTATTATATTATAAATTAATTTTAATAATATCGACTATAATTATTTAATAATTTTAATAATAGTAATATTCAAAGTGACCACCAATAGCTTCAATCCATTTTCAAATCCATTTAGAAAATGATCTTATGTTAAATAATATTTGGTCATTTCTAACAATACCCACTGCATTTATAATTTTTTTGGCAAAGATCTTCACGAGTTTCAGGATTGACTTTGTAAACAATAAATTTTACAAATCCCCATACGCAAAGATCCCTGGGATTACAATCAGGACTTCTTGGTGCTCAAGCGTAATTACTACCATTCATCTTTGCAGAAAATTCATATCGAGATAATTTCGCATTTTCGTGAAAAATGGGGTGGTGCTCCATCTTGTATAAACCACATGATAGACCCAATATTTCTACTTGGTTTTACAGAGAATGTAAATAGTTGTGGCTGTTCAAATTATTTGGTATTACCTGCGGACCTAATATAATTTCCAATTATTCCGCACCAAACATTAATTTTAAATTCTCAAGCATGACAATTTCTAAAATTAAAAACCCCACTTCGAGTGAATGTTGCCTCGTTAGTAAGTAAAATGTTGTCAATAAATAATAGGTCAAAATTTTGCCGATTTGTGATAAAATTAGCAAATTCTAATTAAATTCTTAAATCAGTGGGCAGTAAGATGTACAGGTACAAAATGGTATGGGTAAAGTCTTTTTCGTTTTAATACTGTAAAATTGACGATTTGCTTAATTCGGTTGGAGCGGTTGGAACTTTTTGGTTGTACTAACTGGTACTAAAACTTCATCTTCTTCGTCAACAGAAATATTGTTTGGTTTCGTTTAGAACAAAATCAACCAGTTTCACCTAAGCTGTCATACAAATTTTTAAATAACATCTTATGGTTTGTTTGCCTTTTATTAGGATATTTTAATAAATATTTTCTGCACGCTTCTGCACCATATCACACATTTTCGTGTTAAAAAAAAATATGCCAGAGCATTATTTTAATTTAACGTTAATATTAACTGTAGTAATACTAAGCGCAAATTGAAACTAAAGGTGAAACCGATTGTCTAGTGTTTGACTAAATACAAATTCTGTCAACGATAACTGATCTTACTGAGATGTTAGATTTTGCAAAAAGTGCCCTTAAACAGTTTTATGTCGAGAACTGAGATTATTAGAGAAAATTGGTAGGTATATCAAATTTATGTAACAAATGCCTGAGAAACTGTTTTCAGTTATGTGACTTGTACAAATTTTAATGATGAAGAAGATATGACTATTTAAGGAAGTTTTTTTAAAGTATTCAGCGCAATCTAGTCGATAGATCAATACTAATTATTATCACATTATTATTTATAGTCTTAAAAAATGCTAATGTACCAATTATCATGTTCATAATATAAGAGAAAAACGAAATTATTCAACGAAAACGAAAATAAAATATTAACTTTAACTATCTGTAACTTCGTTATTGTTAACAATTGACTAAAATAATTTGGGCAACATCGTAATAATTTGATGTAAGGAATTCACTGTTACTCTGTGTCCCATCAGTGATATGCCTTTCTGTATAAATCTATTTGGTTGTGCTAATTGATCTGCCCGAATTGAATAATGTTTACTCCTTAACTATAATTAAAAGCAAATAATTGAATTGGATCCAGATTTAATTTCTTATCTGAATCACTTTGATCAGTAGGATCATATTCTAGTAACTGTAATTCCTTTACATCACAATCTTCTACTGTCACATTGTTATCTCCACCATGTTCATCTTCAAACTGAGCTTTCAACGTTTTGTCGTTTTTTGATTTATATATTATTGTCTGCTTCTCATCAGAGAACTAACTATTTGTCATAAGCGATAATATAAATTATTGTACCATTAACAATTGTCTTTTTTTAAACTATAAGAAAATGCAGACTATATTAATAATGCTTAGTTCTGTTCAAATATTTCCATGCAAGTGCGTTGCCTTGCGAAAACTTACGAAAAGAGTAGGGGAAAGCGTAAATCATTCGACAAAAATTTCTGTTGTACATGGTTAGTCATCATACGATTCAAACTTGTTAGAATGTAAAGTTTAGGAACGTAACTTAAATTCCATTATTTTAAAACAATTTTTCCGTAAGTAACGTAGATTTATTTTTATTGGATTTTTTGAGAGAACTATCGAAATCATGAAATTATTTTATCTTTCTGCCAGCCGAACCTTGACTGATTAGAGAAAAGGTAATAAATGTAATATTTTCTAAATTTTAGTGTCCATTTGCTTTATTTTAAATCGGGAATAGTTTACAGTTGATGTAAGAAAGATCACCTTTTAACACAGATACAAGGAGTGTAATCATGGACAGACAATTAGACATTATAAAAAGATTATTTTAATGTTGCTTTATAAAAGAAACGTTCATAATGTTTTTTATAAGATCCTAGAAGACCTTAGAAGATCTTTGATAAAGGGCTTCAAAATACCGCGATGGCAAATGTTATCGGGACGGCCGAAAGACTTAATAAGTAAATGACAAAGCGACAATGAAACAAGAAGAGAGTAAGTGGGAAGTCTGTACTGATTTTGCAAACCTATCGTTCCTTAGTTAATAGTTCATTTCTTCAAAAGTAATCGACTATTTTTTTACACCTTTCTGTCATCATCATTGACCTTAAACGGAACTTTAACAGTCACTGATACTAAATGACGTGAAAGAAAGTACTAGTTTTAAACCAGGAGATACATTTCAATAATCGTAAATACGTTCATTTCCGACGATTGATACAACAATATGTGCTGGCATCTACCCCTCAAAACTATGTAATTACAATAGAATGTAGAATGTCCTTATTTATTATTTTTTTATGAGGAATCGCCCATTTCCTTCGCATGCTTTAAATTAGATGAAATTTCTATACATATACGCCAAAATAGATACAAGAATAGGTAAATGTTTGAAAGTTACGGTCAATTTTTAGTCGAAACGGTAACATTTTCTGAAACGTATCGTGGTCGCAACTGGCCGAAATAGAATGAATTTTTGCTCGGACACTAACTGCATTGTATTCCAGAAATTTGTCCTGATTTATAAAAGAATTAAAACTAAAAATTATTATAAAATAAAAAGAATTGAATATTTTTGTTAAACTATGTCGTGTGATTAGGGTTACTTTATTAATTTTGAAAAGTATATTTAAAATCATAATTGTTATTTAAATAGGTGGACCGCTTTTGGTTGGTAAATACGAACAACCACACAACAACGAATCACCAGAGATGAGTCCATCGAGACAAGTAAGCAAAAGAGAAACTTGTAAAGACTTAGATGATCTTATGTTCTCTTTTGTCGAACAGGTTTCGATGGGGGCTCATAACGAGAACCCAATGATTCCAGTCTCAAATCATAGTTCCCTCGTCAATAACATAGCAGAACCCTACAATTCATTGCCATACAATTTCATCGACACCCAAGATTTCATGAACAAAATGATGGGAAACGTTATGCAACATCATCAAACCTCAATTGCTGATACGAGCGGTCAATTTGAAAATACAATGACATTCAATAACGACAATTTACTTTCATCAACGCGAATCGACGATTCAAACGCAACCGATTTTACTATAAATTCATTTCCGTTATCAGATCTTGCTTTATGTGATATTGAGGATTTCTATCCATCTGAAAGTATTTCTCCAGATAAAATGATTGTTAATCCATTAAAAACATTACACACGATACCAAAAAATGTTGCAATGGAGGTGCCACAAAAAGTAACTGTTAAAGTTAATGAGTTCGAATACGCCTCAACAGATAATTTGTTTAAAGACGAGACATTTACGTGCCCTGGTACTCCGAAACTAAACACAAATGATTCGCTTATTGAATATGCAAAGAGAATGAAAGAAAAAGAAATGAAAAAGGAAAAAGTTAGGACAAAAGCTGAAAAGAAACTAATGGAGTGGGCTGATGCTTTTCCAATAAGGAGAAATACTAGAACTCCTGTATCTGCACCAAGAATATCATCAAAGAAGAAAGATGATAAAGGCCATGGTAGTAGTAGTAGTAGTAGTAGTAGTGATGATAGTACTGAAACATCGCCAGATAAAAACCAAAAAGGATTAAGTTGGAAATATCATAACGAAAAGTCACTTCCGAAATTAACGCCTGAAATGTCTATTTCTAAACAAGCGTTTATTGAAAATATTTTGTCAGCTAATTTAGAATCGCAGGAGGAACTCGAAATGAAACCGGACAAATTGGCTAAATTAATTTTTGCAACTTTTGATGATACAGATTTATTAAATGTTGATGCACCTAACATTTTAGAATCACCAACTCGAGTTACCGTTAAAATTAACAAACACGAATTTGCGTCTACTGATGATTTGTATACTGCGTTTACTAAAGCGAAAGATAGAGCAAAGAAGATTGAAAGGGAAAAACCGAAACCAGTGGGGAAAAAGCTTGAATTTTCCGTATCAAAGAAAGTTGAGGCGTCAACTAGTTTGAATGTGAATGATTTAAGTTCTAAGCCAGATCAAGTTGCTTCAGAAAATATGCCCCAATTAGATCAAAAAGATACTTCTGTGGAGAAAGATATACAAAAGAAAGACATAAAGAATGTCGTTAAAGAAGATCTTCAAAGTAAAATTAATGGTAATGAGCAAACTAAACCGAAAACCGTATGTGAAGAACAAATGAAGGTTGTGCAAAAAGAAAAGAAATTCAAAGAAGAATATAAATTACAGAAAATTGATGATTCGAAAGAAATTGAAACGAAACGCGAAAGAAGCAGATCTAATGAGAAAAATGAAAGTAAAAATCAAGATTCCTCTAAAGAACACACTCCAAGAAATGTTTCGGATTCCCGTGAAAAACCGGGATTAATTTCATCAACAGCTATGCCGATTCAAAAATATCAGAGCGAAATTCAAAAATGGAGGCCAGAAAATTCTAGTCAACACAACCATCAGAAATCAAAATCTAGTTCCAGTAGTCAATATTCATCCAGCAAACCATCATCTAATACATCACAACGAGATCAAAGAGATAACTCAAGATCAGAAAGTAGAAATAACACACGATCATCATCAACATACCTTCGCAAAGACGACAATCAGAAACCAATTGACAAATCTAATTACAACTCCAATAAAAATTATTACCCTTCAACATCAAGCAATTACCAACAACAGCCCTATTACCAACGGCAACAAGATTTTTGGAAATATGATCGCCCACCATCACGAAATGAACAAAGAAAACCATATAATAACCGACCGGAACGTCCTAGTAATCCAGATTCATCATCAAAAACGAACCCAAGAAATCCTCAATCTAACGACAAGAATTATTGGGATCATAAAAACAATTTAAATAGAATGCATCAATCGAGATCTGAACGCGTTCCCGGAAATGACTATATAAAACAAAACGATCAACGCAACACTACAAGTTATAATAGAATACCTCAATCACGATCCGAAAGAAATAGTATGGAAACCCATCAATATTCCCAATTAGATAACGCGATGTTTTCGCGAAATAAGTATGATGAAATTAAGAGGAGATCGTACGAGAAATCGTTAAGAAATCAAATGAACAATACGCATGAAAGGTATTATCAGTTATCTAGGCAGAGTGGTGGGAGTAAGATTCAGGAACGACCTTCAAAGAGGAAAAGTCCTTCGATGGAACGGAATGATTCGGCGAAAATAAGGAAGTTTGAAGATGAAAGGAAAGAGGTGTCGAATCAGAGGAAAAGGACTAGTAGCCCTGTTGAAGAACCATCGCGGAAACGGCAGAAGGATTATGATGAAATATTTTCCAAGTTGCGGGAAGAAGGGAATATTAATAAGAATTTTAAGTTGAAGTTTTCAAATTCCAATAAGTAAGTAAGCTTTTTAATTGTCTAAAAAATAAGTTTGTTGATTTTATTTAAATTCATAGTTCTAACAAATAATATTGCAAATGTGAACACTTTGCCTTGTTATGTCTATTGACCAATGGATATAATATTTTAGTAAATTGATTCGATTTCCGTCTTAGTTATTAAATAGCAACCGATTTATTCTTTTTTTTTGAATTAATCACCAATAGAAATAGGATTTATAGTATCAGATTTGTTAGTAACAACTGATTGGCATGGATTACAAAATTATGTGATATTTAGCATTAACAGGATGAATTGTAAGTCCTAAATAAAGATGGAAAATCCATCAAGTGAATACACTTACAATTAGATATAATTCGTTTTAAAGTTTACAGAAAATTATTAAGAATTATTTTAAATTAAATCTATGAATCATTGAACCTGAATGTGTACAGCTCTATATTGGCAATATTATTTACAAAATAAATGAATTACCAATATAATATATGAATTTCTAGTATAATAATTTCCAATTTAAACCCACATATTTACGTGTTTTTTTAGAGTTGTAAAAATAAAAATACAACTGCTTGTTAATTAAACAGAAAAATGGTAGATGAATGGTAGTAAGGATATATTCCTTTTGAAAAGTTGTTGACATTTACATACGATATGTATTTTATCTCTTATAACAAAATATTATAAATATAAATAATACTTAAAAACTGCTTTGAATGATACAACTATTTAATTAAAAATCTAACCATTACTAAATAATAGATCATAGAAATGTTTCTTATTGTTCAGGTAAATATAAAAGGTATGTAATCTGGTCTATGTACTTTATAAAAACGAAGAAAGGAGAATACAATTAAAAAAAAAAAAAAATAGTTTCTTCTTGTTTAAAAACAGTTTCTCAGTTTCTTTGTTATGAGATAAAAATCATAATTATACCTCAGAGAAATGCAGTCTAGGCCCAATAGACATACGTTCAATTATATGTATTGTTAAAAGTTTTTGTATTTTTATACGTATAAGATGACTTTCTTGCGACCTTTTTATGCGCTGGTTATAACAAGCTTATACGATTCAAACTGGTTTGAGAACATCACTAACCTTCGCCTTTCGTATTACACTGTCAACTTTTTCAAGGATTATGATAGACTGACGCTCTAAAGATAAATCAGTTTGCAAATAGGCTGTATAATATTCAGCATTCTGCGATCAATAGGTTTTATCAGGCTGAAATGACTGGAGGTTCCCATTATCTGTGAATTTAGGGATGAAATTGTGTTATATCATCCAGTGGCTTATAAAATAGTTGAAGATAGCTGTCTCATTGTCTTGGATTCTAGTAAGGGTGAGTCTAGCACCAAAACGATTACATAAATTGTGGTTACCAACAAAGGGACAACATGATAATATTCAGAAACTCACTTTTTCAGTGTTATTGGTTTAGAAATCGGTATCTAACAACTTACGTTACACTTGTGCTCAAATAGAACAACTATTCAGAAACTGACAAAACGAGTTGTTTAATCTTTAATAGCTATTTTCTCGAAAACTTATTTTGGAACGTTAGCCCAGTCATAGATCAAAACATTCAGAACTTTCGTAGACCAGAACACATATACAGGGTGTTTCGGTGACTCCGGGCACAAATTAAACCGCATATAGTAGAGTGAAAATGATGATTATTCGTGTACAAATTTTTGGTCTAAATTAATAAATGGTGGAGTTATAGGTCATTAAAATCAAGAATTTTTAACTGATTTTTCTAAATATTTTCAATACTAATTAAGTGGAATAAAAACAAATTGTACAATTCAGTGATAAAATCTTTAATCATTCGACCGATTTCGGTTTCTTCGGAACCGAAACCGGTCGAATGATTAAAGGAAAAAAAAACGGAAGAATATTATATACATATTCAATACTGTTAAAGGTAGAGCGCGGGGTGTGAGTTAAATCTATCGACGGGAACCATACTATACAGGGTGTTCCCAAAATTTATATGCTTAGATCTTTTTTATTCGCTCATAAACCTACGTTTATTTTTGCACTTTCCAATAGAGAATTTATTTCAGAAACTGTTATGACTTACGAAATTTAGGTAAAATTCACCATTGTTAAGTTAAATCCAGAAATGTTGGACCTCGATAATAAAAACAGTATAAAAATCTAAGCCAGCCATGAGTTACTAACTCGCTAACAATCATTTAACAATTAATCGTTTGTATAAAACTTAAAGGATTCAATGTATCATCGGCTTTTAGCAGCTCTTTTTACTATAATTATTGCCCCGATCTGACATTTTTTGATTCAACTCAAAAAACGGTGAATTTTAATGTTTTGTTCAACTGATTAATTGTTAAATGATTGATAGTGAGTTGATGGCTTAATTTGTCGTACAATTGTCATGGCCGATTTAGAGTTTTTTTTATTACCATTATTGCCTGGGTATAATAATTTTGGATTTAACTCAAAAACGGTAAATTTTATCTAAATTTCGTAATAGTAATAAAAGTATCTAAAATAAATTTTCTATTGGAAGGTGCAAAAATAAGTGTAGGTTTATGAGCAAATAAAAAAGTTCTGAGCATATAAATTTTAGGAACACTCTGTATAACATTGTCTTATGGCAATCCATCAATACTTAACTCACAAATTATTTAATGATTCTAAACTGATATCGGTTTACACTGTACCAAATTTCAGCATTCTACCTTTAACATTATTGAAAATATTTAGAAAAATCAGTTAAAATTTCTTGACTTTGATGACCTATAACTCCGCCATTTATTGGTTTAGACCAACAATTTTTACACGAACCATCATTTTCACTCTAGTATACGTGGTTTAATTTGTGCCCCGAGTCACCGAAACAGCCTGTATAGAATAAAGTAGTTAAGAATTATAATTGTCTGGTTACAGTTCCTTTAAAGTCTGAAGATTCTTGAGTAATTTTAAGTTAATTTTATACAATTTTTCAATTTTTAATAATACATTTTATTCTCCTTGTGAATATTTCTTATATGTAAATTAATATATGTCTAAAAAGTTTAACACGACGTTTCGAGCGTAACATTCGCTCATCATCAGGTATACAATCATCAAAAGAGTTTTCATTATTTGTTTATATTAATTTGTTCATTATATGTAGGAACTTTTTTTATCAGAGTTGAGTTTCGTTATTATAAATGGAAATACACTACTCCAAAATTATCGCACCACCTAAATTATGCATTAAGTTACAAAAACTATACATTTTTTTAATCAACGGATGGATTTTGATGTTTCTTTTTTCACGGTATAGGTTGATTTTTAAGGAAGAAATGTATTGATGGTTTCTGACAATTGTCAACGTTTTACCCATATACGGGATGTAAAACAAAATCTATGTTTTTCTTCTAATTTTGCAACACCCGATAATTTTGCAATTTATCAGAAAAAACCGCAACATTCCATTTACATTACATTAGAATGGCAACCCTACTCTACATTTTCGTTCAAAAATCATTTCGATATCTCTTTTATCAAGGAAGATACACAAGTTTAAATGTATCGAATCTTTATTAACATTTTAATAAAGATCAATTAATCTTAATCAATTCCCTCAAAATCACCTAATAACGTGTATTTCCGCCTCTATTACGAATCACTTCTTGATAGCAACGAGGCATACTTAAAGTCAACAACTTGGCGTCGTCCAAAACGATAGGTGGTGGATGTCGGCCCCTTAACTGACGATTAATATTATCTCATAAATTCTCTATTGGATTGAGATCAGGGCTATAGGGTGGTCAGTCCATGGTTTTTATACCAACTTCATTCAAATAGTCACGGACCGTACGGGCAACGTGAGGTCTTGCATTATCATGCATTAATAAAAAAATATTTTCTATGTAAGGAGCAAAGGGTACGACGTGTTCCGATAAAATGTCTGTAATATACCATTCACCTGTTAATGAACCTCTTCGCAAAGAAACAAGGTCTGTTTGTATTGTAAGCGAAATTCCACCCAAAACCAAATCCCGTATTAAATAAAGTTGTCAGTCGTATGTTGCACTATGAGCCGTCGAATTACTTTTAGGATCACTTTTACCACCTCTTGATAAATTTCTCTAACAGTTAAAAACCGGCTTATAACCAATGGGAGCGCGTAAAATCGATATAACCACCGCTAGATAGTTTAATTGGAGATTGGTAAAAGTGGGCCCTAAAGGTCTGAGCTGTATAAACAAAACCTTGATTCATCTATGAACAGTACTTGTTCCAGTCATCAGCATTCCAGTCAAGATGTTCTCTGGTTAATTGCAACCTCCTTCTACGATGATTTGGGTTTAAATTTGATGCACTGGCAGGAATTCAAATATGATGAACATCTGCTACGGGTATCTATAAGTCAAACTTAAAAAATGTGTATCTTCCTTGATAAAAGAGATATCGAGATGATTCTTGAACAAAAATGTAGAGAAGGTTTGCCATTCTAACGTAATGTAACTGGAATGTTGCGGTTCTTTCTGATAAATTCCATAGGGTGTTACAAAATTAGTAGAAAAACCATAAATTTCTTTTTACACCCTGCATATGGACAAAACGTTGATAATTGTCAGAAACCATCAACACATTTCTTTCTTAAAAATAAACCTATACCGTGAAGAAGAAATCATCAAAATCCATCTGTTGATTAAAAAAATATATAGTTTTAAACTTAATGCATAATTTAGGTGGTGCAATAAGTTTGGAGAGTAGTGTATTATGTAAAATAAAAAACCTCCTTATAAAAAGAAGAATATACAAAGAAATTTAAAGTTGTGGAAAATCTATTTTAAAAATTAAGCATTAATTTGAATACCAATAGTTTAAAAAGTAGACGTCGTAATCACAATACAAAATTTTCAATTTCATCATTTTCAAATTGAAAAGATAATGCTAAATTTAAGTATATTCTTGAGTTATAAATTTGTCCTTTGCTAAGAAACCTCTGAATTGTGAAATGTATGTGGGATATGAAACAAGTATTAAAGGAAGGAATAGTAAATTATAATTTAAATTATTAATTTAAAGAAAAACTGTTCTGGAATACCTACAGATAGAAAACAAGTAAGATAGTCAAACCTAGATATTACAGTTTTCAAGCCAATAGGTCAATTTGACTTACGTTGATGGGTGAATATTATTTTTGTCACATGGCGGATCTGTCACATGGCGAATTTCGAAACTAGAAAAATACTGTCTAATCAGTTTGAAAATTTTGACACTAGTTTTTGGCCACATGTATAAATTTGAACCAATAGAACATGGTTTACAAAACCACTAAACCTTACTGAATAACCTTGTCATAAAATTTTATTCATGAGATACTGTTTGTAATTTTAATTAATTTTTAAAATCAGCGATGTAAATACGATTTTTTTTCATTTTTATTTTTTGGTGCCGCTGTCATTTAGCCGACTTCAATAACATTTTAGAAAGCATTCATAAAAGACACAAAAGAATTTGAGAAAATATATACTGTGCAATTTAAAAAAATATATCATCATGGCGTCACACTTTTTTTGGGACAACTGTGTAATCAAAAATAATTTCCTGAAATGCGGAGTGAGATACAGTACAAGCCTGCAAAATATCAAACTCTTAACTTAATCAATAACTGAGCTATACAAGATGGGAGCTAAGCTGAAGGATCCTGTATGCTAAAATTGTTATTTTTAAATTTATATTATTAAAATTAAAATTGTAGGATCTTTTTAAAAATGATGGAAAGTTGACATTTATGTCGCTTTTGCTTTTTAATTATGCTGGATAATAATCAAAGCTAATAAGTAAAAAACTGAAAAGTTATTCTTTAAATTCTAAATATAGTACTCCTGAGATGCAACTAGTATCTATTTTAGTTGTAGCCATGTACCGATTGTACCATAATCACCAATTAAACAGGTCCAATTAAACGCATTTCAATTAAAGAAAAAAATAACTCCCAAGATCCAAGCTGAATCGATTAAATTTATTTGCATGACTTTACTCACCCTATTTTTTTTTAATTGAACCCTATGTATATTGTTACATATGCTGATTACCTGTATTGATATTAATATTATTGCTAAAACAAAGCTTGGGACTTTCGAACTCCACTGATACACACATTGGATAATAAAGGGTTTAAGAATAAGAGTTTGACAAGTAACAACTACATAATTACTAAATATGCAATGATACACACTTCACTAACGGATTGAAATTGTTAAAATTCATTGAACGTCGTATCTTCGTTGATTGGGTCCTTGAAATGCATAAAAATGATCCGGATATTCATCGAAAAAGACTCCATTTTAAAAGATAAGCTTTATGGTCATACTCCACAATCGATTAAAGACATTAAAAGTGGAATTCTTGAAGTTATCGAGGACATACAGCTGCAAATGTGCGAATTGGTTATGGAAAATTTCATGAAAAGGATAATGTTATTGCAACTGTAACCGTGGGGACCATTTGGCTGATATCGATTTCCACCGTTAATGGCATACCCTTCACTTTACAATGAAATAAATATCCATTGATTTCTCTTAAAATATAATCTTCTTAATATCAACATGAAACCCCTTATGCTTTAAATGGAACTCTATATTTTTCCATGGCTTCGCAAGGCTGTGCACAATGGCATTAAGAAAACAATGTTTCAAAAATTCTATTTAAATATGTTGTAGAAATCCTGTCATAGTGAGGAGATGCACATCTTGCTGAGACTACATTCTTTGTCCAACGTCTATTCTAACATCTTCTTCTTGTTAACGGTTGTCTCGAAAAAATATGATCCGATTAAATAAGATCTTACAGTTCCTGCCCAAACGGTTTGGGAGCATCGGTATTAGTGGGTTACTTCATGTACACACTACGAGAAGTACAATTAGTGTTGACAGTATTGTAGTAATGAAGATTGCCTATCCGCTTAATAGAAAATAATCCAAAAATTATATTCTTGTTGAACTTTTTCTAATACCCATTCCGAAAATTCTAGTCTTTCTTCTAGTTTAGGTATAGGCTTTGGAAAATACAGGGGGTTTCATTTAAAATAACACTGGTAACCACTCTGTATAATATCCAATGGTAATAAAGGTCGTGCCAAAAGTCAGGGCCTCTCACTTTAGAGATCGATATCTTCGTAACCAATCGAAAAAAATGTGCTAAAGATAATTGTAATTAGTGAACATTTCTGCGTATCATATGATAATTTGGAAATTTTCGGATTTGCGGTTTTCCTTTTATCGACAGTTAAGTGAAAAGAGTACCCGATTTTTTAAAGTCACTCAAAAACTATTCGACGAAAAAAATTCAAATTTAAATTGGTGATTACCTGATGTGTTCTTAATGTGAGGAATACTTGATTTTATTGATATTTCAAGTAGTTTCGCGGTTTAGTAGTATACGGTTATTTCGTAAACGACCGGACGGATTTCATCGCGGTTTTAACTATTTAACTTTACCGCAATTTTTTTCATCGAGCAATGTCAAAGATATCGATCTCTAAAGTGTATGACCTAGACCTCTTGGCAACCTTGTATTGAAAATTTGAAAACGAAATATGCAGTTATAGTATTTGAGAGGGGTAATCAAGGTATACATATATAAAGATACATAGGGTTCGATTAAAAAAAAAGTTGAGTACGATCTTGGAATTGCTAAACACCCTGTACAGCTGAAAATAATTTTAATCGATGCAGCTTTGATAGCAATCTTCCACAAGCTTTCGTACTCGCACTATTGCGAAATTAAAAAATTAAATATGCCCCCATGTTAATGGGCTCAAAAACTTCATAAATAGAAAGTTTGGGATATTAAGATTACTTATTACTTTTGTACTAATAAATTGTTGTTTTGATATTTTATTAAATTTAATAATTCAAGGTACGCATTTTTTTAGTTGGTCAAACAAATTTAGTTTTTTGTACTATTATGTAAATAAAAATGTTCGGAGTGAAGTTTTTAATTCACTTTCAACGGGGACTACGACTTTTGCAGTAATTTGTTTAATTATGGTCTTTATAATAAATATGAATTTAGTTAGTAATTATGGAGTTTGAGTTGAATTTTTATTATACAGGCAGTTTTAGGTTTTTGTAGTAATCTAAAATGTATACATCATTTGAATATTTTAGATTATTTTCTTTGTTTTTTTATACTAACTTCGCGCTTTTAATATCTCAATGTTTAAATATTATGGTTGATCTGATCGGGGAGGTATTTATTCAGCAGTACTTTACTTACTGTGGTATTATATGTTACCGTACCTGTATCATTTTTCAGTGTATGGCTTGCATGATTACGTTTAATTACCTATAAACCCTTTGACTTACGTTTTTTCTGATAATTTGGATTGTTGTTTTTTTGGATGCCTCTTCGAATATTTTTATATTCTATATACAGGTGTCTCTAAAATGCCTGTACAATCAAAAACCACGGATTTCTTAGCTCAAAATAGGTCGATTTAAATTAGGTTAGCAAAAAAAATTGTTTTATTTTGTATAACTCGAAAATGCATTAACCAATCTAAACCATTTTTGAGAAGTGAATTCTGAAAGCCTTTGGGGGGCATTGAAGAATGTTTAAAAATTGTGTTCGAATATTTTACCCACTTATAGTTCTCATCAAGATGAACAAAAATGTCTTAGTGACGAGTATTAAAAGTAGTGGTTTGAAGATATAAAGAATTCCTGTGTTATTAGTAATCTATCTCGTCTTGTTCGTTAAATGTTTATTTAATTGGGGAACATACAAATAGAGCTTAAAAATTGAAGCGACTATTCCTTTAATAATTAACTTAACAAATTTCTTTATTACATAATTCGTAATTTGGTGTTTAACCATCTAACAAGACATACAGTTTGATGCCCAGGTAATTAACGCCGTCCCTTGCCCTTACCCTTTTTGTTTTCATCAAGTTTGTCATCACCCTAACGCACGTTTTTGCGACTCTAAAGGCTTGGCCGGTATAGGCAGAATGACCTCAAGCTAATAGGCTACGCATAGTTGCAATGACTAAAGAAATAACCATAGTATGTGTTCGTCAGCACATCGAATGGAACCAAACCACGCAGTTTACGAATTGAAAAACAGCGGTATTCAGTTTTTTTATTAAATGTGAAACATGTGTTTCTATATGAGACCTGAATCAAGGTGAATTCCCAAATATTTGACTGACGCTGTGCAAGCCTGCAAACGTCTAAGGGAAAAAAAATAAGGTTCTCGTTTTGGCTTTGTTCATGCTGATTCTATTCTTTTGAAAACAATTCATGATGATTGCGCATGAGTCCATCTTACGTCGCTGCAATATATCGACATCATTCAAATTAAAAATAGAAGTGGACCCAGCACTGAGCTCTGGAATATACCATCTATAATTGATGAATGACTGGAATCATGCCCCAAATAGGAGACATTTGGAATCTATTAGTCAAGTAGAACTCTGCAAGCCTAGTACTATCTATCTGCGTTTATATTAAATGTGGTTAGTTTAAGATAACGTGTAAGATAAAGCAGTCAAACGGCTTCGTTAGGTCGTAAAATGCGGTTTGTAAATAATTATTAGCTTCACAAAAAATCTTAAGTATTCCAAACCAGTGCTTCAACTGCATCCATCGTTTATTTATTCTTTCTGAAGCTATCTGTATTATTGGTACAGATGATTGGTTGATTAATATTTCTAAGCCCATTACATCTTAATTTGTGATAATTTTGATCATCATATTCCCTAGCTAGCATTTTCTGACTCAGAAAAAATTTCGTGTTCTCTAACCATCCACAGGATATATCACTATCGTAACGAACTTCTAGTTTTCCGAAGACTAAGGGCGGTTACTTGCTGAAGCACGTTGTGGGGGAATTTCTTACTTTTCGTTCTTCTTTGGCCAGTACGTCATACTGGTCAAAGAAGTGATTTTGGATATATAAGAGTGACTATTGATTAGGTCGTATGTAGGGGCAGAGGTATAGTTCTTGCCAGCATTTCATTATAGCATGTTAGCCAAAACATATCAAAAAGTATATGTAGTTTAATGTGAAATTGTCTCTAATGTAAATAATTTGCTCTGACCTTACAGTAGGATTTGGTTATAAGTATGTTTTGAATAATGGTTTGCCCGCTATATTTTTGTAACACCAATAATTTGCTCCAGGCTTACAGTAGAATTTTATTATGAGTTTGTTGAGGGCAATGGTTTGCCCGCCATATTCTCGTAACATGTACAGGGTGGGCAAATTTTGGTGTTACTATAGGGCATCTCGCAAATTATAAGTGACACTAAAAAAGTAGGTGCCATGTCCCGGTCTCCTTTTTCGAGAAAAATTCAATCCCGCAAAGACCAAACCTCTATCTTTTGTTTTTAAGTTATAGCCAAAAAGTCACATTTGCGCCATTTCAAAAAATGCTCCATTTCCGTTTATTTTTGAAATTGAAGAAAAGCGGTGAATACATTCTTAATATACTTTTTTGAGTAGAACATACTGTCGTTGTAAAATTTTAAATACAGTTGATAATTTTTAAGATATAACACAAACTTGTATTCTTTTAAATACAAATGATAGCTGATTATGATGTTATTAAAAAGAGTACATTTTTAACTTTCCAATGATACTCCAATGATAATATAACATACATGCGATACATGTATGTTATATTATCGGAAAATAAGTGTTATTTTTCCATTCTAAAATATTAAGGAAAAGAATTGAAAATTTGTATAATAGTAGGCGTGGAAAATGTCATATGGAATTCAGTTACTATGGTAACGAGAGGTTACTTGTTTTTTTATATACGAGACTTCCAATTAATAAGTTCCGCATTATTTTTAATTAAAACGATCAAATTAACTAAAGAATATAGAGTCTTTAGGCTTTTAATGTTTTTTATTGATTAAAATGGTTTAGTAAGACATAGGTATTAAAAATAGGGAAGATATTTCACCTTAGTTGTAAAAACTAATATATTAATTGTATTGTTTTAGTTAGTGTTAATTTAGTATTTTTATTACTGTAAAATTTGACCTAACAGATAAGGCAATTTTTACAGTGGAGCTTCTCAAACATTAAACCAAACATTAACCATTAAATTATTAATTAAATCACATAAAATTTTCAAATTATCTCCTATTATTTTGGATATATAAAATGTTGAAATCACGAACAATCATGAATGAAATGATAAATTAACTCTCGTTACCATATTAACTAAGTGGCATATGACTTTTCCATGCCTACTATAAAAAAGTTTTTATTTTTATCCTTTAATATCTTAAAATTGAAAAATAACACATCATTGGAAAGCGAAAAATGTGCTCTTTTTAGTAACATCATAACCAACTATTGGTTGTATTTAAAAAAATACAACTTTGTGTTATATCTCAAAAATTAACAACTTTATTTAAAAATTTTCAACGGCATTATACAGGGTGTCTCACGTAACTGGTTCATTAGAACTTTTTTGGGTTACACTATTCGTAGAGGCTTGAAATTTTGGTATCATGGGTTGTTCATTCCGATCTATTAATCTAAAATATTTTCAAGATGGCCACCACTTCCGGTCTACCGGAAGTAGACCTCAACTTCGTTATTTTAAATGGAATGCTATAGTTTTTATTACACCATTCAATTACACGTAAGAAAATATGTTGACTTTGATAACAGTTGCTGGTACCTATCGTTTTTTGTTTTCGAGTTATTTTGATTTTAAGTTTTTTTTTGGCAAATATCACCATGGTCTTTACAAGCCCATATCTCAGCCAACGTTAATTCAAAAACGTTTTGCATTGGTACAATAACTCGTCATATGCTGTTAAATAGATTGTCACTTGTTATATCAATGTACCTTATACAGCGTGGTCAAAAATTGAATTACCATTTCGCTGTATTCAATTGCGAGAAAGTCGAAAATTTTAAATGGAACGCACCGTATCCTTTTAGCCTATCTAAACGGGAATTTAATTCACTACAAATTATCTATAAATATTGCTATACCTATTTATTATAGTTTTCTTCATATTCAGTATTTTATCAAAATCCTACACAAAATGCTGGAAGCCGGTCGTGTTTTTATTAGAAGGCTATGATATTTTGACAGTTTATTGTTTAATTTATTTAAATTATCATTGGTATTATTTCTAGAATGATCTGCGATTGAATAAACTTGAGTTTGTTAGCTTTTATTTGCCAAAAATAACCAGCAGAAGAACGCATAAATGAAACAATGAAAAACAATGATATGGCGTAATATTCGACGTAATGATGCGCGAGATGTTCCTAGAGAGTTCAGTTTATTTATTTACGGTGCTTTTTTGTAAAATATATTCATCTAAATCGACCGAAGCACTTCTTACCGAAGAATTTGGTAAAGCAATAAAATATGACAAAACATTTATTCTATGATCTTAAGCTGCTGGTGATAGAAATTTATGTTTTCTTGTTATTTTGATCTTTCCAAAACTAAGAGATACGTATCTTATCCTATCCAAAACTTTATTACACCCGCCATGAATATAAGACGAATTTAAAATGTTGGCGTGGGAATAATTCGCCATGATATTCAAAGACATTAACAGCAGTAAGTGATGACACAACTAAGTAATGACAACAATAACATAAATATGGTTGAAAAGCTATCAAAACTCCATGGCTTTCTAACATAAAAACAAGAAGCTTCCAACATTGCATGCGTCCATTAATTTCCAAATATGAGGGCAACTACAACAAATAGGCGCAGGAAAGTATCTGAATAGTTTGTAGAGAATTAAATTCCCATAATTTATTTTTGTAATTTTCAGTTTTTCATTCTTTTATGTTATTGATTTTAATTTTTATCATTAAATTGTTGTTTTTCATTGTTTCATTTATTCGGTTTTCTTTTGGTTATTTTTGGTAAATTACAGCTAGCAATCTAAAGTTTATTCAATCTCAGTTCATTGTAGAAATAATACTAATAATAATTTAAATAAATTAAACAAAAAACTGTCAAAATGTCATGGCCTGCTAACAAAAACACAGACGGTTTCTAGCATTTTACCTATGATTGTGATAAATTCCTCAATAGCTATTAATATTTATAGATAATTTGTAGAGAATTAAATTTCCTTTCCGATAGGGTATGAAAATATGGGGCGTTCCATTTAAAATTTTCGACTTTCACGCAATTGAATACAGAGAAACGGTAACTCAATTTCTGACCAGCCTGTATAAGATGTACTGATACAACAAGTGACAATCTAGTTAGCAGCATATGAAGAGTTATCGCACCAATGCAAAACGTTTTTGAGTTAACGTTGGCTGAGATATGGGCTTGTAAAGAGCATGGTGATATTTGCCAAAAAACCAACTGTTATCAAAGTCAACATATTTTCTTATGTATAATTGAGTGGTGTAATAAAAACTATAGCATTCCATTTAAAATAACGTAGTTGAAGTCTACTTCCGGTAGAACGGAAGTGGCGGCCATCTTGAAAATATTTTAGATTAATAGATCGGAATGAACAACCCATGTTACCAAAATTTCAAGCCTCTACGAATAGTGGAATCTAAAAAAGTTCTAATGAACCAGTTACGTGAGACACCCTGTATACTATTCAAAAAAGTGTCTAAAGAATGTATTAACCGCTTTTCTTCAATTTCAAAAACAAACGAACTATGAGCATTTCTTGAAATAGCGAAAATGTAGCTTTTTGGCTATAACTTAAAAACAAAAGAAGATAGAGGTTTTGTCTTTGTGGTACCAAACTTTTCGTATCTGTTATAGTTTCTGAGATAGCCTCTAATAACACGAAAATTTGCCCACCCTGTACATTTTATTATGCCAGTCATCGAAACTAAGAAATTAGTCAAATCCTCTTGATTAATTGATTGGTCTAGTCTTTTGCAGCAGTTTAATGATGCATCTTAAACCACGGGTTATTACCAAAAAAAAAAAAATAATATGCCGTAGGATGAGAAAGCCATTTTTTAATTGTCACATGTCTTAATATATTTGTTATTTGTTAATATATTTGTACCACAAACATATGAAATCGCTGTTTAATGTCATCGATTTATATAGTATGAATTTTATGTCTAATTGTCAATTTTCTCAGTAGTTCTAGAGCAGAGATTCCCAAAAATTATATTTCTTTTGGCCCGCCAAATATTTCAGTAATATTAAATTGGCTCGCATAAAAAAACTTTGGGAATCACTGTTCTAGAGCAATATTAATTTCTGTAAATGCACTTCGTATATTACTATACCCGTTAAATGAACCTGTTGTTTTAACGTTTCACACGTTAAAAGCAATACAAAATCCTTAACGCAGAAAACTACAATGTTTACTAGAACTACTTAACTTGATAAATTACAATTCAGATAGTAGTTATATTTTATTCATGATGTATGAATTTGTCATGAACTTTAAATATCACATTGAGATGTGTAATAGCAAAAGGTCTATGAGAAATTTTAACATGCATATTCGAAATATAAAATAAAGAATGGTTAAAATTATAGCTAGCTTCAACAGAAGGCATTTGTAGCCTTTAAGCTATGGTACAAAACATTTTATGTGTAACAACGGTTGCACTTTAAAGCAAGTTAAACAGTTGTCGTGCTTTAGCCCCACGGTTATAAACTTTTCTATCTTGTTCGCCATTTCAAATTTTTCCTATTTTTAATTTGTTTTTTTTTAATTATAGCGGTTCAAGTTCACAATCATCTAATGATAATTGGTTTGAAAAAATTCCCGAACATGTCTTTCTAAAAGAAGCCAGATACGTAACTTTCGGAAGTGGTAAGCATTAATTTTTTATGAAACCAATATCTTCATTATCTTATGAATTTTACTTAAACATGTTTCGTTTTCTGTTTTACAGTAATTCAGAGAAGCAGTGATAAACACAGTTAAAGTTTTTGTAAATTGTCCTAAAAAATGATTGTAACATAATGTGAATACGTAAATTTTAGAATATGTACATATTAATATTATTAATAATTGTAAGCATTAATGTTTGTAATTATTGACATAGAACTTGCGACTATTGTTGTATATATATGCTGATTTTCTTTGACTTTATTTTTTATAAATTAATTTTATTTCTATTTTGTGATCGAAATTGTTAGAATTAATTATTTATTTAGATAATAGGTGCAAAGTCGTTCTTATAATTCTTGCAAAGATTAAAGATTTTTTTTAATGTGATTTTCAGTTTATTTTCTGTTTAACCCTTTAACAAATATTACATATCAAATTATATACACAAAAATACATACATTTATTTTTCTGTATTATTTTTTAATTGAAGGTTTTCCATTTTTACCAGCGCCATATAAATATCTGCAGCTAAAATTTCTGGCACTTCCATTGCTGCAAAATGTCCACCGTCATAGGTTTTGGAATGTATTAAATTTTTAAATCTTGTTGTAAGAAAACTGTCTGGCATGTGCATATCGTTAAGAAATTTAGCACAAGCATACGGAACAGTTACAGGCATTCTAAAAAATAACAATAAACGATTTAGGCGAAGTTTTATAATGTGATGGTGTCGTCATAAACCCTCTACATTCTTATAATCTCAAAATTGTATAGTAGGATAAAAGCTGAATAATGAAAAACAAATGAAAACATAAAAATCATTAAATTGCTTAGGCCCATTACTACCATCTTTTAGTTAAATTTATCTTATAGATAAACTCATCCACTAGCCCAGTGTTCTGCAAACTTTTTGTGTTCATGGTACACCTACCGAATAAAAAAAATTTAGAGGTACACCAAAGAAAAAGCCAAAGAAAATATTTATTTATTATTAAAATAAATATAATATAAACAGCTGTTTAACGAGAAACGTGAGCCTGCTTAACTGAGCACAAGCGATCAAAATTTGGAGCAATCGTTGATAAGGTTGCTCTCATTTCTTTGTCGACCGTCCTCAGGCGTTCTCTTTTTTTGATTTAATCGTAGTGAGAGTCGAAAACCCTAACTCGCATAAGTAAGTCGTAGCAAATGGTAAGAGAATTGCAATAGCACGCTTTGAAAGCAGAGGATACTCATTTTTTATATGCAGGCAAAAGTGTGCTAACTCTGTTTCGGAAAATTTTAATTTTAATGTTCGATCAGTCTTTAGCTCCCTGAATTCTTCCTGCTCGTTTATTGGTAAGTGTCCAAGGGAAATGCTATTTGAGAATGGATTTCGTACCCAGTCCGCAGGTTACACTTAGGAAAATAAGAGTTCATTTTTTCTCCTAACAACTCCAAGTGATTCACTATCAATGCCTGCACCTTTTTTTCTGAATCGACAGCCATGACATTCGGGAACATGTCATTGCTACCATTGGTAACGTGACTGATCCATAACACCAACTTAGCGCGAAAGCTTTCAATCTTGTCTAATGACAACAAAATATTAGAATTCCTACCTTGAATTTTTTTGTTGAGCTCATTTAAATGAGCGAAAATGTCCGCCAGATATGCTAGTTTTGCTACCCATTCTTCTTTTTTAAACAGAGAAGCAAAATCTGAACCCTGAGCCTCTAAAAACGTCTGGGTATTTATTTTTTAGCTCGTAAATCCGTGAAAGCACTTTTCCGCGAGAAAGCCATCTTACTTCTGTATGAAACAGAAGTGACTGGATCATCCGCTTCCATTTCCTGACACACTGCATTAAACAAACGAGAGTTCAGCGGTCGCGACTTGATGTAATTGACAATTTTGATGACTTCTTGTAGGACAGACAACAACTCATCAGGCAGAGACTTCGTCATCAGTGCTTCTCTGTGTAAAAAGCAATGTATATTTTTAATATTGGGTTTTTTTTCAGAAGCCCTTGTTATAAATCCCTTAATTTTTCTCGTCATAGCTGCTGCTCCGTCTGTGCAAATGCTTATGGAGTTGTGCCATTCCAAGTTATGTTCACTAAGGTACTGGTCTGTTACTTTGAATATTTCTTCTCCAGTGGTATGACCAGGTAGTGGCAGACAAAATAAAAAGTCCTCTATTATTTCATATCCATCTGTGTACCTCACATTTGAGATGAGATGCGCGTGACTCCTGGTATCAGTAGACTCGTCGACTTGTAGCACAAAAATTCCACTAAGTCTTAATTTTTCAATTAACGTTAATTCAATGTCGCTAGAAGTATCATTAATGCGACGTGAGATCGTATCAGCTGACACAGGTATTTTTTCGATTACCTTAGCGGCTTCTTCATCATAATCTTGACAACTTCTTTGCAGACAGGTAAAATTAAAGTTTCAGCCAGAGAATGAGGTTTCTTGAATTTAACTATCATATTAGCGATCACGTAGCTTGCTTTTAGCGCTTTGTCTGATCTTTTAAAAGACGAACTCATGAGTTACCTGTTTTTTAGACTGGTCTTTTAAACGTTGAAAAAAGACTTTGTCTTTTTGAGCCACCGATGGGTGTTTAGTAGTTAAATGTCGTAACAGTTTACTCAGCACCATCGGATTATTACCCAAAGTTTCTCCACAAACAAGATATTTTGGGGTTGGACATGATTCGTCTCCGCAGTATATAAATCCATAACTTATATAGCTCTCATCATATTTTCGATTAACAAGCTTACGTTTCTTCTTGGTTGACTCTGCTTCTTCTTGGCAATCATTAGTTTCACTTGACAAGCTTGCGGTACGTTTAACGAATTTATCCATAATATACACGTATTAGGGTCTATTTATTTATAAAAAAAGGTCAATTTTGATCAATGGGGCTCTTCGTTTGCGATGACACAATCACAAACTAGTGACTATGTAGTTACTGACAAAGAGATTTGTTTCTGTTTGCAAAAGTCGCGATGAGCGCTTCGCTCGAGCGGCACACCAACAAAGACCATGGTACACCAGTGTGCCGCGGCACACACTTTGCAGAGCACTGCACTAGCCAATCAGAATGCGTAAAATAGCATTCAACCATGGTAACAATCTCTTAAATAGCTTAATCAGAAGATGGTAGTAACGAGCCTTAGGGCCGATTTATCAATATCTAGTTAAGACGACTTATCTCAGTTAAAATTGTAGCTGATAGATAACCTTGACGAATCGTTTATCCACACATAGTTTAGGGTTGTCTTATAGGTAAATATGACATTAGATACCTACCAGTTTGCAGTACTGATTAAAGGTTGACCTATTAGATAGTGTTGGAAATTTAATAAAAAATAAATTAAAATGACAAAAAAATCAAAATATAACATAAAATAAAGCTTATAATTGTTGTGATACCTAGTTCAAATATTTCTTATATTTACAACAGTAAAGACTTGCTAATAATTTTACAGAAAAAAAAAGCCGACGCAATGACATGGGAACAAAAATACGAATGTTGTGGACTTTGAGTTGAACGTAATCGTTGGACGACAGAAAGATTTCTCCTCAAAGTGATTTATAATACAGACATCTCACCTGTTATAGGTGACAAGGTACACAATATGGTTTTGATATAACACGACTTTAAAATTTCATTATGTTTCAATAAGGAAAATTCTCAACTGATCCTTCTTCTCAAAATATATGTAGTAATAAATTATAATTTTTGTCTGCATCTTTGTTATATTTTTAATTTTCGGCGTCTAGATTAATGAGGGTATGTTCATCAACCTGAAGTTGGGAACGGCAATTGTTTCCATCCTCTCGACCATCTCTCTCTCCGCAGCTGCTTCATCATCTTGCTCTGGGTCTTTCAATCTGTCAATGCGAACCTGCCACCTACAGGTCTGTAGTCACTGTCGTCGGTAGAGACGAAGTGAGTCTGATCAGGATGTCTGTTTTGAGCCGCTAGGATCTGAAGTGTCTGTTCTTTGGTGTTTACATCGACATTATTGTCCATATTATGTACAGTGCCGTCCTAAACCTAAGGGCTAATAGGCCTACAGCCCTGGGGCGCTTAAACTTGGGGGCGTCTATATTTGCAATTAAACCCATGATGTCCTTATCATACATGTACACAGTGACGTGTCTGACCTGCGGACCTTTTTTTTTGGTATTGAATTTTGTATGAAAAGGAGCGCACACGTTTTGTTTGTTCAACCCAGCCTTGGGCGTCAAATATCTTAGGACAGCACTATTAATGTAATAAAATAATGTATATGGTTGTCGTTTATAATTGAAGGGTTGGAGAATATCCTCATATTCGTTTTCGTATTGTTGTCTAATAAATATTCATGTTAGTATTCCCTTATAAAAGGTTTTCGTGAGTAACGCATAATACCAAAAGCACACGGGAATGATAACTTCTAAAATATGATCAGCTGTTTATATCAACTTCACAAACTAATGTCCATTATTCAAATCTGTTCAATCACGTTTCGTTTCGTTTTTAACGTTAACAGCATCTTGCAGTTTGCTGCCTGTCGGATACAAAGTTGCTGGATAAATGCCTCACTGAGGTTAACTGTTAGGCAAGTTTATCCATCAATTAAGTACCTAGCATATTTAACTTGACATTGATAAACCGGGCCTTAATGCAGTAAAATTTTAGATAATGCTTAAAATTGCAATGGTATTTTTTAATAGCCAAAAAGGAACTACTATATATGCCATTAGTTAAGGCTCGCTTGATAAAAGAAATAGCTGCAAACTTTGTTATAATCACTTAACATTTCTGCACAAGATCGACTGTGTCTTTCTGATAGACTGTGCCCTTCTGAGCGACTGTGTGATTTTCTTTTCATCACAAATTAAATGAGAAAAATACAGATTTTTGAAGGTGCCTACACCTCTTGTTGTCTCCTGTCAATTCTTGACCAGTTATATAATGAATTGATTTCAATATTGGATAGGTATTAACCTGATATGCTCTCATTCTAGAGGGTATATTATTGCTGTTATGTCGAAAAGGATTGGGTGGTTTTCATGGCCATGTTTCTCTAATTTTTTATATATAATTATTTATATGAATTATAAATTACAGAATGAGGAAACTTGTGTTCCGTTTGTATTCAATATCGTAAAATATAATAATCGTAAAATTTTTATAATATCGTTTGTATAAAAATATCGTCACTATAAAACTTTCAGAATATTCCTAGTACTTAATGACAGTTCTAACATTTTGCATAGTTTCCAAAGAATTACGTAAAAAGTCCCCTCAATTCAGGCAAAACATTGTTCAATCAAGTACGATCGATATTATATTTTGCTTATCATTCTGATATCTGTTGTTATAGGGAAAGTTAAAATTCAAGTTACGTCAGTTTTTTTCTATTGATGAATATCGTAGAAATGATATATTTTGCAATATTTTTGTACGGATTGATCATTGAAAATAGCCACTTCTAATTTCATCCATGACTCTTCTTTGTTAATCTAATGCTTTATACTTATTTGTATCCGAGATAGATTTATTTATAAATCGACCGAACATATAACTTAAATTATACATATTTTACGAAAAATATAATTAAGTACTCTGTGATAGTGTTGTCGTTAGTAACGTTGTTATGAAATATTATAAATATATGGATAAAACAAATCAAGATATAAAAATGATCTCTTGTATTTTAAGAGTAGCAGAACGTAGTTAACCGAAGAATGTGATTAATAAATAGAAAAACGTGGTTAACAGAAAAGCGTGGTTAAACAGAAAAACGTTGAAAAGTAATATCAGGTGATAACTAAGAAGCTACGAAAATATCAACATGTCGGTTATAACAATATCAGTCAGTCTTCGATGAAGAAGATTATGGAAGTTGGAAGAAAAGAATAGTCATGTACTTGAAAATGAAGAAATGTAATGAAGCAGTGTCGAGGGAGAAGAGTACTGATGGAGATGATTGGGATGAAACAAACCTTAAAGCTATTAGTAAAGCTAATCGCCATCCTCAGTGACAACAATATAAAAAATTAATTTGTAATATGTAATTTGGTTTTCATATTCACAATTATAAGTTAATTAAAACAATTTTAAAACAAGACGCAGAACACAAATTACAAAGTTGACGAATGTGAGTTAAATAAAATCTTCTAAGATTTTTAAATAAAATTTAAATAAAAAAAGACGTTTTATATTTTTATTTGATTCATTACACGTTAAAAAAATGGAGGGCGTGACAAAGATGCTTCAGAACTAATACCAAATTATAATTTATTGTCTTAAAAGCTGATAACTAGAGTCCGGAATTTATGCAAATTGCATATTATTTACCGCTGATAGTACGATTAAATGCTTTCGGATCTAGACGAATTGCGTGAATAGGAATTGATTGACACCTATTAATTATTACATATTTTGCATATTTCTAAGTTTTTCGCATATTTTTGCATATTTTGAATATTTTCACATATTTTCACATATTTTCATATATTTTACAGTATTATAAGTTTTTAAAGTGCAACGTCGATTTCTTATTTATTATTTGAGGTGTAATTCATATTATGGTCAACTTTTTGTTCTGATATTCGCCAGAGGTAGACAGGCCGACCGTCGAGACGCACTGTCGGGCGTCGCACGTTCGTTGACGGCCGTCGTTGTCGGCGACTTAGGCCCGACGCGGATCTGGATGTAGTTAGCGTCTAAAATAAAAAGTGGTATCCACGAAGTTAAATTTATTTGAAAACACATTATTCTAAGAGTCGTTCTGAAGCTGTTCAGATCTCTTATGTGTTTTTGCTTTACGTACAAATTTTTAAGTATTTCAAATATGCCGAAGGTGAAAAATTATTTGGTGTTGTCTTGGATAAAAGCAATTCCTGAACTTATTCTACAAGAAGAAAATGTGTTTTGTAAAGCATGCGGTAAAACGGTAAGTTTATGTTTGTCATATTTTTCAATGTAAATTTAAAAATTATCAATTTAAACTAATAATTACACCTTATAGAGTCTAGATTGAAATAATAATCTGTTCTACAAGTTTGAATTGCAGTTACGGGAGTAAATAATGGAAACGTGCTGCTATAACCACCGACCAATTAAAGAGCTGAAGAACGTTTCCATTATTTACACCAATGACACTTTTATTTAAGTCATCCTTAAGATTGTTGTTATAATTTTTAATACTTTTCTTAATCTGTTTTATTCCATGGGTCTTATATTAAATTAACTTTGTATGGCTAAAGTCGATTCCAAAATGTTTGTTTCTTACTCTTAAGCTCTTGTTGCAGGTTGCTTGTGACCGCAAATCTCAGATCACGCAACACGTTGCTACCGATTTACATAAGAAAAAAACTCACCAACTGAGTCAAACTAAAATGGCTCAACAATCTTTTAAGCAAGCTATTCAACCGGAAACAACCAAAAATGAGCAGCAAATATTTAATGCAGGATTATGCAAAGCCTTCTTGGCGGCCAACATTTCATTTCAAAAATTACAAAATCCTGAATTAAAAAAATTTTTAGAACTGTATTGTGGGCGTACTGTACCGGACGAAAGTACTTTGCGCAAGGGCTACGTAAATGAGGAGTATATTAAAATAATTAGGTCTATCAAAGAAGTAGTCAAAAACCACTACGTATATTTAATAGTTGACGAAACTACCGATTGCTGTGGAAGATATATTGCGAACTTGCTTATAGGTGTTTTAAGTAGTTCATTTGGTGGCAAATCATATTTAATTGCTTGCAAACAATTAGACAAAACTAACCATCTTACAATTTTACGTTTCGTAAATGAAGCGTTAATGAATTTTTTTCGTCCGGAAATTGTACCAACTGAAAAAATTTTGCTTTTGCTTTCGGATGCTGCCACATATATGGTTAAAGCAGGTCAACAACTTAAAATGTTGTACCCCAATTTAATTCATGTGACGTGCTTAGCTCATGGTTTGAATAGAGTAGCAGAGGAAATTAGGAATCAATTTCCAGACGTAAATGCGTTAATTGGCAATGTAAAAAAAATATTTTTGAAGTCTCCCCTCAGAATCCAATTATATAAGGAAAAATTGCCTAATGTTAATCTACCACCAGAGCCTGTCATTACAAGGTGGGGTACTTGGTTAAATGCTGCAACATTTTATGCCCTACATTTTACATCTATAAAGGAATTAATCATGGATTTGGAAGAGGTAAATAATCAAGCGATTAAAAAATGTCAAGCACTATTTAAAAAAGAGACATTAGGTGCTGAATTAGCGTTTATTCAAAGTAATTATGAGTTTGTAAGTAGAATTATTTTAAATTTAGAAACGCAAGGAATGCCATTAAATGAGTCTGTTGGATTAATAGAGGAATTTCAGACTGGCGTTAAAAAAGTAAATGGTAAAGTAGGCCAAATTATTAATAAAAAGTTTTATGAAGTATTAGAAAAAAATCATGGTTATATATTGTTATCAAAGACTGCTAAAATAATTGGTGGATATTTAAGCGATCAGATTAATATTGAACCAAATTTAATTAGTAAATTTAAATATGCACCCATAACATCTGTAGATGTGGAGAGGAGTTTCTCAAGGTACAAACAGATACTGTCTGATAGACGACGTAACTTCTTAGTTGAAAATATTGAAAAATATATAATTGTAAACTATAACATTACTGCAGGCATTTAATTATTTTTATATATATATCGATTTTTAAGTATGCTGAAGTTTGTAATCGCCTGTCTATAAATATATTTTATTTAGTTGTTTTTTTTTTAATAAAATAGAGCTTTTAAATCTTGAGATGTTGGTTTGAATTGAACCTATTAAAATACCAACTTTATATAAAGGGTTCTTCATTAAGAGCTTTCCATGATGAGTATCTTTCCATGATTAAATGGCATAGACTGACGTTTCAAAATGTAACAGAATTGCGAAGCCATCTTCACTCCTAATCGAGAAATGTTAAAAACAAAATGCGTCGCTCTTAATGAAAAACCCTTTATAATAAAATTAATATACTATTTTAACAGTAGTATAAAATGCATGCATATTTTTACATAAATTATGCATATTTTTACATACATTTTGCATATTTTTATATGAAATTTGCATATTTTCTTATATTTAGTACATATATATGCGCATATTTTGCATAAATTTTGTGCATAAAATTCCGGACTCTACTGATAACATACCAATTTTCATGTTCATAATTTAAGAAAAAGCGAAATTATTAGAAGAAAAACGAAACTAATGTATTAACTTTAACCATCTCTATCTTCGTTATTATTTAATAATTGGACTAATATAAATTGAGTGAAGTCGTAATAATATTATGATTTAACCCAATTTTCTTAATCCAATTCTAAATGAAGACTTTTCTACCGCCAACTAAGGTTTACTAAGTATAGTTAAATTTTGCAGTTTGCGCTTGAACGGAGATTATCTTGGAATACCAAATTTATGTAACAATGTCTCAGGAGTTTGACTCATTTATATGAGTTGTAAAAATTTTAACAATGAAAAAGATGTGGCCACTTTAAGGGAGTTTTTTAAAATAGGCAAAATAGCCATCTGACAGATCGATCAAAACTAATACCAAATTCTTATTCATCGTCTTAAAAAATGCTAATGTATCAATTTTCATGTTCATTATGTAAGAGAACACGAAATTGTTTAAGAAAAATGAAAACAAAGTATTACCTTTAATCATCTGTATCTTCGTTATTATTAACAATTGGGCTAAGGTAAATTGGGTTAAATCGTAATGATTTGATGTAAGGAATACACTGTTGCTTTGTGTCCCATTAGTAATGGACCATTCTGTATAAAACAATTCTCTGACATACGAACATATTCGTAACAACTTTGTTGCATCATCTACTAATTCTTTATATACAGGTGTCCCAATTTCGATGTTCGCATAGCTGTAGGATCTCCAAAACTAAAAGAGGTTGAAAAAAGTAGCTTATATGTCGCAACTAGAGTTGCGACGTTGACGGGCAATTTTTAATTTTTTGCTGATGAATAATTCATTCATCAGCAAAAAATTAAAAATTTGCGAAAACGACAAAAGTGAATATTTCAGTTGTTACTAAAGATGGAGTATTATAACTAAAACTTAAAAAAAGTTTCATATTTGTTGTATAAGAGAGATTGAGAAGTTTGAACCTAGTCGTTAAGACAGTGTAGATCTGTGTGTAAAGCTTTGAATTTATCAATTTCGTAGTTTTCTAATAAATTTAATTTGAAACCTTTGTTCTGTTTGTGTAATAATGTTACATTTCGTTGAATATTAAAATCATGGCTATAATTTAACATGTGTCCACCAAAATTTGAGTTATCATTTAATTGATGTTTAATACTAATTTTAATAGATCTGCCAGTTTCATTTAGAATGTTGATTTTATCTTTAGCATTGAAAAGCTTTTTGAATATAGTATTGTTGTTTTTGAAAGATATGTTGATGTTGTATTTATGGAAAATTCTTTGTATACTGTAGGCCGTATTGCCTGGATAATTAATTACTTTATAAGAAAAAGTGTGTATGGACAACAATATAATCTATCTACGTTTGTAAACTAGTAGATAGATTATATTGTTGTTTGAATTGAATTTTATGTAATAACATCATAATGGTATTATTAGAAAAACCATTGTTATATTATAACCATTGTATTCCTTTCTGAGTTAGATAGAGAAGTGTTAAGGTATCTATGTAGACAGGAGAACTGTATGGGATTATTGCGTTGGTTTCCTGTATATTTCGAATTCTATTTTATTTCTATTATTAATTAATGTAAGATCTAAAAAGTTTAATTCATTGTTAAAAGTACTGAACCAACTTTTATTTTTCTCAAATTATCTCTTTTAGTTTCGGAAATAACCTATGCGGACATCGAAATTGAGACACTCTGTACAGTTGTAAATTCCCTTTCAGTGTCTCTTTTCTTCCATGCTTCATGCACTTTCGCTTCTTCATTCAAACTCTTCTGCTCTTCCTCATTCAAAATTATTGCCATCATTGCTAATTCTGTGTCCGTAAATATCTTGACCAATAATATCAAGAAAGTACGGAAAGTATGTAACACCCACGTACGTTTGTAGATATGCGCCACTGAAAAGTCACGAATGCCACTCACATTAAACTAATGCGGAATTGGGACGTCACTGATGAATGTAAATGAAAGTTTGCACCTATACTGATACAATATTGAAGGCAAAAATCGTCACCGTGCCGAACGTGGGTGAATATGTGCACTTAAAATAAAGGCGATGATATTATTTATCACTGATACCGATGCGGGGATGGGAATTGACACGTCACGGATATGTGTAAACAGTCCTTTACATTTTTTGTATGGGGATATTTTAAAGAAAAAGTGTATGAGACACTGGTTCCTTGTATTAACAAAATACAAGAAACAAGTAGGTAATTGTACCTATTGTTTAGCTTATGTGAAGCATTATTTACATTTTCAACAATTTCTTTAATTTTTACTCGTATCATTGTAATAAAAAAGAACATTAATAAACTGAAACATTAGTAAACTTACTTATTTTGTCACCAAGGCACACATTATTATACCTAACTTTAATTATCCTCTAAAAAATTGGTCTGTATCGATTGCTAAAACGTGCATTATCTTGAAAACGATCAACTGTAGCACACTTTGATAAGAGAATCCTTTTTATTTAAAAATGTACAGGGAATAAGAATATTTATTGAAAAAAATCAAAAATCCTATCCGAAAAGTTATGGTTATTTTAATTTGTAAAGAAAAAGCGTTTGTCGATCTATGTTTATATGAACTTTTTGTGTTAATTTTAAAAGATGTATGTACTCTTAAAGTCCTACTACAAGTAGGACTTGTAGCTGAGACACCCTGTATTTTTGTTTAGTGTGTCTTAGATTCGAACGAATACGGTACTTTTTGTTGCATATTCTGATTCTACACATAAAAGTTACTTTGCTGCTCCTGGCAAATTTCTGGTTTTTAAAAAACGCAATTTTATCTTACCATCCCTAACTTGTTGTATTTAAGAATATAACGAATAATAATCTGATAATGATGAAGACCTGTAGTTGGATAATATATAGTTTAAAAATAGTTACAATTGCAAAGTTCGTTTCCAAATAATAACTAATTATAATTACTGTTAATTACATAGTACACATCTTAAAAACTGGTAGATCCTTGTAATTACGTTTTAAATACAAAAAAAAATACTTATGACAGTCGTTGCCTTAATTTTTTTTTAAATAATTAAATGTGTTTAACTACTTAAATGAACTACTACATTCTTGTATAAATCTATTACTATTACGTCATTAATTACACAACTATTTCACTAGCTATTTAAGGATGTTTCAATGGCGTTCTTCAAATGCATTGTAACTGAGATAAAATGCCAATTCTAACCTAAGCGATTAGATTTTAATGCACGTTCATGCAATTATTGTCATTAAAGAAAGTAATTGTAATTGCAAGAAAGACAAAGAAATACGAATGACAAGTAATCGTTAGAGAAAATGAATGGTATAATTACTAATAACAATTCCAACACAGATTGTGATATAATTCGAATTCCGAATTATTTCAATAAGAAAAGTAAGTACATAAATACAATTGCAAATTACATGAAAATAAAATTAATTGTTATTGATAATTACTTTTAACTGGTTACAATTGCAAAAACTATGTTATGGTATAGGTTATAGAAATTTATCTGTTTTGTAGAGACAGATCTTTTTTCCTAAGGTCATGTAATGGTAACAACTTTTTTCATGTTCTACTTGGATTTTTAATTAGTCATTGTGTCCGTTCATCTTGCTTTATTTCTGTTCCCTTTTAATTTAAAATTCGAGTAATTCTAACAAAATTTTAGAGACCACTGTAAAAATTAATATTCAATAAACGCAATTATTTTACATACTTTGGCTACAATCGTGTTTATATTCACCCAACTCTTTTCGACATAATCATTTAAAACAAAACGTAATTATCCGGGAAGCTACTTTGTCAATTTAACTTCCGTTTAATTTACTCATATTACGTAGACATGTTAAGTGAGTACAAAAACTTTCCGCGGGGCCTTGGCGATTGGCACGGATTGGCACGGAGCCTTTCAACAAAAACATGTATTAAAATTTGTCGAAAAAACATATTAACATTCACCTCATGAGTAATGTAAGTAATAGCAACAGTTTGTCCTATTTATCCTGAATTTAAAGTTCTTTAACATATGTAACTGAATGATATAAAAAATAGTACATGTACCTGTCATATCCTTTTTCAATTTGTCTTTTATTAAAACCTTCAGAATATAATCTTACAGCGGTTGTCATCGATTTATTAATCCAATATATCATAACATTATCCAAGAGATTTGTATAAGTAAATTTAATTTTCAATCCACCATCTTCTCTATTTTTATAATCAATACGAGTTCCAACTATAAATTTCTCCAAGATATAAGCGGCCAACCCAACTGGTGAATCATCTAAACCCACCCCTATCGTATCGGGTTTCGTCGCTTGAACATGAAAATATCCACTTTCAAGTAATCCCAATTCAAATATTTCGGACGGTGACATAATCACTTTTTGTGTTTCTTTAATTAACCAAGATGGAGTGATTAGGGTTAATAAATATTTTATTATACTTCCCGGCGTGACAGCCAGGCACATATTTGAATGCGTTCCAAGAACGTTATTTGGAAATAAACTTGACATATGAGCCACAATATTCGCACCCCAATCACCACCTTGAATATAATATTTATCGAATTTTAATCTTAACATCAAATTCTTCATTATAACCCCAATTTCAGCCGATCCCAAACCAGGACGTACGGCAGCTTTAGAAAAACCGTATCCCGGTAAAGACGGCGCAATCACTTCAAATATTATTTTCGACTTTTTATTGTATTCGTTTAATTCTGTTAGAAATGGAATTATTTCATAAAATTCTCGTATGCTTCCTGGCCAGCCATGTAACATTAATAATGAAAGAACTTTAACATCAGATGGTACATTTTTAGGTTTTACGTGAATAAAATGTATATCAAGACCTTGAATGTTTGTTATAAATTGAGGATATTTGTTTAAAAATTCTTCTCTCTCTCTCCAATTATAATCAGTTTTCCAAAAATTAATAACATCCGATAATAATTTCGTATTCATTCCATATTGTTGCTGAATACCTTCTAAAGGGGGAGTAAACGGCCTAGCATTTTCTAATCGGTACTTTAAGTCTTTAATCACCTAAAATTGTTTTGCTATTTAATGCTCCTTATTACATAAATAATTTAAAATGTTTTATAATTACATCTTCCGGCACGTCTATTTTGAAAGGTCTTATTTTAGCGTCTGCTTTAATCGATTTTGGTCCCCACCATGTTTCTTCTAAGGTTGGGATTGACACATTGAAAAAGTTATCAAAATTATTACGAAGGTAAATAGCGCTTACAACAGTAATGAAAATAATGGCGAACAATTTTAATGTAAGAGCCATTTTGAACGCTAATCGAAACACGACTGGTGTAAACAGCACATTCATTAGATTTATATATAAGTAAGAGATATTTATGTTACATGATAACGTAAATTTAATTCAAGATTATCCTAATTATGTTATTAAAGTAATCTTATTGGAATTAAAAGTTAAAAAAATAGTGCATAAAATCAACACTTTTTTTCAAAACTATTTTTTGAAGAATTCAACTATTTTTTCTATTTTATATTTAATTTCAGTTCGTTACACATTTTTCATATTAAATTGGTTATTCTCTCTAAACAGATGTTAATTGTAGACCTTAAATTTTTTGTTTTGATTACAGTATGATAACAAATTAAAATTACTACAGACTTGATAAGTTTTTGTTTATCATCGTTTGTAACTCAACGCTTTTCGCGTTACGGCTAAAAATAACGTGTATAACAATTTATTAAATTATTTTTTCTACCAAAATATAAACATTTTTAAACGATTTAAATGCAGTGGCAGATGCAGCTAATTATATTTTAAATGCAACTAATGCAGTTTGATTGAAGTTACATTATTGCAATGACATTGCGTGACTTTCATTTACAATGCGTTGGTTGTCCTACAACATGTCTAAAAACGACTATTATTGTTACGATGGCTGGATTGCGTGCGATGTAATACAATATGTAGTACGATGCGATAATCTTTGATGGTGATATGAAATGTGTATAACTTGATATAAATTACAAGATAGCGCGCGACAAGTCTCAACGAATGGTATTCGTTGACCTTGTGTCTGTTGCAGAGTTCGAGTATTCTTTATCAGTCAAAATATTAAAATTAAAGTGTTTTGAGATGAATTTACTAAAATATATAGCAAAACATGGATATAATATTGACGACAGTTAAGGTATAAAAAACTAATTACGCTTAAAAAGCTAATTGTTAGGAAAATTACCCGTTTCGGAGAAAATACAAAAAATCTGAAAGTCTGATTAAAATAAAAAATTGTCAAATGTACAGGTGAGCTAAATTTGACACTCTTAAAGGAAAATTCCTATTTCTATTAGAGATAATGGAAAAATGTCTAATAAAAAAATAAAAATCTCTAAGACTCGATTTGTGAACATGAAAAATGAAAAAGTTAATTTTGAAAATCGCATATCGATGTCTTTCACGGTTTCAAAGATACAGGGTGTTTTTCGCAAAAGTGCAATTTCGAAAACACATCATAACTTTTTTCTTATTAAAAATTTTAGTTTCAGTGAATATATTTCCAAAGCAACATTCAATATAGAATTCGATGGAACAAATCAGCAGTTTTAGTAGTTATTGATAAAAATGATTTTATTAAATGGAACAAAATGTTTTTCCAAAAACTTGATTTAGCACACATATGTAGATTTTGGAACAGTAGATTTTGAAAAAGAAAACTAAAACGAGATTATATTTCTAACTATTAATAGTAAATTAGTTAATAGTTAGTTACAATGAATTAAAAAATAAATTCAAAAAAATAAGCAGACTAAATTAATAAAACTTATAATAAAATAACAATAATACAATAATAATTATATGGCAATAAATAGCATTGACATTTATGAATTTATGTTGATGAGAAGATGAAGATTTATTAGAAAAAATAATTTGGACGGATAAGGTAAAATTTCAAAAAATGGTATCTTTAACCGGCATAACAGTCATTATTGGAGTGATACAAACCCGTATTTAAGGGGATTTCTACTTTGTGGGGTCTAAAAACTGTTGATATTTTTCAAATTCTTTACGGGAAAAATATTAAATATATACCGTTGAACTTTGGTGTAGTGATTGAATTAACTTTATTTAACATTCATATCTTGTTTCAAAAAGCCACATGCAAAGGGTCGAGGGGTGGATCGATTAATGGCGGTACATTTGCGAAGATTTGCTTGGCTTGCGGACGTCCTATTGCTAATATAGATGATCTGAAACAAACAAGTCAAACATATTCTTACTCTATACTAAACTACGAATAAAGTGGACTAGAATCAAGAAGCAAAAATAAAAAACGAAAATTCAATGGTGAGCCATTGAAATAAAGGTTTCGATTTTTTTCATTTCTTTTTGCAGATTATCATTTATAAAAAAAAATGTTTCAATATTTTTTAATAATTCTAATTGAATTGGTGCACACACTTCTCATGCATGTGTCTGCCAAATTTCATTACGATTGCTATTTAACTTGAAAAATGTAGTTTCGAGAACACATAAAGTTTTGCCGAAGTTTGTTTGGGTATAAAATGCAAATTTTCATACTTACATTTAGTCTGCTATGCCAGCACCATAGAGTCCACCTTTCTCTTTTTCGAAGAATTCCTCTTGAGCGGTTCGTTCGAGTCTTCTAGCCAATCTAGACTCTTTTGATGCCGCGGAATGTGCAGCGCCCGCCTTCCGAAAATCCTCTCTTGCTCCAAGTTCCATCTCCTGAGACGGTCAAATGAGATGGCTCATTTTCTGCTGCAGCATTCTCTGTCCTTTCTTCCTCTGCAACTTTTCCGAGAAGCATAATAGTTGTTTATCGCTATTCCTTGACCCAAATCCACCATACCACAGAAAAGATTTATTCCTTGCAAGCCGATTCCAAGAAGACGCATTACAGAGAAGAGGCGTTGATTGATTTCAAACGATTTGTTCGATATTTTTGGACAAGAGTCGATTTCAGTAGGGTCACAATCACACACGACACAGATCTTGAATCCCAAACCTTGCTCACCTTTCACATTGAACTTCACGTCCTTTTCACACTTCTTGCACTTTAGTAAGGTACTGAGCATGGAAAATAACATGCAAATAACAGCAGTTTTAAACATCGTGGATACGCATATACTGTTTTTCTAACGCACATATTGAGTATGTGTAATTAGCGACAGTAGGTATATTCGCTCCGATTAGCGCTTCGATTTCATACCCCCTCGATGCTCTCTTCGACGCCTAATAACTTTTCCAATTTAACAGATTTTAACTTAAAATTTTGTGAGCGTATTCTTAAAACATAAATTTATCCGATAATGCAAAAAAAACTTTGTTTTGACCCAACAAGCTAGAAACCTCCCTTAATTCATGAAAGCCAATTTCAAGGATATTAGTGTTTTAATGTTTTTGTTGCCATAACTATGATGGATTGCTAATGTTCAACTGATGTTTTAAAAAATTTTTTTTAATTGATGTTTAATTAACAAACTGTGTTGTTACTATGAATTGTATCTTCGAAACATCCCTTCTACTCTAGGGTACAATAGTATTTGATTCATTTGTTTCAACCAAAGTCAACTAATAATTTTAATTTTACTAATAATCGATAAAATTGTAATTTTTTCATCTTTGTACGAACACTAAACTTTTCCAAACTAAACTTTTCTTTACTTTTCGACGTTAAATAAGATGGCAAAAGAAGAAATAAGGGTTTCTATTAAAAAATAAATTAAAACATGAAGTTTTTGACGTTTCGAGAAAGGTAAGTTCGGTAAGTGTAATTTCGACAAATTATTGTTTATTGTTATTGCACCTGTCAAAATTTTCAAAAATGGCGCTTTTTAGCTATTTGATGTTTTATATGAAATTGTATTAAAATTTATTGGGAATCTTGAAAATTTAAAATTTATTGGGAATCTTGAAAATTTAAAATAAATTGGTACATTCCATTTAAAATAACGAAATTAGGGTCCATTTCCGATAAACCAGAAGTTGGAGAAAACTGAAAATATTTTAGCTAAAACGGGCGCGTCGGATAAAGCCTGTATACAAACTTTCATAAAAATAGTGCCAGTAGTTTGCCATATACGTGTTGGCTCCGTCGTTGTGTACAGGGTCTGGATACAGGGTCTGTCATCGAGTTCATTCCGATCTATTAATCTAAAATATTTTCAAGATGGTCACCACTACCGGTCTACCGGAAGTAGACCTCAACTTCGTAATTTTAAATGGAATGCTATAGTTTTTATTACACCATTCAATTATACGTAAGAAAATATGTTGACTTTGGTAACAGTTATTGGTACCTAGCGCTCTTTGTTTTGGAGTTATTTTGATTTTAAGTGTTTTTGGTAAATATCACCATGCTCTTTAAAGGAATATATCTCAGCCAACGTTAATTCAAAAACGTATTACATTGGTACGATAACTCTTCATATGTTCTCAAATAGATTGTTACTTGTTATATCAATGTACCTTATACAGCGTGGTCAAAAATTGAATTACCGTATCGCTGTATTCAATTGCGAGAAAGTCGAAAATTTTAAATGGAATGCTCCATATCTTTTTAGCCTATCAAAACGGAAATTTAATTCTCTACAAATTATCTATAAACATTCCTATACCTAATGGTAATTCGTAGTGCTTCACGGATGGAGAAGTATGTATTCTGGTTGATCCAAGGTATCATCCACAGTCTGTCAACAGATTACGACAAAGCACTGAAGATGCCAAGTGAGATCTTGGCGAAACGTCGGATGATACCTCGGATCAACCAGAATTCATCCTATACGTACTTATTATAGTTTTCTTTTTATTGAGTAGTTTATCAAAATCCTACACAAAACGCTGGAAGCCATTAAGTTTTTATTAGAAGACTATGACATTTTGACAGTTTATCATTTAATTTATTTAAATTATCATTGGTATTATTTTTAGAATGATCTGCGATTGAATAAACTTTAGTTTGTTAGCTTTTATTTACCAAAAATAACCAGCAGAAGAACGTATAAATGAAACAATGAAAACAATAATATGGCGTAATATTCGACATAATGATGGGCGAAATATTCCTAGAGAGTTCACTTTATTTATTAACAGTGGTTTCTTGGAAAATATTCATCTAAATCAATCGCAGCACCTCTTACCGAAGAATTTGGTAAAGCAACAAAATATGACAAAACATTTATTCCATTACCTTAATCTGCTGGTGATAAAGATTTATGGTTCCTTGTTATTTTGATCTTTCCAAAACTAAGAAACAGATCTTATCCAAAACTTTATTTCATCCGCCATGAATATAAAACGAATTTAAAATATTGTCGTTGGAATAATTCGCCATGATATTCAAAGACATTAACAGATAATAATATAAATATGGATGAATAGCTGTTAAAACTGCATGGTTTTCTAACATAAAAATCAGAAGCTTCTCATCATTACATGCTTCCACTAATTTCCAAATATGAGGGCATCTACAGCAAATAGGCACAGGAAAGTTTCTAGATAGTTTGTAGAGAATTAAATTCCCTTAATTTATTTTTTTAAAATTTTAAGTTTTTGATTCTTTTATGTTGTTGATTTTAATTTTTGTCATTAAATTGTTGTTTTTCAGTGTTTCCGTTATTCGGTTTCCTTTTGGTTATTTTTGGTAAATAACAGCTAGTAATCTAAAGTTTATTCAATCGCAGTTCATTGTAGAAATAATACTAATAATAATTTAAATAATTTAAACAAAAGACTGTCAAAATGTCAAAATGTCATGGCCTTCTCACAAAAACACAAACGTTTTTTAGCATTTTGCGTATGATCTTGTTAAATTCCTCAACAGCAAGAAAACTATAATAAATAGGTATAGGAATGTTTGTAGACAATTTGTAGATAATTAAATTCCCTTCCAGATATGGGGCGTTCCATTTAAAATTTTCGATTTTCACGCAATTGAATACAGAGAAACGGTAACTCAATTGATGACCAGCCTGTATAAGATATACTGACACAACAAGTGCAAAACGTTTTTGAATTAACATTGGCTGAGATATGGGCTTGTAAAGAGCACGGTGATATTTGAAAAAAAAAACACTTAAAATCAAAATAACTCGAAAACAAAAAACGCTAGGTACCAACAACTGTTATCAAAGTCAACATATTTTCTTACATATAATTGAATGGTGTAATAAAAACTATAGCATTCCATTTAAAATAACGAAGTTGAGGTCTACCGGAAGTAGACCGGAAGTGGTGGCCATCTAGAAAATATTTTAAATTAAAACCACTACCTATTTTTTTTTACGTGAGAGATACGTTTCCAATAAATTAATGTAAAAAGAGAACTGCAATATTAAAAAAATTCTTTTAGAATTAATTTAAGAATTTTTTTGTGTGGATTTTTTCGTGATTTATAAAGGAAAGTAAGCATTTTTCGAGAATAAATCAATCCGTGAGTATCTCAAGTCGTTTTTGAGATATCAAATTTTGAACTCAAGCTAAATTTTCATTTCATAAAATTAAATTTCTTTAACCATTTTTGAGAAATCTTTTACGATTTCTCAAAAATGGTTTAAATTATTGGTAAAAAAAATTGATAAAAAAAAATTGTAAAAATGGTTAAAATTCGATTTTTTACATCGAATTTTTAAGACAGCTTGATGATCTTTTTTGTAATTTATAAAAGAAAGTATGCACTTTTCCGAGAGGTAATCCATCCGTGAGTAGCTCAATTCAATTTTGAGATATCTGGTTTTAAACTCAACCTAAATTTGTGGCATTTCATAAAACTAAATTTCCTTAATCATTTTTGAAAAATCGTAAAAATTCGTATTCGTAAGATAGCTTGATGTTTTTTTTGTGAATCTGAAAGAAATCTTATTACATAGGTAGATTTTTCTTTGCAATTATTTTATGCGATAGACAGAGCATATGAAATTTTCTACGATTTTCCATGTTTAACCAGTTCGCTTGCACGAATGTGTGGGATATCTTAATAATCTTAATCATGAAATTTTTACCGCAATTCTCTACAATGTGTAGTTGTTGATATACGGCACTTTGCAGGCTTATTTACCGTCCTATACTTGAATATAACTATAGAAATACGTAGAGGATCAGTTTATCGAAAATATCCTACTGTCCCCAACGTACTTTTCTTTAGAATGTACTTTTAAATATGTTGATTTAAACTTTTAAAAAGTTTAAGTCGATTAAAATTGTTCAAGTTATGGTTATTGCTGGTATAAAAAATCGTGTTTCGGGAAAACCGCATTTAAGTTATGATATGAGTTTTGGCTATGAAAAAATGAAACATTAATTACAAATATAAAAACTGTCCTTACGTGTTAATGCTATTTGAAACAAAACATATGCTATTATGTAAAGCTAATTGAACCTTACAATTTGATTAATGAGTTATTGTTGTGTACTACTATCACTACAACAACTCAAGGCCCCTCAATTTATAGATCAATATCTCCGTAATCACTCGATGAAAAAACATTGCAGGAAAGTTTATTGTAATCAGTGAATATTCCTACGTATCATATGTTGATTTGCGGGCCATTATTATGCAGGCCCTTTACTATTACGAATTTGATTAAATAGCGTTTACCTCTATGAAGCCGCTGTAAAATCAGTAGTATCTGTAAATTATTAATTCAGACTAAGCGAGCATATCTTGTTTGAATGATAAATTTTAGTCAATCATGCAACCGTGTCTCAACACATCTTTCATACTGAATAACATAATATATTAATACATAATCATATGATTAGTATATGTACTCAGAATATTGAAAACTTAATGGTTCTACATAGCAATTTGATAATGAAACTTTGTATTACCAAATATCATAATTAACTATTCTATTCAAAAGTGCGAAATAAAATAAAACTCCTTTACTTCAAAGCTTATTTTAAGCGTTTATTTTATGTAGACTTTCACGATTAAACAATTTATAAATTAACTTTAAACTACGTAGAACAATTAACAGAATTTTGTTCAATTTATTTTCAGTACTTTCAGTAAATGGTTTATGGTATGTGAAATTAAGCCGCGAAACATTCCTGTCGTAAAATTATAAGAGATTAACGTGACTTCCATAGTGAATTATTCAGAAATAAACCCCGAAAGGTTCGTATAATCGCTCGTATGACTTTTAAATAATTTCAAGTTGTCCATGAAGTTTCCATAGCAATCAATGCAATCTATTAATAAATAGCGCAAATTTTTCTATTTAAAATTCTAAAAATACATGTTTTGACATGAAATAGTCTACCCGTATACTTTCTGGAGAAAAACTGAAGACAGTTTCAGAATCACCACAACATTCTACGTTATAAAAAAACTCGCAGACTTTGAGGAAAAATTGGATTAAAATTTGTAAACTAGTGTTATTAAAGTACGACCTTAAATCAGGAATGCTATTGTAAGTCCTCCTAATATAAATAAACCCTAAGGTATTTTACCCTTGATGAACTTTCTATCGTTTGGCCTTCAATACCCAAATTCATTTTTGCCACCTTTCTTCTTTCTTGAAGGACTACCATTCCGGTCTTTTTGGTCGCCACCCTAATTCCCACCTCGTTCTTTCTTTCTTAAATGCTGATAGAATATCATTACACCTGCTGAACTGTATAAGAATCTGATCGCTTATAAAGGGTTAACCTATGTTTCGGTATAACAGGCAATGGTTTTCTCCTACTAACTCTATCCTGCAAGTAAGATGACTTTAGGCCGCAAAGTAGTTTGTGTATTAAGGACGCCGAATGTAGCTTTTGTTAGCCATGTGAAGCTGGTTAGCCATAGACAAGGTTTGTGGAATCCTATCGTACTTCCTAACCCCATATATCAATCGCATACATATTTTCTTAAATATTTTGAATATAGTTTGTGCAGATAACAGTGCAATGTTATCATGAAAAATCATTTAAGACCACTTTTGAAAACATGCAACCACGGGATCAAGCTATACAGGATGTCCACAAAGGAAATTTCATTAAAACTTTTTTATTATGTCGTAAACCCTTAAATTTTCCAACTGATTCTAAAAGCCTATTTCATTTTAAAACTATTTTCACTCTTAGACAATTGATTAGATGCATCCTTTTCGAGTTATTCGCAAAAAGATTCAAGTTTGTTTTTTAGGATTTTCATTAATCGTAGGCGCCTATGAAAACAAATTGTAAGTAAGGTAGTAAAACAATCTGTCAAATTATTACCCAATATACGTTAGTCGTTAATTATTGTTTAAAATGGCAAAGAATTTCAGTTTTAGTGAGCAAACTGACATGCTTTTAATTTTGGGAGAGTGTTTGGGCAATGCTAACGCAGCAGCAAGACGATATTGCGAAACATTTCCCAATCGCAGACAACCTGACAGAAAAACATTTCTTAATATCGAAAGACGTTTACGTGAGACAGGAAATTTAAGACCGAAGTATGTAAATAATGGATATCAGAGGTCAGTTCGTACACCCGAACTGGAAGAAGATATTTTGGATTTTGTGGCAGATCGTAGTACTGCTAGTAGTGCTGATATAAAACGACATTTTAGAATATCTAGAACTACAGCTTGGCGTGTCCTACACGAACAGCAATTATATCCATACCACTTGTCCACAGTTCAAGAATTAAAAATTACTGATTATCCATTGCGAGTAGAGTTTTGCCGTACTATGGTGGAAAAATGTACAATTGATGGTGCGTTTTTAGAAAAATACTGTTTACAGATGAATCTACCTTTTTAAAACATGGAACAATTAACTTGAGAAATGCTCATAATTGGGCTGAAGAAAATCCACATTTTACGTGTGTTCGTCAATCGCAATGGAAATTCAGTGTAAACGTTTGGGCTGGAATTGTTGGCGATTTTATTATCGGACCCGTTTTTTGCCCTCCAGACTTAATGGTGTTGATTATTTGGAACACTTGGAAAATCTGGGAGAGTTATTGGACGATGTTTCATATGAAACAAAACTTGTAATGTGGTATTTACACGATGGAGCGCCTCCTCATTGTACAAATACTGTTAAGGAGTGGTTACATCAACACTTTCCCGGGAGTTGGATTGAACGAGGACCAAAAGCCCCTATCACTTGGCTGGCTCGATCGCCAGATCTAATTCCCCTAGACTTTTATTTATGGGGGCGTGTTAAAGATTTGGTATACAATATTCGAATATTGATACTGTTGAACAATTACGCCAAAAAATTGTGGAGTCGTTTACAATAATACGCCAAGAAAACGCATTGCCTCGATTACATATTAATTTAAGACGTCGCTTTGAAATCTGCATTGAAGCAGGCGGAGGACACTTCGAGCATTTACTGTAATATGTACTATACTTTATCCACTTTAGTTGTTGAAGTTTTTATTTTATTTTACCCTGTTTTCTTAACTGATTTTTTTATTGGTATTTACGTTTGAAGAGCTGTTTTTGTTGTTGTTTTTGTAATTTGTTATTTTTATTGTTAATAAATTCACTTTGTTCGCATTTACTAATAATGCCAAATTGCTTTACATACGATTTGTTTTCATAGGCGCTTACGATTAATGAAAATCTTAAAAAACAAGCTTGAATCTTTTTGCAAATAACTCGAAGAGGATGCATCTAATCAAAATTGTCTAAGAGTAAAAGTAGTTTTAAAATGAAATAGGCTTTTGGAATCAGTTGTTTAAAATTTAAAGAGTTTACGTTATAAAATAAAAGTTTTAATGAAATAAACTTTGTGGACACTCCGTATAGCAATGATCCCGTGGTTGTATGTGTTCAAAAGTGATCTTAAACGATTTCTCATTATAACATTGCACTGTCTGCGAAATTTTATCTTTCTAAGACGAACCATATTGAAGATATTTAAGAAAAAGTTTAAACATTTCTTAACTTTGAAGGCCCATATCTTAGCCATTTATGGGTTTAGAGCAAAAATTTTTACACAAACCGTTATCATTTTAACTCAAGTATTTGTGATTAAAATTATGCCACGACTTACAGAAACACCCTGTATATACTATGTTGAAGATGTCTTTTTCCGTTAAATTTGTTATAGTTTTTAATTTTTATATTCACTTAGAAGATTTTTTTGTAATATTTATAGTTTTGTCCATCGGTATATTTGTGTACAGTTTTTTTTCTGTCGAAAGATTATATCTTTCTACATAATTTAGTATTTTTATTTTTTCGTATGTGTCTTAGTTCCTTTATAAAGTGGTTTGTAAAAAAGTATTTTCTTTGTAAATATTCCTGTTCATTAAGAATTATTAGTCCCGCGTTTTAATAACCTAGTATCACTATTAATTTATTTAGTTTTATCTTATTTTTTACATTTTTTAAAGCGTTAAGATTTTATTATATTTATTTAGTCTTGTATTGTTTGAATTATTTTGTATAATTTTCAATATTGGGATTAGCTTTCTTTGTACGTCTAGATTGTTGGGAAGTCGGTATATTTGAGTCTTTATGTCTATAGCAAGGTCTGTTGTCTTATATTTCTTGACTTGAATTGCATGTTTACGTCCCAGTTGTAATAAGTTGATTTCCTGCTTCGTAAGAGTGATATTTGAAAGGTTTGTAAATCTGGGGGCAAATGTGATGTTGTTTAATTTCATCATTACTATAATTTAACCTATTAGTGCTAAAAACTATATGGTTGGAGTTATTATTTATTTTTTGGTTTTCTATGAAAGATTTTTTAGTTGTCTTATTTGTATTAACCTCCCATTTACCATTAACTAATTCTCCTCCATGCTTTAAGTCATTTCTTCCAATATTCATTTTATTATTATCTTATCTTATTATCTTATTTTTATTCCTAGCATTATTCTTCTTTTCTATTTCAAGTAAAATTAATTTTCTTTCGCGTTTCTGATTGGTAGCTCCTATCCCTTTCGTTAGTCCTCAAGCCTCTTGCCAGCACACATAACTTTTGAGAGCTAGTTCCTCTTACAATTTCGTCTAAACAATAAACAAAACAATAGAAGTTCCTTCTCTTTGTAACCATTTTAGTATTTACATCAGCACCTTGCTTTTCCAGAAGGAGGTGGTCCTTCTTTCCTTCCTGACGCGGTTCTTGTAATTTTTCCAGTTCATCCTTCCACAACACCGAGTGGTGACAACGATCAAGAATAGAAGGAGTTTTCAGTACATCTGAAATATTCAGCTGAGAAAGCGTGGAGATTACCTTATTTTCTAGCTGTTGTTTATTTTCTTTGTCATATTCCTTTAAACCACGAATCAAAAGACAATTTCTTCTGGAGTAGTTCTCCAATTTGTCTATTTCTTTGTCGAGACAGATCTTTTATCTAGCAGTTGTTGACTAACGTTCTAACGCTTTTATAACGAGAAACGCAGAATTCCTCCTTTAGAATGTATGGTGATTTACGTGCCGTTGACGCATTATGTCTCACCATTGTTGTTTCGGTTTCTACTAGGTAGTATGTATAAGCTTCGTATTGAAATCACTTATAGCTTTGTTAAAATCGTCAGCAAGTTTACGTGGGCCCATAATATAAACAAACAATAAAAACGTCCATATCAAACCAATTCTTTAGATGCTGTTCACACGTGCGACAAATATTCACGAAGAGTAAATGAGATTAAATAAAACGGAATAAAAATATAGGAACTGATTAAGATTCACTACTTATATCACTAATTTAGCTATAGATTGGCACATTTTCCATACATTACACGATTGCAAAGTAAAAAAAGAACAACAAGCTGGAGCGAGGTTTATATACATATGTGCACTGCTCCATGCCGTACATGTTGTCTGGAAAATGATTCCATATTTCGACCAATTACACATTTAAAAAACTTATGTTGTTTATTTTTGTCGCATAAAAATCCGGACCTTACTTATCACTGAGAGATACTATTTACTCAAGCTGATGCAGGGTAACCTTACAGAACACCTTCATTCAAATTAAAAAACAACTTATCTGTATTGATAGAATACAGTTTCGATCAGCCGTATAAGATCATGTTTAGAAGCAGGGGTGATTGGACGAAGGGTGGGTCTCAACTAAAAAGAGATGCCCTGCCCTTGGACAGAAGGGTGCATCCATAAACATTTTCATAGACAGATAGGTTATCCCAACGGCAACTCAAGCCTATACATATTACTCTGCGCATATCAAAGGGTGCATCTGCAACCTGAGAGCACCCGCTAAGCACAATCATGTTACTCATGAATATGTAGACCCAAATATCGTTAAAAGTGCATTTGCAAGCTTTTTCATTGATATATAATTATCTGGTAAAGAATCCTATACATTTTATAAACTTTTTAAATTTTTGTGTGAAATCGTTATCACTATTATTTTCAGACATTTTTTCTTCTACTTCGGAAATCAAATATTCAAAGTTCCTTTTCCATACTATGGTATTTTAAAATTCAACTAATTCCATTTCTAATCATTGATACCATACATAAATTCGGTTAATTTAATTTGTTGAAATTCCGTTTTGTGTAGATATAAAACAACGTATGTATTTTACAGTTTAAATATTTTTGTCTTATCTCTAAAAATAACGTGCGTAAATGTATAGCCCCGTTGGGGCGATGGCGACCGCGATCGTAACCGCCCCAGTGGGGCCGTACCTTAACAGTTATTTATGAAACAATGTGTGAAGTTAGCATGTTTCGCTCGAAAGAGTCGATAACAAGCGCGAAATGAGTGCTGTATATTACGTGAGTGTACAAAAGGCACACGTATAGTTTCATACAATATTTTATCTATGAACCAAAAATTAATATTAATAATTTCACAATTTTTGAAACGGTTAAAGTATTAGTGATTATAAAGAAAAAAAAAGCAGCTTTTGAAGAGAGATTTAATCAACATAAAAATTTGACAAATACATTTCAGTTTGTTTTATATCTATATAAAATGGAATTTTCAAAAGTGAAATTAACCGAATTTATGTGGATAAGTCAGTGATGTAGAATTTGATTTGAAAAATCTGATTTCTGAAGATTTGAAAAAACTTGATTTTTGAAGTAGAAGGAAAAATGTCTGAAAGTAGTATTAATAACGATTCTACCCTCAAAATTTAAAAGTTATATTAAATGCTAATATTCTATTAACGATGTAATGTCAACATATTCGTGTGAAAAATTGTTCAATGAATATATTTTCTTCTATAAATTTCGACTACCAAGTATGTACAATACAAATTATCTCTAACGAATTATAGTAAAAATATTCGTAAGGCAAAAAGAGAGTTTTGGAAGAGGTTCTGTGAGGGAATGAAAGACACCCCAGCAATGCAAGAATTCACAAAATTCTCGCTAGAAATCCGATACTACCTTTGGGCTCACTTAATTGGCGGCAGGATTACGGACTGCAGTAAAATCTCGTTAGAGCTTCTCATGCAGACTCATGAATTGACGATGGGGGCCAATAATGTCATAGCTGGCTATTCCTGCATGGCAAAGCGCCCTACAAACACGGATTGGAGTGTGGTGAAAAAAGCCATCACTCACACATCTGTCGACTCAAACGTTTTAACCGCTTAAATCGCCAGGAGAAGATAAAATCTTTCCTGCTTTGTTACAATAAGGAAGATCATTATTGTTGCCTATTTTGGTAAAAATTTTCAGAGCGAGAAAATATATACCGGCAGAATAGATTAAGGTAATGGGTTCATTTAAAGCTCGTTCGGTCCCTACTCCTAATGCCTTTCGATCCATCAGCCTAACGTCGTTTCTGTTGAAAACTCTTGAAAAAGTTCTGGGCCAGTACATCCGCACGGTGCCATTATCCAGTCCATTAAGTCACCACCAGTATGCTTATCAGGAATGTCAGCACAATTGGCTCTATACAACTTAGTGAGTAGAGTATTCAGAACACTCCAGGATAAAGAAGCCTTGGTTTGTGCATTTCTGGATATAGAAGGTGCATTTAACAATGCAATACCAAAATCTTTTGAAAGAGGTGCTCTTAATAGGGAAGTGGAATCAACTACAGCGGGATGGACCCGCAATATGCTTGATAATAAATTGTTTCTAGTTCACTACACGGTGACATAATATGCTTAAGTCCGCAGGGAGGGGTGGTATTCCCCCTGCTTTGGTCCCTACTGGTTGATAACCTGATTGCTATAGTCGAAGCCGTTGGTGCAGAAATACAAGCGTATGCCGATGACATTGTCGTTATGGTCAAAACAACCTGTTTGTCGAGGATATCCAAAGTCCACCAGGCGACCTTAGATACGGTTTGCGCTTGGTGTAAGCGAGAAAATCTCTCAATAAACCCGCAAAAGACAATCGTTGGCAAAAGTTGGATGGATTAACACTAGATAAAACCCTCTCATTGAATGAACATTTACAGGGAATTTTACATCAAGCTAGACTACCCTTGTAGACTTGTCGTAGTCTTTGTGGTAAGAACTTGGGTCTTGCCCCTCAAAGGCTGTACTGGCTCTATGTAAACTTTCAAGAATTCAACAAGTAGTTGGATTGGCAATCTCTGGTACGATGAGCATAACGTCAAATCTAGCAATGGATATACTACTTGGCCTAAATCCTTTGCCTGTGATTACAGAGAAAGTGACCAGAACTACCCTTTATAGATTTAAACAGTACGCTCAACACTTTTCCGATATGTCTTGTCAATGGGCTGCGGAAGATACAATAGGTACTCTTACTATGCTATCAATGCCGTCAGATTTAACGAGGCCACGGTCAGTGCTTAATGCCCAACACCAGATTAAATTGTCTGAACGGCAGTCCTGAATTGCAAATAAAGATTCTCTGGTTCAAGCAGATATTTGCATCTTCACAGATGGATCAAAAACGTCGTCGATTAAAAACACACCTCAATCTCTTGTACCTAGCCGACGAGGTTGATTGCCGCCTATGTGCAGAGGACAAGGTAACGGTTGAGTATATTTTATGCCACTGCCCTGCTGTCAATCGTATCAGATTTTCGATTTTTGGGTCGCAGTTTATCTTTCCTATAGATCTCAAAAATTTGATGCTCGTTACGAGCATTGGACTACACGGTGAAATTTGATAAAGTTATCTATCGGGGTACAATAGTTCCTTTGGGATAGAATACGGATAAAATAACAAGCGACGATGTAGAACTGTGCTTACGGAGGTTAAAGACCAACTGATTCTTCAAAATATTTTTATTTTATTATGATTGTTCGTGTCTTGTGCGCAACTCAGATGAGGACAGGAATAGGTAATTTTCGGAAAATTCTGTAACTTCATTAATAATATTTGATGAATTTTTTTAAATGTTTTTAATTACTTCAAATATCTCATAGTAGTCCATTTTAGTGGATTTATTCGTACTATGTAACAATGTCATGTTATGTATGTTAGTATTATGTTTATTTTCTTCTAGGTGTTAATGTTTTTTGGGTGTTGTGTTCTTTAAATCTAGTTGCTAAATTTCTACCTGTCTGACCAACATATACAGCGTTACAATCTGAACAAGTCAATTTGTGTATACCGCTTATTTCAAATGGTGTAATTTTATCTTTGTTATTGTTAAGTCTTGGTTATTTTATAAAGGTTTATGTGCTACTATGTAAGGCTTGTAATCAATTCTAACGTTGATGATTCTGTTGTTCATTGTAATATTTATTTTTAACAAAACACTACACCACATCTTATATTATCTATTAGACTAAAGTAAAAACCGTATTTGTTCAACAGTTATTAATTAAATATTTTTCGATAGTATAATTAGTTCTTGGAGTAAACGTAATGTTATATTTGTTTGCTATATGATTTATTGATTTGTGGTGATTGGGACTTTAAGACATTGAAAAACATTTTCGTTTCTGTAGAAAATGAGGATAAACTTTCTTTATTATATGTCTATTTTTAATTGATTTATAAAATGACTCACTGTATTTTGTATTGTATTCATTATTGTGAGCTATTTGTATTAATATGTTATATTCGTTTTCAAAATCTCTCTTGTCAAGTGGTGTCTGGAGTAATCTGATAAATCGAAAAAGGCTGAAAATTTTAAGTTGTACATATGCATGTTGGGAGGATGCTGGAATCGTGATGTCCGTGCTTGTAGGTTTACGGTAAATGTTAAATTTAAAGTAATTTTCGGATCTGATAATTAACGATCATCAGATCTTCTTCAAAAATTCTTGGTAAAAAGTTTAGATTTTTATTGATTTCGATTTCGAGTGTAAAGATAAGTTTAGATAGATTATTTATATTTTGCAGAAACTCATTTATCAGATTAGGATTTTCATTTCAGATGCCAAAAACGTCGTGGACATATCTACCCCAAAATTTTATATATTTACAAAGTACAATTGATGTATTTTCCGTTCTAAATTATCAACAAATAAATTAGGTAAGAGCCCACTAATGAATCTACCCATTACTAGACCGTCAGATTGTGAATAGAAATGATTGTTCAATTGAAAAAAGGTTTGGTCTAATGTTAAATTGAATAGGTCCAGAATTTCTTTTATGTCGTTGTCAAGTAAATTGTTGTCTGCAATACGTTGTTTTTCTTTTAAAATTTTCTTTAAAATAATCATTTTTCATATACTGGCATATTAGTATATAAATTTTGATTATCAAAAGACAATAAGGGTAATGTCTCTTCAATTACAAGATCTTTAGTTTTGTTGTATGAAATCTAAGGAATTTGTTATTTCATGTTCTGAACGAAACTTTAGCTTTTTATGATGTTGTTCAATTGTTGTGCTAAATTATGGGCTATGGTGTTGCAGGATGTTACTGTTGGCCTAATTGGTTGGTTATTATTATGAAAGTTTATTAAACTATATAACTCTGGTATTGTGGGGTTCATTTCTGAAATTCGTCTTGTTTCTATATTGAACTTTGGTAAAATTTATAACAGTTTTTTGTAAATGTTTTGAAACAATAGGTTTTGAAAGTATTTCTTTATTGGATTGTGGGTTAGTGGATTGATATTATTGTTGGCAAAGAATTTTTTATGACCCCCAAATGCAAATTACTAATTGAATTGGACGCATCGTTACATTATCAACCCCATAAATCAACAATTAAGAAAGAAATATGTGACAAAAAGAAAAATATAAATACTGTAAGTATAAATAAAACAACTTATTACTCTTCTGAAGAAATCCTTCAGAATTGAGCCACCAAGCAGCGGAAGCAGGGAGGAGAAGCTGCAGCATCGTGGTGCGATACGGAACGGTCACCAAAATTCAGCATACACTCCCGATAGCCAAGAACAAGCTACCTCTATTAAAAGAAGCGGTGCCTAACGGCTACCCTGTAGTTGTTTGAAGTTTTATGTTGGCCAAACCGGAAATAACATAGAATGCAGTATCAATGAGTACAAGAGGGTAATGAGGCTAAAGAAGATTCAACAGAAACGCCAAACATTTATTCAAAAACGCACGGCAAAACCCGAAAGTCCAGTTTTTAATCTAGTATTAGTCCTGATAGTTCTAGTGTTCTATGCTTTTTTATGTTAAAATATGTATTTGAAAATTTTTAATTTAAAGTTTGTTGTAATAAACGGTCGATTAAGTCCGTTGAAAAGCTATACTAACAAAAACATAAATAGACATGCATCCATGCAAACTCACGATTTACTCAAAATTAATCTATTAAAATACTTTTACTGCATTCAATCATACGGCAACTTTAAATATGAACTAATTGGATAAACCTGATTATTTTTGATTACGTAATTTGCTAATATTTAATATCTACATGTTTACATATAAAGGCTTATACACATTTTCACTTCCGGTTACACCGTTCGAGTGAAATTTACGATATGGATATTTCTCATAATTTTAATTTAATTTAAATAACAAGTTGATATAAAACAAGTTTAAATATAGTGTCAAATAACGTACCACTATAAATCTTAGATTTTGATACAAACAGACATGCAAAATTTCATTGCTGTAGCTTGCCGGGTTTTCGAGTTGCGAATAGTGTCTTACTAAATCCCTCAAATTGACCTCTGTGCGACATCATTATGACCTAGAACCCAGCAGCGTAACACGTATAGGTCTGAATTGCCTTTGGGGCGGTCTTTCTCTCTACGAAAATGTGTATACATAGGTACATATTTCTGGGAGTTTGTGATATAGTTAATAAAGACGCCGTTCAATGGCATTCCCGGTTTAAGGTCATACTTCAATAATCAAATATACACACAGCTACGTTTTTAGTTAAACAGTTCACTAAGTATTTCTGAATAGCTAACTAATGGAAGCCACGTTAATCTCTTATAACTTTACGACGGGAATGTTTCGCGGCTTAATTTCACATACCATAAACCATTTCTAAAAGTACTGAAAGTAAATTGAACAAAATTATGTCAAGTATTTTACGTAGTTTGAAGTTAATTTATAAATTGCTTAATTATGGAAGTTTAAATAAAATAAACACTTAAAATAAGCTTTGAAATAAAGGAGCTTTATTTCATTTCGCACTTTTGATTAGTGCGAAATAAAATAAAAGTTATATATAGTTAATTATGATGTTTGGCAATACAAAGTTTCATCAAGAAATTATTGTGTGGAACCATTAACATTTCAATTTTCTAAGTATGTACATTTATCAACTATATGACTATCTATTAATATATTATGTTATGTACTGTGAAAGATACTTGATAAGACACTTGCATGGTTGAGTAAAATTTATCGTTCGAACGAAAACGTTAAATTATTCAAACAACAAATGTTCGCATAGTCTGAATTAATAATTCATAAATACTAGTGATTTTGCAGCGACTGTATAGAGTTAAACGCCGTTTTTCCTGATATCTGATTTTATTGGGTCGCGTATACCATAGTAAATGTTCTATTAATTCCATATTGTTCTAGAAATTAATCAAATTTGAGATAATAAATTGCCTTTATAACCTGTATAATTCAGAAACTATCAATTTTAAAGAAATAAAATTTAGATAAAACTTTCATCGTCTCAATTTAAATTCCTCACCTGATATATCTTATATTTGATATATTATTGATATATATATATATATATATATATATATATCAACTATTAAACTATATATATATATATATATATATATAGTTTAAGAAAAGTATATATATACGTTTAAGAAAAACAAATATTTTTCGCTTTATCTTGAAAACGAAAAATGCTGTATAAATTTGGGGTATTGAAACTGATATTCATTTTAAATAAGGTTTCGTTTGCTGAAGGCATAACGAACATCATCACATCAAAGAAAAATATATTGGAAAAAGATTTGTTGACTAACAAAATAATTGACGATATACAGTTTAAACAACTTACCAAATACAACTAGTAGATTGATTGATTGATAGATAGTAAGTTCTATCCAAAACTTACTTGGGTAAAACCAAGGTCTACAAAGAGGGAATTTCACTTAGACTTACTATTTCCTCAGTTGGTTCAGCAAATTATGGTGTTGTATCGATATTCGCCAGAATGTTGATAGCTGTTTCCAACCCACTTAATGTTAAAAATACTTTTGAATTTGTCAGACAGTTGAGGGGCACGGTATTATCAGATAACTTTATGGTTGTTTCATTAAACGTGGTCAGTTCAAGTTCACGCATTGTGTCATAAATAACTGTTAAGGTACGCTCCCACGATCTCGGTCGCCATCATCCCAGTGGGGCCGTACATTTACGCACATTATTTTTAGAGATAAGACAAAAAATATTTTAACTATAATTATTATAATTTATCTAAACTTTAAAAGCCATATCATATATTTTATTATTAATACAGCACAATTTCGAGAAAATCAACATTTTTCTGGAGAAATCCATCCATCTGAGAAACCTGAAAATAATGTTTAGGATTTTCTCTTAGTCTCTTCAATAGTTATTTTTTGAAGAGTCAACAAGAGCTACTTATTGAGCCGAGTTTTAGGGGCGAACGTTTAAGAAAAACAAATATTTTTCGCTTTATTTTGAAAACGAAAAATGCTGTGTAAATTTGGGGTATTGAAACTGATATTCATTTTAAATAAGGTTTCGTTTGCTGTATCACACATATACCACGGAGTGAAAAAGAGCCAACTACCCTAATTTGTATATTTATAGAATATAATTTATTTTTATAGGAAAATGAAAAGCAATGAAACATTCTGACTTGCATTCAAATTCAGTGTAAAATAATGAAAATAAAGATATTTTTATGTTTAAGTTTGAATTATTAATAAAGCAGAAACTCTATGACCTCATCAAACCAAAAACAAAATGTCAAGAAGTGTAGCTCCTCCACAAGCAAAAAATACGAAATTTAGTAACAAAGAGGAAAAAAATTGAAATGCTTTCGCCAAGAAAAAGGGCAGGTGGAGTATATTCCCCTGTAGATAATGTAAAATAACATTTGACTATTTAATGATCATTCCAAGAAGTGTTGAATAAGAGAGGATGTTCTTCGGAGCTGGATTATTTTATATAGAAATTAGATAATAGTAAGGAGGTAAGACTTGAAATAATTTAAGTTTCTTCGGAATTATGTTTTAAAAAATGGCAATTAGTAAAATTATACTCCTGTAAATTAAATATCAATTATATTAACAAATGTATATATTTTATTTAATTTCTATTTTTAAAAGTGATAAGCTATTACTATACTTTCTTTATAGTACCACCTTGATTTGTATATCCTATTTCTTTGAAATAAAAATGTGCGGTACAATTCATAATGACTTCTCTTAATAATATAATTTGATTTTTCAGAAAAGTTTTAGCGGTAATTTATTGGTAAATTATAGTAAATAATAATAGAATAGAGCATCCTTGCAGAAAGAAGTATAAGACAATTATGAACCCGTTGCTCGCTTGCAACACTACTAGTATTTTTGAGACTCATTATAGCAAGTAGCACCTCATACTCCAGGATTCGACAAAAAAGAAGAATGATGAAAGTCGCTGTCCTAGAGTCGGTGCCCTCAACTTAGAGCCGAAACATGTTTGAAGTACACGTTTAGGTTCATTCGGTTCATTCGGTTCATTCATTTGGTTAGTCTTTTACTAATTCTAAAAGTTTACCGTAAAACTAATAGTAGCGTCTTTAAGTTGAGAAGATTTCAACGAAAAAAAAATTAATAGATATTAAAAAACCATTACTATTACCTGTTATCAGACACCTACGAGAATTCGACGCAGATACAAACGATTGGGCCTTTTTTGTAGCAAGCATGTTTAAAAGAAATATTTCGACACAAATGATGTAACGGATGATGAAAAGAACAGGCCCATTTTCCTGAATCTTCTATCCGAAAATTCGTACCGACTAATTTTTAACTTGTGTCCACCAGACTTACCGGAAACGAAGACATTTACATAACTGGTGTCGATTGTAGATATGCATTTCCGACGACAATTACCGATTTTTGCAGAGAGATATAAACTTTATAAAACGAAAAAAGGGAGCAAGTGAATCCATTCAAGAATGGGCAACCAAAATTAGAAGTTAAGCGGTCCGATGTGTTTTTCGCTGTGGAATTACAAACTGTTCTTCGAGATATATTACAAAGCAAGGTATTAGATCGTTTGCTAGAAGAAAAGGATACAATTTTTTTCGACGGCTCAATCCGTATAGCTTTAGCTAAGGAAACATCGCTGTAAAATATAAAATTACATATCAAGGAGGAGTCATTACACCATGTTAGAAGTTTCCAAAAATACAATGCGCATGACATTAGCGCCACCAGCCTATCATGTGTGAAATAAAAATCAAATTAAATATAACTATTTAGACGTAGATTTAAGTGATAATTTCGATTGTTCATTATATTATTCGTTGACAGAATTGGAAAACAGTAATTTAGTTAATACATTTAGTATAGAAATAAAAATAAATATTCAAAAATTTAAATTGCAAGTGGATACTGGTGCTGGTATATCTTGCATATCTCATACTTTTTATTTAAAGTATTTTCTAAATTTGAAGGTACTTAATACATTATATCTTTATAATGGAAATTGAATTAAGCTGTTTGGCTGTATAAAACTGAATGTACTACAAAAATAACTGTAAAAACTGGAATAGAAACATATTTTTTATTATTATGTAGGTTTGTCAGATTTATACTCAATTAATATTTCAAAACACACTGATATAATGAAAATTTTATCAAATTATGATAACTTATTTGAAAATAATTTGTGTACTTTTAATAAAGATGTAGTTAGAATTACTTTAAGAAGTAGTTCTATAATTTATTAGAGCTAGACCGTTATCATATATCTTAAAAGAAAAGAATACAAGAGGAATTAAATAGATTATTAAAAATGAAAATAATTGTACCGGTTGATTATTCTCCTTGGCTACGCTAATAGTAGTGACGGTTGTTAAATCAAATGGAAAAATTTGTTTATGTTGCGATTTTAATATACAGAAAATCCATCAGCTAGAACAGACTAATTATTTACAAAACTCAATGGTAGAGTTCAGTAAATTAGATTTAACTAATGCTTACCAACAAATATTATTAGACGAAAACTTCTAAACAGTTTGTAACAATTTCAATTCATAAGGGTTTATTTCAATTTTAACGTTTGCCTTTAAAAAAAAAACTTACAGAAGTATTTGATGTTTTGTCAACCGGTTGTTTTAGAATTTCTAAAGAAAAATGTGTTTCTTTAAAAGACTCAACTACCTATTTGGGTTATGTTTTTAGAAACAAGAGGCACCTGTTCCTAAAAACATAACACAACCGAAATCAGTGTTAGGGTTGATAAACTATTATGGAAGATTTTTTAGAAACCTTTCTACAGTTTTACCCCCTATATATCAATTACTAAAAAACAGTATTGGACAGATGAATGCAATATTACATTTAATTATATTAAAAATGCATTAATATCCAAAGATATTTTAATTGCCTTTCATCAATCTTTATCAATTAAATTAATTGTCTAACGACGGTGTTGGAGCAATTTTGTGTCATACTTGTAAAGATTGTATTGTGAAAGCAATAGAATTTGTATCACGTACATTGATAACTAGTTAAACTAAATATTCACAAATAGATACAGAAGGTTTAACAGTAATTTATGGTTTAAGTAAGTTTCATTAATATCTGTATGGCAATGAATTTACTGTAGTGACGGATCATGAACTGCTTTTAAATATATTTTCCCCAAATAGAAGTATTTCGCATTTCTCTGCAAATCGTCTACATAGTTGGGTAATAATTTTATTAAAATAGAATATGTTAGATCAGGTCAAATCATAGCTGATTGTTTATCTAGATTGCGAATATGCAACAATAATAAAGACAAGGAGAAACAAGAATATTTTAATAATTATATTGACATAACAGATTTTAGTATGACTAAATGATATTTTATATGCAACACGAAAAGATGAGTTGTTGATAAAAGTTATTCATTTTGTTAAATCGGAACATTGGCCAAGTTATACTTTTAGATTAGAACAATTTAAATTGTTTATAGAAAAGAAATATGAATTTTTAATTGAAAGTAATACTTGGTTTGGATTAATAGAAGTGATATACCTGAAAGGTTCAAAAAACCAGATCAATTGCATTTTACGCATTTAGGAATGGTAATATTAAAAGGTGTAGCTAGAGCTTATTTTTCGTGGCCAAATGTAAATAATGATATTAAAAAGTATGTAAAAACTATGTAAACACATGTAGCTATAACAATAGAACCATATAAATGTGAATTGAGAACATAGGAGTGGCTTGAAAGTTTTTTGATAGAGTACATATTGATTATTCTGGACCATTTTAAAATAATCTAAAGTATTGAGAATCCACTATCACTTTATATTACTATATATAAAGTATCAATAATTGACTTTATACTAATTGATAAAATATTTTATTCATGTCCTTAATCGATTTCGATTTTCTAAAGATGATTTGTTAAATCGAAATCGAATAGGGACATGAATAAACAATTTTATCACTTAGTATGAAGTCAATTACTAATATTTTATATATAATTTTTAAATAAAATGTTTGTATATTGGTTAACGCACATTCAAAGTGTGTATTACATATTACTAACTCTATTACAAGTCAAGAAGTAATAAAAATATTGAGAAAAATTTTGGCTACATTTGGTTTACCAAAGACATTAATTTCCGATAATACCACATCATTTACAAGCGACGAATTTGCACATTTTCTGAGACAAAATAGTGTTCAATATATTTTTTCACTTGCATACCACCCTTCATGAAACGATGAAGCAGAAAGTAATGTGAAAATTGTAAAAAATTGAACACAAAAATGATTTTGATTTAGAATTTATACTTTACAAATTTTTCTTTGATTATCGTAATTCCCCTCATTCTACAATGAGCGTTACCCACACAGAACACACAAAACAATAAGATAGTAAATAAAGTTAATTTTTAACAAACAAAGCAAGGAATGTATTACAAAGGGGGAGAAAAGTATTATTTTTTTAAGGGAGAATAGGTATTGTTAAAGTAAGCCAAAAAATATTGTTCAATTCATCTCTAGCGTTCAATTCTTGGCGTGATCCAGTCTTTACAAGCTATTCTACACACTCTGGTCGGACACCAAATTACAATACAGTAGATACTTATCAACAAACATTTGAAACTTATCATCTACGCACATACAATTAAGGGCGCACGACCAATTTATCCCACCAAGATCAATCTTACCCTAACTATTCAATGTACGATAGGAAAGAATACCACATTGAAGTAACTTTGTTTTCATGTGTATTCACTGAATTGAATATAACTAATTTACCCGCAAGGTGATCCGTAATATGAGCACTAATTAAAGTATATTTCCAAGTGTTTCTATAATTATTTGTTATCATATAATCATTACATAGAGTACAAGTAACCTTACCATTTTCATCAAGCTGACCCTGGTTAGAGCACCGAAAAAACCAATTAAACAATCGAACAGAACATAATTTTACAGCTAGGTATAAGCGCATCTAAATTAAAATCACCACATATAATTAATTTACAATTATTTTTCAAAGTGTGAAATAAATTCACCAATGTCGCTGCGTGGATGGCAATAAACACATATTACAAAATACCCATTCTACCACAAAATGGTCCATATCCACAGAATCTGGATTACCAACGAACAAATACGACGACCCTAGCTCCCTTTTTGATACAATGGCAGAACATGGAAACTCCTGAATCCCGGCACACAGACCATGTCTTTAGACATAGACTGTGAGCAGAATATCACATCAGGTCTATGTTTCTCAATCATTAATTCCAATCGAATTTATTGAAAATGGATCCAACATATATATGGTTAACTGAAACAGCTGTTGAGTACTCGTTTTCTTGAAAGCAAGTCCGAAAATACCCACCTACACCTTCTATACTATTCGTCGATTCATCACATACATAATCATCACTGATAAGTATCACTTCACCATCATTACAAGTATTACGGACCTATCCACCTAACGAAACAGATCGTGGATTATTGACAGGGCTTTTTGTTGACATCAGTACAAACTGTCCAGATTGTGGTTATTTCCAAGATGATAATTTACCTCAATGTATTTTAAATTACTTTATTGATCATAATCATTTGTTGACGAAATTATATTATGAATTCGACATGCAACTTAATATTTACTCTTTTTATTGAAATTTATTGCAAGGAATATTTTGTAAAATGTTGATCACACAAGAGAAGATTGGTATAGATACAATGAATGCTGTTAATTAAAAAATCGTAGGTATAGGTTTTTAAGTCAAAAATAAAATTCTCCTTACGTTCTTTGCATTGGTGGTCTTTCTTGCGTGGAAAAAATGCGTTTCAATTTCTTCTCTTGGTAGGTTGTCAATAGCATACAGAATCATATTTTTAATGTATAGTTTAATTAAAGATTGAGTTTAGATATGGTATGTTCTTTTCATGATCTGTTCTGTACTGTACCGTGCTGTACTGTCTTTCGTATTCGTATATACAGGGTGCGTTATATTTGACCTCCCTGTCCAATTTGATAACGGTTGGAGATATCGTTATAAGCCGAAACACACTGGTTTTTATTTTTAGTAACTCAAATAAGTTATCTTAATAATTGTTTATGTCTTTCAGTTTTTTAAAAAATGTTCATGAGTCGTATGAATTAATTCTCATCATAGATTATATTTCAAAGCGTAAGCAAATCGTTTTACTGAATTCAAACTAATTTTTATAATCTTTCATCTTCATAACTATGCAGTTTTTACAATAATTTTATGGTATAAATTTACATTTTTATAAAATTGGTTATTAAACAGTTCATGTAAATTTCTGTCACTTTGGACAAATATCATAAGAGGCTTTACAACACCTTCCTATTATTAAAAATCTATTGCCCTTTCTTTGGAGGAGAAAGGAGATTCCTTCTAATAAAAAGAAGTTGGGTCCTCTTTATTTGGCTTTTAGCAAGAAATCACAATTACTCCTTATGTACTAATTATGATTTATGAATTATTCTTACTTATGAAGCCTTATTTTCATGAAGTGTGATCGTCGAAGAGAGAGAAAGAGAAGACAAACCAGAAATTAGAAGCAGATGTTATAAGAATATGGTAACAACTATGCGGTTGCTACTATTTATTTGTGTATAGAGGGCCCAGCTAAAATTGCTTACGTTGTACAAAATGCTCAAAGGAGATCCAAAAAGAAGCTCAAGTTTCCTTTATCCAAGAAGACGAAGCTTGATAAAAAAGTATTTCATATTCTTAAATATCTTTTTTAGGAATCAATGTGTTTCTATACAAATATAGTATATTTCTGTTATAATCAGCCATAATTTTCGTTTGTGTTCTTTTCTGTTTTAGTCGCAATAAGGTTGATTTTATTTCGTTGAGTATTTCAACGAAAGCGATAATTTCACTTTATAATTATTGGTGCCTAAAATACAACGCACGACCAATTATGTTAATTTTTTGGTGCGCCTAACTAATGGTCAAGGATTCTGTTCTATATTAAAGTTCCTGAAGAACTAAAGTTTCTAGTAGACTAATTTTCTGACCCTTGAATGAACTGTTAATTGTGGGGATGTAGAAAGGGTCCGCTGGGACCTAATAGCTGAGAAAAGATTCACTTCCATGTGAAACTAGATACATACAAAAGTTGTGACCGTATGTTCATTAAAAAAAAAAAAGAACTTATGTTACTTATATTTTACTAATTTCTCCTAATTAAAAGCTTAATTATCCTGTATACCAAGGTTTGGCATCGTTCAATATTATGTTATTAATGCCATATTTCAACGAAAGTGATAATTTCAGTTTATCATTTATTGGTGCTTAAAATATACCCGCGACCAATTATGTTAATTTTTTTGTGCGCCTAATTAAGGGTTAAGGATTCTGTTCTATATTAAAGATCCTGAAAACTCTGGGCTAATTTTCTGACCCTTGAATGAACGGTTAATTGTGGGGATGTACAAAGGGCCCGCTGGGGCCTAATATCTGAGAAAAGATTCACTCCCACGTGATACTACATACATACAGAAGTTGTGACCGTATGTTCATCTACAAAAAGAACTTACGTTACTCACATTTTACTACTTTTTCCTAAATCAAAACTTAATTATCTTGTATACTAAGTTTTGGCGTCGTTCAATATCATGTTATTAATGCCACATTTATCGGATTCGGATGTCGTATGAAAACAAAAGGGGCATTTCTTTCTGCATCGTATCAATTGTTGCTGTATGATGGTGTAATTTTTAGCTAGACTATGCTATTTTTTGTAATTTGATTACAGATTAGATTTCTTTAAATACTAATTTAGTTGTAGGATTAATTATGGAAATTAGGAAACGATTTCTATAGATTCAAAATCAATCTGTAATAATAATAACAATTATTATTATTTTTATTATTTTAATTTTTATTTTATTATTAATTATTATTTATTATGCGAACACATGCAATAAAAAATAAAAAATGTATATAAAACAATTAAATGGAGTTGAGTTGATGTGCTTATCGGGGTAACACCTGTTTTCCATCGTGTGCGTTATATTAAGTTTAACTGTGTGTAGAATGCGTTTCACCGAGGAGAACTTAAGAGAATTGAAGGAACTCTTCAACAATTCGATTGATGAACTTATAAGAAAGGAATCTTTCATGTCCCAATTGGTAAACATTGTGAAAGAACAATTCAGTACCGAAATAAAGGCGCTAAAGGCGGAGAATAAACAATTATATTATATTATATTATTAATTATATTAGATTATATTATATAAATGATGTTAATCAAAAGGTCGATTTTTTTAATTCTCATCTTCTTGCGGCTTTGGACTTTTATGCACCGGCACGACCTGTCAGATTCTCAAGACCTTTTGCACCGTGGTTAACTGATACGTTAAAACTAATGATATCGCTGAGAAATCAGGCTTTATCCAAATTTAAGAGATCTAAATTAACATCTCATTTTGACTATTATAAGTCAATAAGAAATTTAACAATACGCAGAGAAAAAAAAAATTTTTTAAATACTACTTTTACGACGAGTGATGCAAGGACTTCTTGGCGACTTTTATCAAATATGCGTATTGTTAATAAGCCGAGACCGATTGTTCCTGGGCACTTGGGGAATGTGAATACTATTAATAATTATTTTATAAATTCTGTTGGCCGCGGTGATGTTGATGCTGACTTAGTCACTTTTTACAATACTTATATGATTTTCCCCGAGTCACATGATAGATTTTCATTCCGTCTTGTTGACACCTCTACAATTATAAATACATTGAATGGTATCAAGTCAACGGCTCCCGGTAATGATGAGTTAAATATAACTTTTATCCGTAAATGTCTTCCCGACATATTGCCCCATATAGTTCACATTGTCACTGTTTGTCTTGAGCGATCGGTCTTTCCCGAGGCCTGGAAATCGGCCGTGGTGATGCCCATACCTAAAATTCAAAATCCTACTGATCTGGCGGACTTACGTCCAATTAGTATTCTTCCAACTGTTTCTAAGATTTTGGAGAGGTGCATGGAGTTCCAGCTTCGTGAGTACATTGGTAAACATAATATTTTACCCCCGTCGCAGTCTGGTTTTCGACCCAATTACAGTTGTGCTACAGCCCTTCTAAAGGTGACTGATGACATCATTCGGGCTCGTGACAGCGGTCTTTGTGGTATGCTGGTGCTATTGGATTACAGTAAAGCTTTTGATAGAGTTAACCATTCAATGTTTCTATCTCTTCTGCACTATATTGGTTTGTCTGACTCAGCGATTGCTCTGATGAAAAGTTATCTTACTGACCGTGTTCAGACGGTGAAGCTGGATGGTCTATCTTCGTTTCCGTTGCCTGTAAGAATGGGAGTCCCACAGGGGTCCATACTGGCTCCTCTTTTATTTTCTATTTACACCTCCCAGCTGCCGGTGAGCGTACAGCATTCATCGATACACATGTATGCTGATGACACTCAGCTATACATAACCTTTCCTAAGGAACAGATTGTACAGGCTTGCTTAAAAATTAATGCAGATCTCGAAGCCTTGTGTGACTATTCTTATAAAATGGGTTTAACCCTAAATGCATCCAAATCAAAAGTGATTGTCTTCGGTAATCTTGAGTCTGATGATGTAGAGGTGCGGTTGAATGGGAGGAGACTGACGGTTTGTTCTGAGTCGAGGAATCTTGGGGTGGTGGTTGACGGCAACCTCCGTTTTACTAGCCACGTCACTGCTTGTGTGAGGAGGGCTTATGCAGTTTTGAGGTGCCTGTATCAGCACCGACAAGTGCTAAATGTGACCACTAAAAGGCACTTGTGTGAGACGCTTGTCTTGTCGAACTTTGTTCATTGTGCAGCCGTGTATGGCCCATGCCTTACTGCTTTTGATGTTCGTCGCATTCAGAAAGTTCAGAACAGCTATCTCAGATTTATGTATGGAATTAGAAAGCGTGAACACATCTCCCACACTCTGATTTATGCGAAATGGTTGAACATCCGCAATAGATTAAAATATTATTTCTTATGCCTTGCTCACAAAGTAATTACCACTGGGACTCCACCTTATTTATACAATAAAATTTCTTATAGGACAGATATTCACAACCTAAATCTCAGACACAGGAACACTATCACCATTCCTGCTCACAGAACATCACTATTTCGGCGTTCCTTCTCTTACAATATTGCGAGAGACTACAACTCCTGTCCTCATAAAATTAAAAGTTTTAAGTCTGCTATCTTCAAAGTTAAGCTGCATGACGCCTTGTTTGGGTTGCAATTAACACAACGTGACATTTCTGCTGCCTCGGTGCTCTTACATTGTGATCATGTCTTGTAAGCACTCTTGGATAACTGAACAATTATTGTTTTTTTTTTTTATTTGTTTTGTTTATATATTTTTATATATTTTCATTATTCTCAACTCTAGGTTGAGTTGAACACATGATAACCCTGATTTATTGGTTGTCAATCTGGACTCCGCCTTTGACCACTAATTGCAAATAACAATGAATGTATATTTTTTTCATTTTTTATTTTTTTTTTTATTTGTTTCTATTTTTTACTTTCTTAATGTATTAGGATTCTATTGTTTTTTGAGGTCAATAAAGTTATTATTATTATTATTATTATTATTATTATTATTAAATACATAATCAATCAATAATAACTCAATTAGAACAAATGGTGAAATAACAGATATCTGGGTAAACTTATATCGTGAGTTAAACTGAGCAATAGTGAAATATATTTACATAATACCAAGTTTCATAATTAGAGTTGTGAATTATATGTACCAAAATTCAGATATAGTCTGTACCACGAGAAGTGAATGTGACTCATCGATTTCCGCAAGAATTTTGCGCATACGTTACAAATATTATGCCCGCGCGTTGACGTGTCTTAGAGTGAAATGATTTCTAGCGCGTACGTCTGTTCCGTACACTGTTAGGCGATGAGTCACCTCCACTTCTCGTGGTACAGACTATACAGGGTCATACGTTTCTCTGTATTCAATTGCGTGAAAGTCGAAAATTTTAAATGGATCGCCCCATATTTTCATACCCTATCAGAAAGGGAATTTAATTCTTTATAAATTATCTATAAATATTCCTATACCTATTTATTATAGTTTTCTTGAGGAATTTATCAAAATCATAGGTTAAATGCTAGAAACCGTCTGTGTTTTTGTTAGAAGGCCATAAATGACATTTTAACAGTTTTTTGTTTAATTTATTTAAATTATTATTAGTATTATTTCTACAATGAACTGTGATTGAATAAACTTTAGATTGCTAACTGTTATTTACCAAAAATAACCAAAAGATAACCGAATAAATGAAACAATGAAAAACAACAATTTAATGACAAAAATTAAAATCAATAACATAAAAGAATGAAAAACTTATAATTATAAAAATAAATTATGGGAATTTAATTGAATCTACAAACTATTTAGATACTTTCCCGTGCCTATTTGTTGTAGTTGCCCTCATATTTGGAAATTAATTGAAGCATGCAATGCTGGAAAGCTTCTAATTTTTATGTTAGAAAGCCGTAGAGTTTTGACAGCTTTTCAACCATATTTATGTTATTGTGGTCATTACTTAGTTGTGTCATCACTTACTGCTGTTAATGTCTTTGAATAAAAGCTAACAAACTAAAGTTTATTCAATCGCAAATCATTCTAGAAATAATACCAATGATAATTTAAATAAATTAAACGATAAACTGTCAAAATGTCATAGCCTTCTAACAAAAACACGAACGGCTTCCAGCATTTTGTGTGGAATTTTAATAAAATAATCAATATAAAGAAAACTATAATAAATTGGTATAACAATATTTATAGATAATTTGTAGAGAATTAAATTCCCGTTTAGATAGGCTAAAAAGATATGGGGCGTTCCATTTAAAATTTTCGACTTTCTCGCAATTGAATGCAGCGAAACTGTAATTCAATTTTTGACCACGCTGTATAAGGTACATTGATATAACAAGTGACAATCTATTTAACAGCATATGACGAGTTATTGTACCAATGCAAAACGTTTTTGAATTAACGTTGGCTGAGATATGGGTTTGTAAAGACCATGGTGATATTTGCCAAAAAACACTTAAAATCAAAATAACTCGAAAACAAAAAACGGTAGGTACCAACAACTGTTATCAAAGTCAACATATTTTCTTAGGTATAATTGAATGGTGTAATAAAAACTATAGCATTCCATTTAAAATAACAAAGTTGAGGTCTACATCCGGTAGACCGGAAGTGATGGCCATCTTGAAAATATTTTAGATTAATAGATCGGAATGAACAACCCATGTTATCAACATTTCAAGCCTCTATGAATAGTGTAACCCAAAAAAGTTCTAATGAACCTGTTACGTGAGACACCCTGTATATGTATATGCGCATATACATACATGCATTCTGTTAATTATATGCATCCTTTATTACAAAATATGCACACATATGCAGAAAATTGTAAAAATATAATAAACCCCCTTTAATCATTTATAATTTTAATCTGTTGAACGAAGGAACAGTCTGCAGGCTTTATAATGACATTGCAATTCCAAAAGCTGATTATACTTGACAAAAATTTATCTTGGGGCATTGAAGTTAAAAGTCTTCCTGCTTCTATAATTGATAATGAAGAGGAATTAAGAAGAAAAATTTAGGAAGTATTTAATTCCTTTGTTAAGCGCCAACTACGTTGAGATTTTATAATTGAAATGATGTTAATTAGGCTTGCATATACTGAAAATCTATTTTCTGGCTTAACCACTTAGTAATCAAAATATTATAAGAGACGCAATAGTGCCAAAATTATTTGAAGGGCTTAATAAGGGTTAGAATGCTAGAATAACTTAAACAATAATAAGACAGCAAGATCCAATAATGTTTCTACAGGTTTTATTTAACTTGATCCACACAAAATCTCTAAAATATCATAATTGATGAGTTTTGTAGCAAAACTCCTTGATTATTAACAAATGAAAATGTATGGTCGAAGACCTCATTTACTAAGATTATTCACAATGATGTGGTAATAGTATACTACAGTACAAGTGAGGAAAGTAGGGTTTTTCACTCACGCGAATGTCAGGTTTCCACACGAGCCGTAGGCGAGTGTGGAAACACATACAAGTGAGTGGAAAATATTGGTTTCCCACGTGTGCTGTATAGCGTTTTGTTCAATCCTACTATTTAGAGAAAATTCGGTCTTAAAATTCTTTAATTCCTAGCTAATGTCATGTCGATATGTCGGAGACGACACTTTTTGACATTGTCATTCTCTTAATTGATTGATAAACAACTAGTAGTGTCAAATTGTGACACTTTTTGACGTTGTCAAGCTCTTAATTGATTGATAAACAACCAATTGTGTCAAATTGTTGATTGTCATTATTACGCTTAAAATTAATAAACTAATTAAAATTAATAATTTATACAAGTGAAATACTTAATTTAATCTTTTATGTGTGCTCTCTACCGTTTTTTAGTTCACATCCGTTACGTTTAAACAGAATTGTGCCTTTAAAGGTTTAAATTTCGCTAATAGTGGATGAAGAAAATTAGAGTGAGTCAAAAATATTTTCACTCACCCGTTGCTATGAATATTAGCAGAGTGAGTGAAAATAACAGCTTTCAACACTCGTATCTACGCTAGAAACTGGCAATTTCAAAGGTAGGCTTGAACAAAGCATAATCCATAACTAGTTACAACCTAGATATGAAATTGTAGGAATACAGCAATAATTTTAAAACTATAATTAGATACGAATATTATCCAGTTTTAAGCATAAAAATCAACCAGAACTCAAAACAAAAGTAGACAGAGAGGCTTTTTGCGTGAATATTATTGGCAATGAACCTAAAGGCTTAGTCCATATAACCAGATAAAACCAAAATAAAAACTGCGGGAATTGTCAAAAATGTCAAAAAACCGTCAATTAAAAGTCTTACTATAAAATAGCTATTTTTGAATCTAGATAACGAAATGTCACTTTCTTATATGTCAATTTATTATTATAAATTTGCATATTACATGAAATGAAATGATAATACAATTAATTCATAGTTATGTTGTACCTGTAATCTGTTCATAACAATAAATTTACCACTTATAGTACCAAATTCTTTGATTTTTGTAGCTGGATGTGGAAGTCTTTTACGTCCGGGACGTAATAGTTATTTAAGCTGTGAGGCATGTAAGGGCACTATAACGTGCGAGGAAGAATTGTACGGTCCGAGGGAACCTAGGCCCGTGATTCTTCCGATGCGTTTTTCCCAATAGCAGAGACGATATTCTTCCAAACATCCAAAGTTTCCTTGCCAGATATTAGTTCCGAAAGTCAAATAATTGAGAAATCGTAAGTTGTCGTGTCTACAGTGACATTTGTTGTCAAACAAATAAAATTTGTCACAATTTAAGTACGAAGGCTTTCACGACTGGTGTTATATGTAAAGGAGACTCTAGTGTTAGTCCTAGTGGTAGTTCTAGTGATAAACAATGTTAGTGCTAGTGTTAGTTCTAATTTTAGTTCAATTTGTTATAATTGTTACGTGTTAAAGAAAGAGACAAATATAGAAATTACAAATAAATGTGTGAAAATATATCATCCTCTAAGTATCTAAAGCGTTCTGAAGGTATATACATTTATTTCAAACATCGATTTTATTTGAAAGAATGATCTTCGTCAATTTTAACAATTTTTATTATTTTTCTAGGACAATAATGAATATCAAGTTCCGTCGACAAGGGACGTTATAATAAACAAAGAATATGCCCAGCTTACGATACATGTGACCATAAATGCAATTGCAACTTACGAGATAGCTAGTGGGAACAAGACTTTTATCTAACACCGCTATGAAATGTAAGGTTTTACATGTCATTTTGACGTTTTGTAACGTCACATTTTATACAACTAGTGGTGTAATGAAATATTACTGTTACTTAATTTTTCTGGTTTGCGCTGATTCAAAAACACTTCTTTTTAACTTAAATATTCTTTATTATTTTTTTTACTGGTTTACACTAATACTAAACTATTCTCTGGTATATAATGTGGGTTTCGTACACAAATCAAAACGTGACGAGAGAGTGTTGAGAGAGTGTTTCGAGAGTTACGAGAGTTTTTGGGCGAACAAGCTCTTTTATAATCTTTTTTTAACAAAAAAAGTTGTTCTTGAATACATACAGAAATTAAAATAAAATGCTTTAGGCAACCCAACTTGCATTAAACGTTAAACCCCAAAAATTATAAACCCAACAAAAGAAAAATAAAAGAAATTAAAATAATCTTAACATACCCCCCGCTTTGAAAGGACTCCCTTTCAATAACAGGAACAAAATCAATAAAAGAAATCAAAAATTAATAACCTTAAATTCTAACCTAAGAATCTCAAATACATTTGACAACATTGCGCATGCGAAAACGCATCACGCACAAACGATGGTTTTAAGTTCTATATACAAAACGCAAAAACGCAAACGACGCGACCTACTCCACTGGCAAAGGACAAAGTTTATTTATCGCCCGTTTAACAATGCCAGACGGAGTGCGTACAGTGGCTACTCGTGCTACACCATCTTCACCATGGTACACCTCGATGATTCGACCAGTGATCCATTTTAAGGTGGGTAGATTTTCTTCCTTTATGATGACTAATTGACCCTTTTTTAGGTTAGAACTGCCGCCCGCCCATTTGTTGCGACGCTGCAGTTCGGACAAGTATTCCTTCGACCACCTAGCCCAAAAATGCTGTTGTATTCGCTGTACATGTTGAAACTGTGATAGCCGATTTTCCTTTATGTGGCCTAAACTTGGATCCGGAGGTGACGTAAGTTTTCTCCCGATTAAAAAGTGCGCTGGGGTTAATGGGGTTGTATCATTTGGATCCATAGATAATGGAGTTAGCGGACGGGAATTTAGGATACCCTCTATCTATACGAGTAATGTATAAAAGTTTTCATAAGTGAACGAGGCATTGCCAGCAACACGCCGCAAGTGAAACTTCACCGATTTAACACCGGCCTCCCACAAACCACCAAAATGTGGTGAATTAGGAGGGATAATAGGAGGGATTTCCAATTGATAGACGCGTTTTCAATAGAGCTTGTGAGATCGGTGGAGTTATCAGTAAGAAATCTGCTTAATTCTTGCAGTTCGCGATTACCGCCTACAAAGTTCGTCCCATTATCGGAGAGCATTTGATTGGGCCTTCCACGTCTAGCCGTGAACCGCCTAAGTGCCGAAATAAAACACTCCTTAGTCAACTCGGTCACCAATTCGAGGTGAATAGCTCGCGTAACAAAGCAGACAAACAGGCAACAATATGCTTTGCATACCTTTGAACCCCGCCCCTTTCTATCTTTAATAAAAAACGGACCCGCATAATCCACCCCCGTGGTATAAAACGGAGGAGCCGGAGTTACCCTTTCTACCGGTAAATTTCCCATTATTGGTTGAATTACACGCGGATTTATTTTTGAACATCGCACGCATTTCCGAACTACCTTTCTGGACAGATTTCGTCCTCCGATTGGCCAAAACCTATCTCGGATGGACGCTAGTAAGTGTTGTGGTCCGGCATGAAACAACTCCGAGTGTTCTCGTTCGAATAATAACCTAGCGAAAGTGTGTTTGCTCGATATTATTATCGGGAATTTTTTATCGAATTCGTACGCGGAATTTCCTAACCTGCCACCGAGACGTATTATATCATCTGCATCCAAAAACGGATTTAACTTAGCGAGACGATTCCCTTTGGGAACGCATTTATTACGTTTTAAATGCTCAAACTCCTCCGCAAAAGACTCCCTTTGGGTACATTTTACGATAAATTTGAGCGATGATACCAATTCAAAACTCCTTAGAGACCCCGTACGCTTAAGCTTAGTCTTGGAGCAATTGTTACAAAACCGAAGAATGTATGCAACTGTTCGCTGTAACCGATTTAATGACGAGAATTTCGAAAACTGAACAAACTGATCCGACGCGACAGCCACTGAAAAAACCTTTTTCTTAATTTCAGGTAAATACTCGTTCCGAAAATCTCTAACCGGCCACATGTTTTCATTTTCTTTCAGCCATTTGGGCCCGGCCCAATATAGCTCCAAACCGGCCAAATCAACGGCTCGAAGATATACGCACGCCCCGTATGCCTTTGTCGACGCGTCGGAAAAGCCGTGTATCTGAAACGATTCTGAATTTTTCAGTGAGATATGACGCGGAATTTTAATGTCGTTCAGATAAGTTAATCCATCGGCGAATTTACACCAACTGGTATGAATATAATTTGGAAGGACCTCGTCCCAACCCAATCCAGCCTCCCAGATTTCTTGCAATATAATTTTTGCCCGAATAATTACAGGACTCAGCAAACCAAGAGGGTCAAAAATTTGAGCGATTTGGGAAAGAATATTTCTTTTAGTTAACCGACCCGGTGAGATTTTTCGAATTTTATATTTAAAATGATCTTTGATAGGATCCCATAATAAGCCTAGAGTACGTGTGTTTTCGTTCTTTCCTAGATCAAGAATCTCCGCAGGGGTCGTATTTACGTCGCGAATACTATACAAAATTTTTGGATCGTTCGAAATCCATTTGTGCAACTTGAATCCTCCGCTATTTAAAACCGTTTTTACGCTTTCTGCAATGCGAATTACTTCCTCTAACGAATCTGCTCCCGTAAGCAAGTCGTCAACGTAAAAATGGGAACTAATGACATCCGCAACTATAGGGTCTGAACATTCTAAACCCAATTGCTTGAGACACCGAGTTGCCAAATAACTCGCCGAAGCCGTTCCGTAAGTTATAGTTAAAAGTTCGTACGCGTTAATGGGTAATTCATCCGAGTCACGCCACAAGATACGTTGAAATTTCGTTTGTTCAGGATGAATTAAGCACGCACGATACATTTTCTGAACGTCAGCAGCTACCACGTAATTGTATTTTCGATAACGAATCAAAGCACTGAATAGATCGGGTTGCAAAGTGGGTCCTACTACTTGTAAATCGTTGAACGAGCGGCCCGTAGTCGTAGGACAGGACGCATCGAATACGACTCTTAACTTAGTGGTGCTACTGTTCTCATTCAACACACCATGATGTGGTATGTAATAGTTTAACCCGTTTGTAATTTCATCATTAACCTTGCGCATGTGACCCAACTCCAAATATTCGCGCATGAATTCATGGTACCGATACCCGAAATCCGGATTATTTTTACATTTACGCTCAATGCTGATTAACCGATTTTTCGCGCTTCTATATGAATCGCCCAATTGATCTACGCTATCTTTAAGTGGAATAGTAACTATGAATCGACCGTCCGGCGCGCGCATGGTCGTCCTATTAAAGTGTTCCTCGCAAAGCACCTCATTTTCTGACGGAGGAACCGGACCACCAACTGCTTCAACTTCCCAAAATCGCGTTAATTGATTGTTTATTTCTACTTGATCATTTTTTTGTATTAGGTTGCAATGCACCAAATGTGCTGCGCTTGACTGTATCGGTCCCGATATTATCCATCCCAATCGCGTATTGTGCATAATTGGGCCGTCATTAAGTTTAATTTGTCCCACGCAAAGCAAATTCCAAAAGTAATCTGCCCCAATCAACAAGTCGATTTTATCCGGCTTATTAAATGACGGATCCGCCAAGCGTAAGTGCGCAGGAATATTTAACGCGTTCGCGTTTATTTCAAGACTTGGCAAATTGCTCGCGATCGCCGCGATGACTAAACAATTAACTTTAACCGAATAATCCGAACAATGTGAGTGTATCCGTAACGAACATGAACTAGTAATTACCGATTGTGTTTTATTTATTGTCGCTACATTAACGTTTGTTTCGATTTCAGGTAATCGCAAGCGTTTACACGCTTCTGCTGAAAGAAAGCTACTCTGGCTGCCCGGATCCAAGAGAGCACGTAACGAATGTTTTTTGTTGTGGCGATCGTATGTATGAACGAGAACGGTTGAGAGTAAGATGTGCGAATGTGTTGCATGCGGAGCGAAATTGAGATTGTGTGTTTGGGTACATGTGGATGTCTGTGGTTGTGGATCTGGGCGGTCTATTTCCAAATGGAGCATCGTGTGATGTCGAGCCTTGCATCGTTTACATGAACTCGAGCGACATTGATTAAGAAAATGCCCTGACCGAAGGCAGTTTATACATAGTTTTAATTGTTTAACACGATCTAAGCGCCCCTGAACGGTAAGTTTATTGAAATTTGGGCACTCTTGAATGTAATGATCGCCTTTACAGACAACGCAACGCCTTTCCGCTACCGAATTTGCGACCAAAAACGATTTCGCACGCGTATTATTTTTATCCTTGTCCGCGACCCGCTTAAACGAACCGGTTTCTAACGTCTCCAATAAGTCCGCCCGTTCTTTCAAGAATTCTAATAGATTTTCCAAACTAGGTCTCGTCAAAGTTACCTTTCTTTTTTCCCACTCGCTATTCGAACCTGTATCGAGCTTTGTACCGGCTAAATAAATAAGAAGTGTATCCCAATTGTCCGTCGGCTCGTTTAATGCCGTCAAAGCGCGTAAGTGCTTGCGAATGTTATCAATGAATTTCCGAATAGCCTGTGGATTATCTCCGGTAACCCTTTCGATATCGAATAAAGCCTTAACGTGGTTGTGTATCAATATTCGCGGGTTGTCGTACCGTTCCCGAACCAATCCCCACGCTACCTGATAGTTCGTGTTAGTTATCTCGAGACTTTCGATGACTTGACGAGCACTACCGGTTAGTGCCGATACCAAGTAATGAAATTTTTGTATGTCATTTATTGAAGCGTTCGCGTGAATCAAAGACTCGAAAATATCCCTGAAACCAAGCCATGTATCGTAACCGCCGCCAAATTTGGGTAAATCTATTACGGGCAATTTAACGTGTTGCTCCGGAACCGGTCCTACCACGAACGACGAGTCGGCGCATATTGTCCTGTTCGTCAAGATTCGTTTTGCTTTGGCGGTGTTAGCGTAAAAAACCCCCTCAAATGCTTCCCTTTCCGCGCTTTGCACCTCGCCATCAACGCTCAAAATATCAATTTCCCCCTGAATTTCTTCAAATTCATTGATAAGATTAACCGCGCGATCGTAGCGCTGCTCTAACTCCACCGAAAGTTCCGAAACGATACCGCCGTCCTTTATGATCGCCTCAAATCTCGCGATAAATTTTGAAAAATTCGTTAATTTACCTTTGACAATGCCTCGTTTTTTGACCAGATTGTCTAATTGGCTCATATTGCCAGTGAAAACCCGATACAGATAGAGACCAACAAGGAAGGAAGAAAAAGGACTTACAGCACGTCACAATGGCGTCGTTTCCGGCTACCAGGCCTCCAGCATGGACCTTTAACTCGCGTGGTCTGGAATTCCTGCGTCGTCTTGGACGGGTCAGCAAACCGCTCTCACCAGGATGGACAACGTCTTGGAAAAAGATTTGACACGCCGCATCAATGACTGGATACCAAATTTTATTTCGACGTGATTTTTAAAATCCGGCTCGAAGGACCATTTTATGTTACTTAATTTTTCTGGTTTGCGCTGATTCAAAAACACTTCTTTTTAACTTAAATATTCTTTATTATTTTTTTTACTGGTTTACACTAATACTAAACTATTCTCTGGTATATAATGTGGGTTTCGTACACAAATCAAAACGTGACGAGAGAGTGTTGAGAGAGTGTTTCGAGAGTTACGAGAGTTTTTGGGCGAACAAGCTCTTTTATAATCTTTTTTTAACAAAAAAAGTTGTTCTTGAATACATACAGAAATTAAAATAAAATGCTTTAGGCAACCCAACTTGCATTAAACGTTAAACCCCAAAAATTATAAACCCAACAAAAGAAAAATAAAAGAAATTAAAATAATCTTAACAATTACCTAGCTGAATATTGATTTGTTTTGTATGTTACTATGGATATTTGTAACAACGCAACGCAATTTTTTCAATTTAAATTCATTTAACACATAAGCCTTGTCAGATTTAAGAACTTATGATTTCGTTCAATTTTAAAGCGAAGTTAGATAAAATTTTGTACTTAACACGTTAAGAAACTGCAAATTTTGTTTAACTCACGCAATTAATAAAACTCGCTCACTTCGCTCGCTTGTTTTGGCAAATATTGCGTTCGTTAAATAAAATTAGTCTTTTCATAACTGGTTACGTTATGAAAAGTTAACGTTAACTATTATCGAACGCCGCTAGGAAATGTCATGTTTTACATGTCATTTAGATTTTTTTTAACGTCACATTTTACATAAAATTCATATACCACCGATAAGTGACCATAAAACCTCCCGAATATCAAGTTTTTCGTAAGTTACCTTTTTTCTTGCAACTTTAGTTCTGTATGTTGTATCCGCCAGCTTGATTTTTGAAAAATTCATAAGTCTGATCCCAAATTCGTAACCAGCAAACCAAAACATTTCACCATTTAAAAAATTCATTAAAAAATTCAAGACCTATTACTATGACTAATATTAGATCTAAAACTCGAAGCTTTCGAGTTCTTCTTCGAGTTTTGCTGTGCGCCTTTTGAAAACGTGCTTGACGTTCGGCATGCCATGTTGATTGAGTTAGTTTGTGAAGAAGGTCACATTTGTGTTCTATACTTCTTATATATTAATTTCTACTATTTCTTGCATGTTTTTTAAGTACTATCTCTGCCATTCCATAAATCTTTTAACACACTTAGCGGAGATTTAATTTGTCTCCCATAACGTAGTTATCCGCAGGACTCCGCAGGACTGAAACCATGTGCTGCACTTTTTATGGTAAGTATTGCTTGATCAATATACTCATCCCATTCTTTTCCATGGTCGTAACTTGCAACTCTGAGCATTCTCTGAAATACTGTGTTTATATTCTGTTTATTTGAACTCTACAAAAAATGTTCAATCATCCTTTTACCACTGATTCTATGTCAGCTATTTGTAATGGTGTTTTCGTTATACGTCTGGGAAAATATGGACATCTCTGTATAAAAAGGTAAACGGTGATTACGGTCACCGTTTAAAACACGGTGATTGCGAAAGAACGCTCACCAAACACTACGTCCCTAAAAAATCACTGGATCAGTCACTGTCACTCGAAACCGGTATCAAATAAATTGATAGTAAGTAAGAAGTTTTTTTAATATACTGTTTAAAAAGACTCTATTTGTTGTAAAATGTTAAAATTTATTAATAAGTGATTGCCTTTATACCGACAACTGTTGTTAGATCATTATTAAACGGCGAAGTTCTAGCGATTATACTATATGTAATTTTTAATGGTAGAGCAATTTTAAGCATATGTACCGGGTGTCCTTCAAAAGTGGCTCACCCGTTTTAATTTAAACAATTATTTAAAAACCATTGACTAAAGCATAGCAGTGATCATTGCTTGTGAAATAATAAATCAAGAGCAACATAGCGTGCTTTATACTCTTAACCTTGCTACTATGTGTCAAAACTTGTAATGCATTTTCCGAAGGTTGTAAAACGTTAGAAAATAACGAAAATATTTTTTTCTCAAAAACTATAAGTGATCGTGAAAATTTTTCAAGTAAAAGATATGTGAGATAATGCCGTCTACCCTCCTGAAGAAAAAAAAATTCAGATTTATAAAAAAGTTAGTAATCACATCCGGTATAACCGGAAGTACAAAATAATCTATTTTGTGTCCTAATAATCCGTTTGACTGGTCTAATTATACATTCCAAATGGTTTTTTTATACCACAAAATAAATCATTTTATATCACTTAATAAAAACAAATATGGGTGGTTACTTTTAAGGGACAGCTTGTATATACACGAATTACAATAATATAATGCTCCTGCTTATTGTTTTGTGCCATTATGTCTATTTTCAATTTTTTTTTCAATTGAAATGGATGTATTTTTTAGTGCTTGTTTATTTTTTTACCATTGATGGAATATTTTTCGTAAATTGTGCATTTTTATTGCGTTATGTAAATATTTATTCCGTTTATTATTTCTTTTCTTGATTCAATCTTCATTTATTATTTTCTTAATAATCAGATTTTATTACCGATCTTCGCTTGACATTCTTTTGTCGATATGTCTGAAATTATGTCGCCACCGTGATCGATTAGCGCGATCACGGTGGCGATATAACCACACCTATCGTTGTGATTGGTCCCATACCCTTAAAAAATACGGGAATATCAAATGCTTATTTGGGAAGATATAAAAAAGAAAATTGGAAATAATTGTATATGGTTTTATGTAGACGAGACTACAGACTCATGTGGTCGTTACATAACTCACTTACTGGTTGGGATATTGAATAAAGTTTGCCCAACTAATGAATTTTTAATTGGATGTAAGCAGTTAGATAATACGAATAACAATATTATTACGAAATCATTCTCGAAGAATTAATGAAATTCTTTTTGCCAACTCCGGTCCAAAGTAAAAAAATATTACTAATGCTTTCTGATACGCCTCCTTACATGCTAAAAGCTCACAAAATCTAAAAGTTCTTTTATGAAGACCTTACCCATTGTACATGCTTAGCACATGGACTTAACTTTGTTACTGAAACAGTTCGAGCACTGTCATGAAGTCATGGCGAAAACTCCTTCCGAATATCAACCAACACATTTATGAAGGAGATAATGAAGTCATGCCGATCGCTACACTTATTCCCTTAATACCATCCGTTCCGGGAGGTGAGAATGCTTGAGTATTTAGAAGAACAAGACGACGCAAATATAGTTGAAAAACTTATGATAAGAAACGTGCAATTTTTGGTTACGAATTTTTGTAATAAGGTATGCGTGAATATTTATTGTCCATCTGAACATTTTTTGTATGTATTAGTTTCTATTTATTACCATTTTTTACTTTATTGATTTAAAATATAGTACTTATGCTGAAATATGTTTTTCCTATTTTTAGTGTTGTTCTTTGCAGAAAATTCCGCAGATAATCGAGGCTATCGAGGTATTAAATTTCACGTTTTCATCGTCATTTCCACATATCCCGTTTCTCTAAATTTCTTTTCAATTTTGCTAACTGTTGATCTACTAATAACTCAGTAAGGGTACTTTGCATTAAACAAATTGCATACCTTTTGTTTTGATCGGGTTTTATCTCCACATCCTATAAGAACTAAAATTTCTAAGTGTTGGATTTCACTTAAATGAGCCATAATTATTATAAAATAAATACGTAACAACTCCTTAACAATAACTCCTTATGCTCGGATTTCATCTGTCTTACATGCTAAAAGCTCACAAAATCTAAAAGTTTTTTATGAAGACCTTACCCATTGTACATGCTTAGCACATGGACTTAACTTTGTTACTGAAACAGTTCGAGCACTGTTTATTTTAGTAAATACATTGATCAAAACTGGAAAGAAAGTTTTCATAAAAAAGCTTCTTTAAGAGTTCAATTATTTCGAGAAAGAATCGCAAATAAATAATTTTGTGTATCACTTTCTCCTGAACCGGTTATTACAAGATAGGGCACATGCTAGATGTTGCCTGCTATCATGCTGACCATTTTGACTCTTATCTTAACACGTGGGTTTAAAAGGATTTTGTGGTAAGTAAATAATTATTCAAATAATTTTTTTTTAGATATTTGGACAATCTTCTAAAGGCCATATTTAGTGTCCTTGCTTTACCTTCTATTACTATTTTATGGCTTTGGTAATCTAAAGATTACAGCATGCGGAATATCCTTAGGTATACGGCGCACGGTCAATTTTACAAGTTTAGTAGGAAGTGGTACTTTATTTGATACCATATTAAAAGCGTTTAAAATTATGAGAAATATCCATATTGTACATTTCATTCGTATGGTGTAACCGTAAATGGTTCTTTATCTGAACATAAATAATTTTTTGTTTAAATTGACATTTTTAAGAAAAGTACATGTATATGTGTATAAGCCTTTATACGTAAACATGTAGATACTATTGAATGTAACAAAAGTATTCTAATGTATTAATTTAAAGTAAACCGTGAATTTTCATGGATTCATATCTATTTATGTTTTTGTTAGTATAACTTTTTAACGAGCTTAATCGACCGCTCATTACAACAAACTTGAAATGTTGTAAAAATTATCAAATACACATTTAAACATAAAAAGAATACCAGAAGCTGAGATTCACAATTTCAAAATTCTAACGAGTTAGTAAATTATTTCTATCAAAAAAAAAATTAAGTAATAATTGAGAAAATAGCTAATACGTTGAAATTATAAATTTAAAATTTTGTTTCATTTCGATGGGGTTTGAATATAGGGTGTAAATTCACTCTAATAGATATAAAAATGCACTAGTCATATTACTTATATTTTCAAAACATCTAACTATACAAAATTTCAATCGTGAATTGATGCCACTGTTTTTATTTGATAGTCGATATTTTCTAAAGTCATCCTAAAAGTCATCCTAAAACCTAATGATTCATGTTGAACCGTGTTAGATAAATTAAATAGAAGTGATATTAAGTGGTGTTATTTTTTAACTTTAAAAACAAAAGCATAATGAAGTAAATAAAAAAAAGTAATTAAGTAAAGCCTCGACTATCCGTGAGCGGAAGATCCGCGGTGCGGACTATACGTGGGTGCCGTGATATATACATTTTTTTCAAAATTTAAGTTCCGTTTGATTTTTGTTCTTCCGTTTATTAGAGTACTAGTGACGTTGCTTATCATTTATCGTCATTTGTAAAATGGTATCGATTTGTAGCTTAAACACTTTAATTTACTCATTTTTCATAATCTTTATTACTTATATATTATTTTTCTTTTTTGTTTTTTCTTGTTTTTGTTTAATGTGTTTATGGGTGTTTAGTGTGGTATGAATTGTGCTCGCTACAATCGATCAGACAAGTACGTGTTTTTATTGTCTGAAAATTTGTCATATGAATACATTTATGACGCTGATGAATCACAGTTTTTTTCGAAGTGTTTTAGTATTTGAAAGTAAACATAAAGCGGCAGGTCACAAAAGTAGTAAGGAAAGAATCACAATCTTGTCATGCAGTAATGCTACTGGTACTCACAAACAGAAGTTTCTTGTAATTTTAAAGTCTAAGAAACCAAGGTCTTTCAATCGAACAAGAGCAGAAAATATACCACTTGATTATTTCAATCAAGAAAAAGGTTTAATAAACCAGCGGATTTTTCGAGAATGGTTTTTTCGAAAAGACTTTTGTGCATCAAGTGTGTAAACAGCTTAACTCAATGAAGTTACCATGGAAGGCAGTTTTGTTAATTGATAACTCGCCTTCACGTCCAGCTATGTGTTCTTAAATCTTCTAATGAACAATTTTTCGCAAAGTTTTTACACCCAAATGTTACTGCGCTGATATAACCTATGGACCAGGGAGTCATTACAACTATGAAGAGAGCATACAGAAAAAATCGTTAATGTCAAAAAACGAAGAAGGTTGCGATTTTATACAATTCTGGAAAGTTTGTACAATTTTGGATAGCATTTACTATATCGCGTTTGCATGGAATTCCATTAAAACCACAACTGTCATGAAGTCATGGCGAAAACTCCTTCCGAATATCAACCAACACATTTATGAAGGAGATAATGAAGTCATGCCGATCGCTACACTTATTCCCTTAATACCATCCGTTCCGGGAGGTGAGAATGCTTGAGTATTTAGAAGAACAAGACGACGCAAATATAGTTGAAAAGCTTATGATAAGAAACGTGCAATCCAGAATTAAGAAAAGTGTTTTCAAAACAAGAAACAAAAATTGGTTACGAATTTTTGTAATAAGGTATGCGTGAATATTTATTGTCAATCTGAACATTTTTTGTATGTATTAGTTTTTATTTATTACCATTTTTTACTTTATTGATTTAAAATATAGTACTTATGCTGAAATATGTTTTTCTTATTTTTAGTGTTGCTCTTTGCAGAAAATTCCGCAAATAATCGAGGCTATCGAGGTATTAAATTTCACGTTTTCATCGTCATTTCCACATATCCCGTTTCTCTAAATTTCTTTTCAATTTTGCTAACTGTTGATCTACTAATAACTCAGTAAGGGTACTTTGCATTAAACAAATTGCATACCTTTTGTTTTGATCGGGTTTTATCTCCACATCCTATAAGAACTAAAATTTCTAAGTGTTGGATTTCACTTAAATGAGCCATAATTATTATAAAATAAATACGTAACAACTCCTTAACAATAGGAAAAAACAATAAGAAATATTGAACAAAGCTGGACTAATGAATAATGAACACAAAATACGGCAAAAATAACAACAAATAAGAGACTGTTATTTGTTAGAATATAACGCAAAATAACTAATACAGAAATAATACAAATCTAAAAAATATAAAACAGAAAAAAATATAAACAAACAATTACAACACAAAAAATGAAAAAATACAGGTCAAATACAAATACAAATCGTACATACTTCAACATAAGCAAAATAAAAAAAAATAAGTGAAGAGAAAGGTTAGTTGTTATCTGTGTTATTGATAAGATCTGTACCTTAGGTAAAGTTATTATGAATATGATATACCACGACATCTCAGCCTAGGCTAAACAAATAGTTAAAGTATTTTCTTTTAAACGTGCAGACGGTTGCGGACGATTTCACATTCAACGGCATATCATTGCATATTTTAGTAATTTGATACGAATACAATTTCTTAAAAAGCTGAAGGCTGTGTAACGGGGGAGTCAGCGTGCCCCGAAAACTTATGTTTAATGTATGCACGTCAGATCGGAATGTAATTTTATCATATAAATATAAAGGCTTCTGATAGGCGATAATCCTATAATAAAGACAAGCCGAGTGCAATGCCCGACGATTATACTTATTCCACCAATTTAGATGGACCAACCGGTGACTAACATGTTGTCGACGTCCCATCCCGAATCAATCCTAAGCACGAATTTTGTACCTTTTGAATCTCTCTTTTCGACAGTTTGGAAATAAAAGATGAATAGATAGTATCGCAATAATTGAAATTAGATAACCATTCTAATTTCCATTTCTATTTAGAAAGTTTCTGCTACTATAAACTAATTTTAAATTACAATATGCATTTTGTGCACAAATATTACTTACTCAATTATTATTTACTTTACCTTTATTAAAAAATCCCGCAAACTTGGAAGGCCGTTATCGATAATTAATCCTAGGCTTTTCACAGTTTCCTGTTTGTATTAGAGGGGCGTTTGCATTGTTTACAGAAATCTCAATTTGATCAATTATATTTTGTTTTGCCGCTGAGGTGCAAAGAAAATCACTTCAGTTTTTGCAGGATTAACCCGAATATTGTGCGCTCTAGAGCAATCCGCTACCCTCTGCAGGTCTTCATTAATACGCTCACATGCCAATGATTCATTGGAGTGAAATGAATAATACAGCTGGGTGTCATCAGCATAAAAGTGAGACTTCTTAGTATAAAGCAGAGGCACAACTACCGAACCTTGGGGAATACCAGATGACAAATAGAGAGCATCTGAGGTTTTGTTCTCAACAATCACACTTTGTTTATGGCTTCTTAAATAGTCACCACTTGCCATGTCGTCCAAACCAACGAACTTTAAAACAGAAAACAACAAATCGTGGTTAATGGTATCAAAAGCGTTAGAAGAGTCCAAAAGGCATAATATGGTCGCATTTTCCTTGTCTAAGCCAGAAGCAATATCATCAATAATATGAAGCGGTTCGTATGGAGTATATCCAGGCCGAAAACCTGATTATGTGTCTGGCGAAATATTATTTTTGAAAATAAATTCTCTTAGCTGAAAAATAAGAATTTTTTTCGCTACCTTGGACAGAACTAGAAGAATGCTTCTAGGCTTATATGCGCAAATCAGTAGGATTGCTAGTTTTCACCATTGGTTTAACCCACGCATACTTCCATGCATCTGGTAATACGCCATGGTTTATGCAAGTATTAAGTATGCTTTATTAATTCAATGTTTAGATTGTTAATATCTACAGAATTACTATTAATTGGAGATTAATAAGGAGATTAATTGGACTAAAGGAAAATGTTGATTGAACAAATCTATTATTTAGATAAAAATTATAAAGCGCATCATCAAGCAAAGGCGCATTTTCTGATTGAGAATCTATAAAAAATCTGTGGATTTCGTTTGGACGACAAAGACTCTCAGTTTTTGTTTACCTCTTGAATCTATGCTCCAGAAAGGCCTTTTTTCCCTTTCTATTGCCGAATTGGTTATGTTTCTCATATCCTTATAGTATTGCCAAGCCAGTTTAATTCCGCACCTCTTAAACCTTGCAAAAGCATCGTCTCTAGTTTTCCGCATATGATTAATCCTGCCTGTCAGCCATGGGGCTGGCGGCCTGTTAAATGTACAACGCTTAACTAGAATGTGTTAATTAATCATCGATAACAAAAAATTATTAATGTTGACTTTATCATTAATATTATCATAATCGAAATCATAATAAAAGTTATTAAAATTGAAATTTTTGCAATTTCTAATAATTTTAATTTGTGGATAACTTTTTGGAACAGTACTCCTAATTTCGCAGTACGTCCATTTATGGTAGTTAATGCCATGAACACTGACGACACCCTTTTGCTGCACAATATCAATGTCTGAAACACAAATAACATCTATAAGGATCTGAGATGAATCAGTAATTCTAGTAGGGGTGTCTATCAACTGAAACAAGCCATTATTTCCAAAAACTTAGCAACCGCAACTGACTGTGCAGCATGTTCATGTTAATATCAGCCATCAGAATAACCTTATCATATCTCGGCAAAATATCCGACAAAGTATCCTTTATGATATCAATAAAACAAGAATAGTTAAATGTTGGAGGTCTATAAACAATTCCCATAGCGATATGCATCCCATTGATAATGACTGAAATCTAGACCTGTTGGATTGCATCATTGACTCCCACAACTCTATATTTTATATTATTTCGAATATAAATAGCCACTCCTCCACCTCTGCGATCAATACGATCGACTCCTTCCAACATAATACCATCAATACAAAACCATCTGAATAAATGACGAATTCAGCCAAGTCTCACTCAAGCCAAGATTGTCGTAGTCGTCATCATTAATAAAATATCTTAACTTACGAAGAGGTGATAATAAAGACGAGTGTTTAGATATGCAAGTTTCATTGGTTAGCAAACTAAAAATGTAAATAAATATGGTATACACAAAAAAATTAAAATAAGCAATATTAGTTGAATAATATACAAACGGAAAACAATAATTGTGAATTGTTAGTCGTTCCGACATATAAATTAGAAGGAATAGGATTCATAATATAAAAACTTTTTTTCTATTTTTCCTCCTTCATATCCCCTCTTTTGATTCCCTTCTTCGAAAATTTATCATTTGCTTATAGATATAGAAAACTAATTTTGTCTTGAACTAATACGATTCCACTTGGTTGAAGAATAAATTTTTAACCGTGTAAATTTAAATATGGGGCATTAAAACATATACTAAATCTGTACTCTAGAGGTAAACAGTCGTAACTCCAGTTTTCGTCTATATAGAGTTATGGTTGTTTTGTATGAAAGTGAAGTTGAAGACGATGCGCTTTTTTACGTAGTAAACGATAGTAGCTTCATCTCTATTTTGTAAGCAAATTGGAACTGTAAGAAACAGTCGTATCTCCCATGTTGTACAAGGTAAATAGTCTCATCTCATTTATAATTGTTAGTAATTTGGTATTACATTGAAGTAAAGAATCGTAACTCTATTTTACGCAAATACTAACGGAATGGTGCTCTTTATACTCGATAAATAAACATTGCAAAATGAATTCCAGAAATACAAGAATACTGAAGCTTGTTTTAGAAAGAAAAATTAGCAATGTTACATCAGCTGATAACTACAATAATAATTTTATTCTCGAATAGGAGTATTTACCAAATTATAGAAAATATTGACGTTATCTTATTTTATACTTTTATTTTACTTTCTATACATCCTTAATGTTTTTGTACATAAGTTCGAATACGCATATTATGGAGTTTGTAATAACGATGTATAATAATTGCCATGCTGCATTGAAATAATTTATAAATTTAGGTGAACATAAAATTTTGTGGTTTATTTAGTGGAGATACGATTGTTTACCTCAAATTTTATTTTATACTTATCTCAGGGGGACTAGATAAATCTAGCAACGCCACAGAATTTGTCAGGAAAGATAGCGATAAAAACAGTCTAGTGGTGGCTACAGAACAAAATAATAGTGATGTGACGGAACGGAGAGTCCATCACATCACGATTCAAATGACGGAACGAACAACGAGGAAGAACCGTTTGCAAACAACAGTGATAATGACCGCGATTATGTGACAGAAGCTGGTGATCACAACAGTGAAGATGAAAACTATGTTTACAAAAATTTTCAAAATCAAGAAACAGTTTCTGCACATAGTGATAATAACTCGGAAATGGTGGTTGAAACATTAATCAAAAAGGATGGAAGAAAATCACAGAAACGAGTAAGAATACCTGATACCTGGATAGCTAGTAAGAGAAAACAAGCAACTCTTGCTGGAAAAGAACATAAATCAAAATTTGGTATAAGAGACCACCAGCCGTAAGAGACCTTCCAAATGGCACTGCCATCGAAATAACCTATGAAACCTGAAAATATGACCTGAAATGATAAATGGCGAAAGGATTGATGTTTGTAAAATGTTCCTTCTGAAGACATTGGAAATATCGGAGACTGTCGTTCGAAATATTTTAAAAAAGCGAACTACTGGAGGTTTTGTTAAAATTGATATGCGAGGGAGGCACATACCACCAACCAAACTTTCAGAAGACATTCTTAATGGAATTCGGTTGCACATCAAATCATTTCCGAGCTACCCTAGCCGTTATAGTCGAGAGAAGACATCCAGGAAATATTTAGGCCCTGACTTAAACCAACAACAAATGTACAAGCTGTACAAATTAAAATGCTAAAAAGAATGTGTTTCTAAAGCGGAAACTGCGTTAAAATGCAAGTTTATAATAGTAAATTTGTGACATTTACATCTGACGTTCAAAAATAAATGGTGGATTGATAAAGCATTAACCTAATTTCAAATGTCATTAATTAATTTGCTTATTTTATTAATTTTTAATGTTTAAAACATGCAGTTTTCGAAAAAATCTTGTTTGATACACAATAGCGAAATTCTTTTGCATTCGAGAATGAAGGTTTTTTGCAAGCTTTAGCGAGCTTTTGTGCGAGTGCCATTTCGCTATCTAGAAACAAAAATAACTATTTCAAACAGAGTTTAATATTGGTTAGTTAATTATTAGTGACAAATGTGACACAAAACATTACGAAAACAGTACTAGAATACAACAAGATTATGATAACCACCTTGAAGACGCAGAAGACAGATACCGTGAAAAGCGAGAGGATAAAGAAAATAGTAAGAACTTAAAAACCGCTAAAGTTATAATGCTAGATTTTAGAAATGCTTCCCAACGCCGTATTTGTCCTATGCACAAACTTTTTTTATTAAAGTTATGGACTTTGAATCTAACAATATATGATGCTGTCGAAAAAAAGTCGTATTGTATGTTATAGAACGAGTCACAAGTTGGGAGGGGAGAGCATGAAAACGCGTCAGCGTTATTAAAATGGGCAGACCTTCTCCTTAAAAATTAGGAATAGAGACATTGATTGTATGGTCCGATAACTGCCTTAGCCAAAATAGAAATATTATGATGATGGTCAATTATTTCTGGCACTTAAGCGTATGCCCGTCTTTAAAAACTGTTACAAATAAATTTCTTTTACGAGGATTAATAGAACGAACTATTAAAAAACAAACTATATAAATTGTTACGCCATGGGATGGGCAACAACTCATAAGATCTTCAGGTGCTACTGCGTATAATATGGATCTAAACAACTTTAAAAACTTTGAAATTTTTTTAATTTCATCAGCTGTGTGCCTTGAAGCTAGTGACGATTCACCTGGCATAATTTACTACAAAACAAAGTTGAGATATACAGATTTTAAAAAGGTAAAATCGTTCAGAAGAACTGCTTCATAAATTTGCTTCAACAATCATAAATTTACCACAAGGATGACGTTGGACAAAATAGTGCTTAAAATTATTTTCCATTTCTGTAAAACTTACAATATTGGATTTACGACTGGTTACCTCTAGGGTACAGAAATGATAGAAGAATGGGATTTCCTGTTAATAATTTAGAGTAACTGTTAATTATTGGTTTGGTCGGTAACGAGAAGTATTTTAAAATTTTTATATTTAGTATTTTCCTTAGTCTTCAATTTCATGATTTTAAAAATTTAATGCCATATTATAAGCTTAGTTTCAAAAACTTTTGAGTTATTTTAAGCACACATTTTCAGTTTTTATGTTTATATATCCACATTTTAACCATTGTAGTAGCTACAGGCTCTGTGAAATCAAGCTACAATGATCGAATGTAATTAACACATAATTAGGGGATCGAGGTGACTTTAACTTTACTAGATACAATGTGATGAGTACCGCGGCGGTTTCCTGTGATTAATTATTATCCAATCCTAGTTGCGCCCCAACAACGTGACAATACGATCAATTTCCCTCTGGTTTTAATGCGTGGGTGCCGAGTACGGCAAATAGTCGTCCCACATACGATATTTTGCGTTGGTGTCGTTTGTACGTCAACTACGTGCCTCGACTACCCTTCTTGTGGATTTGTAAACGTTGTAATTCATGGTTAAAAAAAAATTCATCAAAGTATCATTTTATATATAAAAATATATAAACATGTCGTTTAGGAAAATTTTAAATTAATTTTTCGACTTCAATAAAAGTGAAGAGAAAAATTATCTAGATAATATACCACAATACCATAGTATTATAAAATATACTTGTTGCGCATGCGGAGTGTTTTTGGGACGGCGTCGACGTTGATGGTGCCGAAGGACACCGGGCGTCGCGACGCCCGACACTTCCCCCGGTGTAGTTGGTCGTAACGGTTGAGAGAAAATCGTAATCGGTTAGATCGTGTGCGTCCAGTTTTTGACAGAAACTGAAAGATTTTTGAGATATCTACGAAAATCTGGGGGAGAAAGATTCGGAGAATCTAAATCGAAAACGCCTTGCGACTTTCTTCTAGAATTTTTCTCCTTATATCGTTCAGCAAAGCTGGTCAGTGTTATTTCCTCATATCCCTTTTCGATTTTCCCAATTCGTCCTCCAACATCGACAATTTACCGATTTGTGGTGATAACGTGCAAATTTAAAAACTGACATGAGAGCTCCGTCTTGAAACGAACATTTTTCATTTATTCACAAGAATTTTGAGAAAAACTTCATCGCAATAAATTGGTGAGTTTTTATTATAATTTTGTCCCTTTCAATATCTCGTAAATAAGAAATAATAATCATTTCAAACTTTCGTGAAATTTTAAAATTAATTAAATTTTTCGGTTTAAGATCGGTATCAAATAATGATCGTTTAAAACTTTGAAACGTCTTATGAGAAGTTTAATTTATATTAAATTTGTACAAGTTTGAAAGTGTTTCTCTAAAGACTGAAATTAAAGTTGGAACATTGGAACACAAGGGAATTTAACATAGAAGACAAACATAATCAAAAATTTAAAGTATCATAATTACGTTTATTTCAGCGAATTTAGATGTAAGTTCATGTTTCAACTTTAATTTTACATTTATTATTGCGAAAATGTTTGTTTTGTCAATATTTGTTTTGATGTGTTTAATTAGTTTTTAAGTTAATAGCGGAAAATGAATTTAAAATTTTTACAGAGAATTGTGATTAGTCTGTGGGTTTTTATAGGAGTTATATGAGTTCAAAGTATTTATTTTGAACAGTCGGTGGTCTTTTATAGTTTATGACCCGTGTAATTTGGACCAGTGGTGTACAGTTCAAAAGAGTTTATTCTTTGTGTACAAAAGAATCGTAAAATAAAAAAAATGCTTCAATATAAACAAAAGTGTCTATATATAAAGTATAATTCAGTAACTTATTTAAAAAATATAAAACATGTAGTTTTAAAGAACATAATGTTTAATTTCTTGCTATTTTATATCGTCATTTGACAATTATTTCTATTTCAATGCAGTAATTTAGATTTAAAAGTATAAAAGTAAGATAATGTTTAATTTATGTTAAGATATTGTTAAAAGTAAAAATAACGATATTAAAAGCTTATTACAAATAATTTGCGTCTTGACATTTATGGTTCAAGGTTCGTTATCAAAAGGTTTTAAAACAAATTAAGCTTTCGGTATACGCTATACGTAAAAACACAAATAATCGCTTGACGTAGTTTGTAAACTAATTACATTTTTATATTATAATGATCCACACATTTATGTTTGCAAGAACTTAAAATTTTCTTAACAAAAGCAGTTAACTAGGAACATTCACAATGTTTAGGTTAGCTAGGAACAAGTAAGATCTTTTGCGTTGATATGCTCTTTGCATATCAACTGTAAACAAGAATTACACTGTAACTTATTCTTTTCCTTTTTTTCTTTTACGCAAAACTCATTGTTTTGATTCTTTATCGATTTCTTAAAATTTCTATTCAAATTTGTTCAAAAATCATTCAATTTTAGTAATATGTTATCAAAACTGCTTAAAAAGTTCAAAACATATTTCAAGACTAATTACTAAATAATATTAAATTAATAATAATAATAATAAATATGAACTCATATTAAATATTTATGAAAAAAGTTAAACTGAATCTGTATCAGAGGCGGTAATACTGGAAGAAATATACTGTATATTGTTAAATTTTTTATAAGATTTTCATTAAACTCGAAGTTATAACAGTCTTTTCTTCAGTTGCACTAGAATGAGGAAGGCATAATATATTAAAAACTAAATTAATTTTGGAAATTTGAAATAGCCATTTTAATATTGGAAATTTGTATCTAAAATGTTTTTGCTTCTACATTTACGTTAAAGATACTAAACTCAAAAATAAATTACGTAGATATCGTCACTCATTGTCTAATTCTGGCATATTATCTACTAAATTCGGAAAATTATCAAATATATCGGATATTTAGTATACACGCCGGATACATGGGTGCTTGCGCACAAATAAAAAAAAATTAATTGGTGTAGACTACCTATACGTACAATTACTTCCAAAAGACTTAATACTGCGTCTATAAGACTTGATCTGCTTCCAAAAGACTTGATATTGCGTCTATAAGACTTGATCTGCTTCCAAAAGACTTGATAGAAGACTCGTTACTATCTGTGGATGACTTGATACTGCATTTGAAAAACTTTAAATGCTTTCAGAAAACTTGACATGCTTCCAGAAGGCTTAATCTGCATCAGTTTTTATACTGCCGCTGGAAGATTTGATACTGCTTTTGGAGGTCTTGATATTGCGTCTAGAAGACTTGAAATGTTTACACAAGAGTTGCAATGCTTCAGAAGAATTGATATTGCTTCTAGAAAACTGAAAATACTATTGAGAAAAATTTTAATCGAAAACGCCTTGCGACTTTCTTTTAGAAAGTTTCTTCTTATATCGTTCAGCAAAGTTATAAGTGTTATTTCCTTATATCATTTTCGATTCTTTTGAAATGTTTGCACAAGCCTTACAATGCTTCAGAAGACTTGATACTGCTTCTAGAAAACTGGAGTTACTTCCAAAAGACTTAGTATTGCCCCTGGAAAACTTAAAATGCTTATAAATTATTTAATACTGCTTCTAGGAGTATTATCTTGTAATTAGTTTACAAACTGTTAATTAAGGACTAAATAGTGTTGACAGAAGACATTTTTATTGCAAAAGGCAAGAAACTCTTAATAAGAGTTTGCTACCAAATACCAAAATGCTGTTAGCATATAAAATGTTGAAGTCAGAAGTTTAAAAAATGCTAAGTAAAAGCTGATTACTGCCTGTAAAACTGTAAAAAAAGCAAAACGTCTGTGGTTCATTTGCAATGATAATGTTATCTTTCCATTGCAAACGAATGACAGGCGCCAGATACATAGGCGTTTGTTCACTTTTTTTGGAACCGCTATTCGTCGTTTCAATCTTTTCCCAATTCAGTTTTTCAGCACCCAACACCCATACGTATTTTTAAAACCCGCCGTCTATGTGTAGAAGTTAGTGTTCTATTCAGTACATTTTCGGGATTTAGAAACACATTTATTCAGTTCTGAAAAATTATTTGGATTTGATATTATTAACACTAATTATTATATTATTTTTGTAATAAAATCGTGAGAATTATATAATAAAAATTCATAAGATCTCACGATAAATCGGGAGACTTGCCAAACTTATTTGTCTCTGCTGCCTAAACAATCTTTTTCGTCAAATTCTTTAGTTGCTGAAATCGCTCATGAACGCTACAATTATTCGATGTAATGATGACAATAGCTTCCATCTCAACTCATAATCAGACGACAAGATATGCCAACTTGTCGTCTGATTATGCGTTTTCATCATCAAAAACATGCTTTTTCAATATGCGTCGCTGAAGTTCATGAACTACCATTTAATCAACCATTTGAGATGGTTCAATTGATCTCACTTGCTACTCCTTAATATACTCATAACGTATACCAAATTTCGTTTTTCTAACTTAATGGTTATAACTCCTCAGGGTACCATTTAGAATTTAAACAAATTGCGTAAAATCATTTTAATTTTTCTTCCTCTACATGCACCTGCTCTGTGTCGGTTTTTATGTGAATCACCCTATATATAATTACAAGGTGTTTCTAAATTGATACGAAAGTGACTTTAAAGAGAAGGAGTTTTGAATAAAAAGTTATATAAAAAACAGCCCTTCATTTTCGCTGAAAAATTACCTCTTGAAATCTTTCACATCAATTTAGAAACAGCCTGTACATTAAAATTTAATGCAATGTTCTATAAATTTTAATGCATCAACTTGTAAAACTTTGTTTTATTTTAAAATTATTACGTTTTAATATATTTATGGGTTGATTAATAATTTTAAAAATCGAATTTGATATGTGATCTACCTTTAATATAAGAAAAGAAAAGATACTCTCTGAAGATGACCAATGGCTGAAACTAATAAGACTTCATTATTTAGAAATAAAACCAATGTAAAAGTTCATTTTGAAAATGCTGACTTATTTACCTAATGTAGTAAGTAATAACATAACACAAAAGAACATGTTTTGAAGGTTTAGATAAATTATAGTTTTTTTTCTTATTGTAACATTTTTGCCACATCGAATATACGAACTATTTTTGCAACTGAAACTATTCGGTAGCGGTTCAGAATTTGTGGCTTCATTTTGAAACCTAAATCTTCAGATTTTCCCTTATACCGTTTAAACGCTTTTGTAGAGTAAGAACGTTTTCCATATATTCTAAGTCGGTGGTGGTTTCACAGCAATGACTTTCTACCCAAGGAAATGAATTAATGTGTTCATTTACTTGGTTAATTACATCGGTAACGTACGTGTTATTTATTTAGTTTTAAATAACATTAGTATTTGTTTAAAAGGCTTAAATATTATGTATAATTGCGTTTTCTAATTAATATACTTAAAGTAAAAAGTTTTTTTTTATTTTATTCTAGAATTATACAGATGAGTTGATAACATAAAGAATTTTACTTTATGTTAATACTTCTATTTGCTATGTCAAGGAGCGAAATGTTTGTTTAGAATAACAATAAAACGAACATTAAATTTAATGAAATTACAAACTTTAATTATAACACGTACGAATCATAACAATTTTATTTATATGCGCAACATTTTGTTGATATCAATTTTAACGTTAATGTGGTGCTTAATTATTAAAAAAACGTATTAAAAAGTTAATACAGTTGGTACCAAGCACTTGATTGTTATATAATAGTCGTCAGTCCTAATAATAAAATATTGAAAGTAAATTCTAAATGAATGTTATTTAATAATTGTTTTTGGATTTTCTATTTAATCGGGTATGATTTTAACGATAGGTCCACATTTAAATAATTTAAAAAAAATCTATGTTTTGTGCACCACACCAATCATTTGTTTAATAAGACTGTATTTGTATATAACTGTATTGAAAAAAATAAACATTTATAGATTATTACAGATATAACGGATATAACATGTGATTATACATTATGCTTGCGAATGCATGATATAGAAACAAATATAATCTTTACATTTAGCTCATAACAAGTCATTTGAAAGTACTTACGATTATTCAGAAAGAATTTTTCAGGTGAAGATACCAGAAATCAAAATGTAACAATTTATCTTAACACATTTTCTACCAATATCAGTCCGAAATAAAAGTAACGTAAAGTTGACGCGGTTCGAGTTATATGTTTTCAAATTTATGAGTTTTATGACGCACATTTATTAGTAATTTTAACCTTACTATTACGAATGAACGAAGAAGACTTTACTTGACTACGATACATTTCAACATATATTGTTAAGATTATTTGTTCAGTTACACAAACCCAATGTGAACACAAAAATGTTTTGCTTCTATTTAAAGAATTCGTCGTACATCCACTAAACAGATGAAATTTTGACTACTATATTGTGAATAACGTCGCTACTTATTACGATTTGCAATAGAAGGAATATTTTCTGTAATGTAATACAATTTTTGTTGCATTTTCTTCCAGAAGGTTCCTAAAGGTTTGAGTATAAATTGCCCGTAATTTTCTCAGTAATATAGTATTGACTACTGCTATATTAGTATACATTATCCTATATAGTGTGTAGGATAATGTAAGGGTTGGGTAAATCATTATACGTGATCTTCTAAATCATCTATGGATGATTTAATAATATAGATAATATAGATTAATCAGCATCAATGACAATATTGTAAATCTTCGAAAGAGTCGAAAGGTCGACCGAAAAGGGTCGATACAGGAAATAATCTACACATGATTGTGAAAAGGATTGAGACACGTGTATAAATAATAAATAACTAACGTTGATATTATTTAATAATTCCGATAATGTGTAATGTAAAGGGATATAAACATTGAGTTGCAATTGAACTATAGATATTCGGACTATGCAAGATCGGCGAAGAGCAATACACATCTGCCCAGGTTAAATACATCAATGCTGTGGTTGTATATGGCAACAAATTTTGATAAAGAAGGCTAAATTGAATCCTTGTGGGAGAACTTGTAAGGAGAGATGTAAGAGTAGAGATTTTTGAGATTTACCTGTATAATTGTAGCTTTCTTTGTGTGTCACCGAATCGGCAGAACTCAAGCAAACCAAGAAGAGAACCTTATTTTCCTATTTGATCTTGTTCTTCTTCATATAAATAATAAGATGGTTTACTCCGTCGAATAAAAGGACTCTTTCGTAGTGATACAGCTGGCAATGGATGTTTCAAACTGGAGGTATTACCTTAAGAAGTTTTTTAAGTTATAGTAGATAAGTATATCTTCTTGCATAAAAGCGTTCTTAGTGATTTTAGATCCACTTCAAAGAATAAATTGATACCAGTAGTAAGCTAAGAGAACAGTAACTCTTAACTTAGGATCGTTGGGAAGAGTAATAATTAACGGTGGGAGAGGAAAGTTGAAGTACTTCACAGATGAGGAAGTGCTTATCGCGTCTACGATTTCTTGGGGTCGTTGAAGTCTAATATCAGTTGAAGCGTGATTGTTTCATACTACTATAACTTCTTTCATTGATTATGAAGTCAATAACCTTATTGTGAAGCTTATTCGCCGAAGTGGTCGACCATAGGTTATACAGTGTGTATATAAAGTTTGAAATTAATTCGATATAAATTCGGGGAATATTCTTAGAAATAAACTTAAATTAAAATATAATAATAATACATTTATTGCCTCAAAGAAGAAATTACAAAAAGAAAAGTATACATTAGCAACATATATATCAACATCATGACAAACGGATCAATTTATCGCTGTAAATATGCACAGGTACACGAAACTGATTTTTCGAAGACAACTGTATTAATATCAACACAGGGCACATATATGAAGAATACACAGAATTTAACGTACAATCCATAATTCTTATTTAAAAATGTCTACTTAGGTATGCTATAGTCTGTACCACGAGAAGTGAAAGTGACTGATCGATTTCCGTAAGAATTTTTTTCCTTAATTTTAGAAATTTCAATCCACAAAAATATTTTACTCTTCATTTTGTTGTATAGTATCAGATAAATAATTATTTATTGCTAAAATCATACCTATTAAAAGTCGCATAAATTATATATCTACCTAACACAATCTTTAACACATTTTTTTTTTCATTTAGCTATAAAATGGTTCGAATTGAGACTGAAACTCGTATGTGTCTAAACATAAATACAATCTGCAAGGTATAATTCCTGTATAATTATTAACGTTTAATTAGTTTCAAATGAAAAAGATGCAAATCTGACGATTGAAGTTGTGTAACATTAAAACGTCAAAATTACAAACTTCTTCTACTACATTGTGAAATGTATTTTTCATGAAAATATAACATTAAAAAATTTGTAAAAACGAACTTTAAAGCGAATGAAACTAATTTAACCAAAAAACTATTTTTCAAAATTCTTTTTATACTAAACTACATCTTATTTATCAACATATATTGGATATTAATTATTATTTATGGACAACCTATTCGAACTTTGAAAACTTCCTGAAGAGGTATGAACCATGATACAATATTTTAACATAAACATTTTCGCTTTAGAATCGAACGAAGAATCGAACATTCTGTATATTATATTCACCGTATACAGGTGTCTAGCAACGATTGTAGCAACGATTGTAGCAATGATATTTCACCAGCGTATTCTCTGGTCGTTAATAGACAAAAAAACTTAATAAACGTAGGTCCAGGAATGGACCGTTTTCGAGATATGCACAGTTATAGTTTGACTGAATAGTAATTGTATGATTACCACGGTTATAATGATTAACAAAACGTTAAATAATAAGTTAATATTAAGATAGTAATTAATAAACTACAGTTTATTAATTATTTAACAAAACAAGTAACAAAGGTTGTTGAAGAAAATCATAAAAATAAAAAAAAATAAAAAGTTACAAATTATAGTAATTTATACTACCTTTTCTTAAATGTATTAAACAGTTTTTTTTATTAATAAAACCATTTCTTTGCACTTATTTGACCAAAAATAATAAAAAGTTCTATGTATTGTGTATATGACGGGGTTATATTATAAAGAAAATGATGTTAACAATGTGTCTACTTATGAAATTAAAGCTTACACACATCAGTGATATATCAGTTCCGTACGTATTCGTGCTTCCGTCTCAGTGTTAAATAATATCGTCGCCTTTGTTGTATATGAACACATTCACACACATCCGGCACAGTGAAGATTTTTGCCGTCAGTATTACATCAGTGACGTGTCAATTCCTCATCATTCAGTAATAGTTCAATATGAGTGATATTCATGATTTCTCAGTGACACATATTTACATACGTCTATCAATATTACATACCGTTCACTTTTTATGCTATTAGTCAAGATGTTTGCAGACACAGCTGGCAATGGTGGCTGCAATTTTGAATGAGGAAACTTAAGAGTTGCATCAGGTGTAACGAGTAACGAAAGTGAATGCATAAAGTATGGAAGAAAAGTGGTAATGAAATAGAAAGAGGTAATAAAATCCTCCTTATTTGTAACTTTGTATAAAGAATTAGTGAATGATGTAACAAAGTTTTTGAATAAAGTGGCAATAGATCGAGAAATGCTTTTTAGAATTACAGTTCTCTAAAACCACAAGAGGTATCGATATGCGGTTTTCACCATTAGGTTTCTTATAAAAATCGTGCTTTAGACAGATGTTATTTTTCATCTATCTCTTATAGAAACAAGAGTTTTCCTTTAAAGTTCTATTTATTCTAATGTGAGTGATATCCGTGACGCATATCGACATACGTTATAGCAAAGGTAGCTATAATTTTGGATCAAGAAGAGCAAGAGTGCATGAAGCATGGAAGAAAAAAGACACTGAAGGAAAATTTGCAACTTTGTGTAAAGAATTGGTGGATAAAGCAACAAAGCTTTTTGAATATGATGATGAAAATAGTTTTTCAAATAGAGTACTTTACAAATTGATTTGGCAACCCTGTGTATTTGAATTGAAGTAAACCTAGACCTAACACTGGACCTAGAACTAGAATCTTTTTTTTAAATTTTGTATGAAAATGGGCGCACTCGTTACGTTCGTCCAGCTTAGCCTTAGGACGCCAAATATCTTAGGACGGTAGTGTTCTTATCTTATCTGAGTCTCTTATAATCGAGACTCAGACACTGATATCATTTTTCCTCCACCTCTTATAAAAATAAGAGCTTCTTTTTACATGTATCCAATTTAGCCCACCCTGTGCATTTTCTTAATCTACCATTTCTTTATATAGAGTTTTAATATTTCCTTTAGTTCTTCTTATATTTATATGTTTTATTTGTTTTTGCATTAGCTTAAATAGTTACGCTTACATTACACGTCAAAATGTGCACAAAAATACGTTAGTAAAATTTGAAAAATATCGTTGCCGACGTACTTTTATTTTCACAGATTTTACAAACACTGAAAAAAATAAGAAAGTGACACGTCATTAATGTGTGTAAATAGACCCTCATGTAACAAATGATTTTAATTATAATTAATATAACTAATTAAAATTTAATTATTATTAAATGTTTATTCTTCGACAAGGTTGAATGAGTGGTTATAAATAAAGAATTTATTGGTACCAATCATTACGACAAAATTCAAAACGTTGTTCAATGTCGAATTGATTCCGGGAGGGTAATTTTTACACAATTACAGACCGGGATGACCCATAATCATAGCTTAACTCTGCTGGTGCTGTTCATCACGATCATGTTTGATTATTCAATGACCATATGAGTGAGTAATGAATGCGGTTGGCACAGATATATAGTATTTAATAAATAGCAATTACGATTAGATACTGTTATTAATTACATATGTACACTACTTTTAGGATAATGACTGCTTGCTCTTGTAGTCCACTACAGGTAACGAAGGGTCTTACAAAAGAACAAAGGATGTAGCAATCGTATAATCATTCTAACGTCCGTGGCTCTTGTGAAATTGACGTTTGATTGAGTACGGTGGATCATGAGCCCCATTCATTTTCCTCGAAAATAAAATAATTCGTCGACTCGATGGAGTTTTATGAATCTATACTTCTGAGATTTTATGAGTTTATGACGGTTATGGCATTTTGTTAAATTTATATTGGTTACATAAGTATTGCTGTAAATAGTTAGTGCAGGCTGTCTTCTCACATTAGGAACACTTTCCATTGGTGCTTTAGATATATTTTAATACATCGGTGACCATGAACTACAGCCTTATTAGTCACAGAACTTGCATTTTTTGGTAGTTTAGATGTAGATATTGTGGTACTGTATGCTTTAAGTATTTTGCACATTTGGTTTTTTACTGAGCGTTTATCAGCGAAGTGTTGTGCATTTCACAGAGGTTGCTTTTATAAAATAAAAGATTATTTGAGATAAATGTTTGTAGATGTTTCTCGGAAAGGAGAATTATTAGATACTAATATAAAACATTTTTATTCACAATATTTTTTACTGTTAATTCTCATTTCGAACTGCTTTGGAGCGACTTAACCGTTAACTTACTAACATATCGTATGTGCTCGGATTGTAACATAAGAATTTGATAATGTATAATCTCCGGCGATTTGAATTTCAAAACAGTTCGTATAAAAATATCTCGAAATAATGAAAATAATATCGTTTGGCTATTTGTGGGTAGATATCAACAAAGAACGCATTACTAATAATTTTCGTTTGTTGGTAATAACGTTGAATTGTGTTTAAATGAATCATAACCAACCGATATTGTATAAATAATCAATGAAATTTTGCAATTGAATTATTTCATCGATAAACCTATTTCAAGGACTAAAGCTAAAACTGTTTTCAATTAATTTTTAAATAACTGTTAATTATAAATACAAAATTGATCGAACAAAAATTTCTACCTATAAAACACCGTTTAGAGTGTATAGCAGGAATAGTGAGATTATTTGCCAATGATTGTAGCAGCGTATTGATTGGTTGCTTTATCTTCAAGTTGGTAACTACCAATCAGACTTCTTTAAGCTTCATTATTGTAGTGTTTAGTTAGGTGTCAATTTATATTTAAGAGGTGAAAACAATGATTTTAATGGTATTCAAATAAAAAAAGAATAATAATTTTTTTAATATCTAATATAATAATTAATTAAACTCACCGTTTTTCGTAGATTTTTTTGTGGAACTACACGCGCACACGTGTTACTGTGAACAATTGCTAATCAATGTACGTTTTCGACGTCGATCTAGAACTAAACTGCTTTAATTTTTATTTACTACCGGAACGTGCAAACCATAAATCCGATAAGGGCTTTCTTGTTTATGAAAGATATGGTACGTTCCTTTCATTGGATACGAACTATTATATTTACACCGAGAGCTAAATTTGACCTTTAACTTTAGGTAAATAAGCCACAATAATCAATTAAATTCTTGTTCATGTTTAATAATAAGATTTAAGATTCCTTACGTGAATGTGACGTATAAAAATATTTGCCATTTCTGGTGTTTAAAAAAATGTTCGATGGCGCGGCTTTGATAACAACTTTACAATTAATAAAGAATATTTAAAATTTTATTTAAAAGGTTGTTAGGTAATTTAACTGTGAGTAATGTTAATTTATGTAGAAATTATAGAAACCAACCAGTTTTAATACTCCGTTTGATATAGGTATAAAAGCTACAAAACTAAAAAAAATTTACTTGATAATTTATATACAGGTGTCTCACATAACTAGCTCTTAGTTTTTGATGTTTCATTATGCATAGAGGTTTAAAATTTTGGTAAGTTCATTTTAATCTTTCAATTATTTCAAAAGATGGTCGCAACAACGTTGTTATATTAATTGATAATAATATGTATAATTTTTTTGGGGTTATTCCTTAAATAACAAGGTCCGTGTAGAAGTACTGTTTATTGTTATATACAGCAAAAGAACAAGTTAAATAGGAAAATTAACTAACCTTAACTTAACTAAAAGTAGAACTAACCAGAAGTAGAAAAGATGGCGTGTGGTTTGGGTGTCTTTAGTAATTGCGTGTGAATTTTGCCAAAACTAAGAAAAGTTTATTGTGTGCTGAATTAATTAGTCTTGTTGGTAGACGGTTTTTTCGGTCTAAACAGTGTGTTATATTAAACTTTTTGGAGTATTTTGGGTGATATTGCCATTTCTCAAACCACGACAAAACAAATACTGGTTTCAAGTTTCGCGGTCAATGTCCCAAAACATTATCAAAACGGTTTTAAACTCGCTGGCGGGCGATTTTAGGGCAGCAATGGACGAATTGAACAACAAATTATCCAAAGCTGGCACCTCACAACGACTCCTATCATCATCAACTGATATTGATATTATTAAAGAGAAATTTAAAGTCTATTAACTGGAAATACTTAAGAAAATTGATGTATTTTGTAAACTTTTAGAACAGGCTAGCAAAATTGATAATCTAGAAAACTAAACGAGAAGAAATTGCCTAGTTGTATATGGTATTGAGAAACCTGAGAAGAAGGTTATATGTATGTTTGGAGCAAAGTATTTATCGCTATTTGCTAACTAGCAAATACTAAACCATATTCCAGATATAGCAATAGTAGATCGATGTCATCGCCTGGGACGCTTTAATAAGAACTCGCGTAACCACGGACCTATAGTCATCAAATTCATCTCGAAATTTAGTATGGACACATAAAAAGAGCGTGAAGAATGATCAAGTTCAGGTATCAGAAGTATGTGGATGATGGATGGGCGCATTAGAATCAAGAATCGTGATGGAAATATCCGTATTATTTTACGTCAAGAAGAACTTGATTTGGTATTAGCTACACATCCACCCCTTGAATCACCACATTCTCTATCGGTAAAGAATACTAGAGCTCGAAAACAGAAGAAGAAGTTAGGCTTTAGTTATAATTAGGTTTGTATATGTTTTTTTCTCTTTTGTACTGGAGAGCGACTGTGCACGTTTAGTGCACAACTAAGTTTTGTTTAAACTTATCTATAGTAAATTAAATTAGTTTTTATCTAATTATATAGAAAATTTCAAGGGTGGCGCCCTTTCACCCCAGCCCATTTTACAGAAGTAAGTTAACCCCTTACTTCTGTAAAAGGGGGGGCTACTATATGATATCTTTGCAATATCTGAAACCTGGCTACTACCAATCATTGACTCTAGGACCTTAGCCATTGAAGATTTCAGATTTTATAGACAAGATAGAGTGGACTGTAGAGCTGGTGTGACGATATATGTAAGCAAAAATCTGTCCATCTGTGATATGATTCGTGAAACGCCGTTATGGCCAACCAATCTGAACAATTATGGGTACAAATAGGATGTGTTAAACCAGTCGTTGTCGGTGTACTCTTGAAAAATTCGTTAGATTTCTTGAAGCTAGTCTTTTGTTGCGTTATGTCAGAGCGAAGAAATTGTCATTATAGGTGATTTGAAGATTAATCTGCTTGATATGGAAAGCAGCACATGTAGAAAATTCAACAACATTCTTGAAATGTATACTATGTTAAGTCAAGTAATTAATGAACCAACTAGAATCGGTATGAGTTCATTATCATTGATAGATTTTGTAAAACCTAATAACCTCGTTTATTATGAAATTGAATTTGTTAATACAAGTTAATATACAAGTTAATATAACCTCAATACTAGAAACGTGCCGAAAATATTACGAAAATTTTTACCGTAATTTTGATCTTACGTCCTATATGCAGGATGTGATGGAAACCCAATGGTTCTATATTTGCTCAATAATATCTTTCAATTCATGCATCCTAACTTTATTTGACACCCGTGCACCGTTGGCGACCAAAAAATGTACTAGACATAAAAAATAAATTTAATAAAAATTACAGCGTGGAAGAAGTTTAGGGAGACGGGACTAGCCAAGGACTTGCCATTACATTACTATAAATCTTTTCCGAATAAATATAGTTTTATGTGCAAGAAAGAGAAGGAGGTTCATTTCAACAATAAATTTGCTACTTTAACTAAAGCTTCAGATGTTTGGCGGGAATTGCGAGTACAGGGGTTATCTCGTGGTAATAAGAAATCAGACATCCCTGTGGCTTTACGCGATTGGGATGTAAAATTAAATAAATATAAAATAAGGTTAAATAAAATTAATGATGATTTTACTAATTTTGTAGTGGAGGCGAAGTATGCCGATGACGACTTGATACCAAAAACGAGTTATTTCATATTATCACTAGTTTAAAATGCTTCCATTTATTTTGCACATTATAAACTTTTGGTTAGGGGAGAATATTTTTCCTAATTGTTGAAGGAAGGTAGAGTGGTACCGTTGCCAAAGGTTACCAAACCTAGGGACTATAAAGATTTGAGACCGGTGATTATACTTCGAACACTATCTAATGTTCTTGAAAGGATGATTGATTTGCATATACGACAATATTTAAACAGTTATAATGTGCTTCCAGATAGGTAGTCGGACTTCAATCCGGGATTTACTTGTCAGACTGCACTGGTAACTGATCAAGGTAAATGAACTCTGCTTGATTTTAGTAAAGCATTTAATACCATAAATTATAAATAAATCATCTTTTAGATGTATTAGCAATGTTGCATTATATGAGACTTGTGTTAGGGGCGATAAGATATTTTCAAAGTTATTTAAACAATAGAAGTCGGTATGTCTACCTACCTGCTTGCCAATAAAATTTTAAATCTTTATTGCTCAGCTTCTATACATACAAAAACAGTTTTTGATCCAATCTTTATGAATTCATTAGCCATCATACAACCCTTTCTGTTGGATTTCCTGTGGACAGGTACATTCTTTATTGCAATTCATATAAAAGTACGCAGATTTTCCGCAGTATATATTTCAAGAGATTTATACTTGAAGTCTCTCACAGCATTGCCGTAAAATAGGAGTGTTAACCTTTCCTTTACAGCTTTGTATCCCATAGCATTTTTTTTTCTTTGGCAATGAGAATCTCGTTTGGCATTTGCTCGTAGTATATACCCGTTTCTTCCGCATGGTAGTCATGCCTTGGTAAATATCTACCATTGATAATAATATTCTTAAGGGTGGTTGGAAACGTAGATGCAGCTTCAACGTAAGCACTAGCTGCTTCACCATATGATTTGATATTTCGAAAATTATAACGCGATTTAAATTTTTCAAACCTTACTTTACCAATCAGGAAAACATAATCGTCTCTAGGACAGGCCTCCTCTTTTAGCAAATGGTTAAAAATTAGACGCACAATTTTTAAGTATTTATAAAAACGTACATATCAAAATATATACCGCGCAATCCGAAACTCCGGGCCGCGCAAAGCGAGGGATGCTCATGATTACCTAAGCGCGCAATATCGAAACCGCACACTTAAAAGCCGCGCAGTTCGAGGGATTACTGTATATGAGTAGTGCTTTTATGCACTCGTCGAATTTGCAAAAATACTACTAAAATATTGCTTTGAGGAAAAGCTGTATCGAATCTGTCCATCGAATTCTGAAAACTGTGATGAGACTTTTCAAAATTACACTGTTTTGAAAAACACCTGGTAATTCCAAACGTAAGATACGTTTCGCTATGCTCGTGGTAAATATACTTTAAAATAAAAAAAATAGGAAAATAACATTTTTTATTGGTAAATATCAGCAATATTTTAATAAGCCAATCGAACAAAATGCCTTATGGGCAAAGATGATTCGAACAAAGTCAGGCATACATTCCATTGGCAATTGTTGTGAACGTGCAAATAAAATATATGGATACAATAGATAGTCACGTTTCATTCATTGTTGATTGAATTCGATAAATATGGTGAAAACATTTGAATAAAATTTTAATATTTTCTTAAAAATCGTAACTTTATTACCAACACGACAGGGAGGACGAATACATAAATGATTAATTTGTTTATTTAGCTAACAGTGACTTCTTCAGCATCCTCACAAATTCCTATGCTTCGTGTGCTGAGGGAAAGTAAAATAATAACACTATTCTGGCGAGAGTTTATCTTCACATAAGAATTTAGTTAAGATAAAATATTACTCATAATTCACCAATCAATATCTACAAAAATTGCTGCTAACCACTTTGGCAAATTGTACACCAGATTTTAAATATAATCAAATAAAAATCGGCTGAACTTATTAATATTCTATTTATTTTATTTTATTTTTTTAGTTATTGAATCCAATTTAGTAGAAATATCGCATAGTTTGTAAAAGAAATATTGAACCTTTATAGCACTTTGAATGTATATCAATCTGCAAATTGGTGATTCCTCATTTCTGACATGAGAAGTCAATTCTCCTTTTATTTGGACCACTTTGAAAGACACGTTTCAATTAAATTCGATAAATATGCTAAAAAGTTTCAAATAAAATTTTAATATTTTCTTTAAAATCGTAATGTTAGTAGCACGATAAAGAGGACAATACACACATATTAAATTATAAAGATGTTTATTTACGTTGGAGTGACAGCGTCAATTGAGAGGTAAAATAAATACTTAGCTAACTGTGACCCTTTAACTGTAAAGGGTGAACTCTAAAAACCTTTTTTCTGGTTAGGATTAACAATTATCAGCAAACGGGAATAGGGGTACTATCATAGCAGTCCCTTTAACCAGCTTATTTGTCGAGCATCCTTTAATCGGCCGCAAGGTAATACTATTTAGTGATGTCACATCCGAAAGCGCCACGTGACAATCCATATAGAACGTAGAGGTAAATTTATCGCTACTTAAAACTGAAACAGATTGTCTATTGGCGATGTCGATCAAAATTATAAATGTCTTACCATTGAAATTAGTGCTAATAATATACTCGCAATTTTTAGCAGCAATTTTTATAGTGACTAATTTTGCCTTCTATAAATAACTAGAACAAATTCCCGCTCCTCTACCAGTCCGTCTGCAAGAACCTTCAGTGTGAATTTTAATGGTGTAATTTCCATCTACTTCTTGGAGCCACACTGGGTGGGATACTTCCTTGAAAATATGAATTTATACGCTATGTAGTTTGTACTGCATTCCAATAGAGGTGTTCATCAACGCTTCCCTCTAGAGCGCTGCACTTCCCCCCCTTGAAAAGTTCTTCTTTCCGTAGTCGTAACATGGTAATCAGCGTCATCTCCTGAATGTATCAAAGTAGGATACATTCAGGAGATGACGCGTTGCAAGTTTAGCATTCTTTAGGTGACCGCAATATGTGTACGTTCAGAAATTTTAATTAATGCATTTTTTTTTGTTGACTATCAAATATCTATATTAGTTCCAAAATAAGTTTCGTTCAATATGCCTGTGAATATTGATGTAAAAACTAGAAGATCCCTTCATTGTCTTAAACGAAATTTATTTATAAAATATCAGTGTGACACGTGTTTTGCCTTATTAGGCACGACTATAAGATAAAAAATACAGTGAATAAATTATACAAAGTTATTTAATTTGGTATTAAAGATAAAGTATGAAAGATAATGATAATTACCGTCAGAAGGTTAATAGATTGACTTGAAGGAGAACAGCCACTATTTAGATAACATTGTAATGTGTAAGAAAGACGTAAAACCGGAAAAATTTACCTCAAGAACACAAGCATCGACAAAAGCATGAAAAACCACCGTAACGTGAAACAAAATTGTTGAAAGTTTAGGAAAGATATTATTAACGAGTAAAGTGAATTTGAGAAACTGTAAAAAATTAAATAATTAAAAACTTGTTTTATTTAAAAAATAATTAAATTACTCATGGTTCGTCCACGTTATGTGTAACCTCAAAAATTAGTTTTTCTAAGTGAAATTGTTGTTTAAGCCAAAAGTTATTTTTTAAAAAATCGAAGTAAAGCTAAGAAAATCTGATGGAAGTTAATATTAAAAGAAATTTTGAAAATGTTGCACTAATTGATAAAATTCAAATTCAAAATAAAGCTCAACTGAGTCCGACCTTGTCTTGAAAAGGTTAATGTTGGACTCTCTATATTTGTACTGTGGGTGGACTGAAAAGTCGTTGTAAGAATGAGAAATAGTAAAAAAAATACAGGTTAGACAGAAGTGGCAGAAATTTTTTAAAAAAGACTATTTTGTAATTGTCGAAATAAAGTTCAGCATTTTCCTCTCTATATATTTATGAATGAAGTATTATATCACTAGTGGTGTAATGAAATGTTACCTAACTGAATATTGATTTCTTTTGGATGTTACTATGGACATTCATAGTAACACCTAAGTAAATTCATTCAATTTAAGTTCGCTTGACATATAAGAATTGTATCAGATATGAATTCTATAAATCTAATTGAGCGTTATGATGTCGTTAAATTTTAAAACGGGGGTAGATAACATTTGGTACTTAACACGTTAAGAAACTGCTAACTTTGTTGTAACTCGCGTACCTTAACTCACGTCTTTTCATAACAGGTTACGTAAATAACTATTATCTAAGAAGAATTTTAATATTATTTTATAATCGTATTTTTTATTAATTATTTTTTTTTAATTACGTTTTGAAACATGTTATTTTATTTTTGTTTTTGTTGATCTATTCATAAGAGAGAGTTTAAGAAAAAAGATTTTACGCTTCAACAAGTTTATCAACTTGTTGAAGACATTGAAAAAAATAGTATATGTGCCATTTGAAAAAATAAAAATGACGTCAGAAGGGCCTTTAGGCAACCCTGAAAAAAATTCTGTTCATGTGTGCAATGTGTTCTCCTTCTCATCAAAAATGTTTACTTGAAACTTTTTTCGATTCGAGTTTTTGTTTTCGAGATATATACAAAATAACTTCGCTATTTTTACTTTTAACAAAAAATCTTTCTTATAAAAGTTTTTAGGTACACTCAGCAGCAGAAATCTGCGTACAAAAAACTTGTAATACTTTAATTGAAAAAATAAGTCATAATCTAATGTGATAAACTTGATTTTTTTTTATTTTGTATATTAACTACATATAATTCTATTAACAAAATATGCTTCAACAAAACAGAAACAGTAGTTACAGAAAAAAATCAAAACTAAAAATTCTACAAATAACGGGTATGCAAAAATCTGCGTACAAGTCAGGACAGTATTTATAAAAAATTCATAAATGAGATCACTATTTCTATATTAATATGAGGTCGGATAACCTTTACTTTCGGTTTAATGACCTCCCTTAAACGTTTAGGCATGGAGTGCACTAATTTCTTCGTTTCGTCGGAACTGATTTTGGCCCATTCCTCAATCATAACATTTTTTAACGTTTCCTTCGACGTTATGTTGTGTTGCCGAATCCTGCGTTCCAGTAAATCCCAGAGGTGTTCGATGGGATTCAAGTCCGGCGATTGTGGAGGTGTTTTAAGTTGCTTTGGGGTATTGTATAGTAGCCAAAGCTTAGTGTTGTGGGCGCAATGTTTGGGGTCATTATCTTGTTGAAAAAAGTATTCGGGCCCCAAGCCCAAGTTTTCGATGCTAGGCTTCAAATTTTCTTTTAAAATGTCTATATACATTTTATGGTCCATTGTCGATGTTATGAAAACCAACCTTCCCACCCCTTTGGTGCACATACACCCCCAAACCATAAGTCCACCACCTCCGTGTTTTACAGTCGCTTTCAAATTTTCGGGATTAAGAGCAGTATTAGGTTTTCTCCATACAAGTTGTTTACCCTTAATGCCGAAAATGCAAAATTTGCTCTCATCTGTAAAGAGAACTTTCTCCCAGAATTCAATGGGCTTGTCTAAGAGTTTTTTTGCAAAGGCGATCCGCTTCTGACGATTGACCTCTGACACAAATGGCTTTTTTCGTGCAACGCGACTGTGATAGTTAGCTTTTTTTAACGTCCTTCTCACCGTATCTTTGCTGATAGTTTTATGAAATTCTTCTTGTACATTTTCTACTATTTTTTTTTGCCGTCAGCCTAGGTTCTTTTCTAACTTGCTGTACAATTTTTCGCTTCTCTCGGTTTGTTAAAAGGCGTGGTCTACCAGATCGCGGACGTGAGAGGTAATCTTCAGTGTCTTTATGATTATTAATTACTCTTTGAATGGAAGAGTGTGACCTGCCGACAGTTTCTCCTATTTTTCGAAAAGATTTTCCCTCTTTCCATAACTTTACAATAATTTTTCTCTCTCCCAATTCAATTTCCTTTCCTTTCGTGTCCATTCTAACTTTTAGCTTCTAAGCCTCTGCTAATATAATTGACACCGATTATCTTTTATTTAAATCGGAAAGCGTACATCGCCAACTACGTATTTAAGTAAATAAGTATATTTTGGAGAAGGCGACTTTATTTGTACGCAGATTTTTGCATACGCATTATTTGGAGAATTTTTAATTTTAATTTTTTTGTAACTAATATTTCTGTTTTATTGATGCATATTTTGTTAATAGAATTATATGTAGTTAATAAACAAAATAAAAAAAAATTGAAGTTTATCACATTAGATCATGACCCTTATTTTTTCAGTTAAATTGTTAGAAGTTTTTTGTACGCAGACTTCTGCTGCTAAGTGTATATTATAACGTATACTTCGCATAAGTTTGATTGTTTGTATTGTATATAGTTTGGTTACCATGGTAACAATTTTTTTATTTGAAGTGGGACGAAATTCATTTTCTTATCCTTTTAATAGAGCATATTTTTTCTATGTATTGAGTATCATCATAAGGTTACGTAATGAAAAAATCTGTGAACGGTGAACTTGACGGGCCTCTTGAGGTTCCTAGAATTTCTTCTTTAACCCTCTTCATCGGATGTAAAACAGACGGAAGATATATTAATTAATGTTCACTGATTTAGTGATATCGGAAGTAGGTGTTGAAAGGATTGTCGGGTCCTGGATTGTTAGACTAGAAGCAACCTTGGCCGTTTGTAGCGAAGGTGTTCTACGTCATAATCCATTAATCCCGCTAGGAGGGGATTGGGGTGGTTTTCGAGTCGCGTCAACTCGGCACTGGCCTTGTCCCGAATGAATTCCTCGATGGTCGCCATCTGGGAATCATTGTGCAGTGTCGCATTACTGACAAACCAAGGTGCATCAAATGCCATCCTTAGGACCTTGTTCTGAGCCACTTGGTGTTTTTGTACGTGCGAGTGCGCGGCGTAACCCCAGACTGAAGAGGCGCCTGGGGTTGGAAAAATCTGATCATCAACAAAAAAACGCCCATATAACAATTCCGAAATTTAACTAAGTTAATTTTTAACTATATTTATTTATTTAACGTACCCGATATAGGGGACTTATAGCAAGCTCCCTTCTCTTCCCATCTTCTTTTCACAATGACAATGTAACCCCTTTTATTACTCTCTTCGTTCTTCTTCTTCTTTCACGGTCACTAACTCTCTGATGTAATCTTCTACAGCCACCCAATCTTCGTTATTCTCCAGCATAGTCTCAGCATGTAGTTCTCTGGACTTAATCGAGGTCCTACTTTCTTCTCCTCTTATCTCATCCCACTTGTTGCATTGCAAGAAGGTATACTCTGGTAATGAATCGTCTACCTTATCGCAATAACGACATCTGTCATCCGTGATCCTTTTATTCTTAAATAGGTATTTCCGGAGACATCCGTGTCCTTCAATAAACTGGCTAATGTGGTAGTAAACTTCGCCCAACCTACTTTAATAATACTACAAGGTCAGGCGCTATCCTCCTCGTCCATCCCGTTTTCTGTTTTACTGTCCCATCTTCTCTGCCATTCTTTCATTGTCTATTCCATGCCCTTCGTTTCTGCCACATTATTATCCGACAATATTTTTCTGATTAAAAGGACTATGGAAGGTGTACTTCCCATTACCTGTAAAGCTTCCATCAAAGCAGTTTCATATGCGCCTATTATCTGAATTAGAATGCTCCTTTTTTCCTTTACGAAGTTTTCCTGAGTTCTATTTGGTTTTGATTGAGTTTTGCTATGCTTTACAAGCATATAGAAGCTGGGAGTATATAACTGACCCTATAATTCTGAGCTTTTCCGTTTTCGGGATTTAAGTTAATCTTATTCTATACAACGCGTTTTTTGCACCCTACCAGTAACGTATTCTACATGTTTTCTCCAGCTCAAATCATTTGTCAGACTTAATTAGTACATTCCTTACCTTTATATTCTCTTCAGTAAGATTTTTTCTGTTTTTTTCCGATGCTGTTTCCAATTCTATTGTTTCCATTTCCTTTATTATTTTATACGACTGTCTGTACGTTTTCTTCTATTTCCTTTAGTCCCAAACCCGTTATAATTATTTTACTTTCTTTTATCTGGCAAAAGATTTGCCATAATATGGGACTCAGAATTGATTCCTGCGGCACCCCTGTACTTGTTTTATATCTATTCCCTTCATATATAATGAATCTTTCACTTAGGAAGTGCTGGACTATATTATCTAAATTTGGAGAAATATTCTTGTTTTCTATGGCCTTTATGATATCTCAACATTTCTTCTTCCCTTTATTAAATAAATTTTGCAAGATCACCTCGGCCAAAACCGAAAAAATTCTATGAGACATTGAAACCGAACTGGTTTTCAGAGAGTCTCCCTCTTAATTTTAGGCCTTCTAAGAGTCTTTGTTTGATGGGCCATATACATGGGCCTATATTTTTGTCGTTTCTTGCTCCCTAGTTTTCTATTAGCAGAAGCCTCACCGTATTCCATTCTTCCGGGAATGCGCCTCTTAAAACGGACTTATCCAGCCCAACCTATTTTCAAAACTAATACTAGAGCTAGAACTAGAAACATTAAGGTTTAGCTGTACGTCTCTTAAGACGGCCTTACGTCTCCTAAGATGGTTGCACACTAATGTTTCTAGTTCCAAGTCTGGTGTTAGTTCTGATGACAGGTGGGTTGGGTTGGGTACGGCTGTCTTAAGAGACGTACGGTTAAACTCAAACGTTTTTCGTTCTGGGTCTAGTGATAGCTCTAGTGTTAGTGTTGGCTCTATTTTTAAATATGTATAGGTTGTCTCAGATTGCTCTCGTAGGACTTTAACAGTCGATAGATCTTTCAAAATTAATACAAAAACTTCATTTAAACATAGGTCGACAAACGCTATTTTTTGGAGATATAGGGTGTTTAATTTAAATTTTCGAAATTGATTTTTCTTAATTATATGTGTACGTATTTCAACCGATTTTTGCAGTATACTATTTGACTATTTCAATAAAAATTCTTATTCTCTGCACATTTTTAAATAAAATGGGTACTTATAAAGTGCGATAAAGTTGATCGTTTTCAAGATAATCCGCATTTTAGCAATCGATATAGACCACTTTTTTAGAGAATAGTTATGTATAATAATGTGTGCCAAAACACTAGTGATAAAACACTTAATTTAAATTCGGCAGTAGCAAAAAAATACACTATTACAAAAAGTGATTTGATTAATTCTATGTTTGCAAATTTATATTCTTTAACAATTTTTTAGGTAAAGAACATGATAAGTATATTGAATTCAAATTTGGCACTAGCAAAACAATGCTAATTTCTAATGTGATTTGGTAAGTTCTAAATTTGTAATTTTTTTTAAAGAAATTTTTTAACTTAATATGTTCAAAATGTCCTATGAAATGAGTACACTCAATTCAAATTTAGCAGTAGAAATAAAATTACAGTTACTACAAGTGATTTGATTAACTGTAAATTTGCAAATTTGCATTTTTTGTCAATTCTTTTATCCTAATATGTTTAAAATGAGATAAAGAACGCTCAATTCAAATGTGATAGTAGCGAACAAAATCACAGTATTGTACAAAAGTGATTTAGTTAGATCTAATTTTGTAATTCTTTTATCTTAATATATTCAAAATGACCTGAGATACCCGGTGAGTACACTTAATTCACATTTGACACTAACAAAAAAATTGTCAAAAAAGGTAATTTTGTAAGCTCTAAATTTGCAAATTTGCATTTTTTGACAATTGTTTTATCTTAATATGTTCAAAATGAGCTAAGGAACACGATGAATACAATCAATTCAAATTTGGCATTATCAAAAAAATCACTCTATTACTAAAAGTGATTTGCTTAGCTTTATATATACAAATTTGCATTTTTTATCCTAATATGTTTAAAATACGCAAAGGAATACGATGAGTACACCCAAGTCAAATTTGGTAGTAGCGAA